>JAKVDI010000023.1:0-697500 GCA_022836835.1 Pythium insidiosum | reverse complement strand
GCCATCATCGAGATCGGTAGGGTACACGCAATTAAAGCGACACCCACACTCCTACTTCTTCTGTCCCAAAAATAAGCGGGTCGCCAGTATAAACGCTGTCCCAAAATACAAGCGATAAGTACGTTTATCTGTATTAGCCGGTCGAGTAAACGATCTTTAGAACTGGTTGGCTTTCTCATGAACTCTTGCGCGGCAAGGCCATGACCGCGGAAGCAAGCCGTTGCTGTCGAGAAGGTGGTCCTTGCGGGTCAGAGATGCGGGATCAGGTACTTGTTGCACCCATCCACGTCCATCGACGCCTCGAGGACAGACTGGAGCGTGAGGAACACGCGGTCGATAGCGCTTGGCGACAGCTCCTTGAATGCGTCGTCGACGTTGTCGACGAGTTGCTCAATTGTGCGTGCTTTTTCCTTGTGTTGCAAAGACTGTAGTGAAGCAAAAAAGCCCAGGTCAAGCACGTTGAAATCGGGCGAGTTCGCAGGCTGTGGGCGGATGGCAATGTCCCACCCATCCTCAGCACAAGCAGCAGGAACTTCTGGGTCGTTCTCTGCGACGTGAGGCTTGGCGTTGTCGTGCTGCAAGATCACGCGCTTCCCCCATCCTGTCGGCCACACCGCCTTGATACGCGGCAGCACCATGCGGTAAATAGCGCGCCGGTAGATGTCTCGGTCCATTGTAAATGTCTTTATCTCTAGCGTCCCAGCGGCTCTGTTCTTGCTCGAGCGTTCAGCGGGCTCGTACACGACAAACGGCCACAGCCCAATTTTGCCATCCCAACCTCGGTGGTTCGTGGCATCCCAGCGCGGACGAGCTACGGCGACAAGAAACATGGCCTTGATGATGTAGTTCTTGTTCTTGACGGTGAGATGTGGTGGTTCTTCGTGTTCTGCAAGATAATAGCGTTGCTTTTCTTTGGCGAGATAGAACCATTTTTCGTCCAAATGCACGTACTTCATCATAGTGTCAGAAAAGAGATCACCGCGCAGACTTGGACACACAAATCGAAGAGCAAACTGGACTCGAGCAACCCGTTGGTCGTCGGTGAGCATGGGCTTGACACGGGCAGTGTGGCAGCGGAAGACACCCGCCCGATAATAGTTGTGGAGAGTAGATTTGGCAATACCGAGTGCATTCGATAAAGTACGCAGGTCGGTCCGGTCTTCCAGCGGAATATGTTCGATGGCGCGGTTGAGATCGAGACGGAACTCCTCCGTCATGAGCGACTTGCGGCCGCTGCGGCCCTTCCTGCCGCTGTCGTAGTTGATCGGCCAGCCGGCCTTGATGTCAGCGACCGCGCGCCGCCACAAACGCGAAATCTGGTCGTCGCCATCAAGGATTGTGCTCACAACTTTACCTGTAGCGACTACTGGTGAACTTGTGAGCACAATCCTTGATGGCGCCTACCGGCGGCTGTAGCTCGACGCTGACGGCGAGTAGGAACGCGACAGCGGCAGCGCGCTCTGCCGGAGTGATGTTGCGTCGTTTCTGGCGCTGTTCTGGCGTGACGGCTGGCATCTGTGATCGGCACCGAAGGGTTAAAGTCAAGGAATTAATTACGATTTTCAACCAATCAGCACCAACAAATACCGTGATTGGTGCTTAATCGGGCATTTTTCCCGTCGTGCCGCTTATATTTTGGGACAGAGGAAGTACATAGGTTTGTCGGTTAACTGTATTGACAGACCGCGACAGCATCGAGGAGGTAAACTGTCAGAACGGCTCTGCCTTTGGTCGAAATCGTACGAAATTGGACGAGATGTTGACCTCACCAGGCCGCATGTAGAGCACGATATTCCCGGCGGTTTGGAGTGTGCGCTCGAACGCAGTGATTTTTCAAAAATTGTCACCTACACCTGAGGTGGTTTTGGCCAATGGACACGATCTATTTCCACTGCAGAATTTAAAATGATGTTATAATCAATATCTAGACCATTATCATTTTTCACACTATATCGGGTTGACATAGATAGAAGGAAGGGATGTCGGCACACTGCACGATGCAGCCAGCAAAGAAGGCACGAACGAAGCGAACCACAGGAACACTTCAAACAATGCGAGAGCATACGTGTCCGATCACAGAACACGTGCACCGACAATGGCGGAGCGTTTGGATATCCTTACGGTGCAAGCAAACCTGCGCTCTGGTGTCAGCGGAGTCAGCATCACAGGGCCGGTCACCAATGCCGTTGCGGCTTTACTGAGTCGCTCCCGGGAGACAGCCGGACAAGTGTGGTCAGAGTTCAAACAAACAGGCACGGTATCCGTCAGCGCCGTTGCAGCCAACAACGAATGCAAAGCTTCGCGTCTTCCTCTGTCGGTTCAAATGGAGGTCGACGTTCGCGAGTTCATTCGAACTCGGTGTCTCACTCGTACGCGTACAGTTGCGAAGGATGTTATGGCCTTGCTGGTTGAGAACGGCTACATGTCCATTGACACTGCAAACGAAACTGCCGTCAAGTCTGCTCTTCGCTGCGTGTAGCGCTACTTGACAAGGATCAACGTATCGACTGTCCGCAGCCAACGAGCTGAAACGTGACATCCTTTTGACGCGCATGACCGAAATCCAAACCGAGAAGAGAAGGGTGATCTACGTGGATGAAAGCTACATCCATCAGAACTATGCCTGCCATGAGGATTCACTATTTGACCCAGCGGATCCTGTCATTACAAAGCCAACGCACAAAGGACGACGGCTATGTTTCATCGCCGCGATCATCGTCGCAGATCAATCCGTGGCAGAGGAAAACGCACCGATCACGAGAAGGCACATCTCATCAAGGAAAGCATTGATGTTTTTGAAGGTGGTAAGCAAACGAAAGACTACCACGGTATGTTTAACGGTGCATACTTCGTGCAATGGATGGAAAAACTTTTGGATGATGTAGAAGCCAAGGGGCTCTCAAGAACTGTCGTTGTCTTGGACAATGCCAAGTATCATCTCACAAAACCAGACGGTGTCCCAAAGCGCGGCGATGCAAAAGCCAACCGCTGCTGATCGAGGTCACGAAGTCCTCTTTACGCCACCACACTACTCAGATCTACAACCGAGAGAACTTGAATGGGCAAACGTCAAAGGGGCTGTCGGGCGCCAGTACACTACAGAGACGACCTTCAAGGACCTTCGTGATCGTCTCAGCGCTGCTTTCGAGTTGATCGCCACGAAAACGGTAGAAGGATGCATCGATAGAGCGCGAGCAAGATTTGATGAGCTGTGCGCCGTTGTTGAGGATCTTGAGGATGCGCCCGAGTAGTACAGTAGTGACAGCTCACATGACAGTGAAGATATATGATGTATTCGCGCAGGCACACGCACACAAGTACGCACGGGCGTGAATGGAAGTTGTGCTAGCTGGTATTCGCTGAAGTCTGTGTGCGCGGTGGGAGGGTTCTCGAGGTAACCCCCCCCCTCGGAACACGCTGAGCGTACTGGTTTTCCTTGATTCTCACTTTTTGCTTTGTGGGAGATGGGGCGGATAAGATATCATCTGTTACTGTCGATGTCACTAAAGTGGGGGATATGGGTTCTATAAGGGGTCGTTCACACCTTATTCAGGGGAATGAGCATGTTTTGTTTGCTCTTGATTGAGAGCGAATCATGCGAAAAGAAGGACACTGGCGGACAATAAACCTTGCGATTTGTGCAAAAAACCCAGGGGGATACCATGAACGTACCATTAGCTGCTACTACCGCCTAATTGGGATAGATGTGATCATGATAATGATGTTAACACTTGACTCAACTGGACTCCCCGAAGAATGGACCGACCCACGGCACGAAAGGTGCTGCGAATCGTATGATCTTTGATGTTCTTGAGCGCGCTCATTGCAGGGTTGTGGTGCAACTACCACGGCGTAACCATGGTTGTGGTTTAAACCATGATTAACCATGGTTGAGCAAATAAACAACCATGGTTGAGGCCAATAATATCCAAACATGATACCTGTAAATGAATCATTTTCTACAAGCTATATCCACACCTTTCCCCAACTGAATTTGTAACATTTCCACGTGAGCGACGCTTCGCCATTTGGGACCAGTCGTTTTATCGATGTCTCAAGAACACGAAGAGAAACTCTATCCCAAGTGACCGTGTAGCGACGACGGCCGAACTGTGTTTGTCCGTATCGAGCGAGTGAAAGACCAGTAACGCGAGCGGCTCTGCGGCCACGTTGAACGAGCTGTGTGTTCGTGTCAATCGGGGCAGACTCAACAACAGCCGGGCTGTGTGTTTGCGTCGTGTGTTTGTAAGTGACTATTGCGAACGACTTCGCAGCCTTGTTTATGAACGTGCTGTGTCTGGTTGCTGTTAGGCTATTCTTCGAAACAAGCTGTTATGCGACCCGTCAAGCGACGTGGCGTGTGGAGTGAGGAGAAGGCATGGACCAGCTTGTTGCACCGAGTGGAGAGCGTCTGGGCAACAACGGATGAGCTGTTTGCACCAGGTGTTCATCGAGGTTGCAGCAACATGAAACTAATGTACACTTCGCCGAAAAGGCGTTGCGGTGCTCGTATCGTAGCACTCGTACAGCCAATCTTAACAACGGAATCGACCACGACCGCAAGCCTCTCCGATCGTCACGCGGCATGTGCGTGTTAGTTGGAAGTGGCGACGTGATGGCTGTTGGGATGAACTCGTTGTGATCAACCCGGAAGCATATCTCCTCATCATCCTCGCTGAGACCACCGCTTCCTTCGTCACTCGTGTCATCGCCGGAGTCATAATCAAGGCAGCTTGACTGCCTCTCTGGCATCGCTGCATCGACAGTCACATCGATGTCGTGGCTGTTGACGAGATCGGCGAACACATCTTCGTCGTACGTGGCATCAAGCCACTGAGTCCGGCAGGAGAATGTCTCCGAAGGAACAAGTACTCTGAAGTTGTCGTGAAGGTTGCTCAACGTAGTCGTGGAAACGCTTACATCAGGAAGAAACAAGTCGATCGCACCACCACATCTAGCTACGTTTGTCTACACTTGAGTTGTGAGGGCTCAATTGAAGGGTTCGTTCAGAGTTTCGGAGCTCTAATTCAACGTCTCAAGGATATCATATTCCCGGCGTTAGAAGTATGAGTCAACCGCCGGCGCTAACCTTTCGGTTGCTCGGGTGTGGGCCTCGCACCGCTTTCTACGCCGAGCGCTGAAAATTGCAACCACTACACGACAACTGGTGCGTATGCCAGGATTGGAGCTGTCAGCTGATACGAAACCGGACGTCAAGGTTGAGGGCGTTGGTGTCAAGATGGAAGGTGAGACCTAGACAAGAGACGAGATGGCGCTGACGATTGCTGCCGATGGGAGTGATCTCGATGGGAATCGTACAAACAAGTGGTCGGAGGCATGTGAAATCTGCGAAACGTACAGCTGCATGGCCGTCCAGGTGACCGCCGATCCGAATAACTGGTTCGCGTTGTTCCGCCTTTGGAAGATTCGCTACGCCAACTCCGGCATCACAGTGATAACGAGTGAGCAGATAAACAACTCCACGTTCGAGTCATTGGAAGCCGTGATTCCGTTTGTCGAAAAGCTGGAGTACGTGGGTACGAGTTCATTCGACGAGACAGTTTCGATTTCGTTGCTACACTTTATCCGTGACAGATGCTGGGTGATGTGAACTACATGGTGTCGTTTTTGATGGCCTATGAATGCGAGTGTAATATTCATTTCTACAAATCAATGGCCAAGGAATATGGCCCACCCAACTTTGTGATTGTAGATGATGGGATATACACACCACAGACACACATGATGAAGTGCGAGGGGGGCTCGATGCTTTTGACCAGGCAAGTGTTGACATGGACGTGCTGGTGCAGACAGTCGAGGACGCCCTGAAGAAGAAAGGTTGCAAGGTCAAGCCGGATGTTGCACAGGTGCAAAAGAAACTCAATTTCGACGATGTGAGTACACGGATGCAAGCATCGGCGCCAGATTCGACGATTGCCCAAGGATTGATGGACATTGTCTCCTCAGGGAAGATTGGTGTTGATGCTGTGGCTAACGTGCTGTCAGCCAAGAAAGGCGATCGATCAGCACGTGAGGAACGTCGTGAACGAGAGTTGTCGTAAGAAGGGCACGAGTTGTTATCGCGGGACAAGCCGCAATCATCTGTGAGAAGTGATCGTTATGGCACCACGGTGTTGGTGCAAAATTTTTCAAATTCGTACGTTTGACGGTCAGAGACGAAGTGCGGAAGAAGCGCGACAATGGGTCTCAACGTTCCTCCACACAGCAAACTTGTCCAGCTGGCACCCACAACAGCGTCCTGGAGTCTTCTCTAACCAGTCAGTTGGTCCTATGAGTTACTGGTTCAAACAACTTCCAGCCGATGTGAAGAGGTCGTAGAAGTCACTTCTGGAAGCATTCATCGCTCGATATTGCACGGATAACACACCTGCGCGATTGCGGTATTACAAGCACACCCAGAAGTTCGACGAGAGCATGATGAACTACTTGTATCGACTGAATGCTGCAGCACAAGCCCCTGGTCTAGACTATCGGTCGAACGTCACAGACTTTCAAGAGCATGTGCAGCAATTCTTTGACTCGAGCTCAGACAAGTCGCTGCCAATCCCATTCAAGATTCATCAATATTCAAGCATTGATGAGCTGGAAGATGTTCTCGTTCAATATGAATCGAGTCAAGGACGTATGACACGAAAACCCATCCAGAATAACGTCCCGGCACCAAAGCCAAAGCAGGACGAACGTTCAGGAGCCCCTCGAGTAATGCAGTTCATACTGATGACGCACAGGAGTCGAATCAAGCAGCTTCCGAATCCCAAGCAGGTGCGCAGTTACGTGGCGAAGATGTTCGGCCCAAGTGTAGCGAGTGCGGTCGCCGCGGGCACGATGCACAGAATTACAATCACCTCGTGACGAGTGACTTCTGTCATCGAACTGGTCATCCATCCAGGTATTGTCGTCTCTTGGGCGAGAAGTTCGAGGAAATTGGAAGAAAGTTCCGTGCTGGGGAGCTGACTGCTGACGAGGTCGCAGAACAGTCAAACCAGTAGCCCCTCAGCGTGCCAACGCCACGGAGCGAAAGGGGGGAGTCGTTGGCGTCTCCGATGGTGATGACTGGGTAGCCGATATCGCTTAGCTTGAAAGTAGCGTCAGCGTGCATCAGCACATGCCCGTTAGACCCATACTGGATTGTGTTGTCGAGAAGAGTCAACGAGGTAACACCAATAACGAAAGGATCGTCATATTCACCGGACCCGACATGAATGCCACCTTGATCACCGGAAGCACCGAAACAAAATGCGTTGGTTTGCTCAAGGTCTGAGTGATATTTGCGTTGTTCGACGAATGCGCGGATAGCATGAATCGAGTTCTTGGTGCCGTGCTTCTGCCGTATGACCTTCAGAGCGCTCCACAGCTGCATGGGTCTGGGCCAATCACGTTGCGGCATTCGAATGTCTGTTTGTTTTTTCATGTTGACAAGGATTACGCGCGGCGGAACTCCACACTCATCTTGCTCTCTGACAAAGTCTTTCATTGCTTTTGTCAAAGGCGCCGGAGGATAATAGTTGCAAGGGATGGCTCCGCGGTTTTGACTCTCATTGTTCACGTAGATCTCCCATGCATTCGTGCTCGTGCACTACTTTGCCTTCCAAATGACTCTGCACGGCCCCGTGTCGTCGAGATTGCAGATTGGACTCTTGCAGTTGATGCGACGTTCGATTATGACGTGGTCACCAACACACATTGAGCACATCGAGCGTTTGTTAGTACTGTAGATAGTATAGCAACACATTCCCTCATCTCGGTAGTCATCGAACTCATAATCGTTAACCAGGCGCTTGATCAGCGTCCAACGGGCCATCCCTGCTTGTCGCTGACAGCGTCAGGCGTTACAGTATGCTCGTCTGTGTGGATGGCGGTGGGCAATGGTGCGGTCGGACACTCTTTGTGTTCCTGACAGCGCTTTCTTGGGCCGAGATGCAAATTGTTATGTTCACCACATGATGTGTGCTGGCTGTAAATTTCCTGTGCGTTGTTCACCAAATCGACAGACATCAGTGTGGTGCACACTGTGTTTGTGTGTTGATTGACGAATCGTGTGTGTTTCCCACTAAAAATATGGGTGGTGGAACCCGCCACACGGCCCAGCAGCGCACTCACCGAAGGGCAGTACGGTCCGTACCGCGCTTCGGTGAGTACTACGGTCGATGCAGTGCAAAGGCTCTCCACTGCCGACACCATACTCCCATATCAACAAACATCATTGAGTACGAATGTCGTTTTTCACCGACTGGGTCAACATCCACTACCTGGTGTTATTCCTGCAGTAGGTTGCGTTTTCGGAGGTTTAAAGTATTGATGCAGCTGTTCTATATATATAAATTAAACCATAAATGTACGCAAAACACGCTGTTATCGGAGGATTCCAGAGCTCTCAGATCCTGCTCAAACTCTGGATATAAATATCCAGAAAACATACATGCATACATACATACATACATACATACATACATACATACATACATACATACATACATACATACATACATACATACATACATACATACATACATACATGCATACAGACAGACAGCAAGCGAGGTAACAAGGAGAGGGAGAGAGCAGAGACGAAGGAGGCTGCGCGCTGGCTCCAGCGTCCGCGGCACAATCGATCACATTAAACTAGCGACGAAACGTGTTGGACTGAGTAAGCGGGCTCTGTGGCGGCACGGACTGGTCGCAGAGACGCGCGGCGCTCTCGACAGCCTCCCGTTTGTTGGGTGACACCTGTGTGGCTCACAGGTGTCACCCAACACTCGATTAGAGGCCCCCAGTCTAAGTCCAGGTCTCATTCTCGATTTTGCACTGGAGAGCGCCAGTGGCTCTCCCAGCACAAACTGCCTGATTTCTTTTTTTCTGAGAATTCTCCGCCCACCGGCCGTTTCAGGCGATTCTGTGTCAGTGGACCGGTCCGGACCAAACGCCCTACTCTCCGTCAGGACACAGCCTGTGTCCTGATACTTTTCACCCAAAAACACAAATGTCATTCGGTGGATAGGGGAGCAGAAAAGTGTACTCCACATGCATTTTTTGACACGAGGTGACAACAGCCCTCTTTGTAACACTTTCAACCAAGCATACATATAGGAACGCTTTCAACAGCCATGCAATCTATAACATCGTTTGACACTAGCGATCTTTAATCTTTGAAACACTTTGTAACACTTCCCCCCCCCAGTGACGACATGACCAGTCATTTTCGAACCTGATGGAATTCACACAGGCCACGATCAGAAACAACCTCGCCATTCAAGAAGCAGTCCATTCCGTTCTCGCAGACGCAACTTCATCCCGGCCAAAGAACACACGCAAAAACTATGAACCTAAGCAGCGAGAGTGGGTGAGCTGGTGCCAGGAGCGTCAGTTCCAGGATGGCGCGCTGGTCACCGAGGGGAAAATCCTTCTGTTCCTCCGGTCTGTAGTCGAGGGAACCGCAAGGAGCAAGCAATAACGTCTGAAGGGATGGAGGGGTACGTGAAAGCTCTAGTAGATCTGTGGCGTACTCAACAGGCATTAGATCCAAGCCTCAACGCACGGGATCCACGAGGGGCGTCATTGAAGGCGTTCTTGGCAGCACGAAAGCGGCGCTTCACGCAACAGAAGCGTGAGGAGTTTCATGATCGAGGTGTCGGTACTGTGCAAGACACGTACAGTATACAGGACATGCAGAAGATGAGCACATATTTCATGCGACTACGAAGTGGATCCGGACTGCGTGACCGCCTGGACTTTCTTTTGGGTCATGCATTAATCGCTCGAGGTGAAACCACGCGCTACATTCAGTTGCCTGATCTGTTTACAATGGAAAGCAAGAACGAGGGTCCTACGGCGTGTGAAATTCTCGTGGTGATCATGAATCGAGGAAAGACGAATGCTTTTGTACGAATCGATTATGGAGGTTATATGCGGCACAAGGACGTTGCGCTCTGTCCAGTTGGAGCGCTCGCGTTGTATCTCTTTTGGCGATTCCACATCAAGAGCGAGCCGTTTCCGGACCTAGAAGAGAAATCAAAGTGGTACAACACGGTACTCATCGACGGGAGAGACGCGTCGAAAGAAGCCTCATACTCGATGCAGGCATCCAATCTGAAGAAAGCGATGAAGGCGTGCGGAATCGTGAGCTCAAAGGTGGGTTTCGGGCGATCATGTAATGCTTAACACTTTCAAACACATATTGATTGCTTAACACATGTTGACACAGATACTGATTAACGCGTGGTAACACTTATCGCCCGACTAACACTTTGAAACACTGTGTCACTCTATGTCATGTTTTAACAACTGATGCTGATTTGACACACATTAACAGGTACGCAGAATAACATTTTTTGACAGTGGCACATTTTGTCATGCTTTAACATTTTTGCAGGTTACGCACGCTAAACGGTCAAGTTCAACAGTAATGGCTGAAGCTGGTGGAGCTACCGAGGCTCAAATAAGACGTGCGGGCAGATGGAGTGCGGAGAAAATGGAGGGATGCTACCTTACGACGCTACCGAAGAAACCCTTGCGTGCACTAGCAGGATTCAACCCGTCTGGTGGTGGGTTTTTTCTAAAGCGAGCAATCGTGAATATTCCCGAGTCGCTGCTTGCAAGCGTTTTCCCTCAAGCATCAAAGTGGAATCAAAACCCGTCGGTGAATGACATAGCAGGGCAAGGCTTCATCAATCTAATGCTCATGCTAAGAACCGTGCTACTCCAAGACGCTGCAGTCCTCCAGGAACGATTTCCTGAACACCCAATTTGGTTGAGTCCAATTTTTCAAGAAGTGTTATTTCGTGAATATGCTGCTGAAGTCCGTAATGCAGTGAAGCATGAGCCAGAAGTTGTCATCAGCAGCGTCCAGGCAGCCTTACCCGTGATGAGTAGCGTCGTTCAAAGTGGTCTTGCAAACGTTGGAGAAAGGATCGCGCAGGTTGAACGGCAGTTAAAATCGATGGACAACCGTGTGACTAGAATAATGGAGCAATGATTCAGAGTCGTTTTAAACGGTCCGGCTTCGGTGACAACGCCAGTGACAACGGAATCCGCGGTTACGCCGTCCACTCAGGTTTCGTTCAAGCTGTCGCGTGCGTTGAAGAACATTGAGGAAGTCTGGACTGAGTACACAATTGGAATTAGAGCTGGCCCATCCGTTCTCAGCCTCGAACAGCGGTACGGTTCGACTTGGCGGACGGATGAGGCAGAAAGGAAGTATTTCAGCCGCCGCAAGGTGTACTACGAAGCATTAGAGAGTCTCTCCGGGAAGTATGGTTTGGAAGCAAGTAGGGTCGTCGAGCTACTGGATATGGAACGATTGAAACAGCGGAAGGGCCTCGACTCGTTCATGAAGATGATAAAAGCGAAGGGTGCAGACATCGTCATGGAGGAAGCTTTGCTACATGAAGGCCTTTCACTTTGAGAAGTTGTTTCAGGAATAATCTGCTGGCAATCACTTTTTAACACAGCTGCTGTATGTAAAACATTTTAACATGTATGTCATATATAACACTAATACAGACGCTGTATGTAACACTCTTTAACAAGTATGTCATATATAACACTAATACAGACGTTCATCCTTTGTGACACTTATTGAAAAAACCATTATTGTCGAAATTATTCAAAATGACCGTTTTGAATGCAAATACTCGTCCACATAGCTCTTTTTTATAATAGCAACCCAGATTTACATTACAAAAAAAGTGGGTCGACTCCGAATAACCATCGAGAACCCAGTATAGAGAGTTCCATTGGCCACCAACCGTTCACATGCTCGACATTCAGCTCTGGTGTAGAGCTTGTTTGAAAGGAAACGCTCCTTCTCGACAGAGTCTTTTTCTTTGTAGAATGCTCGGTACGCTGATTGTCAAGGTCGGCGAGCTCAGCCGAACGAGTCGCACTACAGTGAAGCAAGTGAATGACGAGATCGATATCAGCCTAGATTCACCGTTTGAGGCGTTGCTATCTGCCGTAGAGCAGCGCGTCCAGGCTGCCCAGGCATCGCATGGAACACCAACTGTCCGACAGGATACTCGTGTGTATCTCCGCCCCACTCGGTATGCTTCTCAGCGTGAACTGGTTGCTCTCGACCCCGAGAACTTCAGAGCGAGTATCAGCGCCACCCACGCCCAATTCAAGAAGCGTGCTGGGGCGACATCTTACTTCGAGCTCTACGTGTTCCTGGCGAAAACGTCCGACGGACTGGGGACTACAGGGCGACGCGCTACTGCATCTCGTATCGACGTGGCGGCATCCGCCATCACGGAGTATCTCCAAGGACGGCAAGACATAGAGGTCGGTGAGATAGCGAGAACTCACTGGGCGGTATCACAGGCACGGCTCCCGGATGGAGCGCCCGTCGTGGTACCGACGAGCGCAACGTTCCGTCAAATGCAGTTCATTGACAGCATGCGTAGCAGCATACCGCCTCCAGAAACAGAGCCCGAGTTCGGGAAGATCGATGCATGTTTGAACGGGTCGACCCCGTTCTCCCTCTCCATCAACATCAAGCAGCTTCGCGCACTACTCGGCCTTCCTCGCCACAATCTGCTCGCCGATGGCGTGTTCCACACCTTTGTCCCTCCAGATATGCCGTCTGAGGACGTGCGGGATGTTGATCACGAGAGCACTAGCGAGCACAGTTTTCATAGCTAAACCGATCAATATATTCGGCCCATGGCGTTACCGTTTACCCTCACTACGTTCGGGCACGCGGGATACGAATAGAACGCCTTCATCTTCGCTTTGTACACAGCTACCTCAATGGGTAGTGCCTCACGAGCGCGTCGCTCCAATACCTTGCGAGTGATACAGAGATCTAAGTGCAACGCGCGCAGAATCGTTGCATGGGAAACGTGTTTCAGCTCCGGAAACTCGGTCTTCAGAGCTGAACGTAGCTCTTCGATGTAGAAGCACGGAAACGACTTGATGTAGCTCGATATGAAAGACAGGACGACACCTGGGTACGTAGTATGACGCCCGCGTGTCTTAGCGAGGACATTGCCGCTCTTTTCGAACGAGTTGTACCAACGTCGTAGAGTTCGCACAGACACACCCAGGATGAGCGACACCTCCGGGATCGCCACACCGTATACGTACACGAGCGCCACCGCGCGCCAGCGAAAATCACTCGAGAACATCTTCGACGATGGTCGGGCACCACAGGTTCGCGTCTGCAGCGTCTACACAAAAACCCACCTTTCTCACTCTGATCTGCGTTTTTCGCCACTCCGTTTTATTGGGGTTTCTGCCTGTTTTGTTTGAGCCAAACGCAAGTGGCATTCATCTTGATTCTCACAATAGTAACACTTATTTACAAGTATGCCATGCATAACACTTTTAAACAAGTATATCATGTTTAACACTATATAACAAGTATGTATTTGGTAACACGAATAAACAAAGTCGATGTTTAACACGTTTTACTAATTCGTCCACAAATTGAACGTGCTTTAACTCTGTTTCAGATATGCTCTTCCTAGCATCGGTTAACAACAGAACTGTTTCACACATTAACACTCGCTGTTGCCTGCCAGCCATTCTTGGTTCTGGTGTCAGCACGAGCGATGAGTGATAAGAAGAAGCGAGTCTATATGACTCCGCCCAAGAGGGATGTCGGCGTCATCTGCGTATTTCCTAATTGCAAGACGTCTTTAAGCTACGGTGGGTTCAAGAATCACTTTGTTAAAATGCACCTTGGTCCAGGGAAACAGTGGACGAAGGACCTCCGCCGCAAGTACGCGGTGTCGTGCGGCGACACGACGCGTCTCGCTGACCACAAGCTTGTCGAGCCGATCACGCTCGACAAGCTCCTAAACGAGGTGAAGGAGTTGAGGAAGGTGGTCGACAGCATTGCCGACCACCTGAAACTCCCAAGCGCAGTTGATGCTGATCAAGATGAAGATGAGCAAGAAGAAGGGGAGGAAGAAGAGGAGGAAGTGCAAGCCGAGGGGGGAGAGGAAGAGGAGGAGGACGCGCAAGAGGAAGCGAAAGAGGAAGAGGAAGCTGAAGATGCTGCGCCGCAGCGCAGGCGCAAGTCAGCCCGAAGTCAACAGGAACAAGCCAAGTCCCGAACGCGCCCGAAGAAGAAGGCGAAGACGACGTAGCTTTCGCGCGCAGCCGCTGGACAGTTGTCCCCCTTTTAACACTCTCAAACAACCTGACCCAACCATGTCATCTGAAACACATGCTAACAGTCTCTGTCATCTGAAACACTTTCTAACAATGTCCGTTTGTTGTCGTGTTTGACACCTTTTGATGACCTTTCCCTCGTAACACGTTTTGATACTAGCGTCCTTTTTCCCCCAGGAGTGGGCGTTTGATCATGTTTTCGTCAGGCGGTCACAAAACACCCGGTCCTGCCAGCTGGACCTTGGTCCGGACCCATAGTTAAAAAAAGTGGACACAACCACTGTGTCCACAGTCAGACGCTGAGTTTCGCTGGGCTGGGTTGCGAGCATCCACCCAACAAACGCATGTTTTTATCCAATAAATGACCCCCTTCCTCACGGTACACCGTGTCGTAAACATGTGCCAGTGAGTGTTGGTCCTCACCCACAACCATGACGCACCACGCCATAGACATGTGTCTTCCGGATGTCGCAAACAAAGGAATGAGTGCGACTGACATCGGAGTGTTTGCCTTAGCCAAACTTGATATGTGTGTGACATCAATCACCTCAAGTATTACTGGGTAACCAACGTCGACACGACTGTCGATATTGTCAACAGTTCCAACGCTTGCCCACGCTCACTAGAACTTCCACGTTGCACACTCCACCCTGGTGACTGATCCTGTCCACTCATTGATTCTTGCGCCATTCTGCGTCCACCAGGCGACTTTTCTTCTGTGTGACACTGACCACAGCCACTGTGCCAGAGCCTTCCTGTACCAGCGTTTCCTCGACCAAATCGACTGACCGATAAAGCAGCTCGGGTATCGTGTTCAGGAGTTTGAGATCTTGTAGCTCAGCTTCTTCACGAACAACACCATCACTTGAAGCCTTCATCGCCTTCACAGTGAGCAGATCAGCGGCTTGATTGAACCGTCTCGCAACATGAACCAAGCCAACTCTCTTGAAGCGGACATCTTCAGACGAACAGCATTGAGCCACACCAACAGTGCAGGTTGATGACAACGCAAATCACCATTGACTTGACCGATAACAATGCGTGAATCCCCCCAGATAATTATAGCTTCAAGACCTTGCTCCTGTGCAAACTCGAGCTCACAGAGAAGACCCTAATACTCGCTCTCGTTCACCGTCAAGCCCGTCTTCACTCCAAAACGTGCAGCAACGATCTCCCACTGGGGTAATCGCCATAGTATCATCCCGAACGACCCCATCTAAGGCGCCTTCATTCGCACAGCTCCATCAAACGTGAGAACAAAGCCCTCATCCATCACTGCGCTTGATGACTGGCAAGGGGCCGAACCACTGACGCTTAATTGTTCATCTTCATAGGCGATATGTCACTCAGAACTTAATCGAAATGCTCTCTGGGCGTGATGGATGCTGCCAACAGAGTGATAAGCCCACTTGGAGTCTGATCACTCCTCACGATTGCAAGCGGCCATGGCGACAGCAGCGTAGCCCACTGAACAGCGCGTCCGGTCAATCTTTTACAGGTGAATACCCACTTCATCGTCGAGAACCTTGAGTAAAACCTTCACTGCTTGACCGAGCAGATGATGGGAAGCACTATCCAGAGTCTTCACCAACGCAAGCGCCTCTTTCTCGGAACTCGTGCAACGAAGCTCACTAAAGTTAAAGATCTTGCTGACGAATCGAACAGGATTGTAAGATGCCTCCATGCTCTTGCGCTACTGCAGCACCGAATGCCCAATCATTGGTGTATAGAATCACTGACAATGGCTTCTGATGATCCATGTGCCGCAGCAACGGTGCATGAACAAGCTTCTACTTCAACATCTCGAACACCGCTCTAGCGTGCTGTACTTGTGTGCCATCCTGAAGAATTATATATATTCCGTGAGCTCGTATAACGGTGCCGCCAAAGAAGCGAAATGCTCGATGAACGATGGTAATACATGAGGTTTCCAATGAGCCTCTGAATTCCCGTGAGCGTCCTCGGGAATGGCATACTGACAATTGACTCTAAATTTCTTGGTGCAGCTTCAACGCCCTCTCGATTAACCTCGTGCGGCAACATTCTTACTAAATGCACTTTAGGCTCACGCTGATGCCCCAATACCGGAGCGACTAGCACAGATTCTCCCACGTGTCAGCTCCGAAGTTGACATCATCGATGTACGAGCGACGAAGGATAACTGGATTGAGTGTTGCATCGATAGCCTCTCCGTGGTGGAACACATCATGATTTATGAATATATCATGTGCGAGTCGCTCTTCGGATGCAAGTTCAGCTTCGACTCGTTCAAGCTCTTCATTTGACCAACCAAGAACTTGAACATACAAGCAGAAGCTTCAAGACGACGGACCATCCCCCAGAGCGCATTGTCTATCACTATCTGATAGATTTGCGGAGCGTTCTTCAGCCCTTGTGGCATGTGAAGCCACTCAAAGCGACCAAGCGGACAGAAGAATGCAGTCACCAGCCGCGCGCGCATCGTGAGAGGTATGGCCCAATAGCCTCTTGCATTGTCGAGCGAGCACATCCACATGACCGCATAAAAGATCGCCAACAACTCGACAATCAGAGGCATGGAGAAGACCATGAGCTTCGTCAGTTGATTGACAAGGCGATAGTCAATACGTAACCGAATGTCAACCCTGTTCATTAAGAGTACAATCACAATCGGTGATACCCAGCTTGATGAAGAATGGCGGATGAGTCCGGCAGTCAACAGACCTCGAAGCAGGTCGTATAGCTTGCCCAGTAGATGTGGCGGCACACGTCTTGCTCTCTGTGCGACTGGGTTAGCTTCTTCAACGTCCACATCGCACACCACTCCTCTTGCTGGGGGTTGTCATGCGTTCCCCGAGCTAATGAAAATCGCCTTCTCTACTTCAAGAATATCCTTAATCATTTTGATCCCCTCCACTTTGTTATCTGCTTCGCCAACATCGGCAGTTGCGATGTCTGGTGGAGTCAAGGACTCTGTCGATACCTCCGGAATAAGAGCGAGCTGATTCTGCATATTCTCCGCAGACATCTTAACTCCTTCTCAGATATATACCTTTTCATGAAGCGAGGATTGATCGATTGTGGACGGATCGACTCTATGGAGTGTTATCAATCTTGGAAATGGATAGGAAATCGTCGCCATCGCGCATCGACAGCCTGATTAACTTCCTGATAGAGCTTCGAATATCCTGGTGTCCTCAAATCCTTCAATAATAGCATGCTAAGAGCTTTCTCTTCAGGGAGTCGACACAATTTCTTGCCGAGATCGAGCTGAATGCACGCTCGAACCATAAAATCGGTGCCGACGATGACTAAGGGGTGCGCTTCAAAGTCGGTGACCCACAACTTAACCTCAAGCACCACGTCCTCACCCAGGTGGATCTTGACACTTGCCTTTCCGGCTGCTTGCATCGGTTCTTCTGTCACACCGAAAAATTCCAAGCTCTCGCCGCTCACCTCCACTTCAAGGTCAAGATGCCGCACCAAGTCTGAGTGGATCAGGCTGATGTTGGCACCTGTGCCCAACATTAGCGGAGCTTCAACATAATCGACTGTGCCTCGAACATATACTTGCGCCACTTCATTTCTTGGTATCTCTTGATCCTGCAACCAGCCCCGGCGTTCATTCTCTCGCAGTCAGGCCAGCGCAACTTCGGCATCTTCAATCTTGTTCTTCCTTCATGCAAACATACATGAACTCGCGTGTTGTTTTGTTTTCTTGGACTTGCACCTCACGCATCGTCCATTTACGTTGTTTTCGTCTTGACCGATTTTTCTTGCTATGGTTTCTTGATAACATGCAGACATCCATGGTTCGACAGACGCCAGACGGTCATGCCAAGTGTCAGCGATTTTTGTCGTCAGCCGTCGGACGACCTTCGAGTACGCAACCTCCTTTCGCCTGCTGATGCAGCTCAATTGCGACATTCGTGGACGATCGATCTATTCTATGGCTGCGGAGGAGGCACAGCTGTAGGCAATCGAATCCGTGGTGGTCCTTGCAGGAGCGACACCCCTCATGCGCTTTTTTCACGAGTTTTACATAGAATGCAAGCATGAAGCGTTTCTTCCCGCGACGCCAGTTCGACATGAAGACATTGCTCAGCAAACTGGGTGATTTAATCGAAGTCACCGTGATCACCGCTCCGAGCCCTCCAGATCAAATATCAGTCCCTGGAACGGATCTGGTGAAAGTAGCAAAGTGGTTGCTTACGACTAACCGTGTGTCAGTCATTCCAGACTCACCTGATCCATCATGTGTACGCATTCGTCACCACTCGAGCGACGACGAGAATGAAGCTGGTTTAGACCATGACGAGGCGTTTGCTGAAGTGTTCGATGGTGAAGAGTTTCGGGCCAGCATGCCTCGAACAGAGCAGCCTCTGGGCACGAATCTGGCCGTCGAGCGCGTTCTTGAGGACTACGGGCACAGCGAAAAAGTGGGAGACGTCGTCGACGATGCCGAAAAGGTACTTCCTGCACGCATGTATCGAAATGCGATGACGTGGTCACTATTTTTCAGCCATCAGCTAGGAATGCCTGCGACTGGGTGGGCAGTCAATGTCACATGATGTCGGTGCGAGTGCAAGTACTACGTGAAGCTCCTAACCTGTGCGCACGTGATAGTAGGGAGGATTGCCAGTGCTCAGCCATTACCAGGAAAAGACCCGGGAAAAAAACTCAAAAATCGTGAGCTTCCGAAGAATCCGAAAAACGGGAAACGAAAGCGTGGTTCGGCAACCCCAAGTCCCGCGACACGAGACGCTATTATTGGCCGTCCGCCCAAATCATCCAGAGCCCTCGGCATCCAGTTCTTGCTGTGCATATGAGATTGACACAGCGTAAATGCATCCGAAAACGCATCCGAAAATATACATTGCTTTCTATTTTGTCTAAAACAGATGTTGCTTTGGATCGACCTACTTGCGTTCTGCCACAAGTTGATCAGCTTCATGAAAGAGAGCATGCCAGACTTGCCATCGCGTAAGCAATTCATGACGTTGGGCGCAATGGTAATGGCGCGCGACCCGCGGTTTTCCTTCAACCGGGCAGCCTTAATGGACCTCCGAGGTTTCATTAACCTTAATCGAATCAGCATCCGCAACGCAGAAGAAATTATTGTCCTTCTTCAGCGCCACATCGTTGTTGGACGCAAAGAAGTTCAAGATCACATTTATTCTCTAGCCGGCCAGTACATTGTACCGAGCCGGTTCGAGCGCACTTCTCGTCGCAACACAAGCAGACGCATTTCATGGCGCCGCAGTTCTGCTAATGAGAGGGGCCAAACCACTCACGAGGAGATAGATCAGTATTCCGCCGCCAGCACCAGATGTGATTGATCTCACCTGTGACGATCAGAGCAACGTTCTGATCGTTCTCTAGCAGCCGTCTACGAACTTCGCGCGTGGTTGGTGATCTTCTGCATCCTTACGAAGAGATTATCGACTGGATGTACGACGAGAATAGTGTGCTGCGTGCGAGAATTCGCAGGACAGGCTCATGGGAGCCTATCGGACACCGTCAAACAGCCGACGTTGCGAGTATCCAGCGTGAGTAGCGGATGACGCGCTGGCTGCGTCAACAAAGGGGAAATTTGGAGTAGAAGAGAAGCACGTTCTACACAGAGAAGTCGTGTGAGGACGTGAAAAGCCCACGTTGGTGACGCAGCATTTGCTTACCATTAATACATTTTTTTTCTTGTTGAATCTGGCCGTGCATCTTTGCGTCGCGAATATCCTCGAGCGAGCGCAGGTCGCAGATCGTCATGTGTGAGCAATCACACACACCGTCGCCACACGATCATCACACAGCAGCAGCAGCCTGGCACACACACCGTCGCACCACGTCACACCTACAGCACAACACGCCTGAGGACCACAAACCAGCAGCAGTCAATCACACACACGATGCTTCTTTACCGGTCATCGCTGTTGTTGTCGCCGGAGATTTTAAAGTTGAGTGTGCTCGTCTTCCATGTGTGAGTGTAGCTTCTGAAGGAGAGACTTTCCAAGCAGGTTTGTTCCCCACATGCGGTCCCCCTCCCACATGCTCAGCTAAGGGACCAACAACTTTGAGTGATTGGTCAACACAATTGAGGATTGGTGTTATTGGGCCGGGTGTGTTCTGTTCCGCTTCGATTGTGTGCTGCCGACCAGAAATGTGGGTGCCCCACACCTTTTGTCTGCTGGGCCGCGTGGTGCAGGCGGCAGCGACGAGGAGCGCTGATGCGATAGTCATCATCCCGTTGCACATGGGTCCAGCTTCAGATCTCTATCGAACGATTTTTGACGGCAGCAGGGTCCTCCCCGCGCTTCGCTTGGGGACTCCTCAGTAATGTAATTTATACGAGTGGGTTTGTCTGTCGAGGCGTGGGGAACACTCCCTAGTCTCAGTGATCTATCTACTCTTTTAGAACATATAATCAGCCAATCCGTGCTCGGAAACAGCGTGACGGTGACGGACAAAGCGATAGTGAGAGATAAATATCCAGAGCTTCCCGGGCGCTACACGGCTTTGTATGTGTATGTATGTGTGTGTGTGTGTGTGTCCACAGTCCGAGTCCGTACTCCCGTTGTGCAGGAGCGAGCCAGCGGCCAACGGGTGTGTGGAGGCTCGATCCCTCCCGGGAGTGTTTACTGTGTCGTCGGTTGTACAATGAATGCATGATGCGTGCTAAAACTCACAACGCGAATACCTGAGATCGAAAGTCCGCTGTGCGTCATGCCATGCCCTTGGGCTGTTGGCATGGTGTGCGTACTTACATCGAAGAGTATAACGCGATTATCTCTGTGATAGACTAAAACTTGCCACCGCATCCGTGCATTGATTCATTTACTTTCCAGCCTCGACGGCTTCATCCTCGACGAACGTCTTGCGAACAAGCGCTGTGCGGGCCTTCTCGAACGTAGCGATCAACGTGCTGCCGACGTCATTGCGTGTCTCCCAAGTCGGTTGCCAGTCGACGAGGTAGTATGTACCACGCCGTCCTTGCGCTTGCGATCGAGAATACGCCGCACAGCGGCCTCTCTTCGAGTGACTGGTCAGCGACCCATTCGGTCTCACTGTCATCACCGTCTGGGTTTGGGACGAGCCATTCGTCTATGTCCGACTTGTGAACCCGAGTCGTCGTGGGCCCACGTTGCATCTTTGACGTGATGTCGAGAAGAAGAGCACCAAGCGCCTCCGCCAAGAATTCCTTTCCCTGGATTGCGAGCAGCATGGTAAGACGCAGGTGACGTATGGTTTTGTCTTCAAAGTAGATATTCCTTTCCTTTGTGTTGATTTCACGCAGCTTGTTCACGAACAGGTTCATGAACTCTGGTGCCGTGTAGATCGCGTTGGGCTGGGTACGCTGGACCGCCATTCCCCGAGTTGATGGCAACTTCGGAAATGATGCAGCCGTGCTGGTAACGTGTGAAATGAAGGGAGCGTTCACAGTTTGCAACAGTGTTGGAATCCTGTATTGTATGATTCACAGGATAGACGGCAACGACGGCATCGAACCGCCGCAAGACAACGAGTGAAAGAAATCCCAAACTAGGGTGGGGCTGACGGTGGGTGGAAGCTGTAATCTTGGCGTGCCTCAGTGCTGTTGCTTTGATGTGCTTTCCCCTGGGTCTGACTGGGGTTCGCTACGGATTTTTTGGGCCAGTTGACGTAGCTGTGGATTCCAGGAGCTGAGGGTTTCTTCTTTGGGTTCGATGCCCCAGTGGACTCGCTCGATGGCTCGAGAAGATTTAAATCGGTGACAGTGCCGGCCAGAACGTCGGCAAGCGGGACCAGCGGCCCCAGAGCGTTTGACCGAGCACGAAGGTGAGGGAGAAGCGCAGTACTTCGTGTCGTTTGCATCGCTAACGCGACCGATGTTGCTGTAGTTAAGCAGGTAATCACGCACGTGTCTGGGAAGATCGAGAGACCGTTTTCTTGAGAGGTCTTGACGCGCACAAACCGCAAGAACAAGACGTTGGCCCCGCTCATGGGGAGGTTCTGCTTCTTGAGGAGCTTCAAGTCGGACGGGCGACCAAATCGGTACCAGAGCAGTGCAAGAAGCGCTAGATCATGGTAGTCGCTGAACGAGCTTGTGCTTGAGCACAATTAGTTCATAAGGGAGTACAAGTCTTCTTTGGTGCAGGCTGGTGCTTGCTTTACAAGCAATCCCTCAGCCCGTGTCCTGCAGTAGCGGTCGTGGAGGCCGCTTTGTTTTTAGTTGAGCAGGCTCCACATGCACACTGGACTGTGGGAAGCAGTCGAGAAGCCACAGTTTTACTTGACGGAAGTACTGCATCACTGTCGTATGCGCTAGCTTTTCGCCCTTCTTGCCTTTCTAGAAAGCTAGATGAACGCCGAAGCTGTCAAGAAGGCTCACCAATACCGATCCCGTCGGATCAGCTTGGACAGCGGAGGCGACATCCTCAATTTGAACATATTGGTCGTGGAGAAAGCGCCTAAACACATTTTGTGCTGGCGTCTTGGCCTTTTGTGTGTTGGCAAGCTGTAGTTGGGCGAGGTTCATGGCCCCAGTGATCGGAACGTTGCAAATATGGGAATCGATATGAACTTGACCTGTTTTTTGAATTGGTATTGCCATATTTCGACAAAACATGTCGGAATCGATTGGAGTTGAGCAGGCAACAATTTGACGTAGCTAGGTTGGCTGAAACATCAACATCCTTCTCTTTGATTGGGGTAGCAGCAAAACAATGGCCCTGGATTGGCTATATATATCGTTATACTAAATCCTAGTGCCGTTGGCACTGTGTTGATATTCTACCATATCGTAGATACAGATCTAAGCGACTGGCCAGCCTCTGGCAGCAGCCTGCTTGAGATAAGATGGAACACCTTTCCTTGCACACAATATGTGTAGACCCCGCGTTGATTGTTGGCCATCTGACGATCAAATGACGCCACGAGATGTGAAACCAAATGATGAGTTGCGAAACTGCTTCGCTGCCGGAGTTCCGTCTTCAAGAGGCTGCAAGAACGGTGGCGGCGGTTCTGGAAACATAGGCAGAGAGATCTCTTCATCCTGACAGCACAGCTCGAAGACAGGGTTTCGCATCGATGACCCTGTCTTTCTCTCTTCAGTCCACATCTTGGCCGTGCACTTCGAGCACACCGCCGACATGCTACCCAGTGAGTGGACGCTAACTTGAGTCGTAATCGCTGGCAGCAGTGTCTGTCTCGTCGTCTGCCCCGTCGCTCGTGGATAAGCGAGTCGTTGAGACCGCTCTGTGCTCACCGCAGGGAGCCGTGTTATACGCGGAGGTGGCAGATAGCGAGAACCTTCAAGAGGTATCTCGGCTTCATCGGTATCTTCCATGCTGATGATCGATGTAAACGTAGAATTGGAAAGTGACAGCTATACACGTCAAGCATTAACACGCAGGACCCTGTCTAGCTCAACGCCTCACTACATGGTAGCATACCCAGTGATTGTACGTCTCAGCATGGACGCAGCACAGACTCTCCACAGCGCGGAACCCAGAAGAGGCAGCATTAAACTAAGATGTACATGATTGATTGTCGGTGCTTTTGTAAAGACTCATTTGTGTATAGCAAGTATTACACGTGTGTTTATTGCATGATGATAAAATCCTCTGTTTAATTCTGTGAATAAATCAGCTTCTTTCGAATGACTCAGAAAGCCACGTTGATGGGTAATTTGTTGAGCTTCTATTGCAGGCTTGAACCGCGCACGTTTCAGATGCACGCAAAGCACGGCAAATAGAGAACTGATCGTCCCACTCCCCCAAAAGATGGCTCGTTCCCAGTCGCCTCCGTCTCTCGATCAAGTTCCCTAACGCCAACAGTCTATGGCTTGAACATCCAGCTGCCAACGCCACCCTTGTCGCCACAACCCTTCCCCTTCGAGTAGCCACCCGTGACCCCGTCGGTTTCCCCCATCCCATCCCATCCCGCCCCATCCCATCCCATCCCATCCCGCCCCCATCCCCATCCCCGTCCCCGTCTCCTGTCCCATCTTCGTGGTCATCACCCCGTCGTCTCCGGTGCCCTCACAACTGGCAGCAGTTCAGCTCGTCTCCCCAACCCCAATGGGAGTCTGCGCGACTCGCAGAGAAGCCGCGTGCCGTCTATGCAGAGCCAGTACTCAACAAACCCCGAAGCCCACGTCAGGTTGCAAATCCCGATGAGAAGTTCGACGTCTATGAGATCTACGACAGAGACGCGGCAGATGATGAGTGGTATTGGGTTAAGTGGCTCGGCTACCCAGACAACAACGATGACACAGCGCAGCACCGTTGAAGACGGGTTAGGGGATGCGTGTGACTATGTCCACCGATTCAACGATTTGGAGGCGTGTGCTCCTTAAGGCGAAACTCGTACTTTTGTTTGCCCTTAGTATCCAAGAACATTCACTGCGAGCCAAAGTAAGCAGTGCTATGTTGAGAGTCTCAGACTCGCAGCTGATGTGCTTGGTGTTTCTGATTATCTCCCTCAACACGTCTTGACCAAATTTTTAGCGGTTAATACAGAGGTTGCGTCGTCAGGCGTCACGTGGCAAGACCTAAAATCAAGGACAAAGTTGATGCCGAGATGCAACAGCCGTCTCAAGCGACAGGGCAAGTTGGGTCTGACTTCAAATGGGAAAAGGTCGAAGACGAACCTGTTCCGATCCACACTGTCAGGTCCTTTGGATTTGAACAGTCTGGCTATTGAATCTGGTGTGTATTTGTGTGGTGCCGCGACATCAGTCACTGGGCACATATGTTCATTATTCATGCTGGGCGTGCCGATGTTGTCGATGATGCTCGAACGCCCTTTCAAAGCACTGACTTTGGTTGGGCTGTTCGATGGTTGCTCATTCACAGGTTCAGCGCTGGATATATTTAGGGTTATGTTAATGAATGTCACGTTTCATTCGATTGCGCTCATCACGTTTCATTTGATTGCGTTCAGCCACTCGAGACGCGGCGCGACTGATATCCCGCCCTTTGCTCGACCAATCACTACGCAAATCGGCACATGAATTCCTTTTTTTTGTAGTATAGATTCACCGATGTCCGACGACGGCGAGTTACGAATGACAGTGACTGCTCTCATTCAAGGAGTTCCATGTCACCGTGGATGCCTTCAAGGCAATGGACAAGGCTTGGATGCATTCGTGGTTGCTATGTCGTGTGTGACGGCAAAGCAAAAGCGACTGTGTCTTCTGACATCGCTCGCCGTTCTTCACAACGTAGACGAAGCCATGTCACCTCGTCGACGCCCGAGAGGTACAGCGATTCCACAACTACATCCCTTTCGTTGGGCGCGTCTATCGCCCTGCTTTCCAAAAATGCTTCGATGTGTCAAGCACGACAGTTTCGAGATACAAGCAGAGCATTCGTGGAGGACGCTTCCCATTCCTACACCCACAATGAAGACGTTGTTCATGGATACATGGCGACAAGGCATGCTGTAGTTAGTGCAAACGACTCTAAACTCCTGAGTTCGAAATATCAAAAGTCGAATACTTTGTCCTTCAGACGACTGATATCAAATGTCACCATACGAAAATGGATGATATCAAGTGTCATGATATCTAATGCCACACGAATGGCACTCAACCGAGGCTTAACCTCAAGTCTTATGATGATACCTTACACACATTCTGAATCTCAGAGGACACAGCTCAATGAACACTCTGCGTCTATCTCTCCATCCAGCATGCCAGCCCCACGCCTTCGACCGGCATATCGACAGCGTCAATCGAGCACATTAGAGCGCAAAAGTTACCGAGGATACTGCCTTGGCACTTTCCGTGCTCGGAGTGGAGGTGGCTACATCACTGAGGAAGCGATTCGGCTGCTAATGAATTCCATTCGCGAGGCTATGGTGGACCTTCCGGCCCATCGACGCGACATGTTTGCGCTGACCTGCCAGATTCTAGCGCATGTCAGCTCCCATCGCGTCACGATTACCAAGCTCGCGCCGTTTCTGCTCGCCCGGAAGAATCGTGAGCAACCAGCGGAGCTCGTCGACGCGGATGATGTGGATAATATGAATAATTGAGACAGTGAAGCAGGAGACGAGGGCGTGCGCGATGAAAATGACGATTGAAACTCAGTCGCCGATCGCGAAGATGAAGTCCAGGGCAGAGAAGACGGCCATGCAAGCAAGAAGAAGACGGAACAGAAGCACGAGGACCATGTTTCGGTTTACGAGTATGTCTACAAGAAGTATTTTGGTCAACGCTACATCGATGGGGAGTTGCAAGTCCTCGCTAAATGGGAGCCGACATGGGATCCGACTTCCAACATTCGTCTCGAAGACGTGCGCATCTTCCAGGACGACGACCGCGAGGGGAGGCGCCAGCGTCGCCAGGAAGAGCAACAGTAGCGAAGATGCTAAGTGCTTAATGGAGAGATAGCTGCATGCTTCTTCTGTCTCTGCTTCGCACAGATGTGCACGTTAGAGATCACACCTTCATATCGGAGATGCATGCACGCAGTCGACGATGAGTGGATCAATTGGAATGATAAGGTTGGTTTAGCATATGTGAATGCATTTCACGAGTATTTACACTGAATCCACATGACAAGATAGTGCAACAAACGCACGACTCAGTTACACGTTCATCAGAATGAGAACATCAATCAACGCGCTTACATCAGATGGTGTAGATGCGCGTGATGCGTGATCGTGACAGTGTCGATGCGCGTGGGAGGACGTGGTGGCGGCGTCGATCCGCGTCACGCTCATGGCGGCGGCGTGGATGCTCTTTATGGGTGCTTGGTGGTGGCGTAGATGCTCATGGTTGCGGCGTAGATGCTCTTCGTGGCGGCGTTGTGGTGGTGGTGGTGGGGGGGGGGTCAATTCCTGACCGGGTCAGAAGAGCCTAGGAGATGGCTAGATTTATCAAGAAATGTACTACTAAGGATTGCCGATCGATCTCTGGTCAGTGCATGAGGCTGGTCAGACATGCGCACGCCCTTTCGTGTATCCCGTCATTTCCGATCATGACCGTCACGTGCGACGACTACCAGGCGACTTTCGAAGCAAGCGCACACCCACCCATCAAAGTTGAGTGTCGACGGAACGTCGATATTCTGTCGAAGGGCCACGGGCCGCGTGCGGCCCGTCTACACCGTGAGCGGAACCGCAGACATCGCAACCGCCATCTCAGATCTGATGCAATTGAAGGGTCACTAGACGTTAACTTTGTCGTGCGGTCCCTCAACCCTACCCTTCCATCCACATTTAACATTGATCAGCCGGCGCAAGCCGACCCTACCCCTGCAATCGGCATTCAGGATGAGACCGACGATGCTGACGACGTCATCCTGGTGAAAGATCCGCGACCCAACTGCCCCATCTACATGAGCACCATCCGAGACCAGAGGTCCGATTTGGTCCAATTATTATTGGGTATGTCAGTGTGGCCACACATTCCACCGATCATGTGTGGTTGACTGACTGGTCAACCACAGACCCAACGAGGACACGGGCCGGACAAGATGTCCGGTCTGCAGGTGTACTGTGTTTAAGCTGGTCATCCGGTTTGTGGTGTGCAACAGTCAGACAATGACGCGCCCACCCACGGGTTGGCTGTGAGCATTTGTATCTCACTGAGTGTTTTTAACACCTTTGTTAACCACCTTCAACACCGCGGACGGGCTGTTCGATGCATTAGATGGGAGAGTGGACTCTTTCAAACAACACATCTCTTTTTGTTTTCCCTTCCCGCTATCGCGTCCTGCATGGTCGCCCCGCGCAACGTTTGTCTGCTCGCGGTTTCGTCACAATTTGTCCGTCATGCTGTGGTTTTGCAGTTTAGAGATGTTCACGGTCAGAGTGCACAGGGGCGAGTAACTGTCGATGGGCTCCTTGTTACTGTTACCGTTTTGGCGAGAGAGTGACCTCATGGGGATCACCTCCAGGTGGATCGGTAATCCGCATTACCGACTCCCGCAATCGATGTGTGTACGGCGATAGATGTTGCCGACAGGTTTCCAAGCTAAGTGACATCACTGTTAAGTAAAGCCCTCAAGGGACCACGGTGTTGACTAGATACAGTCAGATCAAAGATCGACCCCCTTTATCGCAAATACAAAAACAACTCACGAAAACGATGAAGAAGAATACTGATGTGCTGTCATTATCTATTACGACCTCATCCACTCAATTGTTGGGTGGCATAAACCAAGCGGGGCTAACCTGCAGAATGCATCCTGCGTCACAACGCGTGATACCATCAAATAGCCTTGATGAGGTTTGTTGGCGCCCTTTGTTTGCGATTTCCAGTCTACAATAGTGAAGGATTGCAATGATTGACGTTGAACCTTGTTAACTGTGGCGCCAACTGCGTCGACGAATGAACACTACTGCATCAGGAGTAAAGAAAACACTATCGAACCACCGAAGTCTGTACGGATTGACTGGTTTATTGGTCGCGAATGAATGAATGCGTTCGTCCAGACACCTTTTCGGGCACTGGAGCAGCCTTTGCCCCAGGCCGGATCGTCACGGAATCGAACACTTTCTTGGAGCACGATGGCCTTGTCAAACATTCGCCGATGGCAAAATCCCTCGATGTCCACCGGACTCGGCGATGTTCTTGCGATTAGATTCAGGTATAAAGGATCGGCACCAACTGGAGGCACCTGGAGAATGTCCCCAACAAGTACCGCGTGGATCCCACCAAAGGGGACCTGGAGAATTCGTTTTCGCCCGCGAGGCGACCGATCCAGCCGTAGCAGTTGCGCTTTTGTCATCATAGATACCTCGTCGATTAAAACAACAAAATGGCAGTCAATATCTTCCAGAATCACACGGCTCGATGACGATCGCAGAATCACGTCTAAGCTGGCGAGGAACTGGAGGCAACGTCCCATCGCTTGAGCGATTGCCACAGTCGACAGAATGGACGGCGTCTTGGTAAATGTCTCGTAGCCGATCAAGTCGATATCGATCGTTGATAAACTCGAGCGGGTCCTTCTTATAGAAAATGAGAGCGGTGCAGCCATGGACACAAGGTTATCGAGCCCTATCCACAGTCCGCAAGTGTACACACCCAAGGAAATGTCAACAGTAAAAAAAAAGATCCGATTGGCACATCAACGCAGCTTCGCAGTCCGTCAACAAAAAATCACTCCTTTTCTTCCCTTCTTGATAGCTTCCGTCACATGCGACACGACCTACGCTACGAACGTACCAGTGGCTGCTTCGTACTCGCTCCGCTTTTTGTACGTTCGCTCGTGACACTTTCGAACTAGCGAGGTACGACAGTCGAACCAACTCTCAGGTCGCTCTTGTAGTAGCCAGCTGTTACAAGATTCAGCGATGTTGGTTGTCACTTGGCCGTATCGTTTTCTAGGAAAGAAGACCGTCCCCCAGCTCTCACCAGGCATACATGATACAAAGCCGATACAGGCAGCAGCAAGCATATTCGACATTGGTGGCAAGAAATGAGACGTGAACACGATACACGATGGTCAATGTATACACAATGGCCGTACCTTGAAGAAAACTTGTTGCAGGCACACTGATGGTCTTGCACTCTGCAACCAGATCATTGTACGCTGTTGTCGTTGTGCAATTCGCCAGTCTGTGAAGGTTTATTTTTATTTGATTTGTGGAATCAAGCGACTACATCTTCTTGGTGTGGAAGGAACAGTGGCTGTTGGGGATGTCTGAAATTCATCTTCAAGAGCTTTCCCAAGCCCTTTCTTACTATCGCTCATAATCACGACTTCTGGATGTCCCCAATCGCACCTTCCTTGCTTGAAGCACTTGAGGAACCACGCCCAAGTTGCACCGTCTTCAATATGTGTGATAACCGCAGCAATACGAACACTATCCCGATCAGGGCTCAACGCGCTGGCGAGGAAAAGCGTGTCACCTTCTTGACTCTTCAAGTCAGCAGCATCGATCGCCAAAACGGGGAGACGAAACTGGAAGCCACTTTGCCATGCTGTAGGCGAGATGAACGCGCGAAGGATATGAACCAACTAATCTCATGCTGAATCGACAACATCCAGCAACCCTCGAGACAGCATGCCGCACCCAACAAGCTCTGGGTCGAAGCGCGCGGGCAGAGTGATGCGCATCTTCGACGGATGCAATACTACTCTGACCACTCGCGCGCTTCAAGAGTCACTTCATCAGCCGCCATCTTGCAGCTGACGAAGAGTATTCAGTGCGCCATCGCGACCCGAATCTCGCGGCAGCCGATGACGCAGGCTCCGCGTTCTTCGCCGCCGCGTTTGAGCGCTTGGAGCACTGACTCACACGTCGCTGCTACGAGGAACTTGAGGCTGCGCCTGGCAGTACAGCAACAATTTTTGGCGGACGGACATCAATACGAAGCGTGGTCGTCCACGCAAATTCGACTTCGCAATCGATCCGAATACCTAGCTGTCGTCGGCGTAGCCGAGGAACAGACACTTGAAGCTCTTTGCGTCGAGTTTCTTGCGCTTCGGCTCATCAATGTGGGCGTGACCCATCGCTCCGAAGACGCGGAGGTGTTGGAGGTTCGGTTTGGTGCCGTAGAAGATGTCGTACGGGGTCGTGTCAGGGTTTGCCGCCGTGCTCGTGCGGTCGATAAGGTAGCACGCGGTAGACATAGCCTCTGCCCACCACTTGGTTTAGTCGGCACGGTTATGGAGCATACAACGGGTCTTCTCCACCAGCGTACGGTTCATACAACCCCGTTCTGTTGCGGGCTGTATGGTACGGTCTTCTGGTGCATGATGCCGTAACTGCGGTTGTTATGCATTTGTTCTTAAACTCGCTGCCATTATCCGATCGAATCCGCTGGATGCGCACCCCAGTGAGGTTCTCCATGAGCTCTTTGTACTCGAGAAACTTCGACAGTACTTGCCCTTTGTTGCTCAGGAAGTAGACCGTCACGAATTGGAATAGTCGTCGACGAGAACGAAGACGTAGCGCGAACCACCCGGTGTTGTTGTCTCCATCGGACCGATTAAGTCAATATGCAGAACTCCCAGCCAGCACGCGGTTTTTATCATCGACTCGCGAGGGAACGGAGCCGCCGTCATTTTCCGTTGGGCGCATCCACCACATAGTTGACCGCTGCGTCTCCTGATTTCGGGTAGTCCAACAGTTGCGCGCTGTGAGTTTGCGTAGGCGTCGCGGCCTGGATGGCCAGTCCGAGCATGCTAAAGCTCTCACTTGCTCAGGGCACCGTTCACTTCTACGAGCATGGCGTGTTCGTGGCATCCACGCAGCACGAAGCTGTTGCCGATTCGAGTTGCCGTCACGACGACTTCGCTGTCTTCCAGGGTTTTGCAAGACTTCGAGACGAATTGTATCGCCAATCCACGATCAGAAAGCTTCGGGACCGACAACAAGCGGCGGTCGAGGCTCGGTCTGTGTAGTACGTTCATAATGTTCACGAGCTGCCCACTCGCACATACGATGCGGACCGTGCCACAGCCGATGGCCTTCATGGTCTTCCCGTCTGCGATCGTGATCTCGATGGGTTTCTTTAGCTCCGGATACTTGCGGAAGTCTTCAAGGTGTGGTGTCATACGTGAGGATGCGCCACTGCCTATCAGCCAATCACCCATGCTACTCTTGGTCCCGTTCGCCACGGACGCCATAAAATGCCTCGGTCTGTTGACTATTTTTCTTTCTGCATTGATGCTCAGTGTGGCCACGGATCCCGCAGTACGCGCGCTTGACGCGTGGCTTTTTGCGTTGTTGGTGCTGCTGGCGCGGCTGTTGTTGGTGGTTGGTTTGCTACTTGCCGAGTTTGCGGTGCGTCCCCGCTGACGGGCCTTGAAGGCTCCTTCTGCAGGCTCGAGCTGTTGCATCTTATCATATTGCTTCAACAGTTTCTTCAACAGTTTCTCTTTAACCTCGTCGAGCGAAAATCAGGACGTGTTCTCGATGACTGTCGCAATGATTTCGTACTCTACTGGTAACTGGTAGGCTACCAAGTAAAATGACGAGTTGTCGCGATGCATCCATCGGTTCGCCGACGGCCTCCATTGCCAGTACGGGCTCGCTGAATTTGTCAAGGTGAGCCGCCATGCTGCTGCCTTCATCCATTCTGAACTCATGGAGTCGGCGAGTCAAGGCGATGCGGTTTTGCAAGTTGCTGATTGCAATAGTGGGGGTTGATCCCATCCATGCTTTGCCGACTGAGCGTGACGGACCTTCGATTGGTGCTCGACCTCAATGCCTTGCGCAATGATCGCATAACCCTTCTCGTCGAGGACTCTCCAATCGTCCGTCGTTTCGCTCTCCTTCTTATCGATTCGAATGTGGTCGAGCAGCCCTTTGAGTGCTAACGTCATGCGTATGTTGAATTCCCAATGGAAATAGTTGTCGCTGCCGAGTAGGTCGTGTGGGCGCTTCATGTCGTACGTCTTGTATCGTCGTCGATTGGGTAACGGAAATCGCGGAACAGTGAGAGGCCACTTGGGCTCACAACCTCTCAACCCAGTCAATATGGAGAGTGAGATTGACACAGTTATGTCTAGATTGACCGTGTATGACACGAGGTTCCTTGACGTTCGATCTAGAATCCTCTGGGGCGTTCGAGAATTCTACATGCGGTGTGAGCATCTTGAATGCGTTCCATGTGTCGATGTCGTATCTGTATCGCACACGTACATGGACGTGGATCAGAGTCTGCCATCCGTCTGCACGGACCGGGCACGACCAGCAGTGCCCGACAACACATCTGGAGGCTAGCTCAAACTCGGTCTAATTCGCATGCATTATGGGAACAGAATGCTTTCTGTTCACAAGCTACGTACTCTAACCTTGCATCAATATGGGTGTTGGATACAAAAGAGTTACAAGCTACAGTGAGCTCGTGACCACGACAAAACCGGGATAGTGACTCTTCATAGCACTCTCGCCACTCGCCAAACATCGGGATCCATCAGCACAACCCTGGCATTGAAAGAAAAGCGAGCGATACAGTGGGATATGCCGTCCGGCCGCCTGAAATGACGCCCAATTATGATGACGCGGTTGAATCGAGTCGTCGCCAAACGCTTGTGCTACAAGAGCGAGGCGCTTTCCGCAGAAACCTCAATTGACCAAGAAAATATCGTTAACCCCCCCCCTGCTTTGCAGCGCTTGTTGAAGAGCCATGACGCTGGAGTGCAAAAAGCGCTTATCCCCATGGTCCTTCGCGGGATGAGTCAGCTTAAGTCGAAGGACGATTTTATGCATGTCCTGAAACAGAGAAAATGATTTAGAGCCGCCGCGGTTCCCGAAGCAGGTTGTACTTACCTCAATAGCGATAAAGTCGAAATGTTGCATGACATTGTTTACGGAAAAGAGCCCGCAAATACCGCTCGTTTGGCCTTTATCGCGACCTGAAACTGCACAACTTGGTGGACACGCCTGCTGCTCATTCTTTCTGATGCCTGTACCGAAGCGTCGCCGTCACAAGGGGGCGGTCTGCAGTAGAACGAACGAAGCCGTCACCGTTGATGCAGCGCTCAGTTTGCGACGAAGCGCAAAATGAGCGAAAAACATGCATCATAGAGCTGCGTTTCATGCAACGTTTTTGAGACATTGCTTTCTGAAGGCACGATGACCATTCAATCGAGTGGAATACATTCTTTGCGTCTGTCAACGTTGCGAGTAATGTGTGTGTAATGGCATCGTATGTGTATGTGGAAATTGCCCCCAGTTGCTGCGGCTTGCACCGAGTTTCACGCCCATGACGCAAGCCAGCAACGGCCGCTCCACTTCAAGGGTGAGCAGGATTACAGTAGCTAGATCACATTGCAGTAGGCCAAAGATTTGAATCAATTATTTGCAATGCACCTCTTGTTTTGTCTCTATGTTCTCTTGCTTGTCCATCTGCTCTTCTGCGATCGTCGTCTCGGTCGTGCACCTTTACCGTAGTGTGATATAGTGCTATACAAGACTGGCATATGGCTCTCATTCACTAAGCCAGCGAAGGGGCAGCGTTAACCTTAGTGACACTAGCGGAGCACAGCTTACAGAGAAAGCTAGCCCCTGCGGTGAAATATCTCACGTTGTGTACCTTTAATTGTGCTTTCGAGTGCTGGTGCTCATATCCGGACTCACTGTAAAAGACCACGAGATAGAGAGAGACGCGGAGACGATAGTATTGTCTCCGCGTATATAGAACAATGGATGTAAACAATTTGTATTAATTGAACCGGCCCTCGGGTTACTCTATTAACAATCGCAGCCTTGGAGGACCTTGCATCTCTTCTCCTTATTAAAAAAAACGTACGCCACTGCTGGTGTACGTGAGATAACTACTGAATATGAAGTGTAGGTTAGGTATGGGACTTAGCCACAACCTTTCCCACACAGATGCAGGCGCTTTGGCTCCGAGAATGCACACCAATATACATAAACACAATATGCACCAATACAGAGCTGGTGGTGTCGACACGTCATGACCTGAGCGTCTAGTCAAGTCCACGGCAGTCGGTAACGTAGGACTCCGTCGGAGCTGGCTTATGGGGTCAGAGGTAAAACCCGAAGTCTTTTTGATGAAGGGGCGCTAGCCGCACCTTTACATGCACTCCTACAACCGGTATTGTACCGGTACCTACTCCTACCGTGGTACATACAAAACATGAATTTAGTGTGCGCCACATAGAGTGTGGACTTGTATGGTCCACACTAAATGCGACCCTGGGAAAAGCAATACCGTTGATCGCACTGGCCGGCTAAGAAGCCGGCCAGCCAGCCCGAAGGCTAGCACATCAATCTCCACGTTTGAAGATTATCTATGCTGACGACTGCGCGCACGTCGCAAGGTACTTGCGCTATATCACAGTTGCCAAGAAGCCGCTAACAGGCCACGAAGTGTCAGAGGAAGCGCGCGCAAATTTTCATGTGACAATAGCTATTGCAGCGCACGCGTGCGGGGTTTGTGGGAACGCGCTCGCTGGTCACCTTTCATCCGCCGCCCGAACGCTCGAGTCACTCGCTGGTCTTGTGCTCATGCACGGCGCATGAGACGCTTCCCACGCCATTTGACAGCGACAACATGCCACCAAATGAGCCCGTCGCAGACGACGCACCTGCAGCCAGCAAGACCGAGTTGCCGCCGCCCACCGACAAGATATAGACTGGGACCAAAAGAAATGACGGCTTGTCGTTACCAACTGACTATGAGCGCAAAAAACCTCACCGGACAGATTGGTGTGACGGATCTTTTAGGCCAATCAGACGGCACGAAATGTGATGGAGCGATTGACGACACCTGAGTACCCGCAGCTGTCTGACGGGTCAGTCGACGGGCACGAAGGAAAGATTGCTTAACAGCGATGACACGATTTCAGTTCTCGCTGCTGCAAAACGGCAAGTTAAGGTAGCAATGCTACACTGTGGGTGCCGGGGTTCCCACATACCAGCCGTGGATGCTGACGTCCCCCGCCTTTTATTGAGCTTCGACTTCAGCCAAGCCTGCCTAATTCTTTTCGCTCCTAGACTCTCCCACGCCTTGATTACTTTCTTTGCGATAGACTCGTCGGCGATTCTTCTGATTGCCAGGAGACGCTCGCGCAGAGGCTGATCACCACCTTCGCGACGCGTCTCTAGTTCTACCATCATCACCAGAGACCACAGTGCCTTCTTCAAGGAGCCCATGACCCCAACATCGAGTGGCTGTAGAACTGCAGTTGTATTGGTGGGAAGCGGAACCAACTCAGTGCCAAGGTCCGCAAATGCGGCCATGGAGTCGGCGGACACATGTGTCCGGAAGTTGTCGACGTACAGCGCCAACGGTCCACGCTCTCTCTCGAGCACGTGGTCCTCCCAGAGCGTTGCGAAGAACATCTCTTGCCAAACTCTGCCGTCCATCCAAGCGTTGACTTGCACTGCGTATACTGCTCCTTCTGATAGTCGTCGAACGACGCTTCAACAGAACCGCCCTCGCCGCCTTGAATATGATGAGCGGTGGCAATTTCGTGCCATCGGCTGCGACCGTCAGAAGCACTGTTGCTCGATACGATTTCTTCCTCCCTTTGACCTTACTGCTCTTCCCCGTTCCTTTCTCTCCGATGATAAGGCCCGGACTGTCGTCAAAGTTTACAGCGATCTCATACGCATTGTAGATTGATCCCTGAGGGTACGTGCGCGATACGCTGACAGCAATGGTGGCCGTGAACTGGATCTGCTCATGCATCAGCTCCTCTAGCGAGAGGACTGAGCGTGACGGTTGCTTGAACGAGAATCCTTGGCAATGAATCATACAACGACTGATACGATAAAGACTTGCTTCTTGACGACCAGCGAGGTAGGCAGTTGCCCAGGCACTTTATTCTTTCATTACAAACTGCACAACGTGGCTACGCTTGACGGGAAAATCGTCGCGACGTAGGTCCTTGATCCACTGCCGTAAATCATCTTTGTGCTTGAACAGGGAGCGTCGCCCTTGACCACCAAGTGAAGAGAAGCTGCCGCGGCGTGACGTCACGGCCGCACGGAGGGCTGCCTCCTGCCTTACCCATGCTGTGATTCTCGAATGACAACGCACTTGCTTTTCTTTGGCAACAGCCATTATTCCCTTGCCAGGGCGCACTGCCTCTACAACCTCCAGCCGTCTAACCGATTGTTTTTTCGCCGCCGAGCAAACCAGGTACAGCCACCAACGGCCGTCCTTGGATTGCTTTTGCCTTTCGAGGAAGGGTCGTCGTCGTCTTCATCGCTGCCGGCGTCCCAAGCAGGTGGTCTGTGATCGACCACGCACCACCTGAGAAGACGCTCGATGACGTCTTCCTGAGCAGGAGTCGCCATTGGAGATGGAATAGCGTGTCTGGCTGCCAGCCCGTGGGCGGATCCGACTAACGAATGGTATGGTGTGGTCTCCTTTCGCTCCCAGCGCTCAAGCGTCGAGAACAAACGACAGGTACGTACGAGCTGCCGTCGACAGCAAGAACACAATGTTGCTTCTTTGTTGATTGATCATCTGTTGGCTGAATGTTGCTAAGAGGGGTCACGAATGCGTGGCTGTTGAAGACGAATCAAGCGACGACTCTGTCGTCGCTTTTGAGAGTAGCTGCTCGTCCGATGACGAAGAGTGCGATGTCTCAGAATGGACGCCGTCGCTCGGCGATTCTCAGGCATCTCACACTCGGGTGAATCAGCTCGCGCTGATGGCTTGCTGCCCAAAGGATGCCTGCGTGGGTTCCCGATCCAGATGGTAAAAATTGTCGACTCCCTCAAGTCAATGACGAAGCAATCGAAAACGACGAACCTATACACATTTTTCGCTATTGGCAGCAGCCTCAGTTCTGCCAAGCGGTATTGTGGCAGTCAGTGGCAAGCGGGATAGATCCTCCCACTCTGTGGTGAAGTATGTCGACTCGCTTTCCAGCAATGCTGCGTCATCCGCTACCTACTGTACTTGGTCGACTAGGGTCGGTTGTGGAGTGCGAATCTCAACTTTTTTTTGTGATGAGCCACACGAGAAACAACCGCGAAAAAGGCTTTGGGACTATCAAGAAAATGTTTGCCAAACGCGATCTTTCCACGATTGAAGACATTACCGAGATGGTAGATTACTGGTCATCAGCGAACCAGGCAGTCAATCTGGAAGAGAAAACGGAAGTGTTCATGGAAATGCAGCAGCTCAAGTCGACGCACGTTTGTCGAATGAGGTGTCATGTCTTCCGAAACCGACCTGCCCGCGAACCACCAGAACTCCATCAAGACGAAATCGCCACAGCTGAAACCATCGAATCGGATGGGAGAGTTAAGAAAGACGGCAGTAAATCTCTGCGCTGCACTCTCGACGAGGCTGCAACAGAGCGCCTCACACGCTTTCTGGTAAATTGCGGCAATGAGTGAGTCGTAGAAGCAAACGCGTTTGGCATGGACGTCAACGGTGATCCCGCACCAATGGGTGTTGCCGAAGTTGACTGGTAGTAGCAGGAGTTGCATGACTGGCTCGGCGATTTGACGCTGCACCCGTTCGACAATGCTCGTCAGAATGGGTTGGTGCGCTTGTCTGCGACTTGTAGTTGCCGATCATGGACGAATCCTGCATCATGCATGTACAACACTGTGCAACGTACCATCTCGTCTGCCTGGTGGTGCGTAACCGACCTTATTTTCAACCACCTTGTTGTCACAGGCACTCGTCACCTTGCTGTCACACGCAATCTCACTCATCCTTGACTTCGATGCCGCAGTTTTTGTAGGCTCTGGCTCCACGCAGGCTCTGCTTGCTGAGGATGTCTTCCACGCGTGCATGCTCTGCTGCTGGGGATGTCTTGCCTGTGCCTGTGCATGCTCTGTTGGTGGAGAATGCTGTGCTGGTGAATGCAGAGTTATCTTTGAAACAAGTCTTCATCATTGGCCACTCCAACGACAACGTCCTTTACACTGTTGTACTTTATCAAAGTGACGCTTGATGGTGACGCAGTCGGTGTCGTTTAGCTATTCAGCACACAAAAAGGCAGCATCAAACAAATTATCATAGATTAATGCTGCATGCATCCTGCTGGAGTCTTGGATCGGTGACCAACATACCATTCATCGATTCGGTTCAGCGGTGTTATTGTTCCACCGATACCCTCACGCTTAGGAGCAGCCATTGCGTGTCGGCATTGGAGTCGCATAGAGCATGCGAACTCACAATTCCAATCGATCCTGCTGACCTTTTGAACGTGTGGTCCTTTCATAAGAATGACGTTGTCGTCGACACAGTTCTCGTAGCTGCAGCTTGTCCACTTCCCCAGCGCAGCACTGAACTGCGGCTCAACCTGCTTCCCGACCGACGGGTTCGTGAAGCGAAGCACGACAGCCATTTCTTCGTCGTAGTTGTGGTTAACGTACCTCCAATCCCACGTCAGTTAACCAAGTCAGTGAACCACACCACCGTATAGCACTTGCTGCCCTGGACGACCATTGTGAAAGTATTATTTCTCTGTGCGTCAAGGCGCCGCGATTAGTGCATCGATATTGTTTGCCATGGTGCATGTTGAAGATATAGTAGACTTCAATTTGCCAAACAAACTCTCCAAGCGGTTGTTCGTGTGATTGCTAAAGTGAGGCAGTTTCATTCAACAATACAAAGCCCACAAGTCATTGCAGTTGAACCCATTCTTCCCCAGGTGTGAAAGTCCGAACAGCCAACGCGTTGGCACAGACCCCGAAGCGCCGTTTGCTCCACGTCGAAATGCTCTGCCGAGGTGGCGAACACAAGACGGTGCACGAGTGTGTCGATGCCACCGACATCGTCGTGCGAGCACTTCCCGAACTTCGGCTTTCGTGCCATCAAACGCAGGTACGTCACGACGAGGACTCAAGCTTTGGGAAAATGCTTCTGTAGATCGCGGACCTCATTTAGATCTGTGACAACTATTTTTACTATCAACAACTTCCATCTATCAGGGCTAGCTCGCTTGAAATGCTGAAGGGCTATATGCATATGCCAATCCCGATTCGTCTCAACGATCGAGTGGTGAACGCACTGTCTTTTCCCACATTCATCCATTACCATAGGCGTCAAGAGCTGGTATTGTAGCTCAGGTACACGAACATGATCATGCGCTTCGCCCGACCTGGTTTGATCCTGGAAACGTCATGCACATACCAGTTGGTTTGTGTGCGCTGTCTCCGTGGACCCCCAGTACATGCCGCGCATAAACTTGGTTGACAGGGAGATAACACCGATCTCCCCTCTTTCGCTCTCGTCCACAGTCATCACGTTGCCCTTCGTCCTCGCTGCAAACTTCGACACACTCTGGTCGTCGCCTCCTCGCCATCATCTCCACCCACCGACCGATGCTTCTGGATGTAGTTCTCTACCCGCTGAGCATCTGCATCGACTCGCGAAGTCAAAGAATGTGAAAGTCTTTGTTAAAGGAAGACAAAGCAAGTTGGGATCGGGCGAGTCGACTAACTACATTTCCTCGCCACAAGAGCGTTCGCCATACTTAATGTCAGGATGTTTTGCCATCAGTGTGCTGAACTTACACGTCGACAGTTGTAGGACATTTTGCGATTGGCGAACATCAAATGATTGATCTCGACATCACTGAACAACTCCCACAGCGTGCCGAAATCACACCCCACGCTGTGCTGTTGCGTTCGCAAACTTGGTCGTCACTGCGATAGATATGTGAATGGGCAGTGCTCGTGCTCATATCGATTCAGACCGGATTCAGATATGATTCGAGAAAACACCGAGTTTTAACCAATGCACCAAACAACTATCTGATAAAACGGTTCATACTGGTAAGAACTTCAAAACGACAATCCCTGATTATTTGTGTTGAAGGCGCTGAGCATGGTCTGATCCGATCTGATACCTTTAGTGGGGTCCACACAGTTTCCTCTGTTGGTGACGAAGAGCACACAGACAAAGATGGCGTCGACTGAGGATCGACAACGATCTGCAGAGCCTATGCCGCCGAAGCCTAACGATGGCATCGAGGAGCAAGGCGAAACCGTAGACTGCCCCTCATCAGTTCTCGGGCGCCTTCGTAAGAAGCCGTACAAGTTTTCTGGTACGTGCGTGTGATTTCGATGCATCGCTTAGACATTCAAAAGCTCTGACTTCAGAACTGTGTCCAGGGTACGTCCGAGAGGACCATGGCAAAGCGATCTACGCTGTAGCGTTCTGCGATATACTTCCTCTGTACGAGAAGTACTTCGCTGCTGCAGGAGGAAATCGGGTATGTGGTATTCTGCTGTGTGTTGTTGTGATGTGGGACATACCCTACCTAACGCCATCATGTAGGTCACAGTCTATGAATGCATGGAAAATGGAGCTCTCGACGTTATTCAAGTGTATGTTGACGGGGATACCGACGAGCAATACTTTACCCTCGCATGGACTGTGGACGTCCTCACTGGTTCACCGCTTCTAGCCGTTGCTGGCTTTCGCGGTCACATCAAGGTCATCAACATCATCACTCAATCGATCATCACCGTGTTGTCTGGTCATGGGAACTCCGTGAACGAGCTCAAGTTTCATCCTGTTGATCCGAGTTTGCTGATGTCAGCGAGCAAGGATGAATCGATTCGCCTGTGGAATTCGATCACCGGTGTCTGCATCGCGATCTTTGCTGGTCATTTGGGGCACCGAGACGAAGTATTGAGCATCGACATTCATCTTACGGGCGCTTGCTTCGTCTCCTCGGGAATGGATAATACGATCAAAGTGTGGGATTTGGAGGACGAGGCCGTTCAAAACGCAATCAAGCAGTCGTATCAGGAGCCACGACCGAAAGATCGGCCATTCGCCACCAAGTTTGTCCAGTTCCCAGCGTATTGCACGAGCAAGGTCCACGCAGACTACGTCGACTGTGTGCGCTTTGTTGGCGACTTGATCCTTTCCAAGTCGACTGGAAACAAGGTCGTGTTCTGGAAGCCCAATCCATCTCGTGGCAAGGATGCTGTCACCGTGCTTCGCGAGTACCATTACAAGGATGCGGAGTTGTGGTTCATGAAGTTTGGTCTCGATTCCCGCCTCGAAGTCATGGCCGTCGGCAACAAGAAGGGTGTGATCAGCGTGTTCGACTTGGACTCCGAGTCGGAGCGTGCGCTGTGCAAGTTGAAGCACTCCAACTGCAAGAGCACCATCCGCCAGGTGAGCTTCAGTCGCGATGGCGAGACGGTCGTCTGCTGTGCGGATGACGTGACCATTTGGCGCTTCGATCTGCCACCGCCGTAGCTGCAGCTGATAATTGTACCCCCGGGAGCAGTAGTGAATGATGGTTGGTTATTTTCGGCCCTGTTTCAAAATTTCGAAAGTTATTCATAGCGCGCCTTTTTTTCGCGACCGAGAGCTCCCCATTCAACTCTCGGTTGTCACCGCCTCGCTCGAGCCAACGCACACACACGGCGGCGTTGCTGCCTCTCGATCCGCTTCTCTCTCTCTCTCTATCCGTCTGTCTGGCTTCCTGATTATCTATCTACAGTATCTGTTCATCCGCCCGCCTTCAAGTGGAGTCCGTCCGCCCGACACGAAAAAAGCACGCGGGGCGCAAAACCACCCGAGCATGAAACGCAGAATCGACGCGCCGCGCGCATCAGACGCAGATCTTCCATGGCCCAAACGCATGGCCTCTGACGCGAGCGCCTCCACCTCGGCGCCTGCCGCCGACGGCGCCGTGCACCGCTTCGGCTTTGGTTTTCGCGCGCCTGTGCCGGCGCCCGCCAAGCCATCCGCGACGGCTGCATCCGACAGTTCAGCCCATGACAGCAATCAGCACGAGAATGATGCAGGCGTCTCAGCAGCCCTACTGGAGACGCCAGAGGTCGTGACTGTATCGGCTGGAACTACGGAGGTGAGACCAAAGCGCAACGCCTTTTTGATCACAAGGCATCAGATTCTTACATATCACCATGCAGCTACGCGGACGAGGACGATTAACGACTCGCGAGAGAGCGCTCCCTCGGCCGAAGCGCGCTGTGGCCGCAAATGCAAGAGCAGACGCAACAACCACATCGCATAAAATGATCAATGCCCCACAATCAACAGGGCGTCTCGCGCTCAAGCAGAGCTCGTCTTCGAGCATAATTCGGCGCTCCTCTGTGACAGCTCCGACATCGTCTCATCTCCCACCATCCTCGAGCCTTCTCGATCGTCGCCGCTCCGCCAAATCTGAAGATTCGGCAAACGCCCCTGGTCAAGCCGCTGACAAGGAGAACGAGTACCCAGACGAGTGCTCAGCTACCGTCGATACAATTGAAACTGTATTTTCAGCGCATTTCAGCCCAGAGCGAATGGAAGAGGTGAATAACCTTCTTCAGTTGCGCGTGAAAGCCAAGAAGTTTGACGCGAAAGCTCGGCAAGAGGAGCTACAAAACCACAATCGGCAAATGAAAGCGGGCCTCCGCCTTCTGTATGACTCGGTGAGACACCTTTAGAATGCATCTAGCGACGGGATCATGGACTGACGGTTATGATAGCTCTTGATCTTCAGGGATGAATGCTCAAAGCATGCGAAGACAAGCTCTGATGCCTTGAACAGCCAGCGCGATCGAGTGAAGTGGTTGCACTCGCAGCTGACGGAGCGAGACTTCCAGGTCACGAGAGCGAATCAGGAAGTAGAAGGAATGCGTCGAGAGGTGGAGGTCGTCGAGAAGAGAGTGCGGGACCTGACTGCGGAGAACCGGCAGCTCATCGAGTCTCGACAACAAGGAAACTCGATCAGAAATGAGCTGGAAGCTACTATACAACGGCTGCAGGAACAATTGCAGCAAACTCAAAAAGAGAGGGATGAGTTGGCACTCAAAGTCCGGACGCACGAAACAACGTTGTCGGATCGCGTCCAGTTGTATGAAGAGAAGAAGAAAGAACTGGAGCAGTTCTATCAACGCAAGGATGTTGAAGACGAGAAACGGTTTGTTTGTTCACATTGCGATGCGATAACCCCGCACACACACTAACGATACGTCTGTACTCAGCAAAACATCAGAAATCGAGCGCTTGCAAGGCAAGCTGAATGAAGCCCGAGATGAACTTGCCGCAGCTTCTCAAGAACGAGAGACGCAGAGGAAACGAGTCGATGCCATTGAAGAAGAGCTTCGGTCCGAACGCGATCGCGGAGCTCAACTGGAGCGTGAGAAACTCACACTGGAGACTCAACGTGAAGCTTTTGAAGCCAGACTTGCAACATCGGCCGCAGAGATCTCTGAGCTGAAGTCTAAGATTCAGCAGAAAGACTCAGAGCTTTCTCGTGTCATCGTAAGCATGACTGAGATTCAAAAACTTACAGCGGTTTCCAGCAATAAGGTTGAGTCTGAAAAACGTGAACTCGCCGAGAAGCTGGAGACTCTTCAGTCACAGTTGCGGGAGCACGAACGCCGAGAAGCTGTCAATGAAGCCACAGTTCGAGAACTGCGAGCTCAGATCGATACGCTTGGAGAGGCAAAGAGTACGTGGGCGAATCGCGAGAAAGACTATCAGGAGCAACTCAAAGACCAAGAAGCCCGATTACAGGACACCGCTCGCCAAATCAGTGTTGAAGTTGGTGTCCGTCAGATGTTGGAGTCACAAATGCGTGAGCTTCGGACCGAGCACGTTGCTGTAAACGCACAGATGGAGGCTGTCAGATTGGAAATGAAGAGGTTGCACAGCACCCAAGATGAAGCCAAAGTGCGATGGGAAAACGAGCGTGCATCTCTGGAACGACAGTTTGAAGAGGAAAAGGCCTCGTTGCAACGCCAAATTGATGCACTTGTGGAGGGAAAGGTTTCTGTGGAAAGCGAGCTCGCGACATTACGAGAGCGTGCTGCCAACGTACGAGATGAAGATCTCGAGGAACTGTGTCAAGTAAAGCGAGAAGTCGAAGTCTTGAGACTTCGATTAAAGGATGTTTCGACCCACGGGTCTCAGTCGCTCGCCCAAAAAGACCGCTTAATCGAGGAGCTACAGGAGAAGATTCGCCTGGGTGAAAAAATGCGACGGACGATGCACAACACAATTCAGGTTGGTTGTTTTGGCATACTCATTTCCTCTCACATCTAACCTCGAGCTGTTGCGACTGAACACAGGAACTTCGAGGAAATGTGCGAGTTTTTGCCCGAACTCGACCATTCCTACCGTCCGATGGAATTGATGCAACAGCAGCGGACTCCATTGCCCCTGTTGTGTCGTGCGAGTACGATGGCCAGTCGATGAAGCTTCGTCGACCAGGAAAGGGTCCCAACGACCAAGAGGTGTACGCGTTTTCGTTTGACAAGGTCTTTCCTCCGTCAGCGGGTCAGGACTCGGTGTTTGAAGAAGTATCTGAGTTTGTGCAGTCTGCGATCGACGGATACCACGTGTGCTTGTTCTCGTACGGTCAGACGGGATCCGGAAAAACACACACGGTGAGAACTCGTCTACTTCGTTCGTGTAGGTGCCTTGATCTGATCATATCGTCTGTTTTACTTCTAGATGCAAGGCAGTGGAAACGGCCAAATGCGTGGCATCATTCCAAGAGCCATCGAGAAAGTCCTGAGCGAGTGCAGGCTGCTGATGAATCAAGGCTGGCAGTACAAGTTGCAAGTCTCTTTCCTCGAGATCTACAACGAGACGCTGAAGGATCTGCTTGCGAGCAAGGAGGATGCCGGCAAGTCGCTTAGCATCAAGAAGGATGCCAAGGGCGGCGTTCATGTACCAGAGTTGACTCTGGCCACTGTGACCGAAGTGGATCAAGTCGAAAAGCTCATGGAGAAAGCAAGCCGGGCTCGCAGCGTTGCGTGCACCGACATGAATGCCCAATCGTCCCGCTCTCACAGCGTATTCACTCTGCATCTGCATGGGTCCAACGAGAGCGAGGGCATTATGGTGGACGGACAGTTAAATCTCGTCGATTTGGCTGGAAGCGAGCGTGCGTCTCGTTCCAACGTGTCAGGGGACCGCCTCAAAGAGACCCAAGCCATCAACAAAAGCCTTAGCTGTCTGGCCGATGTCTTCACAGCCATCGGCAACAAGTCAGCCCACGTAAGTACTGCGTCAGACGCGCCCCAGCCCACGAAACTAATGTCTCAACATCATGCCTGATCACAGATCCCGTTTCGCAATTCCAAGTTGACGTATCTACTGCAGAGCAGTCTCTCTGGCGATGGCAAGACGTTGATGATGGTCAATGTTTCCCCGACCGCCGAGTCGGCTGGAGAAACGCTTTGCTCTCTGCGATTCGCTCAGCAGGTGAACAAATGTGAGCTCGGCAAGCCGAAGCGACAGATCAAGTCCAAGAAGGACGCATGAGCAGGAACTGGGGACCGTAACTGTAATAATAGACTGTGATGGTGTCGACCATGTCGCTCTTCTGTCCGTTTCTTGAACTCCTGTGGCGACTCCATTCTCCATCTCTCGAACGGACGAGCAATGGGCCCGAAGAAAGACAAGAAGGCAAAGAAAGCCAAGGACAAGAAAGGTAGAGATGAGTCCTTACGCGTTGGCAACGGGCGCTGCTGACATGGCGATCGTGCAGATGATGGCGCCGAGAACGGCGGTGTCCTCACGCCAGAGGAGCAAGCGAAGCTCTTCCTGTCTGCGAATCGGTCCCTACAGATGCAGCTGGCAGAGCGCCACGAGCAGGCCATCAAGGCAATGGAATCGAAACGCGAACTACAGGACCGCGTCGCGACCTTGCAGCGCGCCTTCGAGAAAGAGCGCACTGAGACCTTCGGCATCACGCAGGACATGACACGCCAGTACAAGAGTATGCAGGAGGAACTGCTGAACCGCGTCAACGCTCTCGAGAACACGAACACAGAGCTGCGCGACCAGTTGGGTGCGTTCTCCAACGCCAATATGATGGTTTGATCCACGCGGTAACCGGAGTCTGGGCGTTGGTATCAGAGGCGGCACGGGTCAACTTCGAGGAGATGCGACGTGACAAAGATCGCGTTTGCGCCGCCAAGAACGCGGAGATCCAAGAGCTCAAGTCCAAGATGGAGGAGATGGCTCAGGAGTTTGGCGACATGCTGAAGGAGACTCTCGACAAGATGCGCGAGCGCATCGAGATCACCAACACGAGTTTCGAGCACGACGGCGGTGTCCCCATGATTCGCCGTCTCGACGAGTTCAACTTGGGGTCGCCCACGAAGACCTAAGCTAAGCTAATATGTTTTCGAATACAGGACTGTGTGTTGGCGGATGTTGAGAAGGAAGGTCAGGTCAGTCTGGCGCGTTGCGACCATGAGCAACGGTGTCGCCCACAACGGGCTCATTCTCTTCGACTGCCCGCGGGTGCGCAAGTCCGAGTACTGGCAGTTCATCAAGCTTGTGGCTCCGAGTGGTACGCCACCCAATGGCCAGACCCATTGGCTGAGCCAGGATGCGTCCGACGCGTACTGCTTGCGATGCGACAAGATGTTCCGGTTCACGAAGGGATCAAGCAACTCGGTGCGGCGCCACATGGAGCGCTTCCATCGCAAAGAGCTGCTCAAGCGACAGCAACAGATCGCTGAGGCACGCCGGGGAGGATCATCGCCACTCGCCGTGGTAGGCAAGAGATCGCTGGCGACTCGTCCGTTAGCTTCAGGGGCAGACTCGAGGGCTTCATCGATGACTCCGACGTCACAGACCTCTACGAAGCGACTTCGCGTGGAATCAGATCACATGGAGCGGCAACGACATGCGTCAGAACTGCTTTTGAAATGGTTCGCTTCCAATCTGCGTCCACTGACCATCGCCCAAGACCCTGGTCTTGCTGACTTCGTGCGATTCTGCTGCGCTGATGAGGCGGCAAACTTTACGCTGCCGTCGGTCGACACACTTCAGCATCGGCTCGAATTGTGGTGCGAAAGCATTCGCTTTGATGCTCGTCAGAAGGTGAAGAAGGATATTGGACGCTTTGCTCTTTCGATCGAGATGTGGCGGTTCGATCCGTCTACAACCACCTCTGCAAGTGAGTCATACGCTGTGGTCAAGTGTTGGCACTTGAGTGATGATTTCGTTCTCCAGTCAGTGGCGCTCGATGTGATCCCCATGGTGCAGTTTGTCGTCGAAAACTTCAAGAGCCAGCTCGTGGATCTCCTGGTCGACTTCAGCCTCCCCATGTCCGGGCTGTCGCTTTGTCTTGTGCCTGACGCTGTTTCGGCGTCTCAAGCGGATGGCCCCAGCGGTGAGATCCTCTTGGTGGGTGATGCTGCGTCCTCGTTGGACGACATCGCTATTGGCGTTCTCGCTTGGACGAGTCCGGGCGTGTCGCACGCGGAGGCTATCGAGAAGTCCGAGATCGTTGGAGCATTGAAAGCAGTACAGCATCATCTCCACCAACTGAGAGGCGCCGGCTCCAAGTGGCAGACCCTTGCCCAAGTGTTCCCGTTCGTCAACGATATTGTCGACCAGGATACTGTGACTTCAGGCAAGTTGTCGTGGACGATTACGAGCGCGACGGATACGCTCACGCGAATGGCCCAACTCCGCCCAGTTCTAATGGGTCCAGAGGCAGATGGGGGCACGCTGTCATTAGCATGTGAACAACTCTGTCGAGCAACTTGGTTCATTCTCGAGGGGTGGCTCGCGCTTTGTCGCCCGCTGAACGAAGTGTTGTCAGTATTGCGACGTGAACGATTCGCATCTGTGGCGTTTGTGCTGCCAATGGTCATGGTGATGCGACAAGTCTACAACCGCGAAGATCTGGTCGACGACGTGAAGGCACGGCTTGGTGGGATAACCGGCGACGGGGAAAAGATCGAGCAAGTGCGCGTGATACTCCATGCTACTCGCCAGGAGCTGGCTCAGCGGTTGGATGGCGCCTTTCTGGGGTTGATCTCGCGCCTTGCGTGGGTGACCGCACTGGATCCTCGCTATGGTCGGCTGCGGCACCTCTCCGACGCCGAGCGCGAGGCCTGTAAGGATACGCTGATCGATCGTGCAGTTGCTTTGTACGTCAGTCAGCTGCCGTCGCCATCGACGGAAGCGTTGGACGGCCTGACCACGCATGCATTCGACGCAGGCGCCGCGGTAGATGTCGATGCCCGCAACCCAGGCCACGGTCTGATGCACCGCCTGCTGTACGACGATGACGAGGATGTGGCGTCGGCGGACGTGCTTTCCCGCGACGCGGACATCGCCCACGCGCGCCTTTGCGTCGCCAACGAGGTCATGACGTACCTGGCGGAGCAGCAGGCGAGCAAGGGGCGCGTGCTGTGTCCGCTGCAGTGGTGGGGGCTCAACCGCGAGCGGTTCCCGTTTCTCGCGCCGCTCGCGCGCATCTGGCTGAGCACTCCGCTCACGCTGCGCTGCGCGCGCGCGTGCTCGCTGCCTCGCGACCTGGACGCCGACGCGTCCCGCAGCAAGACGGCGGCGCAACTGCTGCTGCTGCGGGCGCATTTGCTGCCGGCGGCAACGACAACATCCACCATAACCCAACCATAAAACGTTTAAACATGTCGAAAACGGATTATTTCGCGTGAGGAAAAACACAATTGCATCCGCTCCGTTCGCTCTCGCCAGCGAGCGCACATTATTCACTCGAGTCAACCGTCATGGGGCCTCCTCCTCCTCCTGCTCCCCGGCGCGGAGGCGGCAAAGGACGCGGCGGCGGACGTGGCAGGGGCACCGGAGCCAGCGCCAACGCAGCGGGGGAAGGCTCGGCGTCGGGCCATGCCTCCAGCGCTGGCTCGGCCCACAGCGGCGGTGCTGGCGGCAGCACCGGCGGAGGGATGTCGGAGCGGCGCTCGTCGGCTCGAGACCAGCGATCGGCGCGTCCCACGGGTGAAAAGCATGCCAAGTCGCGCAAGCCTGCGACAGCTCCGACGCCAGCATCCGGCGCTGGCGGATCGTCGTCGAATCGCCCTGCGCGGACGCCGACAACAATCATGCGGAAGGTCGTCATCCGTCAGATTCCCCACGACGTGGATGAAGAGACAGTGTACGCGCGCATTTTGGACGCGCATGACGTGTCCCGCTCGCATATCTGGCGTTTCGTGCCCGGGAAAGTGCGCGGGAACAATCGACCTCCGTACCCTGGTCGCTTGTATCTGGACTTTAAGAAAGATACCGAGCTGGCCACGAGTGTCGTTGCCCAACTCAAGGGAGCAGAGATCACCAGCTCCAAAGGTATGTCTACCAATGGCCAATTGATAATCGTTCAATGTTTCGCTCATTGGCCTATCCCGCTTGCAGGCACTGTGACGCTTGATGTGGATTTCGCCCCCTTCCAAAAGATCCCTCGCGAGAAGCAACGCCGCGACCCCAAGGTCGGTACAATTGAGAAAGACCCCGAATATCTCACGTTTCTGGAGGATCTTGCCAAGCCAGCAGAGGTAAGCGGATGTGCCGTAATGCTGCGGTTTACCGAGGTTTATTTGACTGCCGAAATGTCACCACCCAGAAACTCCCTAGCGCTGATCTCGCGCTGGATTCGAAGGATGGCGCTGCTGTGGAGAAACCAGTTGCTGCTCTGGTTCAGTATCTGAATGAACGCCGCCGTGACAAAGGAAAGGTACCGAGACCCTCCTCTCGTGTTGATATCCGGGTACACATCAACTGAAGCCGTGTGTTTTTCGACTATCAAGGGCAAATTCGGAGCCAAGTCGACCGATAAATCCCGCACGTCTCGCAAATCAACGAAAGATGTATGTGTCGTATTTTTTCGTGGGTATATAGTGAAGGACTCACGATGAAAGTCTCCCTTTCCAGAAAGCAGGAAAGGAGCGAGGGAAATCATCATCCACCAAGTCCAAGTCAAAGACGAGTGATTCGAAGTCCCGGAAAGGTGAGATGGAGTCTCTGCTCGAAGGATTAAGTGAATTAGTATGTGTGTTCTCACTCGGTGTGCAACAGAGGGCGGCAAACCAAAGCGGTCGAGAGCCAAGTCTGCGAGGGATACCTCCGCGGCTGACCAGGCAATGGAACCAGGAATGGTCAAGATCATGGGGCCGAAAGGAAACGTTCAAGGATCGGAGGGTGCCAATGCTGATGCGGCCCAGGCGGTCGGAAAGGTAGAGTCTGCCGCTGCGCAAAAAGGAAAAGGAGGACGTGGTGGCGGCAAAGGTTCCCGCCGTCAACCAAAGGAGCAGACGCCAAACGATGCGCCGACGGACGCTGCCGCGCCAAGCCGTGATGGTAAAGGTGGACGGGGAGGACGTCGCGACAGTCGTTCCAGCAAAGGCGGGAAAAACGGGGCCGGCCGTGGCGAAGTAAGTGAGAGCAGAGTGGATTATGTGAGCTGAGCTAACCGCATTCCATGACAATAGAAGAAGATCTTTGCGCCCAAGGCGCCTACTCAAGCACCCGTGGGATGAGGTTCAGCCAGAGTGATGAGGATGCAGCCGAGCCTGGCATCCCTTGTGTGTGCTCGCCGCCGCGACGCGATCGCGTTGGTACCGGCAGAGGACGCGACTAGGGATTTCATCAGCTCGAACATTTCTCGTGCGCGTGCTCGGGTGTTGCCATGCTGCCTACCCTCGCGAGCGATGGCACGACCAGGATCTTTCATTGTGGCTGCCGCCGCAACAGATAGCCCACGAGATCTCGCCATTGCCGGGAGTATTCAGAGATGAGCATGAAGGAGAGGCGGTATTTTTAAATGTGAAGCCATCATTCCGCATGCGTTCTGCTTTTCGTGCTGATGTTGAGCACACACGCGCCACCATGCCATAAAGAGGCAGACACAAGTTAGTGCAGCCATGGCGAGCAGAGGCGACCCCGCGATCAAGTTGATCTTGCTGGGCAACGGCTCTGTTGGAAAGTCCAGTCTCATCGCGCGCTTCGTGGATGATGGCTTCACGCGCGTCTACAAGCAGACAATCGGACTGGATTTCTACGAGAAAAAACTACAATTCCCCAGAGACCAGCGGCTCGTGCTACAGGTGTGGGACATCGGCGGTCAGACGATCAACAGCAAAATGATTGGCAAGTATCTCTTCGGCGTTCACGTCGTCCTGCTCTGCTATGACGTGACGGACACCCAGTCATTCCTCGACACGGAAGACTGGCTTCGAGTAGCAAGATCTACGGCAGCGCTGTCGACGATAGGTTCCGACAGACCTGTGCAAGTGTATTTGGTCGGTAACAAGACCGATCTCATTGCGCATCGCGTCATCTCGAGTGAGCGCCACGATGAGTTCATCAGGACCCATGCTTTGCAGGGCGGTTTCCTCGTGTCTGCTCGGAGCGGAGACAACGTACTCAAGTCAGTGTACAAGATATCCGCGGCCGCTGCCAAGATTCAAGTGTCAGACTTCGAGTTGTCATTTCTTGATAAAGTGGTTCGAGTTACGATTCCCACGGGCGGCACAGAGGATGAGGCACGGACAAAGATCGCGGACGAGATCGAAGCAGAGGACCAGGCATACGCAGAGCAGCGGCTTCGGCGCCGCCAGACAGGAGGAGCATCGCCCAGATGCGCCATCATGTGAGACGCACGTAGTTACAGAAATGCACATTCTCGACGGAGCATGCTCAGTCTCTCTGTCTCGGAGCCATTGAGATACGCTAAGCGGAGCAGCTCACGACTTCGGAACAACTCGACGGCCTGCGCCAGCGCGTACAATCGCGGCAGGAGGAGAGTTGTCCACAGCCCCCCATCGGATGAATGGTGTGACGACGGGAGCGTGTTTAAATGCACACTGGAAAGCGGATATGCGTCCATGCTAACACGCGTCACATGAATGGCCGTGCGATCGCCATTCAAGCACTGGATGAGATCGCCTGCGCGGACGTCGAGCATTTTCATGTAGATGGCCATCTGAATGTGATCGTGCAGCGGGGGAGGAATCCTGAACGCTCGCATGCGGTTCTTGACCTCCACAACGATAGGGACGAGCTCCCATTCGTCACTGTCATCGTCAATGCAAAGAGCGTCCGTCATTCCGTCAATCATGCCGCAGATCGAGAAGTAGGCGTGGGTGCGTGGGGACGAGCTGTCGGAGGAGCTGTTGCCGATGCCGTGTCGCCTGTTTATCACTTCCCGCTTGATCCCTTGCTCCAGGCGAAGAAAGTCGATCGAGTCGATATCGTCGGTGACGCCAACTGGCAAAGGCGGGAACCGAAGGCAGTACAAATCCTCGTTGGTTGCTCGGACAACGCATCTATCTCAACTGTCATCAACCGCACACACGCAAACTAGCAGCGCATCGATGGAATTCAGAGGTTACGAACCCGTTCTGTGCCTCATACGTCTGCTCTCGGTGGACCAAGTCAGTGAAACACTTCGAAGGAGATCTATGGACGGCTTGCTCTCACCTTGATAGCTGCGTCCTCATTCCGCGCCCCGAAACTCTGTCGAATCTTCTCTTGCAGCTGGCGCTTCACGACCGCCGCCTCCTCGTCGCCAAGCTTTCGCTTCCGCAGCGCAGTCTCTACAAGTCCATTTACGCCTCGTAACAGATCGTCTGCTGTCGACGTCTTTGTAGGGCGCGCTCCACGCTCTGCTGTCCATTGAAGAATCTCATTCAGCTGAGGTGCGACTACGTCGCCTGACTTGGCCACGAGTTCCCTCAGCTCATCGTCGGCAGAAACGACACGCAGGTTGAGCTGTCGCGCATCTTGCTCGAGCAATTCCTCGCGGTCTTGATACACGAGCTGCGGCGAGACATTTGGAATTAGCGCATGCGATAAAGACGTAGCTTGCTTCCAATGGCCGACTTGCCTCGAGAAACGCCTCCGTGACGTCACCGAATTCGTGTAGCCCGACCAAGAGCGCGACCTTGGACGCAGCGAGACGCATCACTAGCCCTCCAAGTTCGTCACTGTCGCTGCATCCATCGCTGTCGTCGGCAGCATGCGCAGATGATGGGGCATGAGGGGCGTCATCATGGAGCTCTTCCGACATGGTCTTCTAGTTCTGCTCATTCTGAATATCTCTTGTATCAGATGTGATACCGTCTGATTCTATGGTGACGCGTCCCGCGAGACTCAGACATCATGGCGCTCGTGAGCTGCTGGGGCTGGGGCGGCAATGGCCAGCTCGGACTCGGCGACCGCGACTCGCGCATCAAGCCGCAGGTCGTGCGCGCGCTGGCGTCGGCTGCAGTGCGAGGCTCCGTAGCTCAGGTGGTCTGCGGCTCGCGCTTCACAGGTGCGGACGGACTGCCGTGGCCAGTTGAAAAGGATCCGTGGCACGTGACTGACTGACTGGTGATGAACGACGAGCAGTGGCGTTGACGACGCGCGGTGCGCTCTTCGCGTGGGGAAAGAACGACTATGGGCAGCTCGGCACAGGGGACAACAAAGCGCAGGTGATGATAGAATGGGGATGGCGCCGTCCAGATCAATCAGCTGAGTGGTTTGTGCCTTTCGAACAGATCGAGCCGCGAATGATCGAAGCGCTCAGCAGAGTGTCGATCGTCTCTGTGGCAACCAAGGGGTCTCACGTACTCGCACGAACGAGTGAGGGAGCACTCTACACCTGGGGACGCGGAGACGAGGGACAGCTCGGGCACGGCGACCGCCTCTCGACGGCTCAGCCTCGCTTGGTGCAGGCGTTGGCTTCGCATCACGTCGAGCAGATTTGCGCTGGTCGCTCGCATTCCGTCGCTGTGACAAGCGACGGGGTTGTCTTCACGTGGGGGTCGAATGAAGACGGCGCACTGGGGAGAAACGGAAGCTCCGTGGACGACATGGTGTCAGCAGAGCCTCGCCCAGTGGAGGCGCTTCCGATAGGCCGCATCCTCCAAGTCGACTGTGGATCACGCCACACCATCGTTCTGATGGCGGATCATCGTGTCTTTGCATGGGGATGGGGCATCTACGGTCAATTGGGTCTCGGGGACACGCAGTCTCAGCCGGTGCCGATGGAGCTGATGGGGTTGCGCGGCAAGCACGTTCAGCGCATCTGCTGCGGGTGAGTCAGCTCATACCTGGCGACAACCAGATCTCTGACGTGAGTACGTTTCGTGCAGCTTTCGCCACTCGTTTGCTGTGCTTCCGCGGCGCCTCACGCGGCGAGCGACGTCGTCCACGCTTGTCAGCGCGGCTGAATCGGACATCGGAGCTGCTCACGTGGATGTTTGGGCATGGGGATGGTACGTACGCGCTGCTCTCAGAATCGTTCACTCCACTCTGTGCTTAACTGTGGGACAGGAATGAGTACGGCCAGCTGGGCATTCCATCGACGGGCCACGTCGTCGTCAAGCCGACCAAGGTTCCCATGTTGTGCGATATCGATCTACACCTTCTTGCCGCTGGCGGTCGTCACTCGCTTTGCCAGATTGGCATCCCAGCTGAAGACTCGTCTCCTGACGTGGGACGTGCGAGAAGTTGCACCGACCCGCGCATCCGCTTCAAGGGAACAGTTCAGACTCTTTCATGGGGTCGAGGCAGCGATGGCGAGCTCGGGATCGGTGCAGTTGTCACAACCTCGCAACCCGTGAGTCTGCCGGCACTTCACGGCAGGTAGGCATCGTGATTAATCGATGGTCGTCATCGTGGATCATTCACCAGTAGCTGCTACCATGCCAGAGTGCAACGACAGCTCGCGTGTGGTTGGGCCCATTCAGCGTGCTTGAGTGCAGACGTCCCATTCGACTCGAGTAACCTTGAGACCAACGCTGTTGACTCTTGGCGCTCACTACTGAAGGTGTCTGTCGGTGAGTGCAACGGCTTCTCGGACGACCCCTAAAGATCGATCACTCACTGACGCAACTCCTGACACAACAGGCGATATTGACGCCTTCTTTGGGTTGCTCGTGCAGTTCATCATTCAGATTCTGCTCATTTTTCAAGTCCTTCCGGCTCGCTGCGGGTTTAGCGCAGAGACCGTCACCTCACGTCTCATCCCTGCTGCATCGATGACTGTGACGATGGGGAACTCATTCTTTGGAGTCATCGCTGCGCTACTCGCTCGACGCGAGGGCAGGTGCGACATTACGGCACTCCCGGAAGGCGTGAACACCGTATTGGTCTTTGCATACGCTTTATCAATCATGGCTCCCGAGTACGAACGTACTGGCAGTGCGGAAAAGTCATGGGAGGTACGCGTTCCAGTGGTGCGAACCATTGAGCAGTCGCTTACAAAACGTTTCATGTTTTAGGTCGGATTGTTTGCAGCATTCATGACTGGACTTTGCCAAATTCTCTGCCTTCCGCTCGTTGGGTTGATGCGGCGGTCTATTCCACGTGCTGCGCTGCTGTCATCAGTCGCAGGCGTCGCGATGGCGTTCTTGACGATGGGATTTGCCTTCCAAGTATGGGAGAATCCCCTCGTGGCATTGGCGCCCCTGATGCTCGTGGTACGTAGAGGCAGTGCAATTCTTCGGGGTTGGATGACGTCATTGATGAGGGAATGTGTTGGCAGCTCATTTGTCTTGGTGCCGGTGTCAAGCTGCCGCTGCACGTGCCGACTGGTCTCGGCGCCATTGTCCTCGGCACTTGCACTGCATTTGTGCTCTACTGCACCGGATATCCGATGGCTGTACGTTCGTCGTCTCTTTCAATGGTGTTGTTTTGATTTTGGTTCTTACGCTGGGTCTGCTGCAGTTTGTCCCTTTTTCTCATCCCTACGAATTCCAGGTTCAGTTCCCGAAGCCTGACCTTGCTCTCTTCATGCGGGCGATGACAAGGTACGTATTGTCCATCGATAGCTGAGCGTCACTCAGTAGTAACAAAGCATGATGTGCAGTGGTGAGGGCTGGAAGTATATGTCCGTCGTCATTCCGATGGTGCTCGTGAATGTGATGTCGACATTGGCGAACTTGGAGACCGCTGTGGCTGTGGGAGACAACTTTGATCCCACGCTAGCAATCTTAGGAGGTAAGTCACCGCACAAGAGCACACTTATAATTCACGGTATCAGCTCACTCACATTCATGAAGACTCGATTGTATCCATGATTGGTGCCATTCTCGGTAATCCGTTCCCTACCAACATCTATATTGGACAGGTGCGTTTAGCCTTGAAATGCTGACTGCAGGTTGTGGATTGCAAGTGTCTGAATCTTCGGAGTCAACCAGCCAATCTACAAGAGCATGGGAGCTAGGGTCAGCTACGTGTTCCTGACTGCTATCGCGGCGACGGTCATCGCCATCTTCAATGGTGCGTCGTTACATTAGCGTCGTGATGATTGTGATTGGATTCTGACTTCTCATTCGTGTCTCAGCGACGGTCCTCATTGTCAACACCGTTCCGATCGCTTGTGGCGTTGGATTCCTGCTGTGGATTGGGCTTGTCATCGCGTCCAGCAGTTTCAACCGCACGCCCTCGTCCAACACCAACCACGGCACAGCCGTGGCGCTTGGCATGGTTCCAGCGCTGGCCGCTTGGGCATTTCAGCTCGTCCAAGGCGCCATCACTGCAACGTGGACAGCAGCCCATCCCAACGGTGCTGGTAATATCGCTGGTCAGCCCCCTCTTGACCGCGTGGTTGAGATTCTCACGGCTGCGGGAGTCAATCCGTCAGGAATGATCGCGCTTTCTCAGGTTGGTTATTCGTCCGAATCGCTCAGCTGCGCATTGTGTCTCACGACCGCGGTGGATGCCATAGGGCTATCTCCTTGCATCCATCTTTCTTGCGTCGACGATGGTCAACATTATCGAGCGCGAGTTCCTTTTGGCGAGTGCGTGGATGGCAGTCGCCGCGCTCCTGAGCGCGTTCGGTGCTGTCCACTCCTTTGAGATCGAGGGTGGCACCGTGAGAGGGTTCTACGGTTTCTTTCCTGGTGGTGTTTACGGTTGGGCCGCTCGTTACACTGCAGTCTACTCGGCGATCGCCGTCCTGCTTCTGCTCTTCCATCTTCAGGACGGCGAGATAAACGTTGCCCCTTTGCGCCGGATGATCGGTTCCTTGCGCAGACGCGTGTTCACGACTCGAAAGACTGACGCACCAAAGCGACTGTCCTCGGAGTCAGCGCCGCTATTGCAGCGAGATTGATCGCATTATCGAGGGCCAGTAAGGATGGCGCCTGCATCGACAACAGCCAACGTCGTTGCGGCACGCTGGCCGCGTGGCGACTTGATCAGGAGATCTTGCAGCTCTCGATCTCGCGTCTCCACTTGGTTGAGTCGGTGAAGAAGCTGAGATCGCTGAAAGCAAGTCGAAAATGAACTTTCGGCAGCCGTTGGTAGCTGTCAAACCATACAGAGACAATCAATAATACTTCGGAGCCATCGCCGTTGGAGTCAAATCACCTCTGAAAGCACGAGACTCCTTGCGGTGTCGTAGTCACCTTCTTCTGCACACACAAGCGCCAATAGTTCCTGGATCCGATCGTTAGTGCTGGTGAAAAAAGCCCAAATGGCTCAATCAATGCGCACCGTCACCCAGCGTCGCAGTTGACTCGACTCGTTCTTGCCACCAGACGACGACTCGAGTCGCTGTGACGCGTCCTCAAGCAGTTGACGCGCGGTCGAGGCGTTGGCTCTGGCGTCGACGAGCAGTAGGCACTCGGCAAGATGAAGTCGCGCCTCCACTGAAACGCTGCAGCCTGGCGCGCGTGTTACGATAGCTTGGAACAGTTCACTCGCTCGAGCAACGTCGCGCTCGGGACTGTGAAGCCACAGCAGCGCCGCGTTGTACCTCGCATATGTCGCTGCATCGTCCGTATCGTCGGTTGCACGATTCGTGAAGAACTCAAGCGGATCGGAAGGTCGAGAATGGAGGTAGCAGTCGCCTGATTCAGCGTCTTCGATTGTGCTCTCGCGTGCTGACTGAATCGCGTCGTCTCCCGCTTTTCCACCTTTATCCACATCGCCGTCGTTACTAGGGGCGCTCTTTGCAGGCGCAGGAGTTGTGATGACCTGCGCAGTGCTTGCTGGCGTGGCAGCAACGGGCTGTGCCTTGCGATTGCGTTTTGGACTGCCAAGTCGATTGCCCATGCGCGTCGAAACAAAGAGCTCAGAATGCTAACACAAACTGATATGTTTACTACTGTCATCAATAGAACGCGTGGTCACTTGAACCGTCACACACGACTCGTCACTCTATGCGGCCGCAGCATTCACCGCGTCTGGTGCGTCCTGCTGCTGCTCGACCTTGTTACCAGGGAGTCGGTCAAGATAACCGCCCTCCTTGGCGAGATCGTAGAGGTGACCCTTGCGCTTCGCAAGCAGCGCCTTCGGGGCGTCGAACTCGGCGATGCGTCCGGCATCGAGCACCATGATGCGGTCGGCGTCGAGCACCGTGTCGAGGCGGTGGGCGATCGTGAGCATGGTAGACTTGGCAAACTCGGTGCGGATGACGCGCTGCAGGTGCTGGTCCGTGTCGTGGTCGATAGCGGCCGTCGCTTCGTCCATGATCACGACGCGGGCATCCGAGAGCAACGCACGCGCCATGCACAGCATCTGACGCTCACCAACGCTGAAGTTCTCGCCGTTCTCCTCGAGTGGAGCTAGGAGCTTTCCGTCGAGCGAACCGATCTTCTCCGACAGTCCGACCTTGCGCAGCGCGACCCAGAGGCTGTCGTCTGTATGTTCATCAAACGGGTCCAAGTAGCCTCGCAGCGTACCCTTGAACAGCACCGGCGTCTGCGTGATGATGGACAGGCGACCACGAAGCGTGCGCAGCCCGAGGCGCGCCGTGTCGACGCCGTCGATGACAACGCGACCGGCTGCGAGCTCGTTGATTCGGAAGAGCGCCATCGTGAGACTCGACTTGCCCGCTCCCGTGCGCCCGACGATGCCAATCTTCTCACCCGGGGTCAGGCGGAACGAGACACCACGAAGCACGAGGTCGCTGTCCTGGCGGTAGCGGAACGAGACGTTCTCGAAGACGACCTCGCCGCGAGACGGCCACGACGGCTCGAAACCAGCGGGCGCAGGCAGCTCATGCGGGGCCTCGCCAGTGACGTCAATGTACTCTTGGATTCGCTCAGGAGAGACCATGGCCTGCTCGAGCCAGGACCAGGCTTGGATCAGCGTCTCGAGACCCTGGTCGACGGCAAGCGCGTAGTTGAACGCCAGACCAATAACGCCGGCACTGAGCGTGGAGCGCATCGCGACGAGCGCACCGGCAATGAGCACGACGATCACACCTCCGAGCAACTGCATGCGAAGTGCGAACCACTGTCCTGTGTAGATGGAAAGGTGAACCACACGGTTGTTGGTGTCGATCTTGTCAAAGTTCTGCTCGACGAAGCGCATAACCTGGTCGGAGCCGAACGCGCGGACGATGAGCGTGCCGTCGATGGCCTCCGCGACGTGACCGAGCACGGGCGACTGCGTCGTCTTCTGCAGTCGCTGGAGCTCTCGAGCGGGACGCAGGTAGAACACACCGACACGGACGTACACGATGAGGATCGGGATGATGAGCAGACCGAAGAACTTGGTCACAGCGGCCGCAGTGAAAAGCGTGCAACCGTTGGAGAACGTGACTGCCAGCATGGTACCGTAGGCGAACGGCAAGCGGAAGTCGACGTTCGAGACGTCGTCGCCGTAGCGGTTCAGGATGCGGCCGACGGGGTTGGTGTCGAAGAATGCCATAGGTGCCTGCAGCAGCGACGTCGTCATGGCGTCGAACATCTTGCGAGCGCCTCGAATACCCGAGAACGACACTGTCAGCGTGCGGAGCAGCACCATCACGCTGCTTCCGAGCGCGAGTGCCACGTAGATGAGAAGGTTGCGCGACACGTGCATGCGCTGCTCCTCATCACTCGTGCCAGTCCAGTACGACAGCCAGAGATCACTGAGGATCTGAAGCGCCTGCCACACGCACTGCACGACCAGCAGGAAGACGACGACGCCCGTGCCTCCCACCGCGTCGAAGTAAGCCTGGAAAACGCGCTTGGACACGCGGCCTGCCTGTCGGGCCTCTTCCTGCACGAGGCGGCCGTCGTTGCGCTCGCCAATGAACGAATCGACCGAGCGGTTGCTAAGTGGGGAGAAGCCCTCAGCGATGATGCGCTCGGCAGAGAACGCCTCAAGCGCCGACTCCTGCTTCTCGGTCTCCTTGCTCAGCTCCTGCTCCTGTTGCTGGCGACGCGCAGTGCGCGACACGACGCCGCGGCGACCGATGAGCGGCGACACGAGTGGGGGTCCGGCAGCCACGCTGCCATGACTGGCATTGCGGGACGGCGTGAGCACGCCCTCATCGAGGCGGATGGCCAGGTCCACGTGCGGCGACGCGATAATCTCGGGGTTGTGCGTGACGAGAAGGCGCGTCTTGTTCTTCAGCAGCCCGAGCATGCACTTGGTGAAGATCTCGTTCTGCACGATGGCGTCGACGGCTGCGAGCGGCGCGTCCATGATCACGATCTCGGCGTCGCTGTAGCAGGCACGCGCGAGACTGATACGCGCCTTCTGTCCGCCAGAGACGTTGAGTCCCTTTTGCCCGATCTCGGTGCGGTCGCCCGCAGGGAACGAGGCCAGGTCCTTCGAGAGCCCGCAGGCCTCGATGACCTTGCGGTACTTCTTCTTCTCGTACGGCTGCCCGAAGAGGATGTTCTCACGGATCGTGAGGTTTTGAATCCACGGCTGCTGCGAGCAGTAGGCCACCGAGCCACCGACGTACACACTGCCGCTGAGCTTGGGCATGTCGCCCAGCAGCGCTGCGCAGAGGCTCGACTTGCCGCTGCCCACACGACCGTGCACGACCACGAAGTCGCCGCGCTTGATCTTGAGCGAGACATCACGCAGCAGCGGTGCCGGCGCTGCACGCCAGCCAAACGTCGCGTGGTCCAGTGCCACGACGACCTCCTGCGGGTCGTACTTGGCCACGAGCTCTGCGTTCTCTCGACCGGCGACGGCGTTCGGGTCCACTTCGCTCAGCTCCATGTACTCCATGAGGCGCGTGACCGAGATACCGGCCTGAATGACGCCCGTGATGATGCGCGGCAGTGAGCGCAGCGGCTCTTGGATGAGGCGGAACAGCGAGAGCGCCGTGAACACCTTGGCGGCCGTCAGCGTCTCGCCCATCGCGAGCGCATAGACTGCGAACGTCGCGGTCGAGACGAAGACCGGCGCGCCCCAGAGCGCAAAGATGTTGGCGGCGCCGATGAGCAGCAGCCGCCAGACGACGTGCAGCTCGCGCTCACGCACCTCGCGGACCTTGGCAGCGAACTTGGTCTCCCACGCGTTGAGCTTGACGATCTGCATGGACGAGAAGAGCTCGTTGATGACCTTCATGCGCTCGTCCTTGACCTTCATCACATTCTGGAACGTGCGCGCCTGCGCCCGTGCGAGCGTGTTGTTGACAAGCAGCACGACGAGGATGACGCCGACTCCAGCGAACGTGGCGAAGCCAACAATGTTGAAGAGCATCACGAGCGCGATCGCGATCTCGATGGGGAGCACCCACATCTCGTGGAAGAAGTAGGCAGCCGAGAGAATGTTCTGCACATCCGTCGTGTAGATGTTGACGATGTCGCCCGTGCTCTTCTGCGTCTTCGCCTCGGCGTCGAGGCGCAGCGACTTCTGGAAGATGAGGCTCTTGAGCGCGGACGAGAAGCGCACGGCGATCACCTGCGTCTCCGCGTACACGTACGCGAAGAGCAGCGCCTTGAGGATGCGCGTCACGAAGAGCAGACCGAGCCAGAAGCCCAGCGACTGCAGGTCCAACTGAGCCTTGCCGATGAGGTCCACGACGTGGAACAGCACGTAGGGGCCAAGAAGGTCGCAGCCGTACGCCCCCGCGAGCAGGATACCGATGGCGATATAGCGAAAGCCGTACGACCGCAAGAAGGCGCGCACGAGCGATCCCGATGCGATCCAGTTTCGATGCAGCAGGTTCGCGGCCGGCTCGCACTGGTTGGACGATGCCAGCGGCCAGACGTCGTCTTGCTCGAGCTGGCGCTCGTTGCCCAGCGCGAGCACGGGGTCCACCCACGAGATAAAGAGTTTGGATAGCCACGACGCTCGCTCCTGCGGGTGCGGAAGCGCAGCGTTGGCGGACTCGGCCCCGCCGAGCGGCAGCAACGGCTGAGCTTCGCCCGAGCGACTGCCGAAGGTGCTGTAGCCCATGGCGACGAACGAGGCGAGGAAGCGATGTGACGAGTCGGAGGCGTGTTCGGTTGTGAAGACCTCCTCCAGACTGGCGCGTGGCGTGGCGTGGCGTGGCGTAGCGTGGAGCCCTTCGGGGCCTCCAGTCATCCGCCGAACGTCATCGACGGAACACCGTGTCGTCGGTCGACCATCGGCGGGATCCGAGGCCCGGAGGTGACGTCAGGGTTCCAATTTTCGCGCTTTCAACTCGCCTCTGGGCCTGTCCCACGTCCGCTCCGGGCGGACGCGTCCGCTTGTCGTTAAGCGGATCCGCTTCCCAGCGTCCGCCGTCCGGTGCCGCTGCGGCACGGGAACGGCAGCGCAGAGATCGACCGCGCGTGGGTAAAGACTCGCCGCGGCCAGCTGGCGCGCCAGCTGGATTGCATGACGCGGGCCCCACCGGATGCCCCAGCTGGCCGGGCGTTGGTCCCCCGAGCCAGTCCAGACTCCATCCAGACTCGCTGGGTCTATCAATCCGTCTGTCTATCGATCGATCGATCGATCGATCGGGCTATCGGGCTATCGGTCTATCGGTCTATCGATCGGGCTGTCGTGCAATCGGCCTATCTCGGCCTATCCGGTAGGTCAGTCAGTCTATCTATCGCGCGACGCCCCGACACCGACAGCAGTGCCGCATTCCCCCGCCTCCGCCGTGAATGCTCGACCTCGTGGGCGCTGCCTGGATGCGACTCCGCCGCCGGCTCGACGACGCCGCCAGCGCCGACGGGTCGCTCTCGGACGCCGCGCTGCTCGATGACGAGGGCGCCGCGGCGCTCGACCCGCAGCAGCTCGTCGCGCTCAACGTCTGCGGCTGGCTCTCCGTCTCGCTCTACTCGCTGCTGGCGCTCGCGATCCTCTGGATGGCGCTGCAGCACTTCCGCCACCACAGCACGCCCCGCAAGCGCGTCTTCCACGTGCTGCTCTTCGCGTCTGTTGTGCTCAACCTGCCCGACCCGCTCGGCTGGATCGTGTGGCCCGAGACCGAAAGCTGGGTCTACACGTACCCGCTGCGCATCTACTCGCTCATCCTGCAGAGCATCTGCAAGTCCATCATCTCCATCGCGTGGTCCGAGGTCGTGTCCGCCGGTCAGTCCTTCGAGCGCCGACGAGCCAGCCACGTCGTCATGCTCTTCAACGGGCTGCTGCTCATCTGGGGCGTGAGCGTGCCGCTGCTGCTCGCGCGCTACCCGAACGACGTGTATGGCCAAAGCGACTTTATGCAGAGCAAGCTGCGGAAAGTGTTCACCTACACCGGCGTCGGCATCATCTTCGTCTACGGCTTGCTGCTGACGTACCAAGGCATGCGACTGCGACGGCGCCTCGTGCTCGCGAAAGGCACCGTGCCGATCGGCAGCGTCGAGAAGTCGCTGAGCCAGCTCATGCTCACAGTCTACGTCATCGTGTTCTCGGACGTCATGCGGCTCGGCTCGCTGCTGGCCTACGAGCTCAAGGTCGACATGCCGATGACCACGTTCCTCGTGTGCAACAACCTCATCCCCAACATCTTCCCGACGATCTGCATGCTCTACCTCATGCGCCGCTTCACACGACGAGACGCCGCGAGATCAACCGACAAGCGCGCGCCGAGCTCGTGTGCGCCGGCGGGAGCGACCGCGTGGGGCGCGCGCCGCCGCACGCTTTCCATGGACGGCACGCTCTCTCGGTTCATGACAGACGACCGCGACTCGGATCTCAACAACACGCCCGTGCTGGGCGGCGTGGTCGGCCAAACCGACGCGTACAAGTTCGCACTGCGCTCCGCGAGCCACATCGCGAGCATCGACCGCGTCGACCTTCTCGACAGCGACTCGCTGCGGTCGATGCACCACCAACTTCGGACTGGCGGACCGGCCGACGCCCCGATCGTCGACTCGAAGGGCTCCAGGCATGGCGCACTCACGCCGACGTCCCACTGGATACGCGAGTGACGTGGCCGTTGCCTTCAGCGTTGTGTTCTGTGTTCAAGTGCTCGTAGTGTGGCGTTTAATAGGCGTGCAGTTGTCGTGGCGAAGGCGTTGGCGGCTCCAGGAGCTGCCTGTGATAATATATCAAATGCAAGACATGCGAACTGATGATGATGAATTACTACAACGACACGCTTCAGAGTCTCAGCTGGAAGAACTGCTTCTCGTTCTCCTTGAGCCGAAGGATCTTCTCCTGTAGCAGCTGCAGTCGGTAGAGCGCCACGCCGAGTGGCTTCAGCTGCAGTCCGCTGCGGATCGAGAGCTTGGGGTGTCCGTGGCGCACGAGGTCGCCCATCATCGAGCTCATCAGTGCCTCCGACATCTCGATCGACAAATCAAAGTTGCCCATGGGGATCCGCTGCGAGTCGGTCGGTCGCGTGCTGGAGATCGGAGGCGACGCCGTCGTCTGAGCGTCGCCAGCCTGAGCGTCCGCTGGACTAGGACTCTCCGCGTGGCTGAGCTCCGTCTTGCCCTTCGGCGCTGGAGACGACGCTACCATCACATCCTCTGTCTCGTCGACCGTCGGAGGCATCGTCGCGATGATGTCGCTGACCGTCAGTGTCGCTTGTCCGATCCGTCGGTTGCGCCCCAGTAGCTCCCAGTCCATGACGCGGAACCGAATGGCGTCGTCCAGACTCGAGAGACGGAGCACGAACCGCTCGGTCCACTTGGGCGACCGGTTCTTCTTGATCACGGACGTGTTGCAGGGACGCTCTTTCTTGCCACTCTTTGCTTCACTGGTCACGACCTGCAGCTCGATGAACGAGTCCACCGCCTTCGTCAGCGCGTCCATGACAGGAAGAATGTTGACGCTGCCGATGTCCACGGCGACGTCTCCGACCTCCGCGCCCGACTCGCGCAACTGAGCGATGCGCTTCTGCTCGTCCACGACCTGTGCCTGAAGCTGCACGAGCTCGTCGAAGATCTCCTCAGCGGCGTCCTCCTCACGCTGGTCGCCCGTGACCATGTAGCCGTGTACGCCGTTGAGAAAGACGCGTCCCGGCGGCAGCGACTCGCGCACACTGTCAGGAATGAGGTCGAGGTTGTTGATGTACTTGTTCTCGAGAAAGCGCTGGCGCTCAGCCAGTTGAGCGAGCCGCTTGCGCGTCCCGCGATCGCTTCGGTCGTGCACGCTCGCGAGGAACGCGATGACTGCAAAGCCTGCGACCACCGCGAGCGTCTCCCCTTCGAGCAGGACGCGTTCGCTTTGCTCCGCCTCCGAGTCGCCGTCGACGCCAGTCCGCAGGAGTAGAAAGTCGCGCAGATGCTGCAGCGATGTCGGAACGGAGCCCTCTGCTGGGGAGGGCTCGTTCCGCAGACACAGAAACAACATCGTGAGCGCCGCATTGTGGATCCACGTGCCGAGAGCCAGGAAGTTGAGGTAGACGCGCCAGCTTCCAATGGAGTGGTGCTGCGTCGGGAACGGACGCTGGGTGAGACGGCAGAGACGGAAGGCGTCGATGCGGATCTGCAGCGTGGCGATGCCCCACGCGAGCAGCACGACCAGCGGCTCGAGCGCCGCGAACCACACGACGAACCCGAATGTGATGATGACTTGGGCGTAGTCAAACATCACGCCGTCGTAGACCTCCAGCTCCAGCTCTGCACACAAGCGCGAAGACGGACTGCGGCGAGAGGCCGAGCTCTGCAGCAGCTGAACCCGGTCCTCGTCCGTCTGAATGGAATGACGGGAGCCACAGAGACAGCTGAGCCAGCGAGGCAGCACCTCGTCGCCGACGCAGTTCCGCAGATCCCAAAGAGAAACTGCGAGGTCGACCGCGAGCATCGTGACGAGGAGATGCGCGGCCTGGTCGAGGCAGTCGAGCCCCAGCGCTTGCGCATCGCAGACCGTCGGCGACGTGAAGGGCTGCACGAATGTGAGCAGCCAGAGCATTCCGAAGAGATTCACAGTCTGCAGCAATGAGTCTAGCGAGAACAGTTAGTGCTGTGCGCAACAACGTGACGGGCTCAAGGGTTAACGCACATTTGAGCGTGAGGTTGAGGTCGTAGTCATGCTGGGACTTGTAGTTCTCCCAGTCGGTGAGACGCCGACACAACGCCACGAATGGAGGGCTCAGGACCTTGGCCACGAGTGCAAACGCCAGGTGCATGACTCGGAGATTTGACTTGGAGCTGAGTGCGAAATCCGAGAGAACGGCCCAGTTCAGTAGCGTCATATCAGCGAAGAGAAGCGCTCCACTGACGGCGACCAACAGCGTCGCCGAGACAAGCTGCTGGACGAACCGCCGTCGCGCTGAGTACGATGCCTCCAGGCGGTGTGTAATGGGACTGAGCGCAAGCCTTCCGCGGAACTGAGGTCGTGGGGTGTCGGTCGTGGTCGCACTGTCGACGTCAACGCCCCACTGCTGCGCGTAGATCTGCTCTTGCAGGTCCCACTTGCGGAGGAAGCGCTCCATGAAGATCGTCGCGCACACGGCGAACGTGACGCTGGCGATGGGAATGGGTGAGTGCGTCGGTAGCAGGTCCATCGAGGCGACAGCGCTGAGCACCAGCGCGAGCAAGCAGAGTTGTTGCAGTGCCTGCGCGTAGAATGACGTGTACGCAAAGTCTAGAGCCATAAAGACAGAAAGAGAGAGAGAGAAAGCGAGAGAGAGCGTCAGTACGTCACGTGCTGGCCTCGCGTTCCGCGTCACACGAGCACTCACACAACGCGAGCTCTTCGCCAAAGTAGTTGCGGACGTGCAGAATCGGCTGAAAGGACCAGAGCTCGCGTAGGCGAATGGCGCCTTGTCGGTAGAGCCGCAGCGAGCCAAAGAGCGCTCCCCACTGGTGGCTCAGCACGTCGATGGACGTGTCGACGGCGTCCGTGTGGTGCGTGTGCGCGCAGAAGTGGTGCTCGAGCAGCTCTGCCTTGACGAGCGCGTCGCAGTCGAACTCGGCGTCGACGATCGCCTTTGTCAGCCGGATCTTGTCGACGATGCGGAACGGTGAGTTGTCGTCCGCGCCGTCGATCTGTCGGTAGAGATACCGCAACGACGGCCGGTTGCGGAACACGAGGTGTGTCGTGTCGGATGGTGGCTTGGCCGCGACAATGCGCGCGACCTCGGGGTGCACGAAGCGCCGCAGCGCGTGCAGCCGGCGTGACCACATCGCGGCGTCCTCCCGGTCGTTGTCGTCGTCGAATACCTGCGCGTCGTCCGAGGAGATCTTGCCTGCGAGGAACATGCGCACGAGCTCCTCCTGCGCATCGCTCTTGCTCCACTGGTAGGCCTCGGACGCGGCTCGTGTCGGGTCGGACGCCCAGTAGCTTTCGCCCGGGTCGATCTCGTTCATCATGGCGACGCGCAACCCGAGGCGGTCGGCCGTGGTGCACAGCAGCGCCTTGCTCGGGCGCAGACTGAGGAAGAGGTGATGTTTATCAGGCGACACGGACGACTGGGCGAACAGCCCCGGGATCGCGTCGAAGCGCTGCACCACGAGGTACCGCACGAGCTCCTGGAAGTAGAACGCCGGGATCGTGTCGTTCGGCGCTGGCGGTGGCGTGCGGAACTTGGCGACCCACGCGGCGGCGAACTCGGCAGCGGCCTCGGCCTCGCGCTCGACGCCTCCTGCGGTCACGTTGCGCACGATCTCGAGCGCGTCGCAGAAGCGGATGCGGCGGCTCTCGCCGGTCGACGCGTCATCCGACTCGGCCTTGGTGTTGCGGAACACGAGCGTGTAGTAGTACTCGCTCTCGCGCGCCGAGTCCCGCGGCGACGTCAACGGCGAGCCCACGATGGGAACGCCGACGGCGTCGTACCTCGCCATGCTCGGCAGTCGCGCGCAGTGTTTGTGAAGCGGTTTGTTCTTCGCGGAGCGCCGAAAGATCGGCGGGCGACCGTCACTCCGCACGCAGGCGCCGCGTCGTTTCGAGGCATGCGGCCACGAGAATGGCGGCCGCGATCCCGCCGCCATGTGACTCGCCGCCGCCGCCCGCGCGCATGCTCTCAAGGCCGTTCTCGGCCTCCGACCGCCGCCGAACTGCGCTTGTGGAGGTGCTCGTGCTGGGCGGCGAGCACGTCGTGACGCGCGCGAGCGAGCCCATCAGCAGCTACGTCGCGTGCCGCCTGACGAGAGAACGACAGCGCCTAGCACTCGGCGCTGTTGCGAGCGTCAACGACGAAGACAGCGACGGCAGCGTCGTGTACGACCTCCAGAGCTCGCCGTTCGCGGTCACGCGTGTGGTCGAGCGCTCGGCGACGCCACTGTGGAACGAGCTGCTGCTGCTGCCGGTGGATCAGGACGACGAGAGCGACGGCTCACTGTGGCTCGTCGTCGACGTCGTGCAGCGCGACGTCAGTCAACAGGAGGACGCGCTCGTCGCGACAGCGTGCGTCCCGTTGCGACGCCAGCCGAGGCAGCAGCCGCTGGTGCTCGAGTTTCCGCCGATGCGGTCCGCAGACGCAGAGACGCCTCGCATGCGAGTGCACTTGCTGCTGACTGCAGCTCCAGCGGAGACTGAGACGCTCAATGGAAGCTCCGTGTGCGAGGTTCTCGTGGACTCGCTCTCGATGGCAGCGTCTACAGCCGAGCCTGCGGACGAGAGAAGTTTGATCTGTGTCTCTCCGTCGCAGTCAGCTGAGCCTGTGAGCCCAGTCGACCTGCGAGATCTCTTCGAGCTCGTCGATGGCAGCAACCAGAGCCACGATGCTTCTGGCACCGAGAGAACCGCTGCGCTCACGCCTGCCGCCTGCAATCGAGAGGGGCGCTGCCGATGGAAGTTCCCGTTGGTATGGTACCACGGTATCTCCTCGTCCACAGCGCTCCGGGTCTCGTGGTTTCGCCTCTCTCGGGAGTCACCGAGCGTCTCTGCAAATCAGCTCGTCGCTTCAGGCAGCGTGGCCACCAGCGACATCGTGAATGACGGCTCGGCGTCGACGCTGTTAGTACCGTTATCAGCAGGTGGAGAGACGCTCGGGACTGTGTCGCTTGTCGTGCGCCTGTGGGACCCTCAGTCCTGGCTTCGCTTCCAGCAACTACGAGCCACGCGGCGCGTCGTATGCACCAACCGCCGCGACCGGCGGCGAGCCGAGCTGCTCGCGCTTGAGTGGACAAGCGCGCTCTGCCGTGGCCTCAACCGGTACCCGCTGTCGTCTTTCTGCGATGCTGGTGGACTGAGCTCCTTGCTAGCAGAGTATCTCGCTGCATCCATGCCAGGAGCTGCAACTGCCACACAGGGCAGTGCGCCTGTGAAGACAGAGGAGTCCGCTGGCTCGGATGGAAGTGGTGACGTGACCAGGATGCTTAACGAGCACGTTCGACTGCTGCAGCAAGAGGTCGTGGCCAAGCAACAGAGCATTGCGAAGGTAAGGGAGGCAAGCAATATAGCAACGCTTTGTCTGAGCGTGAAAGAGGATTGGGTGATGGTGGCATGGTGATTCATTTCATGCAGCTGCACACAGATCTGGAAGAGAGGACGAATGCTCTGCGTGTCTGTGGCGTGGAGCTGCTCTCCACACGGGTACGTTCCTACGCAAATGCCCGAGTGGTGACACTCTGTCTCTCTCATGCATTCATTTCTCATATCTGGATAGAAAGAGCTCCGCGCTCGAGACAACCAGATCGCACAGCTCAGTGCGACGATCGACAGCATGAAACAACGCGAGGCTGAGCAGCTCAAGGAGCTCGTGACCGACTTCGCACCTGGTGCCTCGATGGACAGCGTCACGTCCCAACGATTGAGTCTGCTTGCCATCAAGTATAAAGAGCTGGACAAGCGGCATCGAGATGCTGAGGCAGCGTTGTGTGAAGCCAAGCGAGTGGAGAATGGCTACGCTCAGCTCGAGGTATTGTACATTGTGATGGCTGACATCGACCCCACTCGCCAATCAACGTCCACTTGCCACATACAGAGAAAGTATGCGGAGCTGGAGCAGGCGCATCTCGCTCAGGCTGCACTGGTGCAGCGACTGCAGCGGGACAAGACGAAGACAGTGGAGCTAGAGGTACGCGCGTCACCACGAGTGGCTGGTCACACTGCACGCTGATAATGTGATCTATGGAGCAGCGCCTCGTTCGACTGCAGGAGGACGTGATCCGCAAGTTCGAATCAGCGGTTCGGAGCTCGAACAAGTCGAAGCAGACGCAAAGCCCTGTACCCGTGAGTCGCCAGCCTGTGTCGACTGTCACCGACGACAGCAATCCGACGGACTCGGTTCGGGTCCGAGTCCTGGAGGAACAGCTCCAGCTGAATGCAAGAGCGGCAGCGTCCGAGATCAGTCGACTCAAGCTCCGCATCCTGGAGCTAGAGGCGCAGGTAATGGAGAAAACGGACGACGGAGATTGAAGTCGACAAGCGACAAACGGCTGCGAGTGCAAGGCAACGGCGTCCTTGTGAAGCGGATGTTAATCTTTGTACCGAGCTTTCTTGACGCCCAAGCCAGCGACGAATCCCTCCTCTGCCAAGCCACGAGAGCATTAAGAGATGGCGCCAGCTGCACAGGCCCGGAATGGGTGTACCTACCTTCTTTCCGGCCTTCGTACGACGGTGCTCGCGTCTTCTGCATGCCCTTCTCGTGGAAACCGAGTTTGTCCAGCTCTTCCTCCTGCATCAGACCGCTGCAACCAAGCAAGCCATCAATGGTGAATGTAACCAACCACGTGAGCCATCTCTGTATGTAAAGCACCACGCACCGGTCGATGCGGCAGGCAAGATACGCCTTGGAGAGGTGCTTGCAGTCAATGTGGCTGGCGTTGTGCTCGCGAATGCAGGCAAGAAACTCCTACGAGACAGCGAGACGTCCGTTCGAAGTGTGATGAAGATTGAAACTCAGTGATCGAAGGAAGACACCCACGCACCTTCATCTTGGGCTTGCACTCGCCATCGTGATCCAGAGGGAAGACGCCTTTCTCCGGCGGTCGCTTGGACTGCGAGGGCGCCGACACCGAGTTCATCTTTCTTTCTTTCTTTCGGCGACGAAGCGAGTCTGTCGAGAGACTGACACTCCAAGTGACTCACTCGACCGCAAGACAAGGCGGCGCACAATTCAGCCAACAACAGCGCAATAGGTCTTGCCATTGGCCGAAAAATCTCTTAAGCTTTTTTGATTGGTTGAATTGGAGACAATTAGAAACGCAACAGGCTGGTGTGGTGCTTGGGAATCTATCGCGTGATTGAGCATTATTCTCCATCGTCCAACTACTCGTAGCGCCATGGCGATCGTCTCGACCGTCGTGCTCGTGGGCATCGCAGCCGGCGCCATCGTGTTCGTCGGAACGCTTTGCGCCGTGTACTTCTTGCTGCAGCATGGAGGCTCCTTCGAGCGCATGAAGCACGAGGCAGTCGGCATGCCGTCCGCCGTCGGAGAGCTCAAGCCGATGCTCTACGACAAGCTTCTGGAGCAAGCCAAGACGATGGCCCGCAAGCCCGCCACGCTCAAGGCGCCGCTGGTTGGCGACATGATCAGCATTAGAAATATCACCAACAATGACACGACGGCGCTGCACGAGATCTCGAATGGAGAGCCAAGGTACTAACTTTCTCTCATGGTGTGATTTGAAACGTTGATTGCCTGGGTTGACTGTTGCCTCCATCATCTTCAGAGACGGCGTTTATCGAGAGATGCGCTACGATGCAGACGAGCTCGTTTGGAGATACCTTGACCATGGTCCGTTTGCGAGTGCTGCCGAGTTCAAGGCAGCGCAGTGCGCGGAACGCGAAGACAACCGTCACTTTGTCGTTGTACGTGGCGTGGAAATTTGCTTCTCATCTTCGCAGACTAGATCTTTTTGCTGACAAGTTGGGTGCCGTTGTAGATCGACAACGAGTCCCAGAAACCGATTGGAATGGTGTCGCTCTGTGAGCACTCGCCACAAGATCTGCGTGTCGCGCTCGGAAACGTGTGGCTCGCGCCTGCGTTCCAGGGCTCTGGCGTGCTCAGTGAGATCGTGCTGCTGTTGCTGAAGCACCTCTTCGCTCTCAACTACCGACGCGTGGAGTGGAGGTGCGATGGACACAACGTCCGCGCGCGACGGGCAGCGCACTCGTTGGGCTTCACGTTCGAGGGTGTGCTCCGTAAGCACCGCGTCGTGAAGGACTGCAACTGCGACACCGTCGTCTTCGCCGTGATCAACAGCGACTGGCCCGCCGTCGAGGAGCACCTGACTGCAAAGGTTGGCTCTGTGGTCGCCAAGGCAGCGGCAGAGAAAGAGGGAACAGACAAGAAGAAGCAATAGACGACCGCTGCACGCTTTCGTTCTAGCATCTATTACGTGACCGATCGCGTCAGTCGATCTCTCACACCACATTCTGTCGTCACGCTCAGTCGTCCTTCTTGGTCTGTGCTGCATCCACGCTCTCTGCCAGCCTCTCGAGACTACCCGAGCGCCGCGCCTTTCGGTACGCGTCCATGTCGATGAAGTGGACGTCGTCGTGCTCGAGCCACTTGATCACTCGGAAGCTGCTACGCGGGTTCGCGCTCAGCCAGTGGTACGTGAGCCACACTTGCGTCGTGATGTACATCGCGATGAGAACGTCGAGCGTGTAGTGCAACCGTGTGCCGATGATGGCGAAGATGCCGCCTGCTGCACCTGCGTACACGAAATATCGCAGCATCCACAACACGTAAGGAAAGCGGCGAGTGAATGGCGTGTTGAGCTCCGATTCGACGCAGTACTACAGACGACAAGGGTCAGAGCGTGGCGAATGAAGAGAACTCTACAGAGCAAGCGAACAACACGCACCGTCCTGACGATCATGGCACACAGCATCAAGAACACCGAGTGGCCACTGAAGATCATGTCTCCGCAGGTAATGTGCTGTGACGGCCGAGTGAGCACCTTGAAAGCTCGGAAAAAGGCTCTGTGGTGTTGCGAGTGTCAGTCACTACACGCTCTCCTGTAGATGATGCAACGGAACACATACTTGGGGAACATGGGCATCGACTTGTAGAGCCCTTTGCCGCTCTCAAACTGCGATATGCAGAGCGGACTGGCGTCAGGAAGCGACGTCGCCGTGACGCAGCACGCCCTCATGAGGTTGATGCACGCGAAGATGGCACAGAAGCGCCGTAGGATGAGTAGACGCTGCAACAGACAGTCGTCAGCTCGACGGCCATTCAGTCGTCGGTCATTAGGGAAGCAAACGAACGCACGCGAGGGTGGACGACAAGCAAGAGGCCGACGACACTGCCGACGGTGCCGATAAACTCGTCGGGCAGATCGAACCACTCGAGGTTGGTCGTGTGTCCGTAGATCTTGGTCATGACAAACTTGAAGAGGTCGTGTCCGAGGTCCGGCAGCGTCTTCTCGCCGGTGTCTTGCTTGTTGAGGTTGAGGATGACGACATTTGGGGTTCGCCAGCTACGACCGAGTCAGTATGACGACAATAGAGATCAGACAGCTGCTCTCTCTTTCCCGAGCGCGTGCAATCACAACGTACCCAGCGATGACAGACGCGAGCGCGTTGAGATATGATGCCAACGCAAAGATGGCTACAGAGAATGCGAGCCGGGAGAGGTACGCCCAGCTGAGCATCTCGGCGATGAAGCCCTGGTGTCCCGAATGCACGATGGCCTGGCCCTTGACGTACTGCACATGCTCCTCGACCTTGGTCTTGCTTTCGGCGACATAGTCGGAGATGTCCTGCAGGTTCTTCTCGACCTGCGAGCGGAGCCGCACGCCGTGGCGGTGCACGAGCGACTGCGCGCTCGCGAGCACGACGCCGACGCTGAGCAGCATGAGCGTGATGAGGATCATGAATCCGGACGGGTCGAACGCCGACACGGGCCGCATCTTGAGCGCGTAGAAGTGCGACGTGAAGTAGTCCGTCCAGCTCTCCATCGTGGTCGGTGCTTCGCTGCTGCCTTCCTTCCTTCCGTCCTTCTCCCGAGGAGGTCGACGATGTCGCCACCTCGCACAGCTCCCTCGTCACACCTCTTCGGGAGGGGCTTCTGTTGGGAAGGAAGGTCCGGAACACGCCGGGATCGTACTTAGTGTAACATGAACGGTACGCGACGGCAACCTCCCGCCAAAAAGTGTACCCCGCATGGTAACCAAACGACCGCGACCTCCATCAGCAGCGCAAGGTGCCATGGCAACGGACGCCACCGCTCCAGCACCTCCAGCGCCAGTGCCAGTGCCAGGGCCTGTGCGCGTGACGACGCCCGAGATCCGATGGCACTGCGGTCCAACGGGACTGAACGAGGCGGTGCTTTCGCTGGACTTCCTGCATGCGCACGGCGATGGAGCCGATCACGCGATTCTCGCCACAGGTGGCGCGGACAAGGAGATCAAGCTCTGGCGCGTGCGGCCCGATATGAAGGAGACCGAAGGGCTCGAGTTTATCTTCAGTCTCACGGGCCACGAGCGGAGCGTCAACTGCGTGCGGTTCTCGCCCAACGGGCTCTTCCTCGCGTCTGCGAGTGACGACATGTCGGTCACGATTTGGACCAAGCCCAAGACCGCGGGCGATGACTGGCGCTGGGACACGATCACGTCGTTCAGCGACGTGACGCGAACGCTGCTCTCCTGCGGACACAAGGGAGATATCACCGACCTCGCTTGGTCGCCTGACTCGGCGTTCCTCTGCTCCGTGTCTGTGGACAACTCGTCGGTGATCTGGAACATCGAGAAAGGAGAAGTGCAGGAGCGACGCAAGGACCACACGCAGTACGTGCAGGGCGTCGCGTGGGACCCCCTCGGCGAGTTTCTCGTGACCGAAGGCAACGACCGGACGTGCCGAGTGTACACGCTCGTCGGCTTCGACGCCACGTCCCGGCAGCTCTCCAAGAAGCAGAATCGCAAGTGCACCGCCATGCTGACGATCAAATCTAGAGAGTTTTCAGGCGACGGCCCAGCGAAGACAGAGTCCGCAGCGGCTACAGGTGAAGAAGCGAGCAAAGGACCACCCAAACACCGCATGTTCCTCGATGATACGTGCCCCGTGTTCGCCCGCAGACTCACTTGGACGCCGGATGGCAACTACCTCCTTGTGCCGACTGGCGTGTTCCGCGATGAGGAGTCGGCTCCGTCAGTGAACACAGTGTACGCGTTTGCCCGAGGCAATATGAGTACGCCTGCGCTGCACTTGCCTGGCCAAGAGAAGGCATCACTGGGTGTTCGATGTAGTCCGCTGCTGTATCGCCTGCGAGAAGGAGGCGACGTCGCCGATGGATCTTCGCCCATCGCTGTCTCGAGCAACTTCTTTCACTCGGAAAGTCGGTCGATCTTTGCGGTGATTACTCTCAACGCAGTGATCATTTACGATTCACAGGTGAGAGTTTGTGGTCGGACTCATCCGTTTGATCGCGTTATTGACATGCCATTATCGTCCTTGACACAGCAAGCACATCCGATCTGCACAATCAAGAACTTGCACTATGCAGACCTGACGGACGCGACGTGGTCCGCAGATGGGCATTTGCTTAGTGTGTCATCGATGGACGGCTACGTCTCTTTTATTCAGTTCGAGCAGGGCTTCTTTGGCGTCAGCATCCCACACGAAGGTAGGGGCTCTAATGAAGCCTATCTTCTGGATCAGCACAGAAACACTGACGGACGCCTTCTCATTCCACAGATCGACTGCGCGTGAATAATGAGAAGGTTGCCGTCATGTTTGCACCGTCAAAAACGGCCAAGAAGAAGGCGAAGGCATCGGCAGCAGTAGCAGCAGCAACTACAAATGACGGAGGGGCAGCAGCCACTGAGCAGGACCTTGGAACAGCAGGAGGAGCAGTGACGCCGAGTGCGGCATCGGCAAAGACCCCGATGGTTGTCAAGAAGAAGGCAGCTGCCGTCACGTCACCGATTCTTCAGGCCTTCAAGAAGCGCTCGGAGGCGAGTGAGACGCCAGCGCATTTAGATGTGAGTGAAGCGCAACCGGCAGTTGTGTCTGCTACGTCAAAGGCTTCGACTCCACCAGTGGTCAACACGCTGCAAGTGCGAAAAAAACGGAAGATTACTCCGACGCTGGTCACTGCTGTGCCGCCAGCATCTGACACCGCGGTGGCAGCTACGACTGAGGTGGTCTCCGCCGCGACCGGAGGCAAGACTGAGGACACGCATGTCGTCGAGCAGCAGGAGCATTCTGCTACTCCGCCGATCGAGGTGGTAGAAGAGGAGAAGACAGAGTAATGAAGATGACGTTTGAGATTCTCACAGCATTGCTTTGCCTGCGCCTGGGAGCTCGAACGCCTTGATGGTCTTGAACACGAGGAAGTATCCGTAGGCGAGTCCAAGGCCCCCAAGAATGAGGATGTTGAGCCAGTGGAGGATCGAATGACTCTCGGGTGCCGATAGCTGAGCTCGCAGCAGCGCGAGCGACTGGAGACAAAAGCAGATGCAGTACGCCTGGCAGAACGTGCGTCTGATGAGCGCGTCGCTCACGAGCCGCGTACGCCACACGAGCCAGCCCTGCGCCAGCGTCAGTGCGCCTGCGATAGACATGATCAGCACGCAGCTCAGTCTGACTGTCGAACTGAGCGACAAACAATTCAACATACCGTAAAGTCGGATGAACTCGTGCGCAAAGTGGGTGTTGTTGGCGTCTCCGAGGATCGGAGAGAGGTGCGAATGCGGCGTGAAGAAGCACAGCGCTCCAGAGACGATGGCAATGACGGCATGCGCCGTGAAAAGCTGGTCGAGCTGGCGTCGGACCGCCTGCATGACTGACTCAGTGAGCTATTCCCTGTGATTCGATCCTGTCCGTGTCTTCCGTGATCCGGTGGAGTGGACCACACAATCCTCACCCTTGGTCAACTCGAAGATGCCAACAGACCCGCCGTCACCCCCAAGATGACCCGGCATTTGGCGGCCGTCTTAGCGCTGTGCCTCGCTGTGCAGACCACTGCCGCGTTGCAGGTGAATGTAGCGGCAGCGAGCTCCGAGTGCTTCGCGGTGGATGCGGCCAAGTACCAGCACGGCATCTCGCTCAATTACCAGGTCATCCGCGGCGTCGCCGACGCGCTGACTGTCGAGCTGACAGACGGAAAGCAGAAGATCATCTACAGCAACCGCGGGGCGTCCGGCAAGTATATCAGTCCGATTGGTGAGGCTGGCGAGCACACTGTTTGCTTCAAGAATGTCGTGTCGGCCGTCGGTGACGTGGTCGTCGGCTTCTCCCTGCATGCGGACGACCCGACGCACGAGGTGCTCTCGAATGCGGACGCCACCAAGATCCGTATGTAGTTCAGCTACCAGTCTCCCCTCGCAATGCATGACGTAATTGTCTTGTAGGGCAAGTGCAAGACATGGAAGATCTCGTGTATGAGCTCACGACAACTCTGGATACCGTGAAAGACAAGCAAGCGTACATGAAGGCCATCAATGTGTACCATGAACAAGGTGAGTTACGGTCGTGTAACTTCGCCGTGGTGGCCGACGCCTGACGCCCGGGGGTTATGTAGTCATCACGAGCACTCACAACCGCATCATTCTGTGGACGTGCGTCGAGGCCATCGTGCTCGCCGTCGTCTCCATCTCGCAGATCGCCTACCTGCGTCGCACGCTTGAAGTCCGCCGGCTCTTATAGACAGAGTTACGACCGCATCTGTTCTTCTAAAGGGATGTCAGTAAAGAGGTGTGTTTTAGTGACCTTGTGGGTCTGTCGCATGTGCGACTCGTGCAGACCACAAGCGCGTTCTCCACATTATCATTGCGCACCACCTCATTCAGCTGTGGATCGCAGCGCCCTGCTCTCGGCTCTCTACGTACGCTCTAGACCGACCACACAGAGAAGCATGAGCCGAGCGATCGATGCGCTGCGCTCGCGCGGTCTGCTGGCCGCGCTGACCAACCAGGAGGCGGGTCCGCTCATGGACAAGCTCCTGCGCTCGAGCGGCTCCGTCGCGACCACCACGCCTGCCGTCTACTGCGGCTTCGACCCGACGGCCGACTCGCTCCACCTGGGCAACCTACTTCAGGGTATCGCGCTGCGCCACTTCCAGATCGCTGGCTTCCGGCCGATTCTCCTGGTGAGCTCTTCGATTGGTATCCATCCGCGTACTCATCGTTGTTTTGGCTGACTCGAGATCATGGTGGACGGAGTAGGTTGGTGGTGCCACCGGTCGCATTGGTGACCCGAGCGGCAAGTCGGAGGAGCGCGTGCTGCTCACCGACGACGTGGTCTCGCACAATGCGAGTCAGCTGCTGCGTGGCCTCGCGCCAGTGCTCGACTTTGACTGCCCGCGCACCGGCGCCGTCGTGCTGAACAACGCCGACTGGCACACGCGCATGTCGGCCGTCGACTGGATGCGCGACATTGGCCGCCACTTCCGCGTCAACACGATGCTCACGCGCGAAAGCGTCAAGAAGCGCCTCGAGACGGAGCAGGGCATCAGCTTTCTCGAGTTTTCGTACCAGCTTTTCCAGGCGTACGACTTTCTGCATCTCCACCGCAACCACCACTGCGTCGCACAGCTCGGCGGCAGTGACCAGTGGGGAAACATTGTGTCCGGCACGGAGCTCATCCGCAGATCCATCGGCAAGGTCTGTTCCGTTCCACGTCCTCTAGACAGACAGAGAGAAAGAGCGCTGATGACCTTGTGGTGCTGTGCAGGACGCGTTTGGAGTTACGCTGTCGCTGCTTACGACTGCGAGCGGCGAGAAGTACGGCAAATCGGCGGGCAACGCGGTGTGGTTGGATGCCAACAAGACGTCGGTGGTTCGTTTGTGCTACCTCCGTTCACAGTTCCCCAGTTCTCGATGGCGTCGTCTCACATAGTGTTGTCTTGTGGTGCAGTTTGACTTTTACCAGTACTTCCTCCGCGCCGACGATCGTGACGTCGAACAGCTTCTCAAGAGCTTCACATTCCTGGAGTTGGACGAGATTCGCGACATTGTGCACGAACACGGCAAAGCCCCCGAGCGTCGTCTCGCCCAGCATCATCTGGCAGACACGATCACCACGACGATGCACGGCGCTGACGGCTTGAAGGGCGCTAAGGACGCGACGGCGCTGCTCTTCGGCAAGGCTGACGACGCAAATGCTGTCACGCTGACCGCAGCGACGGTGAAGTCTCTCGCTGCCGACGCTCCGCTCTTCTCTCTGCAGCGTGACCAGGTCGTTGGTCAGGCGCTTGTCGATGTGGCGGTTCGTTGTGGTGCAGCCAAGTCGAAAGGTATTTTGCGCACAGGGGGCCGTCAGTCAGTAAGCCATGCTAATGTGTATTTGTTGACAGCTGAGGCGCGTCGCTTGATTAAGGGAGGAGGCGTGTACCTCAACCAGGCTCGCGTGACGTCCGATGCTGTCGTGCTGACACCAGCGGATCTGGTGGACGGCTCGATCTTGCTACTTCGCGTCGGCCGACGAAACAACTACCTCGTGCAGATCGACGACAACGTGTCCGCATAGAAGTGGTCGCGCTACCTGCGAACTCGCGGGCGCTCGTGCTGCTCCTTGAGAAGCATGCGCAGTACGTCAGTCGCTCGAACGATTCCAACGACGTCTTGCTTGGCTGCATCTAGGATGTAGACGCGCCGTGCTTGATGGTCACACATTATTTGGATGACACGAGCAATAGAGTCTTCCATAGTAACGAAGTAGCAGGGCTCGAACAGTTGTGGGAATTGCTCCAATAGAATGTGAAGCCGATTTGATGGTTCTACAGGCTCATCGTCGGCAATGGCGGCGGCGAGTTCTCTCAGAGTCAGGGAGCTGAAGTGTCCTCAGTGAGTTTGGAGACTGAGAGAGCTTTCCTGTCAACATACCTAAGTACTCGCGCCTGTCGCAGATCGTATAGGTCTGGGATCACCAACAGTCCTGTGAGCCGCCTTGAACGCATCTCTCGCCATGCATCCAGCAAGGACGCTGAGCTTGTCAGTGTCTTGAACTGGATCGGTGTGCAGGCAAACGCTGGGAACGCGCCGACTACGTATCTCTCCTTGCCATCTACAAACAACAGACACTCGTAACGTGCTCTCGGAGTCCATCTGCCATTCGAAGAAGCGGAGAGGACGAACTCAGGAGTGGGAGGTCTTGCTGGAGCCATTCGAGAATGTCAAACACAGACAAACAACCGAGCAACGTCGTGTCATTGTGCTGTGGCACGGATGACGACCCAGAGTGAGTCTGGCGATACGCTGCAGTGGATGTTGACCCTCGAAGAACTGCGACACTCTCGACGCCACAAGCAAAGCGCAGCACGACGTTGAACCAGCACTCGAGATCGGAGATGCACTGGAAGAGACTGGGGCTTGGACGCCGCGTGGAGACTCCGCTCTCGGTGGCACGGAGATGTGCGAGCACGACGTTGATCGTCGTCTCCTCAAAGACCTCAAACTTTGACGCGAAGACATGCCGAGACGGAAGCTCTTGCGAAGATGAAAAGGCAGCAGCGGACAATGGTGGGTACAGGTGGTCCATGAAATATCTAGCACAGTCGTACGTCAGCCGTCAGCCAAAAAGAGAGAGAGAGACAAAGAGATCACATAGTGCGTACAAGAAGAGGTTGTCGAGGCTCACGTGGCCGTGAAAACGCAACCTGGTGGATAGAAAGTCGGTGCTACCACCGTGGTAGGCATCGCCCACGACGACCGCCAACGCTCGATGCGTAGACAGCTCGTCTAGCACATCCAGCACCAGCGTATCGCTTCGAACGAGCACCGGTGGTTTGCGCCAGAAGCCGCCAAACTCTCGAGCCTACGCCACACGTCAGCGAGCTGCTTGATCGGAACGAGACTCAATGGATTACGTACTCGCATGGACCACAGCAGAGGCATTGCAGGGGTCGAGTACAACAACGACGCGGAGCGATGCAGGAATCGCAGCGAGTCACCGTCGCTCGCACCTGCGCGACCCACATCAGATGCCGGTAGTCGCACGTGTGCAGCAGATCGCGCGCTGGCGAACTCTGGAGTGCGAGCGTCAAGAGAGCACTCGTGCGATGGAACAAAACACCTCCTCTCACCTTGTACGATACTTTGAACCGCGTGGAGATACCCACTGACGCGAGCGTTCGTGAAGCACATGTCGTACATCTCGCGAGTGGACGTGGCGCGCGTGTCGTCCCCGCTCCAAAAGACTTTCTTCGCGTGGAGAGGCATCCAGGTGCCCATCATCAGTCACGAGCTTACAGTCAATTGAATATTCTCATGTACCTCGAGAACCGAGACGACGCCGTTGTCCACGCGCTCCGTGAGACTCAACGTGTGGTGCAGCGCAATGAGAAAGTCGCGCAGCAGCGTGCGCTTGCGCTCGTCCGACAGCTGACCGTGGCGGTCGGCGTAAAGTTTCAGCAGGAATGCGATCTTGACTTGGATCTCTGCTCGCACGAGCAGCGCGACGCTGCAGAAGACGTAGTGGGCGCAGACAGTTGAAGCCATCGCGTCGGATGCGGACGACCCCGTGCCCACGGAGAGCTCCTCGAAGAACTCAAAGTGCGGATCCACGTCCGCCACGAGCATGCCAAAGACCTCTTCAAACTGCGAGAGACTCAGTTGGCGAGGGTACACGACTGTAGCCGCGCTTCTCGTCGTCGTCGCGACGCTCAGTCGCGTGGAGGGGACGTCCACGAGCGGCTCCTCGTCGGGGTCTCCCGCGCCAGTCGTGCCCAGGAAGATCTGCGCGCACTCCTGCAGCGGCTTGATGGAGTGCACCGTGTACTCGCTTAGGAGCTCTAGCTGCTGCAGATGCACGTGGTCGTAGATCGACGTGTCTGCGAGTCCATTGGTCGCGAGCGCTGCGCCCATGTTGCACCTCGCGAAGCGTTGCGCTCTTGACAGCGATCGAGATGGCTGCACCCAGGTACTGATATAACCGAGTTTCAATCCAAGCCACGGATTGGCTGATAATCTGCCAGCGCTTGTTGGTGCTGGCCCACGCTGGTGACCCGTCATCAACAGAGCAGCAGCTCAAGCGTCAGGCGAGATGAAGCCCCCGCAAGATGAGGCGGCGCCAAGCAAATGGGCGCAGCGCAAGGAGGCGAAGCGCAACATGTACCTCACGAGCACGGACCAGGTGCTTGTGCAGCGACGCAGCGGCTTGGGACGCAGCTCCTCGCACGCGGCCGCGAACGCGCGGTGCCAGAAGTGTCTGCGCGACGGCCACTGGACCTACGAATGCAAGAATGAGCCGGTCTACGTGGCGCGCGCGTCCCGCACCGCGCAGCTCAAGAAGCCCAAGCTGCGGCAGCCATTCAACGCCGATAAACCACCGGAGATGGTCGAAAAGGAACAGGAGGAGGCCATGAAGCGCAAGCAGTTGGCGAAAGCCCAGAAGCGCAAGCACAAGAGCGAGAGCTCTGGGAAGAAGAAGAAGAAGAAGACGAGCGTCAAGTCCAAGCCGAGACGCCGTCGTCGCTCGCGAAGTGACAGCGAGAGCAGCAGTTCTTCTTCGTCTGACTCGGATACCTCGAGCTCGTCCGACGACAGTGACTCCAGTGGCTCCTCGTCGGACTCGGGCTCCTCCGACTCGGAGACGGACTCGGGCTCGGACTCGGATTCGAGCTCGTCATCGTCGTCTTCCAGCGACTCGGACGGCAGCAGGGCTTCCAGACGTCAACGCTCAAAGCGCCGTCGCAGAGATTGAGCCACAGACGTCGGATCATATCCAATATAGTGTTCTCTTTTTTTTCTCTCCAGTTTCTTTCTTTCTCATCTGTGCAGCAATCCTCTCGGCCACGAGCAGCCTCACAACAGAGACGAGTAGCCGTGATGCTTCAACTACACGGATCGTTCATCGGCGTGCGTCCGGGGGAGAGGCCAGCGCTTACCAAGAGCCACCGAAATCCGACTTTGCGTTCTTGAAGAGCTCGAAATCCCACTTGGTGTCGATCTTGATGGGTTCCGCGACGTGCGTGCCGTTGGCGTCGACTCGAGCGAACTGGATGCGGTTAATCGTGCGGCAGTCGCGGTAGAAGCAGACACGCATGCACGACTCGAGCAGCGTGTACGCCTCCTGCTCCGACATATCGGCGCGCCAGTGCTCTCGAAGCAGCGGCATCGCGAGGTGGTGGCCAAACCCTGTCGCAAGGAAGTCGCCCTCAAACGCGAGACCGATCATACTGACTTGGCCAAGGAACGGCTCCTTCGTCTCTGGACGCAGGCCACCGACGACGACCGTGTTCCAGAGGGGGTCGAACTTGTTGCGGCGGTGGTAAAGCAGACGTTGCAGGTAGTGATAGATCTCAGGCGCGCTCAGATCGCAGCCGTCGTCCTGGTTGAAGTCGTAGACCTCGAGCTCCTCGAGCTTGTCCTGGATGAACTGGTAGTCGCTGAAGTCGCCGCCGGCTCCGATCAGCGTCGTCTTGTGCACCGACGAGATGCGGCGCTGGTCCGTGAACCGCGCGAGCGACCCATAGGAGCCGAGCGTGTCGGCCGCCATGAGCACGCCCCCTTTGTACTTGAGCGCCACCACCGACGTGCCGGTGACGATAGGCGACTGCGTGCGCTGCCGAGTGTCCATTCTCGCGTCCTTGGTTGCCTGCTTCCGCTGCTTGCTTGATCCCTTCAAGCGCTGCGTGCGATCTTGGAGCGAAGACCAAAAGGGGGAAGGCAGGACGGTTCCTTGTTGAATCCCATGAAACAAGGGACTTGTGTTCCTCGTTTCAATGCACCCAATCTAGGGTCCAACAGGGGATCTTCTAGAATCGATCTCTTCAACACGACTCGCTTGTGCCACGTGGATGGATCAACCGACACACCCGCGCGGCATTCGCTTCCATTTCCGTTCTGTAGACGACTCGACGCGATGAAGCTTGTGCACTGGGGACTCACGGCGTCTAGCGCGCTGCTGCTGGCCAGCGCCATGGCGCAGCAGCAGCCTGACACGCCCAAGACCGAAGAAACCGCGGCGGCTCCGGTGGTCGACGAAGCGCTGCGCCAGAAGGTTGTGGAGCTCACGAAGGAAGGGCTCTTTGTCGAGACGTTCGAAGAGCACGAGTCGCTCGAGGGATCCCGTTGGTTCAAGAGCTCGCACGAGAAGTACTCGGGGCAGGGCGTGACCCTCGACGAGTACACGGTTCGCTCGGGCCACCTCGAAGCCGACAAGGGTCTCGTGCTTGAGAACCCCGCGAAGCACTATGGTCTCGCCGTGAAGCTAGACAACCCGTTGGTCATCGATGGTTCGGACGACCGCAAGGAGGTTGTTGTCCAGTATGAGGTGAAGCTGCAAAACGGTCTCACATGTGGTGGCGCATATGTGAAGCTGCTCCGTCAGAAGGAGGATGGCGAGTACAGCAGCTTCAGCAACGACACCCCGTACGTGATCATGTTTGGCCCAGACAAGTGCGGCTCCAGCGACAAGGTGCACTTCATCTTCCAGCACAAGAACCCCAAGACGGGCGAGTACGAGGAGAAGCACCTCGAGAGTCCTCCGCAGATCAAGTCGGACCGACTCACGCACCTGTACACGCTCGTGCTGCGTGATGACAACTCGTACGAGATGTTCATCGACCAGAAGTCGGTCTCCAAGGGCAGCATCCTCGAGAACTTCACGCCGTCGGTCATTCCTGACAAGGAGATTGATGACCCGAACGACTCCAAGCCGGAGGACTGGGTGGACGAGGCCCGTATTCCCGACCCGGATGCAGTCAAGCCCGAGGACTGGGACGAGGATGCTCCTGCCCGCATCCCCGATGAGGATGTTGTCAAGCCGGCTGACTGGCTCGATGACGAGTCCCCGACGATTGATGATCCCGCCGTGACGAAGCCCGAGGACTGGGATGATGAGGACGACGGTGACTGGATTGCGCCGCAGATCCCCAATCCCAAGTGCGAGTCTGTCTCGGGTTGTGGTGAATGGGTGCGTCCAACGAAGGCGAATCCGGCGTACAAGGGCAAGTGGAACCGCCCTCTCATTCCCAACCCTGCGTACAAGGGCGAATGGGCGCCACGCAAGATTCCCAACCCTGCGTACTTCGAGGACGAGCACCCTGCGCGATTGGATCCTATCGGAGCGCTTGCCGTTGAAGTGTGGACGATGAACGAGGGTATCACGTTCGACAACTTCTGGCTTGGCAATGATTACTCGAAGGCAGAGGCGTTCGCGAACCTCACGTTCGCTCCGAAGCAAAAGTTGGAAGTTGAGGAGCAGGAGAAGCAGCGCGAGAAGGAGCGCAAGGAGGCCGAGGAGCGACGTGCCAAGGAGAGCAGTGTCTACAACCAGATCGTTGGCCTCGCCAGTGGGTTCGTCGAGTTTGCTCAGGAGAACCCGGTGGCTGGTGGCGCTGCTGTCGTTACCTTCGTCTCGCTTGCGTTCCTGATCTCGTTCTTCCTCTGCTGCAGCAAGTCGGACGATACTTCGGCGTATGAGAAGGAGGAACCGGTCGATGACTCGAAGGAGAAGCCTGCTGGAAAGGAAAGCACCGCAGATGATGAAGGCAGTGATGACGGCAAGCAGAAGCTCCGACAGCGAAAGAAGGCCCCGGTGGTGAAGGATGACTAACCCAGTGGTTGTTCTTTATTGAACTGTAATGAAGTCTCTTTTTTTAAACCTCCTCGTTGTGTTAATGACTCGTGGCGGACGATGCATTTGATAAATTCGGGTGACAACCGTCCATCGTGCTCGTCATTTCATGCCAGCCATGCACTGGTTACCTCTGGCGTGTCTCCCAGTCCTTGGGTACGTAGACTGGGGCCGTCGACTTCGGGAGCGGAGGCTTTCCGAGAATGATGTCGGCCGCCTTCTCGGCGATCATGATCACGGGTGCGTTGAGGTTGCCACTGACGATGTTGGGCATGATTGATGCATCCACGACACGGAGATTGTCGACGCCATGCACACGCGTCTGTGGATCCACGACCGTGTTGTCATCCGTGCCCATACGGTTGGTGCACGAGGGATGGTATGCGCTCTCGGTGTGCTCACGGACCCACGCATCGATCTGCTCATCCGACTGTAGGTCAGCGCTTGGCGAGATCGGGTCGCCGCGGAATTCGTCGAACGCCTTCTGCTCGAAGATCTCCCGTGTGAGACGAACTGCCGCACGCATGTCGACGACGTCCTGCTCCGTTTCGAGATAGTTAGGCTGGATAATCGGGTGCTGACGCGGGTTGGTGCTGCTTAGCTGAAGGTATCCTCGGCTTGTGGCGCGCATCGGAGAGCAGTGCGCCTGGAACGCATGGCAGGAACCAGGCGTCAACTGGCCAGTGAGCGCGCCGGGCAAGAAGTGATACTGAAGATCAGGGTGACGCTTGCCAGGAGCGCTGCGAATGAAGCCACCCGACTCAAGGTGGGCGGACGCTCCCATGCCAGTCTGACGGAACAGCCATTCGAGTGCGATACCGACCATGTTGTGGGGGTATTTCCTGTCGCCCACAAGTCCATGATGAGACGGCGATCAGAACAACGAACACATATGAATGACGCACGTACCAGGTTGCGTTGTGCAGCGTAATCGGCTTGGTGCAATTGTACTGCACGTACAAATCGAGATGGTCTTCCATGTTCTTTCCGACGGCCGGCACGTGGTGCACGAGAGGAATGCCCAGATCGCGGAGGTGATAGGCGTCACCGATACCGGATAGCATCAGTAGCTGTGGCGAATTGATGGCACCACCAGACAGAATGACTTCCTTGGCAGCATAGTAGTTGGTTTGCACTTTCTTGCGGTTGTGCTCACTCTCCACACCAACAGCCTTCTTTCCGTCGAACAGCACTTTGTTCACCATGGTGTCAGTCACGACCGTCAGGTTCTTCCGGCTCAATGCAGGTCGAAGGTATGCTGTGGCAGCACTCCAACGACGGCCCTTGTGAATCGTCATGTCCATCCAGCCGAAGCCCTCTTGCTGGTACCCGTTCATATCGTCGGTGAAGGGGTATCCCGCCTCAACACCTGCGTCGATGAATGTCTTGAAGAGCACTTGGTTCTTCTGAGAACCACGGCTGACATGCAGCGGGCCGTCGCCACCGCGATAATCATCGGCACCGAGCTCATGGGTCTGAGCCTTGCGGAAGTATGGTAAGCAGTCGGCATAGCTCCATCCTGTCGCACCGCTCGCCTCCCAGTCGTCGTAGTCGTAGGCGTGACCACGGATGTACACCATGGCGTTGAGAGACGACGAGCCCCCGAGCACGCGGCCTCGCGGCCATGGCAACCGGCGGTTGTTGAGGTGTTTCTGGGGCTCCGTGAAGTAGCACCAGTTGTACTTGTCGTCGGCGAGGTTGAACGTGAGTGCGGCCGGCATGTGGATCTTCCACGAGTCCCATTTGTTGACGTCGCTGGGCCCCGCCTCAATCAGCAGCACCTTGTTGCCGGGGTGCTCACTCAGTCGGTTGGCCAACACGCAGCCTGCAGAGCCACCGCCGACGATGACATAGTCGTACTCGGCGTCGGCAGCCGAAGCAGAGAAGGCGCGGACGGCGGCGCGAGGCTGGCGGCGTGCAAGGGCTCGAGACGCAGCGGCACGGAGCATCATGGCGGTCGGATGTGTTGGTGACGCAGGCGGTCGGTTGTGAAGTGACCGACGGAGGAGGCGGAGGAGGAGGAGGAAGAGAGGAGAATGGAGACGCTGTCGGACGCGGCGGCGGTGGAACGACAAATGGGGAGGGAGCGAGGCAGCAGGAGCTCCCCACACCCAACATGATGGCTTCCCACTGGCAGTTGAAGGTGGACGCACGCAACATGCTCGCAACATATGGCCGGAAACGGCTCTTCGAGACTGTGGCAGATCTATCTCTGGAATCGCGATGTTTTAGTGATATTCCGACAGCGCTGTATTGAGGGGATTTTCCGCGGCGTCGTTTGGTGCGATGGTGCTTGGATTTTCTCAACGACCGACGACGCGACCATTCGCTCGCTCGCTGCTTCTGCTTGGCGAAGGAGTCAGCGGACGACGGTTGCGCGTGCGTGGCACAGCGTCCCAGCCACCAGCGTCGTCCATCACGGACAGAGTACAGTACGCTCGCTACTCAGGATCTGCGTCTCTCCAGATATCGCGCGGTTAATCTTCACGCCGCGGCAGCCGGATGCGCGCGTCGTCCGAGTCGGATGAGCGGCTCCCGCCGCACAAGCGCCGCACTGGGCGCATGGAGAGCCTGCACGAGTTCCAGCAGCGCGCGCGCTCGTATGAAGGCAGCGACCGAGGACAACCGTCGCCTCTGCCGCTCGGAGACGTCTTCGTGCAGATGCCCACGACGCCGCGGCCGTCGCGGCTTGAGGTGTCGCATCTCTCGCACGTCTCGAGCGACACCTTGCGCCCCATTCGGCTCTCGCGACACTCGACGGCGTCGCTGTTTGGCAATCTCCGTCGCACCAACAAGAGTGTCGGGAGCTTCTACCGCCACCAGCTCAAGGTGCTGCTGTTCCTCGTGCTGCTCGGTGTCATTGGAGGACCGCTGAGCTTCTGCGTTCGCGAGTACGACCATCAGCCCACTTCTGAGATAGCTCTTCTTCTGGTGCACTGATGTCTTTGTTGTAATGACGTTTATGCAGGCTCTATGGTCAGATCACTGCGCTTCGGCTTCACCTGCTCTCGGTGACCTCCAGTCCATGGCTCCAGTTCGCTCTCTGGACTGCGCACATCGTCACCTTCTCGCAGTTAGCTGTACTGTGGACAAGCTTCGCGCCCGCGGCGGCGGGCTCGGGCGTCTCCCAGATGAAGTCGGTTCTCACGGGCGTCGACCCACGCGTCTACATCCCCGGCTACTTCGACACGAAGACGCTCGTCGCCAAGGTCGCGGGACTCGTGTGCTCGGTTGGCGCCGGACTCGTCGTCGGCACCGAGGGCGCCTTCGTCCACATTATGGCCATCGTGACGCATCACCTGCTGCATGTGCCTTGCTTCGCGGGTTTCTGCTCGCACTTGAACGCGCGCATGCAGCTACTGGCAGCAGCGTGTGCAGTCGGCGTGGCATCCACATTCTCGTCGCCCATAGGGGGCGTACTCTTCTCGATGGAAGTTACGTCGACCTACTACCTCATCTCCAACTACATGAAGGCGTTTATAAGCTCGGTATCCGGCGCGGTCATGCTTCAAGTATCGCTCTCGCTGGCACAAAGCTCGTCACGAGAGCGGGGCTCAACGTCAATTCTCAAGGCGCCCAACCAGCCTGAGGCATTCGCCTCATGGGAACTACCGCTGTTCGTGGTGCTAGGGGCGCTGATCGGTGTCGTGTGCTCATTCATGGTGGCTCTTCTGCGAGTGCTCGCGACCAAACGTAAACGGCTCCGTGCACTTGCTGCCGCAAGTGACTCCAGCTGCAGCTGGAACAAAGTGTTCGTGAGGTGGATCGACCCGCTTATCGTAGCCATCATCACGGCGGCGCTGACCTACTGGCCGGGCAGTTTCCTTCATGCCCGAGCGCTCGACGAGCTCGCAGTGTTGTTCACAGGGGACGACCTCCCCGCGTCGTGGCACCATATCTCCGCGTTCTACTCGTTGGGAGTACTCGCGCTTGTCTATGCGGTGCTTCTCCCGCTATGCATCACGCTGCGGGTGCCGACAGGCGTGTGGCTACCGACGTTTATTGCTGGTGCTGCGCTTGGTCGACTCTTTGGCGAAGGACTCCGAGTTTCCGGCAACCAGGCGCTGCACAACTCCATTTCCCCAGGCACGTACGCGCTCGCAGGTGCTGCTGCATTCGCGGGCGCAGCCACCCGAACCGTTTCGGCGGCCGTGATTACAATCGAGATCACGGGTTCTATCCCGCTCATGCTGCCGATCTTCTGCTGCGTGCTATCGGCGATCGCAGTCGCAAACCTGTTCCCTGAGCAGTCGGTTTACGACACACTACTGGTTGTCAGCGGGCTTCCGTACCTTCCTCTCGTGGACTTTGACCCCAAGATGACGGCAGGAGACATCATCGAGCCTCAGCTCGTGTTTGTGACCAAGCGCACGACCGTCGCCAAGCTGCTCTTGGCAGTGCAGCGCTTGCCCGACCACGACCTTCCTGTCGTTTACAGCGAGGCTGACATGCGTCTACTTGGGCTGGTCAGCGGGGCTCAAGTCAAGAAGCTCATTCGGTTCTACTACCAGACGCACCACCTGCCAGACGTCGATGTAGATCTCGGTGAAGCCGTGGCTGCAGAAGATACCGCGGACGTCTCGTGGACGACGATCGCCACGCACATGTCGAGGAATCGAGGCGGATTCTACGGCGACCGCGTGTCCTACGGTCAAGCATATCACGCACTCTCGACGACGCTGCCGGTCGGAGGCGGAGCACAGGGACTGGCGGCTCGGATGCCGTTCCTGATGGATGACGACAAGATGATCGGGCTCATGGCGCGCAGCTGGAGCGACGAGAAGCGCGAGAAGCTCAGCCAGACGATCAAGCTGAGCCTCGGGCACTTCTGCGTGCTCAAGCCCATGGCGCTTACTGTCTCGAGTGCCACATCGCTGGACGATCTGCACATGATCTTCACAATGCTGCGCTGCGATCACTGCTACGTTTGCGATCAAGGGGCGCTCGCAGGCGTCGTCACAACGTCTACGCTGCTCTCGATCGGTGCGCTCGAGTCAACTTGAACTGGAGGCAGAGAATTCGATTTAGCTGCTTTAGAGTACCTACAGCACAGTCACAGGGCGGCTCCGTCGGAACGTCAGGTACACTGGTGAGGCGGCGTGCGACAGCATCCGAATGTTCTTCTCAAAGGTCGAGGACGTGATCGACTTCTTGTTGATGGCAACGAGGATGTCGCCGACCGAGATGACGCGCGCCGCGACCGACGGACTCTCGGATCCGTCGTCGAAGTCGATGAAGCCACCAACAACTAGATCGCCCTCTGTAGACGCATGGATGCACACGACACAGTACGTAATAGAGCACAGCGTTAATGACCATGGCACAAATCAGAGCAACAGAAAGCGCTGCAGACGTACTGTGCATTCGAAGCGACATTCCGAGTCCGTCGCGGCGTTTCGGCAGCGCGACGTCGTAGACGTAGTCAGTCTGCAGAGGTGTCAACAGCTCGTTCATGGCAGCAGCGACGAAGTCCGCGCGCAGCGTCGGGTGCGTGACCGTCGCCCCGAGCGCCACGGACGCAGCGAGTGGCTCGGGGATGAAGTGTCCGAACAGAATCAGCATCTCCATGACCTCCTGTGGAAGCGTCAGCATGCCACCGCAGCGAGGACACTTGCGCTCCATGATCCGTCGATACGACATGTCGTAGCCGCTCACGCGGACGACAAGCACGCACGTCTCGCAGACCGCGAGGAGCTGAGTCGCCCAGTTGGAGGCAGTAGTGGGCGTTGTCACGGGCCGCAGCGCATCGACACCGGGCGAGCCAAATGAACCAGGGCCGAAGGACGGCGGCCCAGTGGACACGGCGCCCTGAGGCATCGGCGCGTTCACGCGCAGCGGCATCGCGGATGGGTCAGTTGGCTCCATAATGATGTTGGTGTGGTCGTTCCTCTGGGTGGTGTCTCCCGAGTATTCGTTAATTTTGTGTTTCTCCACCAATCGCAACATTTAGGATTTGAGTGCAATTCAATGAATTGAGGTGCTTTTTGGCGCCAATCCAATCCGTCGTGCAGACACCCGCCCCAATTGAAGCGAGGGGAAACGAACGATCACCAACGGCACCACGCTCTCTCTCTCTCTCTCTCTCTCTCTCTCTGATCCTCTGCATCGATGGCCTCGACGTCAGTGCCTCCGCGTGCGGAGCCGCACGGAAGTCCGCGAGGTGACGATGACGACGAGCGCGACGTGGCGGTTCTGGAGGACTTTTCGGCGTCCTCGGATGACGAGATGAGCCACGGCGGCGCCGGCGAGCAGCTGGATCGCTCAATGATGAACGAGCTGCTGCTCGTGTGCTCCAATCTTGGCATGCTTCGCGTGGATCCCGAAGGAGAGGGTGGCGCAGTGCTGATGCGCGGAGAGGACTGTGAGGACTGGGTCCACGATCTGCAGCGCGCGATTCGCCGCGACCACGCGCGACACAAGCTGGTCGCGAAGCAGCTCGGCAAGTGGAAGATCCTGCAAAAGAAGCTGTTGCCGCTTCTCGTAAACCACCAGCATGATTGGTATGGAAGCTTGTGAGTTTCTCAGCGACTGTCGCAGGCACTGATGATGCTCGTTGTAGGTCGCTGGTCTTCTCAATCCTCAAGGTACTCGTCATGCTCACGATGAAACCGCCTCGTGAATCCACCAATATCGCGCAGCAGCTCAAGTACCTGCGCGAATACAAGCATGCGTTTCTGCGTGACGGCGTGATCTCGATCTTGATGACGATTCTCGTTGAGCCACTCGCCAAGAAAGGCGCAACACGAACAGCTCAGGTACGTGTCATGATGTCCCTGAGTCTACTTGTGATGTGTTTGTGAGCAATCCGATAACATGGCACCCCAACTGTAGGACTACCTCAACATGGAACTTGTTCTCACACTCATCCGCAACCTCCTGGCGATTCCGAACGAAGATCCACGATTTGTGACCTCGGCCACGTCACATTTCAGCAGACTCCAGGAAGACCTCATTTGCACTTTACATGAAGAAAACGTCTACGAGATGATTCTATTATTTGCACAGGTCAGTCTGAGAGTTTTGCTGTGTGGTATTCACCAATCTTCGATGTAACCAATACGGACGCGTGTTGTTCAGGATATCGACTCAGCCGAAAATCGCGAATGGAACCTCTTGATCATGGAGATGATTGATCTCACCCTTGGATGTACTCACCCAAAAGCAGTAGCGGCGTTTATCAAGAATCGCATGAGCGGCAAACCACCGAGCGCAGAAACTCAAGTGAACGTCGCGCCTGGTGCTGTCCCGAAAGGATCAAGTCTGCCTCGCCAAGATAGCCTCTTAGGTAAACTACAGGAGGAAAAGCGACTCGCCCAACCTCGTGGAGCTATCACCTCGGCTAAACGGCATTCAAATTTCGGAGGAATGATGACGCTGAAGGGACCAACGGGCAGAACAACAGTTTTAACAAGCTTCTCGAAGCTTGGAACAGATGAGCAGGTCCCCCAGGCAGCAAAAAAGCCAGTTTCTCGACGTCGCGCGGGTGGGCGAGGCGCCGCTCAGCAACAAGCCCAGACACTGGATATCCACGAGATCTTCGCACCCAAGCAAAATGTCCCTGAGACGGACGAGTAAGTCCCTCATCATGCAGTTTACTCATCAGGTTCTTGGGCTAACATTGTACGACCAGGCGAACAATGGCTGTGCTTGCTGAAATCTGCGACACAATCCTCAACAAGTCGTACTTTCAGCTTACGAATTCCCTGAAAGGCGAGTTTCGCCGGGGAAGCAGCAAACTCGTGTCAACAGACCGACTCCAGTACTTCCATTTGGTTTGGTTTCTTACGATGTATCATCGACTCAAGATGCAGACGTTGTCATCATCATATCGCCAAGCAAAGAAAGCCTTCGAAAAGCGCCGCAGCAGTGATCCATTTGCATCGCACCAAGAACCCACAAAACCAGACCTGAACGAGAAGGCTGTTCTTTCGACGCTCGATATGTTTTCATTCAACTTCGTGCTGCAGTCAATCGAAACTTATGCTGGAGTGAAGAACTATCACGGCATGATTGTCGCCGTGAAGTTGCTGACGGAATTGATGATGTACCTCTCTGAGCTTGGCAACAGCGATGACGCGCGGTTCCAAAGAATTGCCGACTCACTCCAGCACAAGATCTTTTACGAGCGTGACTTCCTTGATCGACTTCCTGTGCTGTTGAAGACGTGGAGTCCTGGTATCTTCTCTTTCGATTACGTCGTAGATGTAATCACCTTAACACATGTAAGCGGCTCGTTGGGTTCGAATGGTCAGATCCTATCTAACGGACATGTGCATCGCATCTACCACAGATTGTGTTCAAAATTCTTGATGCTCAAGGTACAATCAAGGTGCTTACGAGACGCAAGGCGCACATGGACGAGAAACGTAAGCGTGACGCTCAGAAGAAGGCATCAAAAAGCACTGGTGGGGATGGAGATGATGACGAAGATGCAGACGAGGACGACGAAGAGGAGTCTGAGCGCCAGGCTCAGCTCTTACTGGAGATGCAGCGAAAAGAGGCCGACTTCGACGTTCGCCGTTACTTTCAAAGCACTTTGTCGCATGAGACGATTCAAATGTATTGCCACGTCCTGGCGCAATATCGAACAAACTCCTCTAAGGTGAACCACTACATTCACTCCTTCTTTTTTCGCGCAAAGCATTTTCGCATCCAGAAAGACGACGAGTGGACGATGCAGCCAATGCTATTCAACATCCACGTGCTTTTGCTGTTCAATTCTATTCTTCAAGACGCTCAGATTCAACGTCGCGCAGAATGGCAGGCTTTCATCGAGTTCATTCGGGGTGTCGTCCGAGATTTCTTCGCGTTTGGTGAGAAGAATCATCTACTCTTCGTCGAAGCGTTGTTGCGCCAACCGTATGCTTCCAAGGCGTGTATGTTGATGCAGCGCTGTTACGAGCCGCTGGACGCTATGGCGAAATCGCGGGCTGAGGCAGTCGCATTGGGAAGGCAAGCTGAGCTAGATCGTATCACGGAAGTGAGACGTCAAAAGCGGGCCATGGATACCCAGGATCTGGAAGGAGAGACAGAGTTTCAATTCGTTTTAGGTCCATCGGATTTCCAAGCATCAACCCTTGTGTCAACCAGTGGTAAATCAAAGAGAGATGATGACGAAGGTGATCTGGAAGAAACGGAGTTCGATCCAGCATCGACTGGAGGTGCCGTGACTGCTTCGCGCTCTCGAAGGTCACGAGCTGCGACCGAGAGAGCGAAGAATTGGACCAAGGTGGAGGACAGATTCTTGAAGAAAGTCTACCTCCAATATCGCCACTTGCCATCAGTGTACGAAGTGATTTCATATGAAGATATGTTCCAAGACCGAGAGCGAACTCCAGAACAAATTGAACGTCGAGTGAAATACCTCAAGCTGCATCGACTTACGCACGATGGATCGTCTGACGAGGATAACGGTGATGACACCGCGAATGACGATCACGATCCTGAGTCAGGGGGCGAAGAGAACTCAAGAAAGGAAGAACCAACTCGCGATGTTCGTCTTCCGCGGGGGCTTGAGTCGGATGATGAAGACAAAGATCCAGAAGCTGCCATGCAGCGACTCCAGCGAGCTACCAAACGACTCAGAAGACGACTTCGTCGCGGCGCTGATGCATCTGATGATGAGCGGAACGATGACTCAAGCGATGACGATATCTTTGGACCCAAACGTGCCGCAGTAGATGAGAGCCGTGATGTGCAAGTCACGCCTACTCCAACCGTCGCTCAGGAACTGATGAGTGCTCAACCGGTGGAGCGTGATCCTGAAGGACCAATCGTGGAAGACGGGTCTGCGTTGGTGACCCGAGAGATGTCTCCGAATCACAAACGCCAACGATCCGATGATGCAGGGGAGGCAGCAGACTCAGTTGATGATGGTGACGTTGTTGATTTGGCACCAAAACCCAAGATGCAACGTGTTGAGACCGATGCTTCCACTGAAGAAGGCCAGAATTACACGAATGCGCACGCATCGGCAACTGATGAACAGACCGACTTGCCGGATACTCTACCGATCGACGAGGATCTGTAGCTCTTGTCATAACACAAGATTTGTGGGAGGTGATGTTTAATTCAGTTACACCACACCTTCTTGACACTCAAGAATGGGTTCCTGCGCTTCCTTTGGGGTTGCGACCGATTCGCATGCCTCCTCCTGCTGCAAGTCGATTCTTTGTGCACTGACGATCTCAGAGAAGCATTGGGTTCGAAATAGAGCTTGATAGAACGTAGCTTCCTCGTTCGGTCGCATCGATAGGAATTGCGTCTCGTCAAAAATCACAACGGACTCCTTCGTGTCGCCAACGACGAGACACGCCTCTGCGTATCCATCCAACAGGCTCGTGAATAGGTCCAAGCAAATAACACGAACGTTCTCTTCGACGCTGCTCACATCGCTTGCGGTCGAATTGGGTGTTGACGGAGGAGGTTGAGCTCGATCGAGCAGTGCGGTGTCTGGAGACCAAATCGCGTCGAGCTTGTGCTTCGCGACTTCAAACGCTGTCGGCAGCATAATGCAACTACCATTGACAGCGCGGGACTCTCGCAAGCCGACGCGTCTCCAGCCAATTGACTCCGCCCCCACAAATTCTAGTACCATTCGATCCATATCCGCGACGGCGTAGAAGCCAGTCGACGGGAGGTCTTCTCGATCAGCGTATGAGCTGTGGAGACCCACGAGGATGGGTGTCGGGCACTGCAGGTAAGAGAGAAGCGACTTGGGGAGAACTGGAGCGTAGACATGGCACCACGAGAACGGCCGAAGCAATGACCGAACTGCCTCCGCACACGTTGTGAGTAGTGAGTACGAAGATGACACAAAGACGATCGAGCACTCGAGCAAGGCACACGCGAGAATCTGCAAAGCGATTGCGGATCCGAAATGGCGAAACAGAGGTTGTACGGAGATATCGACACACGATTCGAGGCTCCCTGCTCGTGGTGATGAGCGAGAAAGGAGCTGCGCTGCGGTACTGGCTGTCATGGCGGATTCGGTTTGACTCGGTCGCCGCTGCAATCGCTCGAGCGGGATACGACTGACATAGTCGATGGATTGCACTGAGACGTCTTCTGCAAGAAGCGCTGCAAGTCTGTCTGGATCAAATGTGTCCCCGTGGGCTCGCACGTGCCGCTCCATCGTACGTCTCAGTGCTCGCACCAGCGGAAAGCGAGATAGAAGGCAAACTCCCCTCGCAACGTACAGCTCTTTTCGGTCGGTACCAAAGCGAAGTGGCTCATACGTCAGATAGACACAACCAGATAGAAAGCCGTCCCTGCCGCTCTGCTGGAAGTGAAAGATAATGTCCTCCGGAGGTTGAAGCACTGACAACTTGTCGGCGTCGCTATCTTGTGGCGTTCGCCGGTGAAGGAGTATCCGTCCATCGGGCACAAGAAATGCCTTGATACGCCGTGTGATATCCTCAATGGACTCGCCATGCGCAGAACGGGTTTGTGCCGGATTCGCGATTGGCATCAACATCAGCGTTGCCTTTGTATCGACGTCTCCGTGTTTTTCCACAAAAGTAGCGAACGTGAAGATCCGATCGAGTGCTCGATTGAGCTCAGGTGACGCTGCATCCCCCAACGAGGATCCAGGTGCTTCACTATGAGGGCGATAGTGCACCTGCAAGCCGTCAGGAAGTTTGGTGAGTCGGATGATGCTTTCAAGATTGAGCACGACGTTGGCAAAGTCGTGATCTTCCTGTGATGACTCATCTCCACTGCTTGCGCTGCCTTCTTCACTTGCTTCAAGATCGGTGCTGGGTTTACCGCCATCACCAGGTGGTAGCGCATCTTCGGAACTGGCGTTGGTATCGCTCGATGAATCAATCCCAGGCCCACGCTGGCCAAGATGTTCGGAGGTTTCACTTGTTGTCGAGCCACGCTGACTGTTAAGGCGCTGAGCAGCATACTCGAGAGAGGAGAACGTCCTGGCCAATAACTTTGGTGGCGAATCCTCTTTCGAATCATCCCGGTCGAGGTGCACTTGCGCATCTTGCATTGCGATCTGATACAAGTTGCTTTTCATGAAACGTTGATACCAGGAAGAGCGCAGCATGACGAAAATTTCCTGTTGTGCCTTTGCAAACAAAGTCTTTGCTCCAGGCTGGGGAACGGATTTATCGTCAACAAGCCGCTTTGCGTCCAACGCACGCTCGAGATCGCTCTTGGTCGTCAGCGTGATTGCTTGAGAGTCGTTCTGGGCCTTCTTCACGAGCACTCGAGCGAGTTTCCAGAACAAATCCTTCTTCTCGTCGTCCATTAGCGGCTTGAGGACGTACTCAACATGCAACCAGAAGTACAGCTCAAAGTGCTGACGACTCTGCATCAGGAAAAGGAGAAAATAGTGCGCTGCCCGTGGCTCCATGAGAATCCGCTCCATCGGGACCGCTTGTGTGTCGTTTTCTGTGTCGATAAGCATTTGAAGATACTCAGGGCTCTTCAGAAATCGAGGCATTTCTTCTCGTGTCAGGCGCATGTATGCGAGCTTCTGGATCGGGAAGAATGAGTCCAACACCTTGTCCGAACAGTCAATACTCTCTCGGACGAGCGCCTCCAGCTCGGTTGTGAGCTCGAGCGTCGACGAAATCTCAAATTCAGACGCGTGGTCGATGTACTTGTTCCATATCTTCAACGCCTGGTCTTTCCTCTTTTCCTCCGTCACAAGGTGAAGCTGTTCAATCTCCAAGAGAAAGAGCAAAACCTGATGATAGTTGGACCGAGAGGCTGACAGACCGGTCTCGTCGTACGATGCGTCCTCACGGTTACTCGCCAACAATTGCGCTTCCTCGTTGTCTGTAGAGAGCCACCGCAGCAGATACGGCAGCTTCTTTGGGTCCTTGACGATCTCCTTGAGAGTGAAAGGGACGTGACCCTGTAGTCGCTGGAACGACGCAGTCGAGAGTCCCAAGAGCTGTCGCTGTTTCTCCTCCGCTGTCAATGCCGATGAGAGCCGCATTTTGTTCCAGTGGATGCGGTTGGGACGGAAAAACTTGCGGAGTTTCGCGCTCACCGGGAACAGTTCAACCTGCGGAGACGCAGAGGCTGCCGCCGCAACCCCCTGGGTCTGCTTGCTCGGCGGTGAACTCGTGCTGCCTTTCTTGCCGCGATCTCTTCCCATGCGACTGAGCGCCGAGGCAGCCGCCGAGGATGCCGCCGCCGTCGACACCGTTAGCGAGGTCTTCTTCTTGGCACGGGCGGCAGCGCTCGCACTCGCGGGCAGCACTGAGTTCACAGGCAGCGAGTTGGAGCGGGAGACGGTGACCGAGGGGGGCGGGAGCACGCGCACCGACGTCGACGACGCTGCTGCTGCTGTGGACGCTGACGGCGGAGCTGGAGCCGGCGGGGGCCGCTGCGCAGCGTCGTCATTCTGCTGCCCGTCCTCGCCAAAGAGCCACGCTTCCAGACTCACGCCGCTGTTGTTAAAGCGAATCGCGCGCATGCTCTCGCGTCCGTTTCCTGACTTGTCTGGGAATGAGATGCGCGTGCCCGAGATCGTGTCGTGGGTTCGAAGTGTTCGTATCGGATAGCTAGCGGTTAGGAGGTACGTCACTGCTTGCCGCCTGCGACCATCATCGCGAATTCCGACGATGGCGAGCAAGGCAGCAACTGCAGCGGCAGCGGCCCACAAGAGCCACGTGCTCGGGCTCTACAGGCGCATCCTCTCGCTGCACAAGCGCAAGCTTGACCCGCGCATGCGCGTGCTGGGTGACGCCTACGTCAGGTTCGAGCACGCGTGACAGAGGCACTGCACAACAATGCGAGGACAACGCGGGCTGACGGGGGGGCTGGGTGTCGATCTTGCAGAGACGAGTTCCGTCGGCATAAGGATGCCGCAGCCAAGTTTGTGCCGCTGTTCTTGCAGGAGTGGGAGCAGTACGCGAATATGCTGAGCCAGAAACACGATCAGGTGGGTTGGGCTGCTGACATCCCACCAGCATGGCGATTCGAGCTCGAAGAACTCACGTGGTGGTGGTGCGAATGCAGTTTGGACGCGATCTCGCCGAGTCGGACCGCGTCCTACTCAACGACGAGCAGCGCGAGAAGCTGCAGTCGCTCAAGGACGCCGCCAAGACGGTCGGCGAGACCATGCAGTAGATGACACAGCAGCTACCAGCACAGCTCCGTAGAAATTGTATTGCTGGCAATACACAATACCCCTGTAGTTTAATATCGTACTTCGTGGACATTCGTCAGGGCAATTCGTGTTTGGTTGGCGGGAGATGGAGATGACGACGACACCAGTTCAGGGCGTCAAGCGTCCAGCGGAGAGCGACTGCGTGGATACGAATGTTGACGGTAGGCAAACGCAATGGCGATAGACTGTGACCATGCGCTCACAGTGAGTGCATTGCAGTAGCAGCTAAACCCGCTCCACAGGAGAGCAAGAAGCGCATGCGACGCCTCGCTCGACAGGTTCGATGCCGCGAATGCATGAACGGCCGTGTTGGCATATCTGATTAAATGAACATGGGCTGTAGACGGAAGAAGAGAAGGCTTTGATCGCTTGCAAGAAACGAATCGAACGGGCTGCTGGAAATGGAGACGCCGCCGCTGCGTTGGAGGCGTACGCCGAGATGCAGCGTGACAAGCTTCCGATCAACAACCCATACATCCACCGCGTCGTGATCAACGTGTGCGCGAGCTCCGATGACGCCGTCGCGCACAAGGACGCGGCGTTCGCTGTGTACAACGATCTCGTTCAGGCGCTGAGTGGAATGTCGAACTCACTGAAGAACCGAGTGGACGAGACTGTGTACAGCGCTCTCATCAAGATCAGCGCCAAGGCGAAGGACTATGGTCGATGCATCGAGCTGCTTGACAAGATGTCGAGCGACCGTGTGGAGCCACGTCTCCGCACGTTCTCGCCACTTCTCGTGTCGTACTGCAGCGAGGGCAACCTGGACAAGGCTCTGTGGGTTCGGGAGCGCCTGAAGCATCATGCCATCGAGCTCACGGAACCCGAGTACGTCGCGCTGTTCGACGCGTGTGTCGCGACTGCAAGCTCGTCGGACTTTTATCTGCTCTTGGAGGAGTACATCGACGTGATTCCTCAGCCGACGATGGCCGCATGGGAGGTTTTCAAGCGCTGGTTTGCGAGGTGCGTTTGTCCTTCTCTTTTGGCTGTATCATGGATTGGTTCGTATACCTCAGGTCTCACTGTGGTGATCGATGAACAGTGACGGAGCGCAAGTCGATGGTCGTGGCTGGAAATGGTCTGTCGGCACTGTCGACCAGAAGGGCGTAAGCTCTGTTTCCGGTGACCAGTTGGAGTCGATGGAGCTGCCAGAAGCCGAGGAAACTGCGCTACTCGACAAGGTAAAAACCCTGGACGAAACATCGTACTGATCAACATTAGCATCGACCGACCGGCGTGTTTTACACCAGATCGTGGGTCTCGTCCGAACGGATGACAAGCGGATCGAGCAGTGGGCCGAGTTCACCGAGTGGCTCACGGCCAATGGGCCATTCGACATCATCATTGACGCCGCCAATGTCGGATTCTTCAACCGCAACTTTGAGGGGTACGTCCCGACCCAACTACTGTGTTGCGAGCTGGCCGTCCATGTGCTGACCTTCTATGGTGCATGCAGTGGCGGATTCAGCTATCGTCAGATCCAACTGATGCTCGAGCACTACGAGAAGCAGGAAAAGAAGGTGCTGGTCGTGCTGCACAAGCGCCGCACGTACGACGACCAGGTCCCTGAGGACTTTCGCCCCGTGCTGGCGTCCTGGAAGGAGCGCAACATCATGTACAACTGCCGCTCGGGCAACAACGACGACTGGTACTGGCTGTACGCGGCCGTGAAGCTCGGCGGCCGCACGCTCGTCGTGACCAACGACGAGATGCGCGACCACCACTTCCAGATGATCCACAACCGCTCGTTCGGCCGCTGGAAGGAGCGGCACCAGGTGCACTACTCGATCCACAACGAGAAGCACGTCAAGGTGCAGGAGCCTCGCGTCTACTCCGCTCGCCCGCAGCGCATCGGCGCCAATTGGCATTTTCCCTTGGCCGAGTCGTCAGAGTGGCTGTGCTTCCAGTTAGAAACGGCTACATCCGCTTAGAAATCGACAAAGCGTACTGCTGTGCTGCGCGGCGCAGCCACGTTTCATCCCATGGCTTGACTCGTCTGTCGGTGTCGGTCGGTCTGCTTTCGGCGCCTGATTTCCCACTGTGGATCCGCCGCTTCCCCAGTTCAATATGTCCATTTGGACACTCGTGTCTCCTTCCTTCGCGCTGACGTTAATCGGCGAGCAGCCAGTGGTGTCCATTTGGACCCGGCGATTGGCAGAACTGCCTCTTTCCCTCCCACGAGGGGTCGGGTAATCTTCACCGCCGCCTGTCGCTGCGCTCGGTCTTTTTCGAACCGCCGCCAGCCGTGAGAAGAACTGTTTGAAACTCAGTTGCCCGTTGAGGGAGGGGAAAGGGACCTGAAAGAAAAGAAACAAACGCGTGAGGAAAGAAACTTGGACCGCCTGCCCTGCCCTGCCTTGCTACCTGCTGCTGTCTGTGTCTGTCTGAGTGTGTGTTGGTGTGTGTGTGTGTGTGAGAGAGAGAGACTGAGAGAGAGAGAGAGAGAGAGAGAAGGAAGGAAGGCGAGACGACGGAAGACGCGCCGCCCTTCGCCGCCTGCGCCCAAGCCATCGACACTCTGCTCCGCCTCCGATCCTCCGCTCCCTCGATCTCTTCAACCGCCGTCGTCTCCGTCTTCCTTCGACTCGGCCTCCGTTCAGTCCGTCGAACGTCTCCATGGGGAACTCGTGCACGCGCGAGGTGTGTACGCACCGCACCGCTGGAATGGAGGGGAGCGAACCCATCAGAGAACGGGAATGACTAATGTCCTATGCGTTGCGCAGGCTGATGTGGTGGCGCTAAGCGAGCGCGGTGTGAATGGCGCCCACGGTCAACGGTACGAAATGACGATCGACAGTGTGCAAGCCATTGGCGCTGACAGAGCGATTCGCTGGACAGACACGATCGCGCGAGGGGACGCTGGTCTGGGTACGAAGGCAGTGTCGACCTTGACACGCTGATTGAAGCGCCCTCGCCGTCAGCAGCTCGGAGGCGTCGAAAGTGAGTTCAACGCAGCCATCACGTCTGGTTGGGTGAACTCTTGGCCAACGAAATCTCATTGTAGGAGCAGTCGGAGCAAGTCGAAGCGTGAAAAGGTCCGAGGAAACTCAAGTCGTTCGCTTGGCGGGCGTCATCCCTCCATTGAAGAGGAGCAAGATGACACCGTCCCCGACAGGTGAGCAAAGGGTGTGTGAACGCATGTTTCGTTTCCCCACCAACACCTTCCTTCGCATGTATGTAGGAAGAAGAAGAAATCGTGGCGTGGACTGCGAAAGAAAGAGCGCAACAACATGCCAGCGACTCGTGAGGAGGAAGAAGAAGCGACATATAACTCATACGACGATCCAGGCTGTATGTCCCACGAGCCGATCGAGCTCACGCACTTCGACTCGGATTGTATCCTCGGCACCCCTCCCGACTCTCCGTCGGTTATCCATGCTCGATGGGGCGAACCTGTCGACGATCCGGAAGAAAGCGCAGTGTGCACCGAGTTCGTCGCGAATCCGTTCAAATTAGGATTTTGTGTCAACTGCCAGAAGCAACATGACGTCAAAGAAAACGGCGATGTCGTGTCCGAGAAGGAGTACAAGAAGATCGCAAGACCGGCTGTATCGAAGACTGCTGCTAACGCACTCGACAATCCTGACGCTGTCAAAAACTTGACCCCTCGTGGACGCGAGTCGGATGTTGACTTGGCTGCATTACTGAAACAGCGCAGAGATATTCTGTTGAAGCTGAGTAAGATGGATAAAAACAAGCCTCGAGTGAAGGACCAGCCTGTTGACGTGAAGCGAGCGCCATTAGGTACGAAGCCAACCTCCCTCTCGATATCGTAGTATGTGGTTGTCTTGACTGTGTGCCGTGGACCTTGTCCAGACGCAACAGCACGTCACACAATGTTCATTTCGGATTCGAGCAGTACATCTCTCGGTACGCCTCCTTGAAACTGAGGTTTTCAACCGGTCATCGTCTCACTGGTGACGTCGAATCTGCCTCCGTCAGCCAATCTTCGACGCGTCGGATCAACTGGTCGGTCAACCACGTCTGGACCACAAAGTCTCCGCGTGTCACGGACAGCTTCCGTGCTGATATCTCCTCGCGGAGTATCCTCGATGCGTGGGATGTCCAAAAGCATCAGTCTTGGGGCACCGATGAAGGGCGACGACGATGAGCCAGCTCAGAATGATTGGTTATAGTGTACTGCATGATTTCCCTGTAGCATTAGAAGACTCAGTCTGAAATCGTATATGATATGAGCAATTCGCAAATCTCCGTCGGATCAAAATCTAATCGCGAGTTATGCGCCACTTGGCCTTGCTGCGATCCGTCGCCACCCGACTGTTCAGAGTTGATCTCGTCGTCTCTTTAAACGATGCATCATCGGTATGAGGTCCTGAAGGAAGCCCCTGGCGCTGAGACGAAGGTGTTGGGTCCGCCAGATCCTACGGAGCGCGTGCTGACTGAAGGTGCGATTCATTGTCTCCTCAGTCTTGATGGTAGTCGGTCGGCTGACGTCGTGACGCAGCTGAGAAGGAACTCCTCCACCTCCTCAAGTCTCGCGGAGTTCCAAGCATCTGCGATTCGATCAGCAAGGAGATCAATTACGCGTGGGCCGTCACGTCAGGCTTCCGCACGCTCGCCAATGTTGGCCACTTTTACTTTGCCTGCGCGGGGCAGACATTCGGGTACAATCCCGCGCTCGACTTTTTCGCCTCTGGTGGCATGCAGCTCGCTGTCTTTGCTCTACAGAAGTTTGTACACAACGAAATGGTGCTTCTTCCGGTGCTTGACGCTGTTCATCTCTACTCGAAGCTTCACGGTGCGTCCATCTCGAGCCATGATCTCTAGCTCGAGATCTTCGTGACTCACACGCCATAGTTGAGAGTGCTGTCGACTTTGTCGCCGTCCCGGATGCGATCGAGGTGCTCATGAAGTGCGTCCGTTTCCACGACAACAAGCCGAACGTGATCAGCTTGACATGCAAGGCATTAGGCAGTCTCGTTCTAAATGGTGCGTCTCTCCGCATGACTCGAGGCAGCAAGCAGTCCACTCATGCGTCTCGCTTAGATCTCGTCAAGGAGGCAGTCTCTTCGCCAGCATTAACGCTGGAGCTCTTGCGACTCCTGCGGCGGTATTCGAAAAGCCTCACAATCAGTCGAGCAGTGCTGGCACCACTGGCATTTCTCGTGACTGACGGTACGGACCGCTGCTGTGAAGCGCGTCGCTGTATGAATGGATTCCCTCACGCAGGTGCTCTCTGATGCAGCCAAGATCACCGAGACGTTCGTTGACGGCAATGGCGTCGCACTCGTGATGGCAGCACTGAAGGAGTTTGTGAACGACACGGAGCTCGTCTGGCATGCTATCGGCACCTTGAATGCGCTTCATGCAAAAAGTTAGTGCACCGCTTTTCTGGTCTCTCCGACTGTCAACTCTAACACGCGCCGGTTGATTGGATGTGGTACAGCGCTCGACATGAGACTGCTGTACGCCATCTACGGATTCACGGGCATTCCACGCATTGTCGAGGCGCTGGCGTCGCATCTTGACACGGAGGAAATCGCGGTCGAAGGCTTCCAGCTCATTGCGAAGATCGCTCAAGTGCCCGACAGCTACCGCGTCGTCAACCAGTGCAGAGTGCTTGACCTCGCATACGTCGCACTCTTCGCGTACTCGGGACCACAGCATCGCCACACTCGTCTCCAGATCAAGACCGCCATGCGCGCGTTCCAGAGGTGTACGCTGTACGACTCCCACGAGCTTTCCCGCCGCGAGCAAGCAAGTCGCCGAGACCTCACGATCTACGCAGTCTTCGTCGTGTGCTTGCTGCTGTCGTCTGCTTTCTCCTTGTATGGAACAGCGTCAAGCGCGTTCATTCATGGACTAGAGCGATCTCTCGAGAACACACCCTGGCCGACCCGGGTCAACGACAAGCTCACTCGACGGCGTCTTCGAGACGTCTCCCGCGTCGACGATGTCTGGGACTTCCTATTGGGTCCCATGCAGGAGGTGCTGTTCGCAGAGACGTGGCCCAACGGCGATCGGTATTCGCTTGACGTGGACTCGCAGCTCGGCATCGTCAACGGCGCCAACGTTCTCCTCGGTGGGCTTCAGCTGCGGATGATTCGGGTGCACAGTACCACGTGCAGGCCAGACAACGCACGGTGCTTCCCACCGTTCTCACCTGCCGTCGAGCGCAAGACGCCCGTAACGCACACTGACTGCGCAGAGCACTGGAGCGCGAGTCAGGATAGCTTCTCGCCTGCTAACGCGTTTGTCGGACGCCTCGCGACGTATCCGAACAACGGCTTCCGGTTTTTCATTCCTCGTCTCGACCAGAAGACCACACGGCCAGCGTGCGACCCAAGGTGCCAAGTTGAGATGCTTCGCCGCAACCAATGGATCGATGCCTCCACGCGAGCGCTGTTCACTGAGTTCAACCTATACAACGCCGCGACGGATCTCCACCTCGCTGTTACCATTCTCTTCGAGTTTACGCCTGTCGGTGGCGTGCTCGTGACGACGCGGTACACTCCGATCGCGCTGCGGCCTTACGCAGGTTTCTTCTTGGCCATGCCTCGGTTTTACGTCGAGGTAGCGCTGGTACTGGGGTTGCTCTGGTTCATCTCCAAGCAAGTGGACAAGCTGCTTCGCTTCCGCCTGTATTACTTCATCGTGACCAGCCACCTCATCGACTTCGTCATCGTGGTGCTCTGGGTTGTGATCATCGCCGTTCGAATCCAAACGGTGACGTCAGCCTCACACGCGCTGCTGACTCGAATTGCGACCAACAATGCGTTCACGAGTCTGCACCTGAGCGCGTATCTCGTCCGACTGGAGCAAGATGTCACCGCCTGGTGCGCGTTCCTCATGTGGTGGCGCTTGCTGCGACTGGGCAAGTGCATCAAACCGTTGGAAGCCAGTCTCGAGAAATTCGAGCGAGCCGAGCTCTTGATCGAATCGTACATCGTGTTGCTCGCGCTTTACACTCTCGGCTTCGCGCAGAGCGGAATGCTGCTCTTCAGCACGTCCTCGAATGCCTTTCGTACCCTCGGCGTGAGTCTGTACGTCGATCCTTGTTCGCTTTGGGTGCTCGTTCGTAGTTCACCCATGTGTGACTTGTCACCAGCACATCGATGGCCAAGTCCGTCTTGAACGCGAGTCCGTCGCCTGGAGCGATTGCTGCGTCGTACAACTACTGCGTCTACCGGATCGTCTTCCGTCTCTGTGCCGCCTTTGTGATTCTTGTGAGTTGCAATTGCGAACGATGTATCCTCTGCTATTCCTTTCCAATCTTTCTCACCACTCGTTCGTGTTTGATGCGATAGAACCTCATCGTCGCCATTCTTCGGGAGCGATTCTCGGGTGTGTCCAAGGTAGATCCTGCCCAGCTCCACGTGCCAGACGGACTCTCGGTCGTAGACTTGGCGAAGCGCCAACTCGAAGCCAGCGGACTTCGCTCGACCCCAACTGAGCCTCGAGGTATTCGGTCGTTGCCCTCAGTACGTCATTCTCGACGAGTATTCGTTTCTGTGAAGTATCGCGCGAGCTGACACAATTCAATTGCGTTATAGCGCCTTCGCTCGGCCGCGACACGGGGGATCGAGCGGCTCGAGCTCGCGACCAAAGGGCTATTCGCAATCGCCGATGGACCTGTGGAGCTGTCCGAGTTGCGACACGTCTGGGGACTTCACGTCGACGATAGAGTAGAGCGTCTGGATAATCAGGAGAGCCCAGCGCAACGAGTCGACAGGTAGGCGCCCTACAGAGCAGCTACGGGAACGAACTCCGTTGACATTGGTTGTTGTGGGCAGCCTTCTCAACAAGACAGAGGAGCAAGAGCGACTGCTGGACGAGCACTTGCGCTTGCTGTCAAGTCGCGTGCATCGCGCGCTCAAAGCGCTCGAGTCGGCGCGTCAGCTTCGAAACGAAGCGAAGGAGCGACGAGCTCTGAAAGCTCAGATGCGAAGAGGCATGCGGCCAGTTCGCCAGCCACCGAGCAATACGAGCAATACGGAGGCAGATACGCTTTCGTGATGACAGAAATATTAAGCTCCATGCATTCTGCAAATCATGTTCACGCTACCACTCGTGGCAGAGTGTGTGCCTACGCTACGACGGATCAATCGATTTAGAGCAGACGCTGGAAGCCGCTGATGGCGTTCGCGATACCCTCCTTCTCCTTCGTCAGCGCCTCAAGCTTGGCGGCCTCCGTGGCGCGCACGTTCTCGGGCACCTTCGTCTCGTAGTCCTCCTTGCTCATCTTCATCTGCAGGCTGTCGATCGACGGCTGGATCTTGGCGAGCTTCTTCTCGAGCTTGGCGATCTCGTTGGCGAAGTCGACGAGACCGGCGAGCAGCACGTGGATCTGCACCTTGTCGTTGACGCTGTGCATGGCGCAGCCCTTAGGCGGCTCCTCCGACAGCAGCGCCTTGCACTCGCCGGCCTTGGCGAGCGCGCTGAAGTCGTCGAGCTGTGCCTCGATCACCGCCTTCACCTCCTCGTCCGTGCACTTGATGAAGAACTGCGGACGAGCGTTGTTGGCAAGACCGTACTCGGCGCGGACCGAGCGCGCCGCGTGGATCACCTCCTTGATGAGCTCCATGCGAGACTCAACCTCGGCGTTGCTCCAGCCCTCAACCGGCTGCGGGTACTTGGCGACCGTGATACTGGCGGCAGAGCGCGAGCCAGGGAGACGCTGCCAGAGCTCCTCCGTCACGAACGGCATGATCGGGTGCAGCAGGCGAAGACCGAACTCGAGACAGATGTAGAGCGTCTGCTGCGCCGTGAGCTTGGCCTTGGCGTCGTCGCCCGAAAACACGGGCTTAGTGAGCTCAAGGTAGACGTCACAGAGATCGTAGAGCCAGAAGTTGTAGAGCGCAGTCGTGAGGTCGCCGAACTCGTAGGCGGCGAACGCCTTGTTGCAGACAGCGATCGTCTGGTTCAGGCGGCTGAGGATGAACTGGTCGCGGAGGCTGACGACGTCGTTCGAGAGCACCGTGGCCGCCACGGTCGCATCGTCGACCGCAAAGTCGCCCTCGAGGTTGGACATGGCGAAGCGGATGGCGTTCCACAGCTTGTTGCAGAAGTTGCGGTAGCCCACGAGGCGGTTCACGTCGAGGTTGATGTCGCGGCCCTGCTGCGTGTACGCGAGCAGACCGAAGCGCAGCGCGTCGGCGCCGCACTCGGGGATGCCGTTCGGGAAGTCCATCTGCTGGCCCTTCTTGGCCTTCTCCACCTCCTTCTGCGGGAGGTTGCCGCTCTCAAGCTTCTTGAACAGGTCCTCAAGCGTGCAGCCAGCGATAATCTCGAGCGGATCGACAACGTTGCCCAGACTCTTGGACATCTTGCGGCCGTACTTGTCGCGCACCATCGAGTGCAGGTACACCGTGTGGAACGGCAGCTTGCCCGTGAGCTTCTGGCCCATAAACACCATGCGCGCGACCCAGAAGAAGAGGATGTCGTAGCCCGTCTCGAGCAGGTCCGTCGGGTAGAAGTTGTCGAGGTCCTCGCTCGCGTCCGGCCAGCCAAAGACCGCGAACGGGAACAGGCCAGCGCTGACCCACGTGTCGAGCACGTCCTCGTCCTGCTCGAGCTCGATCTGCGACGGATCGACGCCGAGCTTGGCCGCCGCCTTCTGGCGCGCGTCCTCCTCCGAGACGCCAGCGAACCAGCGCGCCGCCGACTCCTCCGAGTTGGGGTCCTTCCAGCCCTCGCCCTTGACGCGCGCAAAGTACGCCGGGATGCGGTGGCCCCACCAGAGCTGGCGCGAGATGCACCAGTCGCGGATGTTCTCGAGCCATCGGAACCACGTCTTCTCGTGCGACTCGGGCAGGATCGTCAGGTCCTTGCGCGTCACGGCGTCCATCGCGTCCTTGGCCATCTGCGTGCAGTCGACGAACCACTGCGGCTTCACGAGCGGCTCGATGATGTCGCCCGAGCGCGAGCACACGCCGAGACGCATCTTGTTGTCCGTCTTGCCGTGGAACAGGCCCTTGGCCTCGAGCGCCTTCTCGACCGCGACGCGGGCGTCGTAGCGCATCATGCCGGCGAACTCGCCGCCGTTCTCGTTGATCGCACCGTCGTCCGTGAGCACGTTGATGAACTCGAGGCCGTGGCGCTTGCCGCACTCGTAATCGTTCGGGTCGTGCGCGGGCGTGATCTTGACGGCGCCCGTACCGAACGTCATGTCGACGAGCTCCGCGTCCAGCACGATCGGGATGCGGCGGCCGTTGAACGGGTGCACGACGAACTTGCCGTGCAGGTGCGTGTATCGCGGGTCCTCCGGGTGGATCGCGACGGCCGTGTCGCCGAGCATGGTCTCGAGACGCGTGGTCGCGACGATGAGCTGCTCGTCCGAGTCCTCGACGCGGTAGCCGAACGACGTGAGCACGCCAAACTCGTACTTGCGGTCCGGGTTGTGGCCCGGGACGCTCATCTTGGTGCGCTTCTCAATGTCAATGTAGTCGACCTCGATCTCCGACAGCGCCGTCTTGAGCTTGCAGCTCCAGTTGATCATCTTGGTCGCGCGGTAGATGAGGCCTTCCTCCCAGAGCTTGCAGAACGCGTGGCGCACGGCGTGCGAGCACTTGTCGTCCATCGAGAAGTAGACGCGCGACCAGTCGACCGAGCAGCCGACGCGGCGGAACTGGTGGTGGATGCGCGCCTCGTACTGGTTCTTCCAGTCCCACACGCGGCCGAGGAACGCCTCACGCCCGAGGTCGTGGCGGCTCTTGTTCTCCTCCTTGAGCAGGCGCTTCTCGACGACCGACTGCGTCGCGATGCCCGCGTGGTCCGTGCCGGGCACCCAGAGCGTCGCGTGCCCGAGCATGCGGTGCCAGCGCGTGAGCGAGTCCTGGATCGCGACCGTCAGCGCGTGGCCGAGGTGCAGCGAGCCCGTGACGTTGGGCGGCGGGATGACCATCACAAAGCGCTCGTCCTTGGCCGCGGCCTTGATCTTCTCGTCGGCGCACTTGAAGAAGCCCGAGGCCTCCCACCAGTCCTGCCACGCCGACTCGACGGCCACGGGGTTGTACGCCGCCGCCATGGGCGCCGCCATGTCCTTCTTCTCGCCCTTGGGCGTCGTGTTCACGAAGGCCTCCGCAGGCGCCGCGGCCTTGCTTTCCTTCTTCTTGGGCTCCTTGTCCTTCTTGGGCGCCCAGCGGTTCGGGTCCTTCTCCTTCTTGGGCTTGTCGCCGTTCTTCTGCGCGCGCATCGCCTTCTTGAGCGCGTTCTTGCTCAGCTTGGGCTCCTCCGCGGGCGCCGCGGTCGCCGCCGCGTTCGGCTGCTGTTCCGTTTGCTCAGGGGCGCGATCAGCCATCGGAGACGCGCAGAGAGAGGGAGAGAAATGAGGTCGCGAGGCACACGATCAGTCGCAGCTTCCAAACGAGTTGGTGGCCACAAGAACAACGCGAGCAGGATGTGGGCGAGCCCAAAACACGTACAGTGATGAGAGATGTCACAAGGCGCGGAAAGCAGAGGGAGGCGGGGGGCGTTTTTCTGTGAAATGTGATGTACTCGTTTAGTGCCTTTCGTGATTTTCGGGTTTGTTGCACATGACAATTTACCACAGTGACGACAGAATTGTGATGTTTTCATATCCAGATAGTCACAATATCATGTTTCGAGGTGGGGAGTTTTTTCTGTGAAATGTGATGTACTCATTATTGCCACAAGAATATTCGACGCCTCTTGGGGGCGACTGACGCTGCATGCTGCAGAAGAGAGCGATCGTTCTCTCTCTCTCTCTCTCTCTCTCTCTCTCTCCCTCTCTCGCGTCCTCTTGTCTCTAGTCGCTGGCTTGGCGCAGGCGCTTAAGCCCGCTGTCGGAGCCCAAGCGATCGGTCTCCATGTTCCCCACCAAGACGCCGTCGTCCTGAGAGATTGGTAGGTCCCAGGTCTTTGGGCCCAAGTGTCCCCCTTCGCTGCATCACTCGAGCCGCCGGATCAACGTGTCCAGCGCCGACTGCACTGACTGAAAGACCTCGACGTCGTGGCGCTCAGCCATCTCCTGCAGGTACACACGGGCGCGCGCGAGGTCCTTGTATTCGCGACCGACGAGGCGGCAGCCGTCGTCGAGCTCGCAGCCTTCAGCGAGCGGCTCCAGCACGAGCAGCATCGCGTGGTCGTTGCAGATGAGCTCGACGGCCTCAGCCATCGCTGCGATCGATCGGGACCGGTCGGGAATTACAAAGAGAATGAGCTGCAAGAAGAAGATCGTCAGTCACAGTTGGTGCACCTTGGAACAGTCGATGACAGGCATCACGAACCTCTGCGTTGTCACGCGCCATCTCCATCTCGAGCCACCGCTCTCCCATCGACACGGGCTGTCGCGTCGACAGGCGCTGCAGCTCTCGCGATAGATAGTCTTGGTACGGAATGTAGAACGGGATACCAGCTTTCTGCAGTCGCGGCACCGCCACCTTCTCGCGCCATGACGTCGCCTGAAGGTTGCCGCCGAGGTACACAGAGCCGCCTCGTGCGGTGCCCATGTGCTTGACGATTGCATGATCGGGCGAGTTGGCGTTGGGGCTCGACGCCTCGCACTCCTCGCTGTCGTCGCCGCCCGAGACCACCGACAGCAGCGACGTCGACGACCACGATCGCGACGTGTTGCGGCGCGGGCGGAACTGTCCAGCCCACTCGTTCAGGATGATCGACGAGCGCTTGCGGAGGCGAGGGATCTCGGGTGCGAACGCGCGCGGGTTCTCGTCCAGACACGCGATGATCTCTTCGACAGCGGACGTGACATCGTCGCAGACGCTGACGCCGCGCTTGACCGCAAGGCGGCGGAGACACTCGCGTGCGCCGTTGAGGTCCGCGAGCTCGGCTGCCGTTAGCTCGACGCCGTCGACCTTGGTACCGATCGCCAAGTTCTCGACGACCAGCACGATGCGCCGGCCGCGACAGATGTACTCGACCGACTCGTTGATGGACACGATCGCGCGCGTCGAGTTGTCGATGACGATGAGCAGGAACTTGGCGCCTTCCTTCGCGCGCGTCTCCTCCGCCACGAGCTCCTCGTACCACTCGTCCACTTGCGGGTTGAAGTAATGGATGCCAGCGTCGCGCAGCATCGGCACTGCGATGTCTCTCCGCCAGGTCGTCGGGTTACATGAGCCGCCGAGAAAGACGTCGACCGGGATGACTGCAATCGGTTCGAGCTGCGCTTCGACCTCTGCTGCCGGTGCGCTGATCGTAACCTTGCGCCGACGCGTCGTGGCTGCTGGGTCCACTGCCGTGGCGCTATCCGTCGCGAGCCGTGGCGCCACGAGGTGCGGCGACGTGTACGATCGGGCCTTGGAGCGGGCGAACGCGTGCGCTGGCAGACGCTGCGAGGTCGGCATGTGCTCACAAACGCTTGGCTCGGCGTCGAACTCGTCGAGCAGCTCATGGCTGCTGCTCTGCAGCGCAGATGGGTCCAGTGACACTGCACGCGACGGCGGCGCCTTGGCCTTGGCGCTGCGGCCATGGTCCGAGGGCGCGCGCGAGGGCGCTGGCGCTGGTGCTGGCGTGGGCGTGGGCGTCGGAGGAGGCAGGTAACTCGCCATGGACGCGCGGCGTTGAGGACTGCGATGCACAGGATGCGTCGCCCCAATAATCGACCTATGCGTCCTTGTCCCCGGCCCAGCCACAGGCGACGGACCCCGATTCGCGCCGTCTGCTGAGATGACGTTCTGCTGGTGTCAACGCTGAAGTAACCTGAGACAATACGCTTTTTTACAGCGAAACATGCGCTTTTTCCTGTCTCGCTGGTGTGGGACGGACCAGACCGCGACCCAGAAGCAACAAGCCAGACAACTGGCTTCATCACCCCTCCCAACGAGATCCAGCCAATCAGCAACGACCGGTCCACCTGGGTGGGTTCACTTGGCCGTGGGTGTCGCGTCTGCACAAGGTTACACCGTGTTTTGCGATCACCGGTCGCGTTCCCACCGCCAACTGATTGTCGTGTTGACCCGCGGATCTCCACATGTGCGGGGAGGTCCACGTCAGTGAGGCAGCCACACGTTTGGGCAAACAGCGTCACACCAGAACAGCGGCCACGATAGACACGGAAGGAATCTCTTTCATCTCTCGCTTGCTCATGTGTGCGACGGACGCGACCGCTGGAGCTGCACCCACCGCCTCGGGCGACAGCACGTTCGCTCGCCTGCCGACCAGCGTCGTCCCGCGAAAGGTACTGTAGTTCCCACACAGTACTCGTTTCCTTCGCTCTCTCTCTCTCTCTCACTAACTGAACTGTATGTAGTACTTTCTCGACTATCGCGTCGACCTCGAGAACTACCGCTTCCACGTCGCGCAGCGCATCGCGATCGATGTCGTCGAGGCCACGCGCACCATCACGTGCCACGCCCTCGAGCTCTACGTGTTCAACGTCGCGGTCGAGGTCGCGGGCAAGAAGATCGCGTGCCAGGAGATCCGCTACATCGAGAAGGACCAGTCGGTCGAGCTGCGCTTCGGTGAGGAGCTGCCCGCGGGCACCAGCGCGACGCTGCTTCTCGAGTGCCATGGCTTCCTGAACGACAAGCTCCACGGCTTCTACCGCAGCGAGTACACGTACGACGACGAGGTGCGCGTCATGGCGGTCACGCAGTTCGAGGCCTGCGACGCGCGCCGCGCGTTCGCGTGCTGGGACGAGCCGGCGGTCAAGGCCAAGTTCGAGATCTCGATCGCGACGGACGCGGCGCTGACGGTCATCTCCAACACGCACGTCGTGCAGACGCTCGTGCGCCCCAAGCAGAACGCGCACGTGCGCGCCAAGACGCGCAAGGACGCGACGACCGAGAAGCTCTGGCGCTTTGCAGAGACACCGATCATGTCCACGTACCTCGTCGGCATGGTCATCGGCGAGTTCGACGCCGTCTCGGACGTGACCAAGGAGGGCGTGCTCGTGACGGTCTACACGCCGCTGGGCCGCAGCGAGCGCGGACGATTTGCGCTTGACGTCGGCACCAAAGCGCTCTCGTTCTTCACGGAGCGCTTCGGCATCGACTACCCGCTCAAGAAGCTCGACATGCTGGCGATCCCGGACTTCGCGGCCGGCGCCATGGAGAACTGGGGCGTCGTGACGTACCGCGAGACGCGCCTGCTGATCGACGATCAGCTTAGCAGCTTCGCACAGAAGGTGGCGACGGCGCGCACGGTGTGCCACGAGCTGGCGCACCAGTGGTTCGGCAACCTCGTGACGATGGAGTGGTGGACGGGGCTCTGGCTCAACGAGGGCTTCGCGCGCTTCATGGAGTTCGAGGCCGTGCACCACATCTTCCCCGACTGGCGCGTGTGGGAGATGTTCGTGCACGACATCACGCTCAGCACGGCGATGGTCAAGGACGCCATGAAGACGTCGCACCCGATCGAGGTCGTGGTGCACCACCCAGACGAGGTGGACCAGATCTTCGACGTCATCTCGTACGCCAAGGGCGCCAGCGTCATCCGCATGCTCTCCGAGTACCTCGGTCGCGAGACGTTCTACAAGGGCATCCACGCGTACCTCGTCAAGTTCAGCTACCGCAACGCGCAGACGGAGGACCTCTGGGACGCGCTCGAAGCCGCGTCCAGCGAGAAGATCACGGGCATGGCCAACACGTGGACGAGCCAGACCGGCTTCCCGGTCGTCTCGCTCGCTGAGGACGGTGCGCTGCGCCAGGAGCGCTTCCTCGCGGACGTCGGCATGAAGGACGACGAGTCGGCGCGCGCGATCTGGGACATCCCGCTCACGTATCGCTCGTCCACGGCGCCGGCGGAGATCGAGAGCGTCGGCATCTGGCAGAGCAACACGTCGCTGTCGCCGGCTGAACGCGATGCCGCACGAACGCCCGTGTCGGCCGACGCTTCAGTCACGTCCAAGCTCCCGGCGGTGGCCGGCGACGACGAGTGGGTGCTGCTCAACCCTCGCCAGTCGGGCTTCTTCCTCGTGAACTACTCGCCGCGCGGATGGCGCCAGCTTCAGCGCCCTGTGCGCGAGCTCGCGCTCGATACCGTGGATCGCGTGAGTCTGCTCAGCAGCATCTTCGCGTTCGCGCGCAGCGGCGAGCTCTCGGTGGCACAGGCGCTGGACTTCAGCAACGCGTACCGTGACGAGCCGGAGCATCTCTGCTGGAAGGAGATCTCGGTGAACCTCGGCTACTACATGGGTCTCTTCCGCAGTGAGCCGTTCTTCCCGCTGCTGCAGCAGTACACTCGCCAGCTCTTTGCCGGTGTCATGGAGCGACTGACGTGGACGCCTGCCGCCGATGAGAACGAAGCGACCGGACACTTCCGCCGCGACGTCATCTCGATGCTTGGCCGTGCGGACGACGCCGCCGTCGTGGCTGAGGCGCAGCGTCTGTTCGCGCTGTACATGACCGATCGCCAGGGCGCCAAGCTCTCGGCCGATCTCCGCTCCGTGGTCTTCTCGATCGCCGCCGCTCGGGGCGACGCTGCGCACGTGCAGCAGCTTCGCGCGCTCTACGAGGCGAGCGACTTTATTGAGGAGAAACTCAACTGTCTCTCGACGATCGGCCTCATCAAGTCGATCGAACTGAAGCGCGAGGTCGTCGAGTGGGCGCTCAAGAACGTGCGCTCGCAGGACATTCAGTACGTCTTCGGCAGCGTCGCCTCGGATCTCGCCGGCGCGGAGGCCACGTGGACGTACATCAAGACGAACTGGGCTGCGCTCAACGCGCAGTACGCGCCCAACATCGTGGGCCGCATCGTGCTGTCGGTCATCGGCCGCTTCCACAGCGAAGCGCACGCGCAGGAGGTGGAGCAGTTCCTCGCGACGCGCAAGCACCACGCGTACGATCGCCTGCTGGACGCGGCGCTCGAGCGCATCCGCATCAAGGCCGCGTGCGTGCAGCGCGACCGCGACAACCTTGCGCAGTGGCTCGAGCAGCAGCAGCAGCAGTAGGCGGACCTCCACCGTCGTTTTGTGTTGGAATGGCTACACTTTTCCTGTCGATTGATTGGCTGAAATAGATCTCGCATGTCACTCACGCCCCACATAAACAGCAAACAAATCGCCACCACGACCACGACCACGCACGATGGAGCTGTTGGAGATCGATCTCGCTCCGCTGCACGGCTGCAACACGTCTGACGCCGCTGTCGCTGGCGTCGCCGACCTCGTGAACCGCGCGTTCCAGCGCCAGGGCTTCCTCGTGCTGCGGAACCACGGCGTGCCGCTCGCCGCCGTCGCGGAGCTGCAACGTGCCGCGCGCGGGTTCTTCCTCGAGACGCCACCAGCGCTCAAGGCCAAGTGCGCGTACCGAGCGCCAGTGCCACGCGGATACTCTGGCAACCGCAAAGAGAATTTTGCGATCCTCGCTGGCAATCAGCTGCCGAACGACCTCGTGGAGAAGTATCGCATGGGTCCGTGGCGAGACCGCGACGGGATGCTCTCGTCAACGGCGAGCGTCACTGCGGATCCGAGTGCGCTCAAGGACATTGAGATGATGTTCTATCCCAACAAGTGGCCCGAAGACGACTCGTTTGGGCTGCAAGCGGCGATGGAGGCGTACTACGAGAGCATGGAGCGACTCGCGGCGCTGCTGTTCCGCGTGTTTGAGCGCTGTCTCGGGCTTGAGGACGGCTTCTTCGCGGGCAAGATCAACCGCCACACGAGCATCTTGAGTGTGAACCACTATCCACCAATCGATAAGCAGGTCCAAAAAGGACAGCTTCGGCTCGCAGAACACACGGACGTCGACCTCTTCACGATTCTCTGTCCCGACTGGTGCGACGACGCGCGGTGCCTCGAGGTGAAGGACCCCGTGAGCGGCCAGTGGAGTGCGGTCCCTGTGGTCCCCGAGGCACTGATCATCAACATCGGCGACGGGCTTCAGCACTGGACAGCGCGCCATTGGGTCTCCACGTGCCACCGCGTCATCGTGCCGCCAACGAAGCAAGCGCGCGCCAAAAGCCGCATCGCGATCGGGTATTTCGTGGGCGCAAACGTGGACGCGACGCTCTCGCGACTGGCGTTCGTGCCGGAGGACGAGGACTATGACGAGATGACGTACGTCGCGTGGAGAAAGATGCGCGTCCAACAGGCGCTCGACAAGTTACCACCAAAGAAATAGACATCTATCTCTCCTATCAATCAAAGCACATCGCATCGACCGCTTCACCTTCATCGGCGAAGTCGACGCAGAACGTACAGCACCGCGACGACTGCGGAGACAGAGGTCGCCGTCTTCTTGAGCGTCTCTGTCGCTGGAAGAGCGAGCGCCGCTGGCTTCGCAGCCATGAGCTGGGGCGACGCAGACGCTGCGGACGTGATCGAGCGAAGGAGGTATTGGCGGACGTAGCTTTGCGCGGTCTAATGCTACGTTGCCACGCTACGTGATTCATTGTGACCATCTTGTCCTGCATCAATAATGGCAAACGAAACGGGTTGCACGGGAAGTGAAGAACAGCACTAACCACTACATGCCACCGACGTATTTGTGCTTTTTCCATGCCGTGATGGGTACAAGATCGCAGTGGTGGTCGTCAACAACTTGGCAACACTCGTGGTTCGACTCCCAGCGCAGCGTAACGAAGTTGGACACGCTACTTGTAGTAAGCAAGCTGCCACGGCAGCGTGCGTCCGAGTGAATCCAAAGAAACCGAGGCCCCTGGCGGCTGTGGAAGTATCGGTTGGGCTGAGAGCCTCCGGTATCAACCAAGATGGCGGCGTGCCCCGCCCGGAAACTCGCATTTCACAGTCAAAGTCCGACATTACAGTCTGTAGTAGAGTCTTTTTCGATCAGGAGGACAGGCAATCTAGTGTACGTTCTCGCAGCCCATTGCCTGCTGTTAAGTGGCCTGCCAGTGGGAACCCACACACACTTCAACCTGAGAAAGTGACAAGAGAAAGCAGAGCGGAAGTATGAGCGAGGGAGCCGGACCCCGTCGCTTGGCGGCAAACGACCAGCGAAGAGGAGAGCAGGCCCAAGCGAATGAGGTCCGATTCGCCATCGCGCGTGCCAGCGTCGGTTGTCTCGTTCGACGAGAGGCAGCGCGATGTCTTTTCCTTCCGCGCGGCAGTCCCATTGGTAAGTGATGATGTGCATTGTATGTCGCTTTACCTGCAGCACCAGGCTCACGATGTTGATGATGGTTGCGCTGTGATAGCTTGACGAATACTTGTCATCAATCAGGATCGATGGCGACGATCCTGCTTTCCTGTTCGATTGGCAAGTGGACAACGTGAACGCGTTCGTGGCTGCGGCGAACCGCCCAAACGCAGCCCGAGTACCTCCATGGCTGCGAACGCGACCGCCAAATATCACCGCCAGATCATTCATAGACGATGTCGTCTCCAGACTTGAGCCACCACTGGCAGGAGGCCGCTTTGGGCATATAATGCTGGCGCCGAATAACCTCCAGCAGTACGGTGCCATTTTGGTGACGCTCAGCTCCCTTCAGAATGATACGTTCTTGCAGAATGCCGCGCGGTTGGCGTTTCCGGTGGCCAACAATGTCGAGCCACGCCTCGCCGTGACAGCTCACCTTACTGACTCAAGAGTGCACAACGCGCAACCTAACGTTATCCCGCCAGCGCTTCGAAATGGACGCCCATTGCGTCAGCTCTTCTTCTAATGCGCTCTCGTATTTGCTAGAGTCCCTTGGTGGATACAAGAGCACCTCAGCTCATTGTGAGCTAGATGGCATCGCGAAAGTTGATCGAAGTACAGATGTCATTGCGTCTGCTCTCTCTCTCTCTCTCTCTCTCTCTCTCTGTGTGTGTGTGTGTACTTGCACGTCGGATTGCTTCCGTTGCATTATCATCGATCCTGAACAGCATGGTGCAACTTGGTCGCATCGTAGAATTACATAGCAAGACCACACCGAGATGGTCTCGACGCAATCGATAAACTGCTCAACACGGCAATCACCAAACAAAAGCTCGATACGAGATGGCGATGCGGTGAAAGAAGCTAGAGTATCGGAATCGACGATGTCAGCTCTGCAGTGCGCGCCATTGGGTCTCCACGTGCCACCGCGTCATCGTGCCGCCAACGAAGCAAGCGCGCGCCAAAAGCCGCATCGCGATCGGGTATTTCGTGGGCGCAAACGTGGACGCGACGCTCTCGCGACTGGCGTTCGTGCCGGAGGACGAGGACTATGACGAGATGACGTACGTCGCGTGGAGAAAGATGCGCGTCCAACAGGCGCTCGACAAGTTACCACCAAAGAAATAGACATCTATCTCTCCTATCAATCAATGCACATCGCATCGACTGCTTCACCTTCATCGGCGAAGTCGACGCAGAACGTACAGCACCGCGACGACTGCGGAGACAGAGGTCGCCGTCTTCTTGAGCGTCTCTGTCGCTGGAAGAGCGAGCGCCGCTGGCTTCGCAGCCATGAGCTGGGGCGACGCAGACGCTGCAGACGTGATCGAGCGAAGGAGGTACTGGCGGACGTAACGCAGCAGCGGAGCCGCTTGTCCAGAGACTGTCAGCGCCTGAATCACGCGAAGCGTCAGCGCGAAACTGGCGATGGAGACGAGCGACGACGCGACAACGAATTGCAATACGGACGCGACCATGCGTCGGCTCCGTTGAGACGCGTACAACTAAACGGTCAGTGGAATGAGCGTGAGCGTATACGATCAAAGGGCTTCGTCATGACATGAAAGGCACACAGCACCTGTAAAACGAAGAGAACAGTGGAGACGCCGATCGTTCGGTCGATCACTCGGGTCGACGGCAGCTTGGCGAGCTCCATGCAGCCACTGTCATACACAGCCAACGTGCACCGCTGAGCGCTCACAGAAAGAGAGATGGAGAGAGAGAGAGGCACCAGCGTGCTACTTACCGCATCAGTCGCGTCGTCATAATCTCGCTGACTACGTCCTCGGAGCCTTCGCGGGCCGTCGATGGGTCCGTTGAGCTTACGTGGTGGAAGTCGAAGCCTGCGGAGGCGTTCGGCGCACTCTGCAGAGCTGACATCGTCAATTCCGACACTTCAGCTTCTTTCCCCGCATCCCCATCTTCATCCTGAGTTCTGGCCGTCAGTTCTCGAGCCACAAGATCTTGAACTGCGCTTCCGTCGTCGTCACCGGTCGTGCTCGCAGGCAGCAGCACACGTTGCACGCCATCAGGAAGTAGCGTCACCATACCAGGACGCGTCAGCATGAGCTGCGTCTCCACTGGAAGCTGCTCGAGCACTCGGTTCTGCTCTGCCTTGGACAGCGGGAGCAGGAACGGAAGGAACGGGCGAAGCTTGTCCATGAAGGTGGTATCCGTCAGCCACTCGAGCAGCGTCGTGCGCAGCAAGAGGTGCTGCACCGACTCGGGCAGCAGCGTCACGAGTCCCTTGGCGCTGGCCTCTTCCATGTACCAGCGCCACGCAGGCACCAACCACGAGTACAGTAGTCCGAGCGTCCCATACGCGAGGGAGATGATGGCGATCATGACGCGTCGCGAGAGAAACTCCGTCAAGATGACGGTCAGCGAGAAGCAGACGGTCGCGCAGCACACGACGCGAAGCACGAGCAGCGCGATGTCCAGTCGCGTGGAGACGCCGCTGTAGGTGACGTTGAACAGAAAGAGCCAGCCCATGGGCAACGAGATCGACAGGAAGACGACGAGGTGGTCCACGATGAACGAGTCATACTGGCTCCAGTCGAGGTAGTAGATCCAGGGAAGGTACTGGCGGTAGATGTGGTAGTCGTCCTCGAGAATCGGCGACAGGAAGTAGAGCGCCGCGCTCAGCAGCAGCGCGATGGACGCCGCCGCGAGCACGTGCACGCTGACGGTATGCGCGAAGCTGCGGCGCAGCAGACTGTCCAGCGCCGCGCGCAGCATCTGCACGGAGGAGCGGCGCAGGCACTGGCCAGGGACGCCGCGCTCGGCTCTCGCCGCAGGCTCCAGGAGGTGCATGAGGAGGATCCGATGTCCGTCGTTCGTGGCAGGCAGGACTGATGCGAATGACGATGGATGACGCGGCCCAAGTGCTCACGCGAACAGCTCCCTGTTGAAGGTTACTAGTTTGCCTCGTGATAGTGACTTCCCGCCGTCCTCTCAACTGCGGCAAATCGCGTTTTCGCGATCGAAAATCCGATTTTGGCGGCACCGCCAAACAGATCATCGTAATCTGCGGCCAGATCCCTGGAATGGCACGAAGTCGGGCTTGCTGCTCGCTGCATCTCCTGGTGCAGCAACCGCAGTGTCTTCTTGCTTGCTCTCTTCTGTCTTCGTGGCGTTCACGTCGGTTTCACTCGTCGAGGCGGAGCCGAGACGGTTGCCCGTGGTTGGAAGGGTACTGAAAGTCGACGACTTGCCGCTCAGCGAACGACCGGTGCCGTGGAAAGCCTCATACTTGCGCATGCGTGCAGCTCGCATGGCCTCGAGGTCTGTCGAATTGGCGCTTCCTTCCTTCTTTAGACGCAGCCCACTGCCCCCGAGAGTACGTCGGGGCGCCGACACCAGATCCTCTGCCTTGACCGGTTGAACACCTGTATGTCGACAAAAGAGACGAAAGCGTTAAACCAGGGAGTGGGCAGCTAGCCATCGGCGATGCACTGACCACCAAACGGAGCGGATGAGTCGACTGGAGCAGCGTTGGACGCATTTGAGGTGACTGGGGTCGGAGGCACATAATCTGCTGGGGCCTCGAAGTCGACTTCACAGTCCGTCTCGATGATGCACGCAGCTGGCGCAGGCCGAACCTCACGCACGTCGAGAAGGAAGTTCTTGTTGTTGTACTTGAGGCAGATCGTGTCTCCGATCGTCATGCATGAGAACTTGCGCAGGGACGCCTCAAGCCTGAGATTAACCCACAACAGTCAGAGCACTTCAATCGACCCAAGAGAGACAGAAGGAACGCACACTGCACGTGGGTTCGAGATATCAAGAAAGTCTTGCGACTGTGGGCGGATCTTCACAAACGTGGCCTTCGGCAACGAGATGTTCTGGATGTTGAGGATATCTCCTTCGCTCACGAACAGGTTTTGCATCATCTTCACCACGGAAACATATCAATGATCAGAGTCAAGCACGACTCATTCCAATCGCATGCAGACGTACCCAGTATGGCATGTAGCAGGTGCCTTCCGGAGCACTGAACTCGAGGACACCGCAATGCGAGTGGCGGTTCGTGGCCTCGTTGATCACCTTGAACAGCATCGGATACTCGATGTGAAGGCGCGCTGCGCCCAGTGCACGCACCCACGCACAGTAAGACACATAGCCCACTACGCAAGAAAGAACGCCACAATGGTGGCCGTACCAAGCGTATCAAGCGCAGACGGTGGCAGCAAGACTGCATGGTTGAATGGAGCTCGTCAGTGCATCACCAACCAATACAACTCGACAATAGACGCACTTTTGTCGCCATCCTCAAGGTGTCCCTTATCGCAGAACGACACTGGATAGACGCGATAGTGCTCGTCGAATCTGCATCCCGACGCATGTCATGTGGCGAAGGAAGAGAATGGAAGGCAAAAGATTCCGATTACCACACACCTGTTGGGCAAATGGCCAAAGCCAAAGTTCGCGGCAAAGGGATTGCCGTTGTCGCCCAGGAATCCGCCAAACTATGGAGCGCATTTGTGTTATTCCCATGCGCCGTGTGAATGTATACAAGAGGAAGGCGATTGATTGCTCGTGTCCGCTCACCATGTTGTTGATCTCGTTCTCGCTTGCTTCTCTCGTTGTTGCTTGCGTTGCTTGCGGTGCAACGTGGACAACACTACCTTGGCACCCCTTATAATTTGATACTTGTTCTACTCTAGAACCTGTGTAGAGAGATACAAGTGCAAGAGTGAATGTGCATTGCTTTCCCCTCGCAGCAACATGACGATGGCGCTGAGAGGAATGTCTCTGCATGCGGACGCTCTTCTTGATCGCTGGGACCATGCGGCCAGTTGTCCAGGTACAGTGTTGGTCTTCTGATCTCACTGCCGGCATCGTGGCGCGTATCGTTTTACACGCTTCAGACAACTTAATCGACGCTTGCAGGTGTCCTACGATCGGATCCCCGCGCCGCAAAATGCCGCGTGGTTTCTGGCTCCTTGAGGCTTGTGATCCAGTTCAACGCAGCTCACATCGCGGTGCGAGACCTCGCTGGTGAATTGTATCTCGATTTCAACTGTTCTGCTCACTAATTGTATGTTCATAATGTGCCAGAACAAGCGTCCCGTGGCTCAAGAGCTGCTAGCTCATGAGCCCAACCAACAGGTTCTGAAGCAAAGCAACGGCGTATTCGATTTCACCAAGGCAAAGCACGTTCTACGCAACTCTCCAGTATCGATTCTACCAACGACAAAATAACGCAATGAGTGCCTTTGTGCGGTGAAACAGACCAGACGAGTTCATTTGCGGTGTCGAGTTCAATGGAGACGACAGCAACAGCTCGACAGACGTGCAGCTGAAGCCACACTCATCTACGTCCGATGGCTGGAAGCCTTCTCGTCACGCTGTCCTGGTCAATGTGTCGCCTCTGGTACGTTGGTATGAGTACGTACAATGGAGCAGTGGTCTGACATTCGTCCAGATGCGTGGTCACCTGCTTTGCGTGTTTGACATTGAAGCGCTTCTCCCCCAGCGTCTTGATCGAGCTCTTTTGTATCACGCATTGCAGTTTTCGTCTTCAATCGATCGTGAAGACTTTGCTCTTGGTACGCGATCAGTCATGATACAGGACCCAATAGAGAAGTCTCATCAACGATGCACGCTAGGGTTCAATAGTGCTGGGGCGTGGTCCTCCGTGAACCACGCCCATTTTCAAGGATTTTGGACTCGCGAAGTTCAAGATATCGTGCTTGATTCGTTTCCTGTCGTATCCCAGCGGCGGGAAATACTGGTGAGCTCAGTAACCAGTGGGCCTGAAATCTCAACATGCCCCGATTGGCCGCTTCGGTGCCTTATTGTTGAGGAATCAAGTGACGTCGATCAGATGAAGCAACAACTCTTGGACACAGTGTGGGCGATTGTGGAAGCACTTCACGCTACCAGTCTTCCTCACAATCTGCTCATCACTCGTCTCAAGTCTCGAACGACTGTGTTCGTGTTTCCACGCAAGCCGCAACAAGACAACGGCCTTTCGCTTTCATGGCAACAGACGACATGCCGACCACTTCGATTCGCAGTCGCCGAAGTTGCAGGAATGGTGGTTGCGGCAGATGAAGTCACGTACGAATCTTTCGCGGAGGTTGACTACTGTCATATCATGCAGCACGAGGTGTCGCTTGACGAGGTAAAGTGCGTCTCGAAAGCATCAGTTGTGATTGGTGACTGACTGGATGATGTGAAGACTCAATTCCTTCACTTGATTGGGAGCATACAATCCAACAAATCGTAACACGAGCTCTGCCATTTTGAAAAGTCGCAAAAATAGAGACCGCGTGAAGCTATGTGTGATGAGTCGGGGTCGGTTGCAGGCAGCTGCTATTGTCCTGGGCGGCGACACTGCTAGTCGTCTCGTGGGAGCTCCTACGACGGTATTGACCTCCTACTCAGCGGCGGGCGAGGATGGGGTCTGGCTGCAGCCACGAGCATGCGGACAACCCAGGCGTTCTGTCGCTCAAGAACTATGAGATGCATCGTGTGATTGGTCAGGGCGGCTTCGGCAAAGTCAATGCCGTCATTCGAAAGAAAACAAAGCCACCGAAGTGGTTTGCGATCAAGACGTTGGCGAAGGCTACGGTCATCAAGAAAGACTGCGTCAAGATGGTCTGGAATGAGCGGAATCTTCTGGCAAGCCTTCACACAAGTCCGTACGTCGTGCGGATGCATCACGCATTTCAGGACTCTGAGAACTGCTACGTGGTGATGGACTTGCTACTGGGCGGAGACCTCAAGTTCCATGTAAACAAAACGTTCAAGACTGGCTTGAAGACCGAGAATGACATCCGGTTTTATGTTGCGGGGGTGCTGCTCGCTCTTCGAGATCTGCATCGCAACAACATTCTCCATCGCGATGTCAAGATGGACAACATTCTGCTGGACAACAAAGGCTATCCCCGGCTCACGGACCTCGGCGTCTCTGTTCAGACCGAAACACTGCGGTTTCGAGGCAACAGTGGCACTCCGTCGCACATGGCCCCAGAGCTGTGGCATCGAAACTGCGATCATGGTGTGGCATCCGACCTCTTTTCGCTGGGCGTCGTTGCGTATGAGCTGGCGTTTGCAAAGCGGCCATGGCAGGGCTCCGTGCGCGCAGTGATTGAGACAAACCCGGAGTTTGTCGTCTCGCTTCCACCCGAGCAGTTCTCCAACTACTTCCCGAACGAGATTCTGGACACTGCAACATGTCCGTTGTCGCTGCCGTGTCGATCGTTTATGCGTGGGCTGCTTCACCCCGTTGAATCGTGTCGACTCGGGTTCAACGGTGGGGTGGAAGAGGCAAGAGCTCATGAGTGGTTCGGCGACTTTGATTGGAATGCATTCGAGGAGCAGAAGCTCGAGGCCCCGATCCAACCAACGATCGATGAGAACAAAGGTAACTTCGACTCTGCAGTCCACGATTTTGACGATGTACTAGCCTCTGGTAAGAAGTCGCAGGCGATCTTGTCTAGCGATGAGCAGAAGCTGTTTGAGGGTTTCGAGTTCAACGTAGACATCAGCAGCGGCAGTTGAATCTAGAATTTGTGCGATGTACTGCGTGTCTGCGACTTATGTCACGATTTTAGTTGTCTGCTCCTGTGCCCATTTCTTGGATCTCCTTTTCCAGACGCTCGAGAGCGAGTAGACCCGTTGAACGCAGCGAGATCACGAGATTGTTGTTGAGAAGCGTCGTGTCGTCGCACTGCGGGAAGTCGGGGTTCACTCGAACTAGAGTGACCTGCTCAGCAGCGCGAGAGGCACAGCCCTCGACCTCGCGCCGCGCGATACAGCGCTGGAACGCGTCTGCGACGACCATCTCTGTCTCCCTTCGCACAGACGGTACCTGTGACACACATGAGCACCGTCGTTGAGAGCTTTCACGACAGCCTGAATGAGGAATTGAACGTACCCGCATGCCGCAGCCAATTTCTAGGACAACAAGCTTGAGATTTTTCTCATTTTCTAGCATCTGCTCGCCATTCAAACTCAGTCATTTTCAAACGGAAGATCGCGCAATTCGACTCGTTGCACCACTGACCTGCTCCATGACCGCCTCCCACGCGACGTATCGCTCCTGCAGTGTAGATACGTAGAACGTGATCAGCTGTGCATCGCCAATCCAAGCGACGAGTGACCGCACCTCCTCGTCGGTGTTGGCGATCCAGTTCTTGTCGTGGAACATGAGCACGTTCGGTCGTGCCTGGCCGCCGCACTGAGGACACGTTGTGATCGCTCGGCCGTCAGCTCGCATCGTCTGTCGATCAACGACAAAGCGCGCGCTCTTGGGCAATTGCCATGTCGCGTCACACGGCTTTCGGCCTTTTCCGTCCGCGTCTCCCGCGCACTGCCATGTCTCGACGCTGCCATGGAGCTCGTAGATCTCGTTGGCGTTGAAGTGACGATGGAAGTGTGCATCAACCTTGTTCGAAAGCGAAAATGAGTGACGGTGCATGAGCCTCCGAGCGACCTTCACGCAGTGCATACGTTTGATGTGTAGACAAAGAACGGGTCGTTCGTCGTAGCTCGCGAATTGTGAACGCTCGGAAGAAACGAGCCACTCTGACGAAGGCGGTCGAGCGTCTCCCGAAACACCTCGGGAGTCGCGCTTTTGCTCGCGAGGCGCTGCTTCCACGTGGCCAGCAGTTGGTAGCTGTCGGGCAAAAGAGCTCCCGAGTCAATACGCACAGATAAACAGCAAAACAAAAGAGAGAATGCCCAACGCAATCACGACAAGAACGCACCCGCGATGCGTCGCTGTGTCACGATACGCGTTCACACAACTGCCCCAGAAGCCGTAGAAGACCTCTTCGTCCGACTCGAGCTGTCCGCGCAACATCAGCTACCACCAGTACGTCAAACCGAAACAGGAACACAAGTGAACGCACCCAGTATGGATCACAGAGATCCTGGTACTCGAGTCCTTGCTCCACGTACGCCTCGACAGCCGCAATGTCACTGGACAAAGACAGAGAGCTCTTTGGTCATGCGGCGGCCCATTTGCGATGCGCTGCACGCCACTCACTCACTTGTACACTGGTAGTCCAGAGTCCGCTGCAGTACCACACACGTCATCCATTGAACACACGCGTGCGGACGCGTTCGGTCATGAGGCCATGAGGTCATTGCTCACCTGAGAATCCAGCGCCTGCCGCGAGCAGGATGAAGTCGGCCGCCGCGATCTTTGCTGTCCACGCCACCAGCGCACGCGAGCCACCCAGTCAGCAGCAGCTCTATCGCTCTCTTCATCTCTACGGTCGTCTCGCACCTGCAGCAGCGCGAAACGCGTCGCGATCGTCGGTCGCTTCGTGGTTCATTCCGGCCATTGACACGATGACTACTACAGTATCAACGGCAACAATGCAATGCATGACGATCGATGGATGGAGGTGAGGAAAAGCCATAAACACTGTTTTTACGAAACGGTTTGCCGTGCTAAAAGGACGTTTAAACATGCAACTAGAGCTTGGCGCCGACCACGGCCTCGACCGCGCCGATCTGTCCGCCGTCCGAGCAAATGACCATGCCCGTGATCCAAGACGACGCCTTGGACGACAGGAAGATCGCGAGACCCGCCATGTCGTGCGCGTGGCCGTAGCGCTGCAGCGGAATGAACTGCGCGAGATCGTCCAGCGAGCTGCCGGTCACGAGCGAGATGCCTTCCGTCATCTTGGTCGGCACCAGGCCCGGAGCGATGGCGTTCACGAGGATGTGCCCGCCGTTCGGTCGACGAGCGAGCTTCGCAGCGAGCACTCGCGTCAGGTGGTGCACGGCGGCCTTGGAGGTGTCGTACGCCAGCGCTGGGATGTTCTGCGGCATGAAACCAGCGATGGAGCCGACGTTGATCACTCGCGCACCGTCTTCGGTCTTGGCTGCCTCATCAAGCAGCGGTAGCAGATCGCGCGTAAGGAAGAACGGAGACTTGACATTCACGTTCAGCACGCGATCCCAAGCTAGAAGGACATGTGCGCGCGTCAGCTGTCAGACAGATTGACCCAATACACGTGCGGAATCCACGCACCATGGCCAGGATGGTTGTCAATGTCGCCGCCCCATACGACGCCCGAGTTGTTGATGAGCACATCCACTTTCTTCTCTCGCTTGCTCAGCTCGTCAGCAAACGCCTTGCACCCATCCTCCGAGCTGAGATTCGCTTGAAGCTGCACACTCAGTACCGTGTCTCCGTCAGCCACAACGTCACAGCTCCAGGGCGTCGGCATATCATCGAGACACACGTACCGGGATGCACTTGCCAGCGCCAAGCGCGTTCAGCTCCTTCGCCGTCTCCTCGCACGCCTGGAGACTGCGGGACGCGATGTAGACGGTCGCGTGGTTCTTCACGAATCCCTCCGCCATCATCTTCCCGATGCCGCGGCCGCCGCCGGTGATCACGACGATCTTCCCAGCGACGCTGAAGAGGTCATTGAGCTGCAGCGAGGCGGACGCCATGGAAGCTCTCGCTTTGGACGCTCGAGTTGGAGTTTGAGTTTGAGTTTCGGGCTGAGGATCCAACCCGAGTGCTGTTCCGGTGCGATCTGATGCGTCAGTCGCGGATGTTCGCATCAACAACACTCCGTAAACAAAAGATCTTTCGGGATGGTCCCCAACTTCAACTCGTGAAACAAGGGACACCAACAAGTGTAGCCATTTCGGACACCCCGAGAGCGGCGTCAATCTCGAGCCCGAACGATCGAGATCTCAATCTGAGCGGTCTGCTGCAATGCATCGAAGAGATGAACGGGCGCACGCAAGAGCGTTTGCTGCACGTGCCTCACGGCGTCGGGATACATGTGCAGCCACGGGAGTTGACTTGGCGCGCCGCTTTGAAGGAACTCGTGGTAGATGCTGACGGCTCGATCTTGGCGACGGCGGTACGCGGTCTTCTGATCCAGCGCCAAGATCTCGATGGATGCTCGACTCGCGAGCGATTTGTACCCTTCGACTGCACTCCAAAACCGTCGATTGCGCTCCATTTGCTGCTCCAGTGGTAGCACGTCCGAGTCAGTGATGCCTGTGGTGGCCGAGTCGCTGGTTGGCTTTGGTCGCGTCGTTATGCCTGGAGTCCGAGGTTCGTAGAGACGAGGGTACAGCTCTGCGTAGGCGGCATGGACTGCGGGGGATAGTTCAGATGACGTAAAATCATGCCAAATCCCCTCACGGGACTGCCTAGAGAGCGAGGGCTCGCTGTCATCACTCGCCGACGCTGTGTCGATTGGCTCTCGAACGGCTTGGATGGATCTCGTTATGCTGATACCCTCGAGGCCAAACTCAGCAGCTTCTCGCTTGCCGTGACTATCAGTGTCTCCCTTCGCTTTTAATGGGACCAAGACGCTGACGTTGGATGCCTTCACCGGACTCTTCGATATGCTTGCTGTCGTCTCACCGGGTAACGGGCGAATGCCCACGGCATCGACGGCGGTGCCATTGATATCGCACACTGAGAGTGACAATGCCCTCCGTTGCACCGTGCTGGTCTCGATCGCTGCTGACGGTTCTTCCACGGAAGATACCATTTCGGCGCTTTCGCACTCCTGTTTCTTGTGAATGGCCACACTGATGCGAGGAAAGGAAGCCTCGCGAGGTGATGGCTCTGAAGCGTTCGAGACGTCTGAAGAAACGACTGTTCTACCTGTTCCATCTCGCGTCGTGTCTTTCGGCCTCTTGGTGACGCTGCGTTGTTGGTGGTGCTGTAGCGCTTGTGTTTGCTTCGCTCTTTGTTTGGTCTTGTGACGGAGAGTCTTCATGTTGCCCATCGCAATAGATTTACCGCTCAACACGAGATCGCCAGACTCCGAAACCTGCTCATCTCGGGCTTTATCGTAGGCAGTCAGCAAATCCAGAAGGCGCATATCTCGCTCAACGTTCGCGCTGCTGGGAGCGTCGACTGCATCAAGTGAGAGAACGTTGGCACCGAGAAGACGCGACACGTTCTCAATTCTAAGCGGGGTCATCGGTGGTGGTATATCTGGACCGTGCTCCCACTTGATGTGAGGAGTCTTGACTCGAGTGAGCGATTCCAGCGCCGACATGTTGAGCTTTTGTTCGTGTGATGAAGCGGGCGCTGATGATGTTGATCCTCCAATGATCCCTTCACCAAGTGAAGCACTGTCTTCTGTTGTCATGTTCGCCCCAGAGGCGGATGGTGGCGCGCTTACATTGAAATCGTCATCGCTTGCAGCGCGAGTCGCCCCAGCTGACTGCAAGGACTCTCGTCTGACGCGCGCCACGTAATGCTGAAGAGTGTCTTCCAGAAACTCGGTCTCTTCCTTCTGACCGACGATAGAGTTAAGGCCCGGAACAACAATGACGGATTGGCTTGTACGCCTTGTTGGCGAAAAGCTTAGCGAAAAGAGTGCTGGATGACTCGGCGTTTTTGAGCAGTCCGTCATCGGCCCAACGTCTGCTCGTTGCTCATTGCCTTCTACCTGACTTGTCGTATCTGAATGGTCGATGACAAGGATTTCGACGGGATGTCCAGTTGGTGACTTCTCGACAGTGGGCTCATTCGCCACCTCTGCTGTTGGACGGCGACTTCCGGTGTCACCACTCGATGACATCGGCGGAGTGGCTGTAGTCATTCGCCGGCGACTCGTAGAAGGAGTGCTTCGTCGATCTTTGGACGCGGAGCTAATGGCGCGGAACGACGCATTAAACGCCATTTCGTCCTCTGCCGACGCGAAGAGATCGAACGATGAGCCGCCACTGCTGGTGCCCGCACTGCCCACCCCTTCTTTCGTGCGCCGGCCATCGTTGATCGTCGCAATACCACGCTTCCAAAGCGTCTCCATGAGTGGTGGAGACGCTGACTCGGCGACGCGTCCAGGTGCAGCTTGTCCAACGACCAACGCATTGGTAGTGGCACTCAGTGGCTGGCCCGAAATGACGAAGTTACCCAAACTATCACCGTCCAAAGCATCATCTTCCTGGCTTCGAATGAACAGAAGGTCGCTGTCGTGGAGACTGACACCGCGCAGTCTCGAAGTGTCTTGGTCCTTTCCACGGGTTCCAGCCATGCTTTTGGCTGGGGACACTCGCTCCTCCTCCGCGCTCTCACCCATCTCGTTTGATGCTGAGAGGGTTTCTCCCTTACGCTCGAGTCGTCGCACTTGCAGCTGGACCATCGCACGGCGAAGTTGTTCGCGTTTACGATTGGTCCGAGTTGGAGAAGTGGCGGTCGAGCTCTCGTCAGGAACGACGCGTTCTGGAATCCCTACTGCCGCTGGTTCCAAGAGATGACGAGGTGGCGTCTCAGGCGCTCCAGTCACAGGGTTGATCTCCCCAACCAGACCCGCTGTCACTCGTTCCCCTTGCCGTGACCCGAGCGCTGATCGATACTCTGGATGAAGTTGTGACTCCTCACGCTGCGCAGTGAAAAGCAGCGAAGAGCTGGTCGAGTACGTCGCCTTCATTCTCGCCATTGCTGCTGCCGCCTCTTCTGCGGCTAAATCGTGGTTCGCTGCCGCCGCGCTGGTCTGCATCGCTTCAAGCGCTTTGCGGGCTCCTGACAGACTGCTTCGTCGACCGCTCTTGCTCGACGACGGCCGCGGGTTTTGCTGGCGCGTCGACTGGGACTCCCCTTCTGCCGACGACTCTGTCATCTCGTCGACAGTTGGCTCGAGCTCGCTTGTCGGTGGCGCTGTCAACGTGTCTCGTGGCATCATGTTCTCCGCCAGCCAGCAACAGCAACAGCGAAACAAATTCGTGAGAAAGAGAGTGCGAATAGACGCGGTGGCTTGTTTGTGAAGTCGACGGAGATTGCTGCTCGACGCCACGGATTCTGCGCTTGCGTTTGTTCGAAACGACCCAGACGTTCGCACTGCCTGCGTTCGGAATGCGAGCATGTAGTGGGCTAGCTCCCCCTCCAAAAACTGTCTCTTCACTTCAAGGCTTGTGATTGTAGTTTCTAGAGTCGCATCGGACGCCACGTCCTCCTCACCTTCAGACTCTTCCTCCAAAGACATCGAATCTTCACGACCCCCATCGTGCGATGCCTTGTCGGGTGTCATTTCTTCCAGTCGCTGGCGCGTATGTTCCATCCCGCTGACTTTGTCACCAAGATCGAGTTGCTTCAAGCGGAGATTCGCGATGCGAAGTCGCTGAGCTTCGACTCGTTGACGAGCGTCACAAATGTCTCGAATTCGGCGGGACGACGGAAGGTCAGCGAGCACAATTTCACTCAGCGCGTGCTCGAGCTCGCTCAATCGCTGCTCAGCCACTGTTACTTTCTTGTCCACTTTGCGAAGCTTGCGCTGGGCTTTGACTCGGATGAGATCAATGTCAGTCAGCAACGCCTGTCGCTGATGTTCTCGTGCCTGTGGATCGTCATCAGCTCGAATCTGCCACATTTCGACGTTCACGAGCAAGAGCTCGTGTTTGAAAAAGAGCTCCGCGTCCGAAGCCTCACTGAAGAAGCGCAACAAGGGGAGCCCAGACGGCCGCTCGGGCGTGTGAAGCCTCAGTTCGCCCTGCAGGATCGCTTGGTACTGATGAAGCACGTCTTCTTCGATGGCATCACACTCGTTTTCCAGCCTTGTCGCCTCAGCGATCACGTCCTCGAGAGGTATCTCGAGCGAGTACAGCACACCAACAAAGCTGTGCACCAGCGTTCGTTCCACAAATTCGTCTTGGAGCGTCGGTGACAAGAGCCACTCGCCGTAGGCCCCATACTCGCCCAGAGCTTCGATCGTCCCACGATGCAGTGCTTCCCGCGCTTGTTCCTCTTGTCGTTGCAGGGCGTCTTGCGGCGAGCCATTGTCATCGGGCGAAGACAAATCGGCCGTCGTATTGCTGAGCCACGTCAGCAAGTCCAGCTTCTCCTCCATTCGCGCGAGGTCGCGACTGAGCATTCGCCGCGTCGCACTCTTGAGTAGCGTTACGGCCGACGACGGAACTGCTGTCGGGCCGCTGTTCGTTGTCAGTCGAAGCTGGTCGAGCAGTGCGTCGTCCTTGCTCCGGCACACGCGGCGCTTCATGCCGTTGAGGAACGCTCGGCACCGCAGGATCGCGGGCGAAAACTCTGAGTCGGACGCCAGGTAGATGCGCCCTTGACGGAGCCAGAGATCTTGGCGAAGCACGCTGTGCCACTCGCGCCGCAGATCGCCAGCGAGGCGCTCGCCACGCACGTACTCACTCGACAGCAGCGTCACGAGGCACCAGAGCACGCGCGAGTCGGTCGGCGCAGGCGCCAAGTGCACATCGTGGGCGTAAAACTCGTAGACCCCGCGCTCCAGCAGCACGCGGGCGGCCGCGTCGTCCGCTGGTGTGAGCTGTAGCGGTGTGAGGCCGTGGCGGTTCACGCGGTCGCTCGTCACAGCGCCTTCGCTGAGCAGCACACGCAGCACCTCGACGCGGCGCACGGGGTCCTCGAGCTGTGCGGCGACGTGGAGCGCCGTGTTGCCCGTGGTGTCGTCCACCTGGTTCACGAGGTGCAGTGACGTCCAGACGACGCGCTGCGCGTCCGCGACGCTGCACTGCGCGAGCTCCGCGTGGAAGCGCTGGATGTCGCGCTGCCTCTGCTGCTGCTGCTGGTGATGGCGCGCCGTTGCCAGCGCCGTTGACGTTGTTGACGCATCGGTTGGCAGATTCGTCGAATGTCCCAGCGGAACGCCGCCAAAGACCGCGGCGGCGTTCGCGTAGCAGCCCATGAAGAGCATCGGGATCTCGGACGCCAGCGCGTCGTACGCGTCCCACGCCGTGAGGCTCAGGCGGTCCTCGAGGAAGAGCCCGACGTCCGCCTCCTGCTTCCACACCACGGCGCGCCACGCCGTGAAGACGGCGAGCAGCAGGTGCCGCCGACGCAGCGCATCGCAGCGCTTTCGCATCGTCAGGAACAACCGGCGCCGCTGCACGAGCTGCCGCCACGCGACGAAGCACGCCCACTTGCGCCGCGGCGCGCGCACGTCCATCCAGAGCCACAGCACGCGCTGCACCTGCCAGCGCCACGGCGTCTGCTCGAGGCGCGCGCGGTTGAGCTCGCGCTTGAAGCGGCTGCGCAGCAGCACACTGCGCCACGCCGCCCACGCGCGCTCGTGCTCGCGCCGCGTTCGGGCTGTGACGACAGCAGCGCGACGCGGACGCAACCGCCGTTTAGTCGCTGTCACGTGCGCCCAACCGCATAGCACTGAGCGACACAGCTTCTTGCGGGCGGCACTATCAGCGATCGCGGCACGCCATTCGTGGAGCACAGCGCGTTGCAGCTTGCCGTGGGCGTGGCGGATCGCTCGCTCCTCCGCGAGACGCCGGTGTCTCGCGACGCGAGCGACGGTACGAAAGCAACGGAAGCACCGCTTGAGACGCGCCAGCGGCGCTCGAGCGGCAGCTTTGACCTTGCGGATCTGTCGCTCTTGGTAGTTGTGCAGCCAAAGATCCCACGACGGCAGTGTCGACGCAAAGTGCGGCATGGGAACTCCGAGCCGCTTGCTGCGCCGAAAGGCCGAGTACCGCGCCCACGTCTCAAAGATGATCAGCAGGCGCTCTGCTGGCCACACCGGACGGGCTCCGAACGCCAGACGTGCGGCTCGCTTGATACAGAGCTGGGCGTTGAGTCCAATGCGGCGCTCTTGCGCGTGCACGCGCTGCCACGCTCGGAACGTCCGCTGCACGATCTTCTTGGCGAGCGCGCGGCGGAGCTCGAGATGCTGCGCCTTCAGGCGCCGTACGCGGTTGCCTCGCGCGCGCTGGCGACGGGCAGCTCGTGCGTGATCAGCATCGTCGTCGTCGTCGTCGCCGTCGTCCTTGCCCGCGTCACTGTCAGTGCTGGCGACGTCGTCGTCGTGCTGCTCTACCGACGCGAAGGCGGCGTTGACGAAGCCCGTGAAGTAGGCGCGAGTCGGATACGTGAGCACCTTCCGCGTGAACGCGTCGTCATAGTCGCTCGACGTGAAGACGAGATTCATGACGAGGCGTGGCAACTCGACGGCCGTCTCGGCGCTGCGGAAGATCTGGAGCTCGATGCGACGGAGCTGAAGCCATTCAATGCACGAGCTGTGATCCACTGTGCAATTGCCGAACGACGAGGACGAGCATCACATACCTCAATGGCGTCTTCGACCTCCAGTTTCCAGGCTCGCAAGCACTTGCGCTTGAGCGAGCGGCGGGCCTGCTTGACCAAGCGGAAGGACATGGCCCACAGCTGGAAGAATTTGCGTCGGTGCTTGGTTCGGCGACGCCGCCAGCCCAGGAAGACGCGGCGACGCAGGTGCATACGCCATGTCGCCTGAATAATCGTCGCCATTCGCTGGCGTTTGTGCTGTACGATCGATCAACGTAAGCTCGGGATGATCGACGCCACCCAACCAGCGAGACGCCGCACCTGTCGTTTGTGCGCGGCGAGAAAGCCCTCGAGCTCGGCGCTTTCAGCCGCGAGCGCTGCTGCTGCCTCGTCTCGGGTGTCGCGAAAGAAGTACACAGAGGTCGATCGACTTAATGGCGTGACACCCGAACGGTGGTGAAGCAAAGCAGGCGACTGGTAGGTCGGAAGGGCGTCTGCGCTGTGACTAATTCCTAGTGGAGCCAGCGTCGCTCCAACTTGCGCGCGAGGTCGGCGATGGCGCCGGCCCCGCGCTTTCGAGGTTGGGCTAATTTGGCGGCCACTGCGATTCTCGACATACGCCATCTTCTGGTGCAACATCAGCATGTCATGTTGCAGTGCCTTCGCTCGGGTCTCCAGCTCGGCTGCGACACGTCGCTCGTGCTCAGAGCCAGCGAGTGCGAGTCTCGACTGCTCCGAGAACACGGCGTGGATCTCACGGACGCCACTCGCAGGTGTCTCGTGCGTGCGGTTGTTGTTGGACGGACGAGACGAGTGGGAGACGGCGTCGTCTGTGACAGGAGGATACCAGCCCAGCACTTGCTCCAGACGCTCCTTCTTGCGCTGCTCGGCCTCTCGCTCGATGCGCTGCAGGGTCTCCGGCGTCGGAAGCCACGTCGCCATCTCGGCCTTGCGAGCTTTACGCTCGGCCTCTCGGTCTGCGCGGCGCTTGTCATCGGCTGTGAGAGAGTCTCCGATCGCCTTGCGCCGCTCTCGCTCCTCCCGTTTCTTCTTCTTCTCGACAGCTTTTCGCTGCAGAAACTTGTTCTCGTAGTTGCTGAGGAAATCGGAGCGGGCAGTGGAGCGACTGCTCGTGACGGACCCGATGAACGATGTTGCTGTGTAGCGACTCGAGCTCAGGAAGCTCTCGTCCGAGACCTCGCTGCGCACCGTGTCCATCGTGGTGCTCCCTCTGACGCCACCGCGGTCATCGATAGGCAACGAGATACTGCGTATATCTGCAGGTGCAAACTCCCATGTATTTTCAACCCGCATCCGTTACACTCGAATCAATTACGACGAGCACGACACACACAGCGGTGCCGCTGTTGGATCCTGTGGTCGCGCGTACACGCGGTCACAGACGTCGTTGCTGTCATCAAATGGGTGCTTAAGCAGATGAAGAATATGCGCAACGGCTTCATAGTCTCCGTCCGTCGCGAAGTCGATCGCGCGCTGAGCGACGTGATTGCGTAGCACAAACACAGGGTTCACTCGTCGCATCTCATTGCGCCGATGCATCTCGTGAGCAGCATCAGGAACTCCGTCGGTCTCGTCCTTCAAGCGCTTCGCGTAGGTCTCCATCCACTTCGACCATACTTCTCGAAGATGTGCGTGCCGCTGCGCATCGGACATGGTGTCGAGCTCCGCACGCATCGAGCGCTCGCGCTCCATCGCCTCTCGCATCTCTGGTGTGACGCCGTACATTCGAGCTTGCATGGGATTCTTCTCCAGAAGCATCACTACCATCTCGTACTGGGAATCGGTGAATGTGCTGTAGCGTCGCTTCACCTGCGTGAGAGTCTCGGACACCTGGACAAGCTCGTTCACAATCGCCGCGGCAGACTCACTGCTGTAAGGTTTCAGATCCGCAAGAACACGGAAGGTGCACGTGAAGTCAGCACCCGTTTCCGCAAGGACTTGAAACAAATCGTCAATCAATGCTTTGTCTTCGCGGGGCAGAAACTTGTGGATTAGCCCCAACTTCTGCCGCATCAGCCGATAGTACTCGCGACCGTACCATTCATCAAAACGAGAAAGTGCTGGCGCCAGTTCAGCAGGATCGATGATCAGAGATAACTGGTCAGCTAGTACACTGCAGTTCCACTTGCAGATCTCGGGCTGAGCCTCGTAACGATAACGCCCACCGTCGTCGGACGTATTGCAGATGTGCTGAGGATTGAAATGCTCCATGAAGCCGAACGGACCGTAGTCGAGTGTATCCCCGACAATACTCATGTTGTCGGTGTTGAGCACGCCGTGGCAAAAGCCAACGCATTGCCATTTTGCGACAAGCAGAGCTGTGCGTCGCACAACTTCCGCGTAGAAGTCTCGAATGCGGGCGACTTCGCTTTCGTCGTTGTCTGCGTCATGTGCTTGCCAGATATCGGGGAAATATTGACGAATGGTGAAGTTTACCATTTGACGCATCATCGCCTTCTTGTATGGCAGCTGCGCGCTTGGACCCGCTCGTCCTGAGCGCGCGTCCGTGTCCTTGAAGATCTCGAACGATCCAAAACGCAGAAAGGTGCGCGCGATTCGGAGAACGACAGCCGTCGGCTCCTCTCGCGCATTGCCGTCGTAGAACTGGTCCCGGAGCACTGTCGTTTTCCTCGACGTGACCACGCTGCCTGCACGAGTCGTCGGGATACCAAGCGCATGCATATGCTCGCTCGCAAGAAACTCTCGCAGCGTTGAGCGCTGTCAAAAGCAACACAATCAGCACTAGTTCTCGACCGCTCATTGCACACAAGACGCACTTACCAACACCTTGCGGCCGTCGGCAGAGCGAGAGAATGGAGTCAGTCCAGCGCCCTTGATCTGCATCTCCCATCGCTCTCGTTGCGATCCAGACAGCACTTCGCCGAGGTAAATGGCTGCGCCATCGCCAAGTTGACCGGAGAAATAGCCAAACTGGTGGCCGCAGTAGCATTGCGCGGCGGTCTCGGAGCCGTCGAAAAGCTTGTTGCCGGCGAGGAACGGGGTCAGCTCATCGACGCTCACAAGTCCCTCGTGCGGGTCGTTGGTGCCGGTGGCGTCGTCGACGGACGCCAGGTCGATGCCGACGAGACGCAGTGCCTCGGGCGAGACAGCGACCAGCTCGGGGTCTTCAATCGGCGTCGGCTGCACGCGCGAGAAGCACGCGCCGACGACGGGGCGCACGCCGTCTCGCGCCTCCTTCTCCACTGGGAGCCCTCGCAGCACGGCGTTGTCGAACTGCGGCGTGCGCTTGCGCCAGTGCGTCGTCTTGCGGCGCGCAGCCATCGCCATCGTCGCAGAGGCAGTGATCGGGCGGCGCTGCATACAGAGCGCGAGTGACTAGTGACGAGCGACTACGTCAGTGACCGTCAGTCACGTCAGGCGACGAAGCCGAAAGAACAAACGGTCGGATCCAACAACGTCAAGTGTCGCATCACCATCGACGACCATCACTCCTCGGCAACTTGGTACAGTTCTGGTACGATGTACCATGTCAGCCGTCGGTGGGTTTTTGGGTGCCAGCCGGCGCTGGCGTGCGGCTCGCAAGAGACTGAGCAGCCAACCGAAACGGCTCATTGAAGTCAGTGTCGCACACACAGCCATCATCGCCATCGTCATCATCATCGTCATCATCAGCAGCAGCAGCACCTGAAACATTCGAAGCTTCCTCTGTCGTCCATCACCAGACGCTACCACACAAACATGGCGCTGCTCACGGCAACCGACAGTGTGCGCGCGCTCGACGGCTTCTTCCACTTCCACGAGGCGGCGGCGGCGGCGGCGCCCGTGACGGTGGCGGTGCCGCCGTCCTCGCCGTCGCTTTTCCTCCACTTTGACCTCGAGACCAATACATGGGACGAGCTCGAGCGCAAGCGCCGTGAGCTCGAGCAGTCGTTCGTGCCCGAAAACACGGGCGAAGCGTCGATGCGTCAGGTCAAGATCGTCTATTTCGTTCGCCATGCCGAGGGTTATCACAACGTCGCCGAGCGAGAGCTTGGCACGGAGCGCTGGGAAGCCGTGGAGGCCAAGCAGGAACGCTTCCTGGACGCTGATTTAACACCGTTCGGTATCCATGACACGGAGAGCAAGGGCCCTGCTGCTCTCGCCACAGAGCTTGAGCGAGGGATGCCACGGATCGAGCGCGTCGTTGTGTCGCCCATGTCTCGAGCCATCCAGACTGCGCAGCATTTCTTCTTGCCCGATCAGGCGCCTCGGCCGTTCGTCGTCATGGAAGCATGTCGCGAGACCACAGGAGTTCACACGTGTGATAAACGGCGTCCGCTGTCCGAGATCCGAGCCAAGTTTCCGGATCTCGATTTTTCTAGAATGGTCGACGAAGAAGACAAGTTATGGTCATCGACGCATAGGGAGACAGACGCCGAGATCCAACTGCGCGCCAAAGCATTTCTCGTTCAGCTATTTCACGAAATTCCTGAGCGCTACGTCGCTGTCACCACGCATTCGGGTTTCATGAGTGCGATTTGGTCACTGTTCCACCCTGACCAACCTTTCAAGCCGGCGAACTGCGAGGTCATTCCCATCGCTCTCGAGGGTCCACCACAATATGTGTCGAAGGCGTAGGATGCAGGGCAGCATGGAGGTCTCAAGGGTTCTCATAAATAGAGTCATTCTACAAGAGCAACGGTCTGATGGTGTGCACAAAGGTCCTCAGTCTCAGATTGGGACAAGCGAGGCATGCCGCCGGTCGAGCGCATCGCCTTCTCAACTCTCCGGCTAGCAATTCATGTTGGCGGACCAGACTCCTCGGTGGTGTAAGCACATGTAGGCATGTCGCGAGATTATGTGGCTGCACGCATGCAACTAAATGGCGCCGGCTATTTCCGAGCCAAGTTCTTCAACCATGGCCTAGCCAGCGAGGAAGAGACGCTGCGGTCGGCAATGCAGAGGGAGACGGGTGAAGAGCCCACCGCACCCGAGAAAGTGTATCTCGCAGAGCTGTTCAGCGAGATCTCAGATCTCGACGTGGCTGTGGTCTGCCACGTGCACTTCATCAATCAGAGGGGTTTGCTCGCTCTCGTTTCCCACTCACCCGTTCAGTGCAACGAATAGCGAGGTTACTCCAATCGCCCTCGATGGTCCGAGTCCGAAGATGCCAAAGTCACAGGACGTGGCGAGCGTAGTGGCCTGATTGGTTCCCATTTATAGTGTCATTTTACACGGCCTTCGAAGCACTTCAAGCGAGTGAGGACGCAGTCGAGTGAGGTTGACTCATTTGTGGCTCTCGCAGGACGCCGACCAGTCGGAAAAGTCACGACGTCGATCGACTGCATCTGATAGGACGGCTCGACATCACAAGGGGGAGACTTGAGCTCGACGTTATGCTCGTTTGAGCTCGCAAACAACATGGGCAACATCTTCAGCGTCGGAGCGAAGGGCGGCGACCGCGCTCCGAACGGTAACACCACGGGAGATGCATCGACTGACCCGCTCTTCCTCGAAGACATGGAGGCGCAGGGCGCCGAGTGGAGTCGAGAAGGCACCTGCACAAGTATCCAGCGATTTCTCGGCATGCTGCCAGACTCACAGGTGGCGACAGTTCCTGTACTGCGCTCCTGCTTGGCTTGATCGCTGACACTCTGTCGACATAGAGTGAAGTGCTCAAGCAAGACCAGCGCGTACCTCTGTACGCACCACGCGTGGCGTCAGTGCTGCTCAGCCTCGAGACCGTCGGGCGTCACTGACCACACTAATGACTTGCTCTTCTTGCTGACAGGATTCATCCTGTGACCCCAGCACTTCGGAGAAGCGACGCGATCGTCCGTGTGCAGCGTGTCTACCGCCGGTATCGTTCACTGAGAAAGTGGCATCAAGCCGCGCAAGCCATGCTCGTTGAGGCTCGGGCACGGATCGAAGAGCGCGCAGCATTGGAGGAGGAAGCAGACTTGCTTCATAACTTCCGTCAGATCCTCGTGTCAGGCTTCTCTGCACAGAAGGTGTCGGTGACGGGGGCGCTGAAAACTGTTCACCTCGAACTCGTTTTCTTGCCAGAGAAACACGACTGTTACCTTACGTGGTCTCCGTCTCGCAAGCGTGAGCCTCGCATCAACTTGTGTACGTCTCGCTGACTTTCCTCTGCCATCAAACGCCTCACACACACTCATTTTCGCTGCAGATGACATTGAGCAGATCGTGCCAGTGAAGAAAGAAGGAAACACAGTGGCGCCTCGGTTGGTCGAGAAGGTCAGTCACCGAAGGGGATTTATCATTGTCTGCAAGAGTCACCATCGAGGTCGAATCATTCTTCAAGTCGGATCCAAGCGAGAACGCAAGGTTCTTGTGATGGGCTTCACACGACTGATCGAAGAACTCAATCGGGTCGTCCCGAACTTGGACGGCGCGGGAGCTCTGCGGAAGCGATTGCCTCGTCGACAGAGCGTGATCCAGTTCTTCGATCCAGAGCGCGTTGCTGTCCCAGACAAGCAAGCGGTCACCGCAGACAAAGAGCCTTCAAGTAATGGTGCCTCCAGTGAGCCAGAGCAAGTCGAGCCAAGCAGTCCGACCGAGGTTCCACCTCCTTCGCCAAAGCTGACTAAACGTCACTCGATGATCTCGCACTTCTACCAGACTCGATTCGACGAGCCGGAGACCAAGTCTCCGAAGAGAAAGACGTCATTCTTGCGACGATCAAGCGTTACTTCATCATAGGAACTATTGCAAAGGCGTGCACTGAGTGAAGAACTACGACGTGGTTATTGTTTATGTGAGCCGTGCTATTCATTCATCCTTCAGTTTCGAATTGGCTGGGAACGAAACAGCACCTCGTCGCACAACGCTAGGAGATTGCAGTGGAATGAACCAGTACGGGAGCTCCCGAAATGAGCCCAAGACCTGTTGGAGATTTTGAATGACACCAACATCAAAGTAATTGACGTATGTTGGATCTCGGCGCTTCTCGCAAAACTCGAGCGTCGTGCAATTGCGCGCTGTTAAGTACAGGTGAAGAAGAAAGAAGCACAACAACGCTGCGCCGAGACATGCGCTTCCGAAGAACAGAGCGACGATCTGGACAGGCGGACGTTGGTCTGGATGAGCAGCGTTGAAGAAACCCACTACTGACTTACCTGAAACGAAGTAGACATCAATGAAAGACGACCATGTACAAACAGTGCAACACACCGATCGAGATGGTCGAGCACGAGGTATCGAAATATCAGACTGGCCTCGTAGAGACACGTGACAGAACTCCAGCCCAGAAACTGCAGGAAGAACTTGTAGTTGAAGTATCCGATACATCTTCACGCAAGCCAAGCCCATCAGAATTAGCAACACCAGCGTCGTTACCACCAATATCCGTCGTACTTGTTGATGTAGACGCAGTGATGGTCCATCTTGAGCACACACCGTCGACAGGAGCTGCAGTGGTGCATTCGGTCTGCCTTCCAGACGTAGCATCGCCGGCAGAAACGTCGCTCGCCGTTCGCTTTCGTCTCGACCACGATCTTGCCCGTGGCGTCTCGTGGCGCGCCATCCTTCTTGCTTCCGCGCTTGACAAACGACTCGGTGGACAGCAGACACTGCGCCAGCGAGGCGCACAGCAAGACGGTCATCACGTGGAACGGGACGAGCTCTCCCACGGAGACGCGATGCGGGAAGCGCATGAGCTGCGGCTGCGCATTCTGGACGAACGATCCATAGAGCCACACAATGATGGCGAACACCACTGCAGGCGGCACATAGCGGAGCGATCGAGGCGCCTCGCAGTCGCAGCAGCAGTCCATCATCAGAACCGACCGACGTGTCAACGGCACGAATGCGCTTGCTCCCTCTTTGACCATCACTCTGATGGAAACGGCTCGTATTCAGTTTCACAAGAAGTTGCACTTGTGTATCGAAAATGACAGTGTCGTGGCGGGTCGCGATCCGGCCTCTCGGGCCGGCGGGTGAGACGCGGGTCGGGTGGGTTTTCTCGGTGCCGCGGCGTGAGTGTTGGTTTCGACTTCGACAACGCCAAGAGAAGGAAGAAGTATTGGGGTCAAGTGAAGCTAGCTAGCTGTCCTTGCGTCGCTCGCTCGCTGTATCGAAAGAGGCGCGCGACCATCACGTCACACAGCTACGAGAAGCATGCTGCCGATCCCAGTCGCTGCGCCTGCTCTGCCAGCGTTCAACGCAAGCAGTGCGGGCGTCCTGAATGCGCAAGCGATGGGTACAGCCGCAGTCGGCACGACAGAACATTCGTCGGGTCACGGGCACAGCACGCTTGAAGTGACGGGGCAGCCGCCTTCAACGTGGTATAAAGACCAGTTTGGTCGAAAAGCGACGTTCGAGTTGCGCGTGCGACGAGAGAATCGAGGGTGTTACGGTTGCATCGAGCAGCGACATCTGAGTGTACAACTGCTTTACGAGAGCGGGTAAGTTATCATCGCTGGGAAAGCGCATATCCCTGTCTGGCTGACAGGTGCCTGAGAAACTTGTAGAAAGATTGTTGAGAACCAGAGCATCTTGCGGGTGGCTTCGGGGCTCTGTCTGAACAAGCAAAACGAGACCATCCTCGCGATTCGCATCATGGAGGTGTCGAAGAACCATCAGAACCAGGTGCGTTTGGTTTCATACGTACCAACGTGGTACGAGAGGAGCTAACCTGAAGTGTGATTGTAGAAATTTCGACTGCAGATTTGTTTGCCAAAATGCCCACTAGATCCGAATCATACAAGTGGTGCCTCAGTTATCACGGAACCTATTCTTGTGTTATCCAAAAAGGTTCGTGAAGCGTCACAACATATCAGTGTCAATCTCGATAACACTCGCTTTTGGAATAGAACAAGCGACAAGTGAAGCCTGAGGCGGAAAACACCAAGTCCAAAAAGTCCAAATTCTCTCCCCCGACTGCGGATGAAGTGGTAGACCTGCTCAGTCGAGCGCCAACGCACGCAGAGACAGCTCCACCATCACAAATGTTCGCCTCAGTCTCAGAGCTCGAATCGGTCCATGGAGATGGGACTCTTTGGGAAACAGAAACTGTTCGATTCAAGAAGCCGTCTGATGGAGTATGTCTTTGGGCGAACGCGGCATTCAACTTCCTTCAGCGTCTTCAATGGCAACATCGGAGCGCTCATCCGACTTCAAGCTCAGCGCCTGAGTTGATGGACTCCAGACATTACGAGTGTGTGGTATGTGGGGCTTGTTACACAGGCAATCCGGTGCATCGCGCAGATTGCGATCTTGCCTTGCTCTTGCAACAAACAGGTAGTGACATGCACATAGCCATGGCCACGAAACGCTTACTCATGTCGTTTCTCTCTGTTAGATTCACTTGATCAGTCGAACCCGCCAGTCCCACCAAGACAAACAACCCAACCGGCACAAGCCCAATCTGGTATTCCCAGAATGGAGGCGCCTGTGTTCGCTTTTGCTCAACAGAAAGCTGCTGAAGAGAACGTGTTGTCCGAGAAACCTCGCAATCACGAAAACACGGCGATGAGTGGGTTTTCTCAGTTACCATCGTTCGGTTCAGCTTCTTTGGATCTCTTGGCAAAAAATCTCAATTTGAACACGTGGGAAGGCTACTCAAGTTTGTCCAAGATTATGTTCAGGTGCGTGACGTCATTCGTCCGTTCATCTCGAGTTAGCGTTGACACCTTTAATCACAGTCTCGAAGCCGATATGAAATCTAATGGGGAGCCTCAGAGGATTTTGTCCAAGCAACGAGCAAAACCCGACGGATCCAAGATAAATGGATCATTGACAGGTTCCCAGCACGCGTCACAATCAGCTCAGATATCTCTCAGCTTGTCGTCTCTTGTTTCAAACATGAAGGAGTTGTCTCCCGAGACGGCAGCTTTCTTGCAAGAAAACGACACCGAACTGAATGGCGATGCAAGTCTGCTCCGCTCACTTAGTCGTGTGAGCTTGGGTGACTTCATTGAAGACGGAGATGCAAAGCTCGAGCCAGACGAAAATGACGTCCGTGTGGCAGTTACATCGCTCACTGCAGTTGTGGTCGATGAATCGAAAGGCGCTGTGACAGAGAATGCGGTAGCGTCAATTGCAGCTGTCAACTTTCAACACTGTGGATATCCAGCCTTCGACAAGTCAAACGAGCTGGTTGGATTCTACTTCTTGACGGAAACGACAGTACGTTCAGCGCTTGCTCAGATTAGATTGTCTGTGGATCTAACAGAAGTGTGGGGTTCTTGTAGAACACCCCAGAGCTTCGCTTCTTGCCGAACTTTTACCCGCTACCACCACCGATGGTCCGCGAGCTCCAGACAAGCTGCGAGAAGTGGCAGTCCGAGCATGGGGTCATTTACAATCGCCAAGGCTCTGATGCGCTGTCACTGGAGAGTCTCAAGCTGAGCGTCATTCAGGCAATTCTTCGGCGACAAGCATAGTTACCTCAGGTCACATTATTTAGCATACGTAACAGTTATGAACCTATTTTATGCCAATTGGACTTCCACAGTCATTGACGAGAAACGGAGTGTCCAGTCACAAGCAGGTCATCGCGATGGGCAAGCACGACTTCCTGACGCCCAAGGCGATCAGCAATCGCATGAAGGTACGCTGCTGTCCCTTTGAAATGCTTTGATCTGTCGCTGTCGCTTCGTGGCATCTGAACGCTGCGGCGTGTTGGGTGGGAACAGGCAAAGGGCCTTCAGAAGCTGCGGTGGTATTGCCAGATTTGTCAGAAACAATGTCGCGATGAGAACGGCTTCAAGTGCCACACAACGTCCGAGAGCCACCAGCGACAGATGCTCATCGTGGCAAATAACCCCGACAAGTTTCTAAGCGGCTACAGTGAGATGTTCGAGAAAGCGTTCTTGGAGAACCTTCGGCGCCGCCACGGCACGAAGCGCATGCAGGCCAACGTCGTCTACAACGAGTACATCTCAGACAAGCTGCATGTGCACATGAATGCGACCCAGTGGACTACGCTCGGTAGCTTTGTGCAATATCTCGGCCGCACCGGCAAGTGCGTGGTTGACGAGACGGAAAAGGTTTGTGGATGAAGTGAGGTAGGTAAAATCATACTCGAGCTGATGTGAATGCTGTGCTGTCATTAGGGATGGTTCATCCAGTACATCGACCGTGATCCGAGAGCGATCGCACGCCAAGAAGAGCTGGAGAAGAAGAAGAAAGCCGACCTTGATCACGAAGAGCGAAATCGTGCGTTCCTCGAACGTCAGTTGAAGATCGCCCAGGAAGCGGTCGCAACGAAGCAAGGAGACGATGATGGAGGCGAGCAGCAGCCTACCAAGCTCATGCGCCGAGATGGAGATGCAAAGATCTCTTTGTCTCTTGATGCAAATAAACCCGGAAAGGGGGCACAGCAGAAGCCGCCGGCGACCAACGTGTTTGCAATGGCATCTGGTGTAGCTCTTGAAGCTGGCAAAAGTGGCAGCAAGCAGAAGCGTGAAGTTGATGCCCTCATGGAAGAGAACGAACGACGGAAACGCCATCGTCGAGATGACGGCGATGATGAAGAAGATCGACGCCTAGAGCATTGGATCCGAAAGGGAATCGTCGTGAAGGTGCTTAACAAGAAGGTAGCGGATGGCAAATACTACAAGCAAAAAGGAGAAATCGTTGGAGTGAAGGACAAGTTTGCTGCGACTGTGGAAATGCTGGAGTCCGGCGATGTGCTCCAACTTGATCAAGACGACCTCGAGACGGTGATTCCGAAAGTTGGGCGCCAAGTCAGAATTGTGAACGGCATCGGTCGTGGGCAGCTTGGTAGTCTGCTCTCCATCAATGTTGAGAAGTTTCATGCTAGCGTTGAGGTTTTGACGGGACGAAAGAGGTACGTCACATCTCCGTAATGATAGAGAGGTCACTCTTCTAACTTTCTGTTGAACGATAGGGGGGATGTCCTGAAGCGGGTCGAGTACGAGGATATCTGCCGTGTTGCACGAGAAGAAGGAACAGGATCGCATCGATGACGCAGTTGTTTTGTGTTCGAGAGAGAGAGAGATTTGACGATTACATGCGTCACTAGAAAACGCAGTTACACATCTGAAGCAGCTACGAATGAGATCACGTTTGCCACACAACACGATTGTAAGCCACAACGCACCGTCCTCTCGTGCGCTCTCATTGGCCTGCTGCTGTTGACTGTCATCCATTGGTTCATCCTCGTCTTGTCGCTTGGCGTGCTCCTCCTCTTCCATCATCATATCCTCATCGAGCGTCGCCTTCAAGTTCTGGATCGTGTGTATGAGAAGAGAAAACTGTTTCGTGCGCACAGTCAATTTGTCTTCAACCGCCTGGAGGGCGCTTTCAGCTTCATCAAGACGGCGTTGCTCAACTGCCAAGTCCCTGGAAATGAACAATTGATTTGAGCGATACGAGTCCCGCCCAAACGAAAAAGTGCCTCGCGCGCGATCGTGGACGTACGCAGCGATGTCCTTGCGCGACGGAAGCTCATTCACGACGCGTGAGATCGACTCGTATTCTTCCTTGTACGCCCGAATCGCCTTCTCGACCTGGACTTTCGCCTTTAGCTCTTCGATCTCCAGGGTCACGCGAGCAACAGAGGAATCTAACGCGCATAGCATGCACTTCTATCAGCGAGCGAGCATCACATTTGCCCATCAGCAACGTCATACCAATCTCTGCGTCCAGTTTCGCGTAAGCATCGAGCTCGCGCTCCGACGTATAGGTCAGAATGTCCACTTTGTTTGCCTCGAACTCCAATTGTTCCATCTCCCAAAGCAGCGAGTCGACTTCCTGTTTGCTACAAAACAAAGGTGCTCAATTAGAGATTGCGTTATGGGCGTTTCTAGAGCCACCAGGAGACGCACGCACCACGTCTCAGGGTCCATGCTTTCATTCGCGAGCGAGTCGAAGAGACTGAGCAGCCCGTCGGCGCATTTCTTGATGCCCGACTTGCCCAGCGTACTCGTACGCGTGAGCAGTCGCCGCCGGATCACGAGGTCTATTCACTCAAGCAGAGACGTAAGGAACAGAGAGAGAGAGAGAGAGAGAGAGAGAGAAAGAGAGAGAGGCGCCAAACTCCCTGTCGCCTTCCTCACCTTCATCCGCCATCTTCACCGCCAGGCACGAATTGAAAAACTTGGGCAGCAACAATCTGCACTAAGTACGCTATGAACGGCACACCGAACTTAGAGAAGACCCATTGACCATCACTCCACCAGCTTCATCATGACTTCAACATTAGGAAGGCAAAGGTATTGCTTGGTGGTGGTGTCCATGCGCGCGTCTGAAAGCGTCATGGGGCACGAGTGCGGATGGTGATTCCAGCAGCCTCTGGAGCATGCATCGTCTGCTGAAACGGAGGCTAGTTGGCCACGTATCAATCCGTGAAGTAGTTGACTCGCGCGTGCGTTATCCCCTCCTCTTCTGTCTCCACGGTCGCGCGCTCCGGTGGCGATTGTCTAGTGGCCACAAATAGCTGTGCAACAGTGGCAGCCATCTTCACTTGCTTGTTTCACGGATCGACGAAAGAAGTTGCTTGCTTTCGGCACGACGCATGTGGTTCGGCATCGCGCCAGCACCAGCACCAAGCCCGAGGACCAACACAAAGGCATACCATCCGCCGTGGTGCACTTGCCCCAAGCATGTTACGTCCCCACGCAAGTCACCACGTCGCTCGCATCTCGGTCTCGCTCATGGCGCCATCGGTCACATCAAGAACCAAGCAAACCGTGACGTACGGCTCACTACTCGACATGAACGCGATCTCCTCAATGTGGCTGTTGTTCTTGGGGAGGAATCGACTGGTCAAAACGCGCGGAAAACGCATCATCCAAGAGAGGCTTCTTCTCGCGCAGCGATAACGCACAGGACGCACGCAAAGGACCGGATCTCGACGCGACCATCCGCCGATGAAGATGAACACTACTCGGGTGACGAAACAGCATGTTTGAGTCAAGCGGTAGTTCATTCCAACGAAAGCTACAGTCGCTCAGGCAGCCAGCGCCGAGGATTTCGCCATTCCACGCCTCGTAGCACCGCAAGGCGGCAGTTCTCGCTTGCCATGAGTGACTCGCTGCCAAGTCAGAAGATTGACGATCACACATACTACGAGAACCATGATGAGTAAGTGAGGCAAGTTTGGCAACACGAGACAGCTCCAAAGAATCCTGGGAACCTAATGGGAGTCTTTACGTGGTTAGCAATGGATACCTTCAGGGTGAAGCTCTGCAGGTAACGCTTCGGCCTCCCACCAGCGCTCGAAGAAGCGCTCGATCTCGGAGTCGATCGGGAGGTGCATCAGAAGGCCGTCGAGACGATCCAAAAGCGCTGCGTGAAGATGTGGCCTCATGCATTGTCTTGAATCAACCGACACCGACGCGATCACAGCCATCGAACCTTGTTGGCCACACATCAAGCGTCAGCGCGATACTCTTGCACGATGATCGATATATCGTCTCTGCGTCGATTGACGGGTCCGTGAAGATATGGTCTCGTATTTCATTCGAGTGCTTGCACACGTTGTACGGCCACCGTGATAGCGTCTCATGCATTGACTTGTCGCAACGATGGCTTGTATCTGGTTCTCACGATTGCACGCTTCGAGTTTATGCCTGCTACCAAAGTTTTCGCTTCATCCACGAACTGGTTGGCCATACAGCCAATGTGACACGCGTTCAACTTCTCCTCGTCATGGAAGAATCTTGCGTTTTGAGTTACGCTGATGACGCTACCATGCGGGTGTGGCACGTCGAGCACGGGGAATGCCTTGCACTGTTCTCAGGCCATTCGTCTCGAATCACTTGCGCCATCCTCTTCAACAGTATCGCTGATGGTCGAGTCTCACTTTGCTCAGGATCAGCCGATACGACGGTTTGCTTTTGGTCGATGTGCCCATTGTCTGAAGCTCCATGCCTCGCCGGTTCTTCTATCATCACGGCTGAGCGAGCGCATCGTGTTCACAGCTCGACAGTTCAATGCCTCGCCATTTTCGAGGACAAAGAAGGTCGTCCCGGTCGCGTGTTCAGTTGTTCCAATGACGGTACAATCCAGTCGTTCGACGCAAATTCGTTTGAGCACCTCGGACAAATTTGCACGGCTCAGTCTCCGATCTACTCAATGGTAATCCACGCAGCTACTGGGAGATTGATTTGCTCCACTGGTGACGGCCGCTTGCTCATTATCGATGATCTGACGAACTTCCCCGTGAAGCCTCCTAGTCGGCGAGAGCTGCGCATTGCAAGCAAATGGATATCCTCACTCCAGTTGTTGCGCAGTGGCTGGCTTGCCTGCGGATCTGAGGATCAACTAATTGTCGTTGATGTCGAGTCACCAGTGATCGCACGAGTCATTAACACAAACCACGGCTTCATCACGTGCGTCCGTTGGCTTCCACCGTACAATTTGGTCACAAGCGGCGAAGACAATGTTATCAAGATATGGTCCATGTCTTCTCGAGACTGAGCCGAAGCCGCATCTATTTCGAGTCTGAGTCTTTGAATTGCTGTAGGTTTTCTTGATGAAGACGAGATAGAGCTTCGTGGCGACTACGAGCCTCAACTGAGCTGAATTTTCGCCGGCAAAGTTGACATATGATCAGCGGTTCGACTTCATTGGAATTTGTCGTCTGGGGTGTGTCGTTCTCTCCTTGCCGCTGTCGTTTCCAGCTTCTCCAGCTATCAGCGTTTGCGTCGACCGTCGAAGAAGCAAGCCACTCTTCCCGTGCTTGGGTGAGATCGTCCGCTCTTTGCGACACATCTGAAGGATCCATTGGAGCATTGTAGTCCCGTTCGAAGCCTTTCCTGAGGAAGTCTTGTCGTGCTTTTGCCTCTTCCTCGCGCTGAAAGTCTTGCCAGATTTCTTCCGGGGTTCGGCGGCGAGCAGGCGCTTTCGAAGCAGACGCCGATGTCGAACTTGACGTGGGCGAAGGTGTGGCAGATCGCTTGCGCTTTACCCGACTTTGCCGTTGTGTTTGTGGCTTTGTCTCACCAGATCGGTTCTTCGTCGACGGTGTCGGGTGGGATGCATTCGGGGATCGAGGCGATTTCTCACGACGGAGTTGCGTGATGTACAAGCGTTGTGAAGCATGATCGACAAGGCACTCGTATGCCTCGCAGAGTCGTTTGAACGCCGCTTCCGCATCTGTCAGACAGACATCGTGTGACTGTGTTCACGTTCACGTTGTAACGCTGAATGCAGGATAACTGGCAGCTCAAACCTGGCGACCTGTTCTTGTCCGGATGCACTTGTATTGCAAGCGTCTTGTAGCAACTGTATTGAACGTTATCAATCAGCACGCAAGCAGTGAGTATCAAGCACAGTGTTTACTCGTACCGACGAATTACAGTCGGCTCAACCAATGCGACGAGCTCCAGGCCAAGCACATGAAAGTAGTTCCTGCGCTTTGGAGAAGAACAGCGCGAGTTGTATGAGTCTGATTGATTCGGCTGGCAATGGAGCAGCGGCATCTTCATCATGGACGTTCACGCAACACAACGCACGTGCTCTGTAGGATTCGAGTCGCTGCGCGACTGCCATCATCAACTGCGCTCGTCATTTCGTCAGCAACAGGCTCAGCTCCTCAAGCTGTGACCAGTCGTGCTAGGCCAGCTCAGCCAAAGACTAAATTCATCTGCAGTGCTAGAAACGGATGTTGTCACTCAAAGATCCGTATCGAGGACACTCTCGATCCATATAATGACAGGAGCGCAGAGCAACACTTCATGCCGGAGGTGCGATTGATAAACTGGCAGCAACACGTGACCAGTTTGTCGACGCGCTGTGCGCCATCAATGGAGCACACGCCTCTGTGTTGTCTGATGGTAGACAGCGCGAACAGTGGCGCATGTACACGCAATCAGGGACTGGTAATGTGTACGGTAGGTCTGTGTTGGTGCGTCTGTGTGAGTGACTGTGTGTGCTTGTCTGCGCTCGCTCGCAAGGGATACAGAGAGCGTCTGAGGGCTGCCATTACCACAGCCAATGAAGCGTTTGAATACCGGTAGCCAAAAGAATCGTCGAGCATCGTGTGTGATTGTCCCCCTTAGTCATCCTCGGCGACACCTTTGTCCACTGAAGTCGACGGATCGCTCTCAGATTGCGTACGCTGACGCTTGAGACGTAAGGCGAGCGCCTGCACGCGCCTCATGAGACTGAGGTCGTGCTGCAAAACCTCTGCATCGAAGTGCTGCACAAGCGAAGCGAGGGAGAGGACGTCAGAAGTCGCGACACACTGTCATCAGACTCGTTTCGAACGGTACGCACCTCTTCTTTCAGCGACTGCAGCAGCCGTTGGTACTCTGCAGCATCAACGTCACCACCCTCGAGCGCCTCAATCGCAGGCGCACTATCGAGTAGTGACTCGATTTGCTCGAAGAGTCGCTGCTCTTCGAGTGGATGACACTGGTCTGGTCGACGACGTTTGCGCTCGTGGTCGATGGCCTCCGCGAGTTTCTCCACGTTGGTCACGTGGATGAAGCCGTGGCCCCAGGGATACAGCACCACACAGAACTGGTCGTCTCGCCGATACGCTCGGAGATATCCGACGCCCATGGGCGTCGCCACCAGGTCGTCCATGCGCATGCCACCTGCGACGGGTTGCGAAAACCGTGAGGCAACCACTCAGAAAGAGGATACAGCGCAAGAAGAACTCACCGACAACGTGCTCTTTTCGAGTCACCATCCCTTCGATCGGGTCTGCCATCCAGCTGCGCAGAAACGCCGCGACCTGGTCCTTGAGCTTGAGTGTCAGCAGCGTCTTGCTCGCGAACGCGAGCTTGGACGCGGGGTTCGAGAGCGCGCTGAGCAGCGCGCGCACCGAGTCTTCGAGCGCGCGGCGGAAGCGTGACTGCGGCTGCAGCTTGATGGCCTGCTGCACGAGCCTGACGATCGTGTCGACCTTGCGCGACGGCACGATCGCGACGGCCTGCAGCAGGTGGAGCCAGCGAAAGTCTCGCTCGCCGTACGCGTGCACGCGCGGCGCCGCGACACGCAGCAGCAGGCTCGAGCGCGCGGGCAGAGAGAACGTCAGCGCATTGCGGTTCTCTGCTTTCTGCAGCTGCACGTCCTGCGCGCTGAACGACGGCAGTCCCGAGGTTGTCGACGGTGTCATGTTGGTCGACCGCTATCCGAGAGTGTTCATGGTCGGTATTTCGCGGTTTTCAACAGAGTGTTTTTACTTCGTTTAAACGCTTCACCTCTGTTATGTGGTTATTTCGTTTGAACGCTTCACACTGTTATGTGGGTTTTTCGTTTAAACGCTTTACCTCTGTTATGTGGTATGAATCTCGCGGCATCGCGTATCACGGGATTTGTGGCAGGTGATACCGTAGTGGTGAGCAGGACCGTCCGCAGCAGCAGCACCAGCACCAGCAGCTCCATGGGAACGAACATGGTGCCGCTCGTCGCTGCGTGCGGCCGCGGGCTCCACGCGCCGCGCCGCATGACTCTATCGCAGCTTCGAAGGACGACTGCGAGAGTACCCTCAAGTGCGGTGGGCGCCGTCGCCCCATTCTCCAGCAAACGGCGCACGCGGTTCCACGAGTCACCGGCGGAGCAGCGCCGCTCCGACAAGCTCTTCTCGGCGCTGCGCGTCAAGCAGCAGGCGCAGCTCGCGCGCTTGCGTGATGCGCTCGACAGAGAGCAGCGGCGCTCTTCTGTGAAGCAGGAGCAGGCGGCCGCTCCACCGACTGTGGCCGACGTCGACGCGCAGCTGCGCGAGTTCCAGGAGCTCATGGCGCGCAAGGAGGCGCGCAAGCAGCGCGTGAAGCACCTCCCGCTCTTCCGCGAGGACTCGACGCTGTGGGAGCAACTTGGAGCTGCGACTACGCTCCGCGATCTGGATGGTCTGCCGACCATCGCATTCAACGGCCCCGTGTCCGTCGTACTCTCGGCGGACGACGAGCGCGAGCACGTGCCGTATCTCAGCACGCAGAAGGTGAGCGTCGACTGCGATCTTCCATTGTGTCTGAATACGAATCGCTGATGCCGTGTGGACGACAGATCATCGGCATCGACACCGAGTCCATGCCGCGGCTGTGCCATCGCCAACGCCCAAATCCCGTCTGCCTCATCCAGATTGCGACGCTCGAGCGATCGCTGCTGTACCGCCTTCGTCGTGGCGCCGCGCTGCCACCGTATCTCCGAGCGATGCTCGAGAGCCCGCGCGTCATTAAGGTCGGACACTCGCTTGAAGACGACTTCCGTCTCATCAAGAAGGCCAAGCTCGTCACCGCCGTCAACACGACACTTGACACGCTACCGATCGCCACGCAGCTCGGCTGCCTGCGCCCGGGACTCAAGACGCTTTGCCAGCTCTTCCTTCATGGTGCCATCTCGAAGGAGATGCAGGTCTCCAACTGGGAGGCTCCTGAGCTTAGTGACGATCAGATCCGCTACGCAGCGACGGACGCGTGGGCTCCTCTGCGAGGTACGTCTCGATTGATCGACCGATTGCTGGGCTGTTGTGGCTCAACTGATCCTTGGGACGACTGTGCAGTGATGCTTGAGATGATGCAGTTTGAAGATGTGCGTCGGCGACTGCGCGTCAAGTCGTACGATGCCAGCAGTGGCAACCGCATCGATGAGGACGCGACCCCGCGAGTGCTGGCAGTCTTGGAGGAGTGTGCGCTCGCTCTCAAGGCGAGCGCAAGGTAGAGACACATGAGCGCGAATGAAGAGACCGAGACAACTCTGTGCTGTCGAATAGAGGATTGATATTTAGAATCTTCAACATGTTCATCGTTGAGCAGCAGGTCGTGGCGCCGAGGTCTCGAGCACGCAGGCGAAAGGGAACCAGCCGCATCGACCACTGGGTAACGAGCCGAGTGCCCAGAGGCGCTCGTCCATCCACTCGCATTGCGAAATGAGGACCAGGTCGTTGAGCTCGACCGCAAGCTCGGGCCGCTCACAGACCGACCCGCGTCGGTTGATACCAGGTGTTGACGGAGTATGCGCTGTCCTGACGATAAACTGCTTCTCAACCGATTGCCACTCGACGTACGTGCACGGGAACCAGCCGACCTCCGGCCCGACAGCGCCTTCTCGCCGCCCTCGCCACCAGCCAAACTCGTTGACATCGACCACTGCGACGGTCTCTCCGTCCTCGAGCGACATCTCACTCGAATCTGTCGCGGTGTAGTTCGCGATGGCGCGCACGGACCCGAGCGATGGTTGAAGAAGAAGCGATTTTCGTGGAGCTGCAGCGTCTTCGGCAACTGTAGCGACGGCAGCACTTGGCACCAGACGAGCCGGGTCCTCCTCGTCACTTGAGAACTCGGCGTTCGTCGGTGCTGCATCGGATGCTTCGCTGCGAGGACTCGTCATCGTTGACGACGCCGAGCGATTCGATGGTGAGAAGGACGACGCAGGTGATGACGGCCCGTCGTTCGCTGCCAGTCTGCTGGTCTTTTGCTCGGTGCTTAGAGACGACTCGATACTCTCCATGCTATCATCTAGAAGCTGGAGGAACGGGTGACGCAGCAAGTCCGAGGCAGTTGGGCGGCGACTCGGATCCTTCTCGAAACACGACAAGAGAAACGACCGCGCAGAGTCTGAGAGCTGAGGCGGCAGCGGTGGAATCGCGTCCCGCGACGCGATGTGGAACATGGCAGTCAGTGGGTTCGAGTGATTGTGCTGCAGCCATCATCGATGCAGAGGTGAGACCAGCAAACAAGCACGACCGACAAGGAGGGAGCACGCACCCATGGCGGTCGACCTGTCAGGAGCTCGATCATGATGCAGCCGACGCCCCAGACGTCAGCTTTCTGCCAACCGTCCTGCCCTCGCTCTGCGCGCACGATCTCCGGCGCCATCCAGTATGGGGACCCGAGACCTTCCCGCACAGATCTAACCTCGAGCATGGTGACAGCCCGCTTGTAAAGCATTGAGGAGCTGTCACTCGATTGAAACGTACCTCGCGGTCTCTTGCTCTTGTAGGAACTCGTCTTCGAGCGTGTCATCGTCGGCGTCGGCATGGCCGCTGCTCTCTGCTCTGTGGTCGCATCGCCGCGACTGCTTCGCCGTGCCGAAGTCCGCGATCTTGACTACACCGTCGCCCGTCAGTAGCAGGTTCGCGCACTTGAGATCGCGGTGCGCGACGCCGAGGCGGTGCAGATACGCGACACCGAGCGTAACGTGACGCACGAAGCGCTGCGTCGTTGGCTCGTCGAACGGTCCCTGGTCCTTCACAGTTCTGTCACTCGAGTCAGTTCATGTGGGATATGACTGAAGTGACCGGACACGAAGGACGAGAACGTACCTGCTGAGCGCCCCAGCTTCGACATACTCCATGAAGATATTGTAGATCGGCCCTCGTCTCTCTGGATAAAGTATTCATTACTGAGTGTTGTGCGTCGATCGAGGAAGCAAGCGACAGCCTACCGCATCCGAGGAATCGAACGATATGCGGATGCGGCTCCAGCGACGAAACGATGTTGACCTCTCTCTCGATCCTCTGAAGCGGCTGCACTCGCTGCATGTTCAGCGACGACGTGTCGTTGCCTTGATCGATCTCTTCTTGGATGTACATCTGCTTGACCGCCAACAGCTCCGTGCTGCACGTGTTCCGTGTAAGCGAGCGAGGCTGCAAATCGTGCGTAACTAAGGAGGAAGCACGCACCTAGGAACGCGAATGCCAAGGCGTACGACACCGAACCGCCCGGACGCGATGACTGGGCCTTGCTGCCAGACCAACGTCCTGTGTTATGGCTGCTGTGATAAGCAACGTGAACAGCGCACGAGACTCGAACAGCGTGTGGGACGCACTCAGACGGAAGGAAGGACAGCACGAGGTCATGATCTATAGAGGCAGTGGCAGAGGTCTCGTGGTGGGGGTCTGCAGCGTGTTGCGATGGCGTGGACCGCATCGTCAACGATGTCATCGTGCAGCGCTGTGGGTACACACAATCAGGTGTCACGCCATGCACGAAAGGACACGAATGGCTCTATTCGTGTGCGCCACACCATCTCACGTCACAGCAGCGCCTTCTATTCAGTGCGCGTCTCGATGTCACCACAGGAACATGCTTGCGTGCCCTCATCGCCGGCACACACTGCGTTGCGCGAACGGCCGGGACACGGCGGCTCTTTTGTGTCCCACACAATCTGAACACCAAACGTTTTCCACCAATGGAACTCGTGAGACCATGTTTTCCTCCAATCAACGACGTATCCGTTTGCGCAAACCCACTGTGACACCGTGACGCGCCCTGCATGGACGCGCCTTTGGATCCATCCACTCAAAAACAATTGCGAAAACGATCTTTGGCGGACTCGACCGCGACGACTCCGCCTGCTTCGCGTGCTCCTCTCTCTCTCTCGCTCGCTTGCTGTCATTCCGCATTTCCCCGCCGCTTGGCCACGACCTCCCCCCGCTTCCTCATGCGCCTCTTCCTCTCCAGACTGTCCTCCATGCAGACCGCCGCCACCTCGCTCGGTCGCACGCGCGCCTTCGGCACCAAGAGCTCGCAGCTCACGTCGCAGGTCTTCAAGGACCACCTCAAGACGGTCACGATGGCCGACCAGAACGAGACGGTGCTCCCCGGCGGCCGCCATCTCTTCCCGCTGCTCCCCAAGGCGTTTGACGGCGTGAGCCAGATCGGCGTCATCGGCTGGGGCTCGCAGGGTCCCGCGCAGGCGCAGAACCTGCGCGACTCGCTCGAGAACACGGACATCAAGGTCAAGGTCGGCCTGCGCGCCAACTCGTCGTCCATGGACAAGGCCCGCGAGGCCGGTTTCTCGGAGGACAAGGGCACGCTCGGCGAGATGTTCGACGTCATCAAGGAGTCCGACATGGTGCTGCTGCTCATCAGCGACGCCGCCTGCACGGAGCTGTACCCCAAGGTCTTCTCTGCGCTCAAGCCCGGTGCCACGCTCGGCCTCTCGCACGGTTACCTGCTCGGCCACCTCAACTCGGTTGGTGATGCGTTCCCGAAGGACATCAACGTTGTCATGGTCGCGCCCAAGGGCATGGGCCCGAGCGTGCGCCGCCTGTATGTCCAGGGCAAGGAGGTGAACGGCGCGGGCATCAACGCCAGTGTCGCCATCCACCAGGATGTGAACGGCAAGGCCACGGAGCATGCGCTCGGCTGGAGCATCGGTCTCGGCTCGCCGTACACGTTCTACACGACGCTCGAGGATGAGTACAAGTCGGACATTTTCGGCGAGCGCGGCATCCTTCTCGGCGGCGTGCACGGCCTGATCGAGGCGCTGTTCCGCCGCTACGTGCAGAACGGCATGTCCAACGAGGACGCCTTCAAGCACTCGGCCGAGTGCATCACGGGTCCGCTGAACACGATGATCTCGCACCACGGCATCAAGGCCGTGTACGAGCACTTCAAGGGCGAGGATCGCAAGGTGTTTGAGAAGGCGTACACGGCGGCGTACACGCCGTGCCGCGACATCCTGGAGGAGTGCTACGACGACGTCGCCTGCGGCAACGAGATTCGCAGCGTGAACAACGCGGTCTCGCGCCACGGCCGCTTCCCGATGGGCAAGATCGACAAGACGCTCACGTGGAAGGTCGGCGAGAAGGTGCGCGCGGCGCGCGACGGCACGTTCATCATGGACCCGTTCACGTGCGGCACGTACGTCGCGATGATGATGGCGCAGATCGACCTTCTCATCGAGCGCGGTCACTGCTACTCGGAGGTCGCGAACGAGTCGGTCATTGAGTCGGTGGACTCGCTGAACCCGTACATGCACGCGCGCGGCGTCGCGTACATGGTGGACAACTGCTCGACGACGGCGCGTCTCGGCTCGCGCAAGTGGGCACCGCGCTTCGACTACTTGCTGACGGAGCAGGCGTTCGTGGCCGTCGACGAGAACAGAATAGCGCATGAAGCCAAGCTCCTGAGCGAGTTCAAGGACCACAAGATCCACGAGGTGCTGGCCGTGTGCTCTAGTCTGCGCCCGAGCGTCGACATCTCGGTGCAGTAAACGGATCCGTAGCGACCGCTGCACACGCAGAACGCAGACAGACGCGTCGCGCTGTTGTTGTATCTCTTTGTTATACAAACACTACATTCCCTTCATACTCTATTGATTTGCTTGTTGTCGTTCCAGCTTTATTGCTGTGGTCACGATGGTCGTCGAGCCGTGATGGCGATCGACGCAACGAACGAGAAGAAGAGATAGGAGAAAGCGTGGCCTTCAATGATGACGAAGATGAAGACAGGTAAATTGTTGATGAAATAAATGTAGTGTGATCTACGAGAGCCGGGTGGATGAGTGAGACTGACTGTGACTGACTGACTGACTGACCGACTCTCGACAACTTGGCGCCGGCGCTAGAGCACTCTAGTTCTTGCGGCTGCCCGTGCGCTTGAGCGTCGACTTGGCGCCAGCGCCAGCGTTCTCGCCATCGGTGCCGACGACGATGGGCTCCGCGACCTCGAGCTTGATCTCGCCCGTGGCCTCTAGCAGCTCGCGGCACTTGTCGATCCAGCTCACCAGCTCCTCCAGCGAGACTACAACACACAGAGAGACTCAACGTCAGTCACAACAGTCATCGCAAGTCACACGCGTCCTCTTCGCCCACGTACTCATGCCGTCCTTGTCCTTGTCGATCTGCGAGATGAGCCACTCGACGTCCTCCTCGGTGTTGGCCTTGCGCAGGATCGTCATGACCGCGTGCTTGATCTCGTCCGCCGAGAGCACACCGTCCGTGTCGAGGTCGAGCACGTTCAGGCGGTCGCCGACCTCGCGGTCCACCTTGTCGAGCTCCATCTCGAGGTTCGAGAGCATCGAGTCGAGCTTCTTCATCATGCGACCCGCCGTCTTGTTCTCGCGGGTCTGCGCACCGATGCGACCGGCGGCCAGCAGTCCCTCCACGTCCATCTCCGACTTGTTCTGCTTCATCTGGTCGACGGCCTGACGCTCCTTCTCGACGATCGACTTGAACGCCAGCGACTCGAGCGCGCTCAGCTCCTCGATGCTCACAATGTGCTCGATCGTCTTGGGCGGCGCCGCAGCCGGAGCCTCGGGCGTCGCCGCGGGAGCCGCCGGCGTCGACACCGTCGTGCTCACGTCGGCCGCGTCGACCGTCGCCGTCACGGTCGTGGCCGTCACGCCGCTCGACGCCGCCGTGCTCGCAGTCGCCTCGACCGTCACCGTCGCGGCCTCGGCAGTCGCCTGCGTCTCGGCGGTGGCGGCGGCCGCCGTCGCAGCGGCCTCCTCGTCGGCGGCCTTCTTCTTGGCCGCCTCGCTACGGAACTTCTCCTCGTCGGCGATCATCTCGTTCTGGTAGCGGATGGACTCGAGCTTGAGCTCGCGCATCTCGAGACTCTCCTTGCCCGACGTCTTGGCCGACAGCGCGACCTCCGTCACGACCTCCTCATCCATCGACGACAGCGACGTCGCGAGCGCGGCCTCGGGGCTGTCCATCGCCGTGATGTTGAGTGCGCGCGACATGATCAGCAGGGATGTCGGCACGTTCTTGTTGATCGAGAGGTCGAGCCACTGGCGCATCTGGCGCATGTAGCCGGCCTTCGTGAGGCCCGTGGCGCGCATGCCGCGCTCCATGCACGCCTGCTGCAGCTCCTCCTTGTCAAGCGAGTCGAGACCCTCCCAGATGATGTCCTGGTCGTCCTTCTTCAGCTGACGCACGCGGTTGCGCAGCTGGAAGCGCAGGAAGTTGTCGTTGCCATAGTGCTGCACGCCCATGTAGCGGCACATGGCCACGAGCTGCGGGCGCGAGATGTTGTCGAGCATGAGCTCATCGTTGAACAGCGTCGCGACGCGCAGCGTCTCCTCCGCGGACACAGGCTCGCCACGCTGCGCACGCTCCACGAAGTCCATGACCTCGCCAGCGGTGGCCTTGCGCTCTTCGGTCACGCCCTCGGTGTCACGCGTGTCCTCCATGATCTCCTTCACGGTCTCCTGCAGGAACTCAGCGAGCGACACGCGCAGCTGCAGCTGGCGCTTCATGTCCTCCTCGCGCTGGAACGAGTCCTTGAACGTGCTCGGCAGCATGTTGGGGAACATCTTGAGCGCCACGGGCAGCAGCAGCTCCATGAAAGGCACGATCACGAAGAACGCGAACGGCACGAGGCGCAGCAGATCCGCGACCGTGCGCTGCAGCTGCTTGCGCTCGCGGCGAGAGAGCGCGTTGCCGCGCAGCAGGCGGCGCAGGATACGCGTCGACGTCGTCACGTCGGCGTAAAGCAGCTTGGAGCCGAGCCAGTAGTGCTTGAGCTCGGCGCGCACCTTCTCCTTCATGCGGTTGAGCCACGCCTTGACGGCCGCTGGGTCGCGCACGAGCAGCTGGATGCCGTGGCCGAGCGACTTGACGCCCGACACCGTGAGCTCTGGCGCGCGCTTGATGAGCGACACGGCCTGCTCCGAGACCTTGGGGATCTGCTGGTTGAGGTTGTCCACGCGGATGAGCTGGCGCTCGCCACCCTTCTCCAGCGCGCTCACGAGGCGCTCTTCCTGCGCCTTGATCTTGCTACGGCGGCGGCGTGCAGCGGCGATACGCTTCTTGGCGGCGGCGGCCTCCACGGGCGTCACAGGCGTCACGGTTGCCGGCTCGTTGCCGTTCGTGGACGACGTGTTGAAGCCGCGGCGCTGCAGCGCAAAGACCGCGAGCGCCTGGCTGTTGATCTCTCGACGAATGAACGGCGATGTGTAGGGCTGCGACAGCGGCGGCAGCACGGCGGCAAGGCGCGTGGCCGTGCCGTGTAGCGTGTTGTCGCGGCGGCGCTCCGAGTCGGCGGTCGAGAAGGCCGTGAACGGAGCGCTGAGCGGGTGCAGCGCCGCGTTGTGCTGGTGGTGCCAGCGCTGCTGGCGGCGCAGCAGCAGCGAGTCGGCGCTGGCTTGCGCGTGGCGGCGCGAGGCCCCGGACGCTCGGACGCACGCGCGGAGCATGGGGACGAGAGTGGATCTGGGGCTGACGACGCAGATGCGATTGTGAGTGAGGTGAAGACTGTGGCCAGCGGTTCCAGCGGTCGGTTCACGAGCTCCGATCGATGATACTGTACGATCGACACGGGGTACGTAACCTGAGACGTGAAGCCACTAAAGGGTAACCACCGACCCACATCCAAACTTGATAGCCATCATTCTCGACAGCTCACACCAACATTCCGAAATGAGCATACAGATACCGGTGCTGTACCGGTATTTTCTCGTTTGACGTGACGACTCGACTGGTGTGGTGTGGTGCGACCGATGTCCATCACGACGACGGCGACGCGAAGCGAAGCGACGTCTGTCAACTGTCTGTCGTGAGCGGGATGGTCTCGGCGTCGGCGTCGACGAAGAAGAAGAAGAAGGCGAAGAAAGGCGCCAAGCGCAAGCCCGTGAACCTGCAGGCCAACTTCAACAGTAAGTGCAGCAGTCGACGCAACGCGGGTGGCGCGGGGGCCGAGGCCGAGGCCGGGGCCGACGCCGAGGACGGAACGGTGGAGCCGCATCCGGCGGCGTTCGACATCTCTGCGCTCCACGCCGACATGTTTCCGTCCAACGACGAGGCCATCCCTGCTGAGGTTGCTAGTCGTACGAATCCGACTGATGACGGCGGTGATGCTGATGCTGCAGGCGGCATGGCGCTCGGCGACTTTCACCTCCACAGGTTTGGCGCGACCAAATGACGAGAGCGGCCCAGGGACCATCGTCTGACGTCACTCTTTCTCTCTCTATCTCTCTGTTGCATGGCAGCGTGTGCAGTGACGGCAAGCTGAAGCCACACGACGTGATCGCGAAAGCGGTCGAGAATGGTGTCGAGTACATGTCGCTCACGGACCACGACACGATGGCCGGAGTGCCCGAGGCCATGGCTGCGGCGCAAGAACTCGGCGTGTTCGTCATCCCCGGCGTCGAGATCAGCGCCGAGGTCAAAGGTGGAGAGAACCTGCATATCCTTGGCTACTTTTATCCAGGATCAAACAGCTCCGAGCTCGAGAAGCAGCTGGAGAAGATCCGAATGGGTCGGCACAAGCGAGGCAAAGAGATGCTCGCGAAGCTGGTACGTTATGACTGAGCGCTCTCTCCAGTCGATGGAGTCTATGGCTGTGCTGAGAACGGCGGACCCCATGCATTGCAGGCCAGCATGGGAATCAAGCTGCGCTGGGAGCGAGTGCTGGAGATTGCCGGAGAAGCTGCGCCTGGTCGTCCCCACGTCGCGCAGGCACTCGTGGAAGGCGGCTTCGTGTCCAACTTCCGGGAGGCATTTTCTCGGTACCTGCACAACGACGGCCCTGCATACGTCGAGGTATCAATTGCAATAGTTGCGATGAATGTGTGCGCTCGTGGTCCTCATCCTTCGCGTCTTTAGGGGGAACATTTTCCACCGGAGGAGGCGATCAAGCTCATCGACAGCGCTGGTGGCGTCTCAGTGCTCGCGCATCCGTGGTGCTGCAAGGTGAGTCGCTCCATCGTCATGCTCATTGTCGACTTGGAGTGTAAGCGCACTGATAACCGTTCGCTTGCAGGACCCAATGAACCTCGTTCCGCATCTCGCCTCTCTCGGCATCCAAGGCATCGAGGTCTACCACGACACTGGGAAGATTGACATGTACGGTGCGCTCGCGAAGGAGAGCAACCTGCTTCGGGTACGTCGCGTCTTGACTCCCGCTTACAGCATTGCATGACGCCCTCACGAGGTCTTTGCGTCGCACAGCTCGGTGGATCCGATTTCCACGGCATCGACCCCAAGACGGAATGCGCTCCTGGCGACATCCCACTGCCGAAGCGCCACATCGATTTGTTCCTGGCGCACGCGAAGCGCGTGTGGGAGCGTCCGCTGGCGGAACGACTGCGTGCCATCGCACAACAACGCGCTGAGGCAGAGACGCCCGAGAGCGTGCTCATCTGGAACGAGCAGCGCGACTTCGCGCAGCAGTTCGTCGAGTCGGAGCTGGGGCTCAGCCTGAGCATCGAAGAGACGCGGGGGCACTATTCTAGAGTGACACTCACGCGGTAATAGTGACATTAGTGACATACTGGTTTGAATACCGGTTTTTCCATGGACGTCTTTCAAACCGTGACCGGGATGATGACGACGTTCAAGTGATTCTTTCGCCGGCGCGGATGAGTATGAGCGACGCCCCGAGCCACGAGCCGACGCCGAGCAGCGTCCCTGACGACGTGGATCTCGATGATCTTCTGGATGGTGCGTTGGGCTTCGTGTTGGCCTTCGCGTTGGCGTCTGTCTCGAGTGCTGGTGCTGAGTGACGCGCGTCGTGGCTGCGTAGACGCACTGGACGACTTTGCCGACGAGATCAGCAGCAGCAGCGCCAAAAGCAACCACAGCACAGGTTCGTTTCTGCGATCCTCGTATCAATGGACCGTCGGTATGTATTCACTGTGTGTCGCTAGCCGCAAAGGCCTCCGTTGCGCCCGAGATCAGCGCCGTCCTGGAGGATGCCGCTGCGACGACCGACCAGACAGCAGACCACGAGATGGAGACGCTCAAGGAGGTCTGTCTGCATGAAGAAAACGCATCGCTATGAGCAGTATCGTTGTCGGGTGAACTGAGCACTGTCATGTGTCTGTAGAGCATGGCCAAGTTCCTGGAAGATGCCCAGAATCCCGAGTTCCAACAAGTGCTGGAGCAGGCGTTTCGAGAGCTGAGCACAGACGGCGGTACGGATAATCGGGGCGGGTGTACTGTGAGCACCATCTCTCTGACGATCGATTGTTGGATTTGCAGGAGATGGCGCTGACATCGAGAAGCTGCTGGGATCGCTGTCTATGAAAAGCGGAGACGCTGCCGCGGCTGCTGCGCCAGAGGTCGCCGACGAAGACCTGGATGTGAACGTTGGCGTCGCCAAGACACTGCAGGTAAGTGAGGAATGCAGGATCAGTCGCTCCTCGACAGAATTCTTCTGAGGTGTCGATGGCAGAATATGGCGAAAGCTGCCGAAGACATGGAGGGACTGGAATCGGCCAAGATGGAGGAAATGGGCGAGGAAATGATGGAGGAGATGCTCCGTAAATTTGAGACCATGGGCGAAAAGGTGAGCTACATGCACAATAGAATAAACAGGCATGCAGTCGCGTTGGAGAACTGACTTTCATCGAACGATCGCAGAGCGACTTCCAAGATCTCGTGGATGGAATGATGCAGCAGCTGCTGTCCAAGGATGTGATGTACGACCCGATGAAGCAGATCTGCGAGCGGGTACACGCCCATGTTCCGATGGCTTTTGGTTGCCAACTCAACCATTGACTCGGTGTTCATACTTGGTTTCAGTATCCTTCGTGGCTCGCAGAAAAGCAGCCGTTGCTTCCCGCCGAGGACTATGAGCGGTGCGGTTGAATATCACTAGGAAGCTGCCAATCGATAACAAACTGATCAGCGTGTGGTTTCCTAACCAGGTACGGCAAACAGTACCAGTACTTCCAGCGCATTATTGCTGTCTACGAGTCCGAGCCAGACAACTTCGCCAAGCTTTCCGAGCTCATGCAAGCGATGCAAGAGACCGGCCAGCCACCGTCAGAGATTGTGAAGGAGCTCGCACCTGGCTTGCAGTTTGACGATGAAGGCATGCCAGTGATGCCCAACATGGTAACTCGACTCTCTATTTAGGATTACCTCGAGAGAGTATCGCTCAACGGGATTTGCATGCTGCAGGGCCCAGGAATGTTCCCTGGTATGGCTGGAATGCCTGGTGTTCCACGTACGTCCCCCGACTTGAAAATGGGTGTCATGGCGTGGTGTCTGACGAGTCTCTTTTTGAATATTGTCTTCCTTCAGTCGGAGGTGGAGTCGGTCAGGAGCAATGTGGTTTGATGTGAAGCAAGCAGTGCAACAGAGTGTCATTGTGCACACGCTCGCTGGTGGTGGCGGCGTCGTCTCGTCGCAAACTGACAAGATATCGAAGTTAAAACCGAAAACGCAAGGCTGTGTGTTGCACGAAATGTGGCTCATGCTCTCTCGATGTCATTCTTCTGCACTACATGGTCGCCACGAGATAGAGACTCAAGCTGCGTTGCAGAGCACAAAATGCAATGATTGCGGCGCCGCAGCCAACACAACTGCACACTGCATCAGGCAAAGCAACGTGCGACGATAGCAGGAGCCACGTCGACGACAAGAGACGTCTTGAAAACCAACTCTCCTGCCGACGGGATACTTGAACCGGTGCAACGACATCCGCCGAGTCTGATGTCTCAACGACACAAACTGTCGTCCTCGGGCTGGTCTCAACTCTATTGCCAACGAACAGTTGACGTTGGATTTCGCCCAAGTCTGAGAGCTGAGAGAAAACGTTTGATGCGTGCAACGCGCGGAGTTGACTTCCAATCGATGCGCATAGCATAGCATTCATCCATCGTTGCTGTGCATCATTTAGCTTAGCCATTGACCCCACTGCAATCGTCCACTCCACTTCAAGCGTACCCCTACCCTCGTTCCACAGAGCGAACACACAAGTGTACTGTCACCATTTTGAAAGATCCCTTCGTTCTTACTTCAATGTGCAAAGCGGATGGATGGCAGCAGAATCTGAAGAGGAGGTCACCACTTCCTTGAAGAGAGATCGATCTCTCTTCATTTCCAAACCGACCACCTCGCACAGCGATGCCCCTACCGCGATCTCTTGCGCTGCTTGCCGTCGCGGCGGCGATGTCCACGGCGTCCGCATCCGTCGTGCTTCCTTTCGCGTGGCCGACGCAAGCACAAGAGCTGGTGCTGCCGCAGCGTGCACCAGTGTGGACGCACAACGAGTTTGCAGTCGACGACGTCGTGACATCGACGGACCGAGCGGGAGTCGTAAGCGTGCGCGTATGGAACAAGCAGAACTGGTTGGACTGTGTCGAAGTCGACATTGGCACGCCACCGCAGCGCCTGCGCCTGGCTCCGGTGCTCTATGATTACCCGACGTGGGTCATCGCTGCTGCGTTTGGTGACCACCGCGTCTACAACCACTCGCAATCGTCGACGTTCGACGCGTCGGCCAGTGGCGCCGCTATCTCGGTTGACGGGTACCAGATGACGGTCGCCAAGGATCGTGCGACGATTGGCGGTGTCTCGAGTCTCTCTTCCGACTGGGTGTTCGCCGAGTTGACGGACTTCGAGCGGCTTCCGCAATGGAAGCAGGTGCCATTCGATGGGTTTCTTTCGTTCGGTGTCGCTGGGAACGATATGCCTGCAATCGTCCCGTCACTCGTGCGTGCTGGTGTGTTGGCCGAACCTGTGCTGGCATTCGCTCTTCGCAAGAACGCCAACGGTGTGCTATCGCTTGGTGGCGTCAACCCGCAGCACTTCCGCCAAGACATCACGTACATCGATACTGCCGTCGATTCCAAGCTTACGTGGGCGATTCCGCTGTCGGGAGTCGATCTCATTGGCAGCGGAAAGCAACTGAAGGGTGGTAAGCTCGCGTTCTTCGGAGGAATATCTGGTGTGTTTGGCTCGCCTGGCGCGGTGGCAGCGGCCATGCAAGAGATCGAAGCTATCGCGGGACCATGCGACATCACACAGTTCGCCCACGTCTGCCCGTGTGAGAAGCTCCCATCGCTGACGTTCCAGCTGGGTGGAAACTCACAGACCGCTGCTCTCACGATGACTAGAGCCGACTACTCCAGCCGTCTTGGCCCCGACAAATGTGCTTTGGAACTGACAGCGTTTCCTGAGCTGGACACTTTGTCTGTGGAGTGGCTTGTCGGTCGTCAGGCGTTGGCAGATCACTACGTCGTGTTTGACTACGGGAATGATTCGAGACGTGCGCGCGTCGGCTTTGCGAAGCGCGCGTAGCTCCCTCCTATGTGGAGCGGAGGCGATGGATGGCGCCTGGCACAGTGCCATGCGGAAGGTTGTGCGACTTGCTGTCAACCCAACAACGATGGGCCAAAACTAAGCCAGTGTGTTTTTCGATTTTTCTGTCTCGTTCAAGTTGAATTTTGGGAATCTACTTGTCTCCAAAAAGCTAAGCCAGTTTGTCACTTCGATGTTAGCGTTGAGCATGAACAATTCCTGGTCATGTTGCGTCGAAGTCATGGAAGTGGAGCTGGTCGTCTGCAGCTCGGCTGATAAACCGATCCTGCACTACCACTGACCGACTGGTGTCCGCCTCTTCTTCGCACTCTTCATCAAATGCCATCCGTTATCGTTTCACAGTCAATCAATGTACCGAAAATGAAAGCATTGCACAGTCCTGTACCGAAAATGAAAACATTTCACAGTCTTAAATCGAAAGAAGGATGCAATCTATACCACACATTCTGTCCGTATACATGTACACGTGCTTCATCCTGATTGATCATGCGCAGCTCCGGAGCGTGTGAACTTCTTAAACTCCACTGCGATGAGGTCATGGAGCTGTGGAGAACCAAATGAAGAAAAAATCGCTTTCTTCGTCATCAGATGAAAACGAATAAAAAGCGCTTTTGTCGGAAAGGGTCTTCCGCAAGACAAGATCCCCTCAATTTCGAAGCAAGATGGTCATGGCGACGGCGATGGCGATGCCGCCGACTGCCGCTGCCGCCGCCTCTGCCGCCACCGCTGGGGCGACGACGCAACGCGACGGCGACGCGTCTGCGTGGCGCTTCGACAGCCAGCTTCGATGGCCGGGCGTCCGCGGCCGGCGGCTTCTGGAGCTCGTCTCCACGGACGACGAGGCGTCGCCCTTCGACCTGGAGCTCTGCGTCCCGACCGCCGGCCACATCGCGCTCGTGCTTGTCCGCCGCAGCGCACCCGCGTCCGTGGACGACTCGGCCGTGGGAACTACAGTCGCGGCGGCGCTGCCTCCGGGACTCCCGCGCCACAGCTCGACGCCTGTGGTGCCCAGCGCAGCGCAGCTCTCGGCGCCGCGCGTCGTGTACGTCGTCGACGCGGTGCCGCCCAAGCGCTCGCCTGCATCGGGGACCCCCGCAGCGGCGCAGGCGTCCAAGCGATCGTCGGACGACGCGCAGTGGTCCATGCTGTCGACGCACTCTCGTTCGCACTCCTTCGGCGGCACGAGCTCCGTGGACTCGGCCATGCAGACGTACGCGCGTCACGCGCTGTCGCCGACGGAGGCGGACGACGTGGAGCTCGTGGAGGAGCTCTTCGCGACCACCAAAGTCGGCAAGGACGCGAGCGTGCTGGCCAAGGCACCGCTGCTCTGCGCGCGCCTCGACTCGCGCGTCATCGCAGTGCGCTTCACTCGGGACGATGGCCTCTCTGCCACTAGCTCAACTTCTCGCAGCAACAGCAGCAGCAACAACAATAGCAGCAACAGCTCCGCCGCATCGACGTCGTCCGCGTCGTCCGCGTCGCCACTGCGCTGTGTCGTCGCCCGAGAAGACGGCATGTGCTTCATCTGGGAGTGGGGCGCCGACCTCTTCCAGTGGACGTTCCTCAATCGCTTCTGCTTCCTCGAGAACCCGAATCTCAAGTGGACGCGGCCGGTGCTGGCATTCACGACGGTCGCGTGTGGCGGCAACAGCGCCGTCGCCGTCGCCGCGGGCTCGCTCGCGTCCGACGTCGCGGAGACGACCGAGCTCGTGTGGTGGTCCGCCGAGAACAAGGACGTCCCGCGCCTCTGGCGCCGCAGGATCCAGTACGCACTCGATCGCAATACGTTCCGCACCGAGATCCGCGTCGGCAGCGCGTTCGAGCTGCCGGGCGTCGACGATCTTCTCGCGCTGCACAGCTCTCGGCTCGGGCTCTGGGTCGTCTCCCGCGCGCACGGCGTCTGGTTCCGAGGGACGAGCGCTCTCGGCACCGCTAAAATTCAATGGCAAGAGCTCTGCGACGGCAGCGACGACGTACTTAGCTGTGTGCACAACGTGACGGGCGAGCTGCTACTGCTTCCCCGCTCACAGCCAGACGCCGCGCTTCGCGTCATCGCACCAGAGCGCGCGTGTGCGCTCGCATTGCGCAGCCGCACGCTCTTCACGATCCCCGAGTCCGCACGCGTTGAGCGCATGGCCGCGCATCGGCAGTTGCTCGTGCTCATGCGGGCGGACGACTCGAGCGTCACCGTGCACAGCCTCGTGACGGGCGAGCGCCTCGCGTGTCTCGCCGACCCGACGGCATCCTGGGGCGTGCGACCAGCGACGCTCGAGCTCTGGAGCATCGCGGGGCACGCCAGTGCGCTGGGACTTTGGGCGTCGCGCGGGTTTTGGGAGCTCGTGACCCCGCCGGCGACGGTCATCGCAGCGTCGCTTCATCGTGATTCGCCAGCGACGCATCCAGCACAGCGCGCGCTGGACGCGCTGCGCAGTGTGGAGGCGTACGGAGTGTCACTGCAGTACGACGCCGCTCGCTTCGCGCTGGAGATCCTCGACGCTGCACGAAGCTCCATCGCGATGGCGGACGCGCCGTCGAACGCAGACGTGCAGACAATGCGGCTGCGCGCGTGGCAAACGGCGGTGCAGTCCATCTCGAGTCCCGCGCTGTTGCTCTCGACGCTCTCGCAGCAGGAGACGACGCCTACGTCGCTTGTCGACGAGCTCGCGCGACTGGTTGAGGCGGTGTATCGCGTGACGCACGACGTGATCGTGACTGGTCGCTTGGGCGCCACGATCGACAGACGAGAGCCCGCGACGCTGCAGGGACTGCGGCACCTCACGCCCGCAAATGTCGAGGCGCTGCACCACCTCGCCAATTGGGTGCTGCTCGCCAAGCGCAAGCTCGTCCGGCTGCAGACCACGGTCTACCACAAGGGCAAGCGGCATCTCCGGTCTCGCACAGTGAGCTCTCTGACGACGCTGAGCAACAACGGCGACGTCGAGGACGATGGCTCTGAAGATGACGCTGCGGTGGCGTCGACGGCCGCCGGGATGCCCGCTCTCACGCCGACGCTCGAGCTCGATCCAGACGAGTCGAGCTCACGCGTGAGTCGGAAGCTGCGCCCGATGACGAGCCTGCAGTTCGCGGCGGGGAGCTGCTCGTGGCGGCATGGCAGCGAGTGGCTGTCACAACTCGAGTCGCTGCTGTTGGACGGCGTGGACTTGTCAGCGGAAGCGGAGAGATCGGATCCGCGACGACTGACCGTCCCGAACCACCTTTTGTTCCACGAGGAGCGCACGCTCACGGACTTTCAGCACGCGCTGTCGTCGTTCTCCAAGCACATGTACTTCGAGTCCATGAGCCGACTCTACCTGTTGCACCGGCCGGCCGTCGTGCTCGCGTTTGTCAAGTGCATCGCCAAGTTCTCGCCTCGTCTCTTCTCGCTGTCTGGGTGGATGACGGCGATGCGACCGCACGCAGAGCGCGCACTGACGCTACTGCCGCCGGTCCAATTCTTCGTTGTGCGTGCCCGACGTTCGCAGCAACTGAAGCTTCAACAGCAGCAACCGGAGCAACGCCCACTGTCGGCGCGCTCGCGACGTGGACGGACGCATCGTCGTGATGCGGGGCTCGCGGACGGAACTGAGGCGCTGCTCGCCTATGTTCGGCTCTTAGCGACGTGTGGATTCTACCTCGAGGCGACGAGCGCGCTGTTGGAAGCGAACCTCTTCGAAGAGTGCGTCGAGATGTTCCACGCGCCAGCCACGTCCCCGGGAACAACGACGATGCCGACAGTCGGCGCCTCGGTGAGCAGTGCCATCTACTTCGCATTGCTTGAGCATTGCGTCCAGCACCGAAGCGCACTCGATCTCGTACGTCTGCTGCAGCTGAAACCAGCGCACGTGTCGACGTTGCTGGTACTGAAGGCCCTGAAGCTGCTACTCCCACAACGTGTTGAGCGCGCAGACGCCCCCGAGAGCGAGCGCGTGAGCGTTGTGAAGTTGCGTCCTGTGCTGCAGGCGCTGCTGGCTGAGCATCGCTCGCACACGGTCGTCAAGTCTGTGTCTTTAAGTCATGAGAATACGAAAGATATGTAGAAACATGCAGTGATATTTGGCTCACGTTTCTGGCCTACGACAGAATCAGTCGTGTAGACGATGAGTTATGAACGCTGATGAACTATGCTGGCAGCTGCCACAACACCAAAGCGACAGACCGCTCGATCCACGTGCTGATCGGGAACTTGGAGCCATCGACGGCCACGGAAACAGAGAAAACCAGGCGCTCACGGCGGGAGTTGAGGTACACGGGAAGGCGTCGATACGTGCCATCGACAGGAATCTCCGAAGCGGGAACCCACTGGAGGTAGACAACGTTCACACTCGAGCGCATCGCCTCCGATGGAACAAATCCAGACGACGTCCATGTCACCGCTTCAACGTGGAAACCGCGAGCTGAGATGCATCCCACTTCATTCTTCGATTCAATGTCAGCAACAAGGTGCAACTGGTCGAGCGGACAGCCACGGATGGAGGCGACAGTCTGGCGGGCTGCGGTCACGTACGCTTCAGGAGAGAAGAGCCCACCCAGCCAGATACTATCTGTAGGCGCCAGCATCAACTCAGCGCGAAGACTGGCGAGCGAAGCTAACTGCTCCATTCGACGCGCAAAATCTCCAAGCCATTCCGTCAAAGTCAAGTTTGGTGCGACAGGATACAGCTGCAGCCACTCCGAAGGAACGCCGTCTTTGTGGATGACGTGCATCACTGCACGCACGTCGTTAGTAGGCTTCAGTTTGTAGTGGCACACATCCTGTACGGTTTTCAAAAGCGAGCGAACCGTGGTAAGGAATGATATCCCAAGCTCGACTTCTCTGAACACGCATCGGTAGATTGGACTCGAAAAGTGACTCGCATCGCGCGACATCGAAGGCAGCGAAGCGGGAAGCACATCGGTCAGCAATTGGGTCGCCTTCACATCCAGCTCTTGCACCCACTTCGGGCGTTGATCCGACTCAGTTGACGTCTTACTTGGAGACGGCTGTCCTGCCGCACTGCCCAAAGCCATGCTCATGTCTTCGTCACTGGAGTTGCCACTCGCGTCGTCGCTGCCATACGCATCCTGCATTGAGTTGAACTTGCGAAGCATGTCTTGCCCCTTGTTGATCATCACCATTGTTTCGGCTGATCGTGGTAATCCAAGCCAGGACGGGGGGTTTGCATTGGGCAATGTGTGAATCCATTCGAGGAATTGTTGCTTGGATTTGCCTTCAGCAATCACCACGGCGTCTTCACCATTCACCAGTTCGAACGTGTTTGAGTAACTCTCAGGCGTAAACACCTTGTCCAACAACGTCTCCAACAGTTGCTCATCGAAAGCGTTATCGACACGGCCTCCGTATACCGACTCTTTCAGAGTCGTGCGAATAGCGGTCCATGGGATATTTTCTGGCGATACGTGAGCCCGATTTTGCCCGACAGAATTCACCCATCGATCGATTACATCACAGGCACCGCGGAAATCAGACTGGCTGAACTCGTACGTTTTAGACCATCCAAGGGGAGCATATCGTAGCCGCTCTTGAACCAAAGCATGGAACCACGCCAGCAAGAGGTAGAGTCGAGCACGCTCTGATGGCGACTTGTTCATTCGGTCAGCTGAAACTATATCGAACGATCTGATCATGCTTGCCTTGACGCCGCTAGGTGCCTCAAAAACGAAGATATCACACATGCGTAGCAAATTGACCGGTAAACTCGGATGAATCTCACTCGTCAGGAAAAGGCGAAAGCTGGGGTGAACCGTATCTCGAGCATTGTAGAGCTTCTTTTCCACACTGATCAACCAAGTAGGACACAAATGCACGTTCCTGAGAAGTAACCATGATCCATGCTTCATGGCTGTGTTGAGGCACTTTTCCGCTGCGTCAAAGCCTTCTGCTGATCCCATCGCAACAGAGTTATACTTTTTCTGTAGCGTTGCTGCAAGTTCATCAACCTGCGCGCTAGCGTCGAATCCAGTAGTTGAGCACAGCAGAATACCACGGGTTGAAGTTGTATCTTGCTCCACGTTCTTGTGCAACTCAATTTCCCCTCGCCAGGGAAAGTCAGGACCAAACACGACGTCGATGAAGTCTTCAGCTGCAAACACAGTTCGATCCGGACGCACGAAGGTGGCAAAGATCAATCGACGGAATGCCGCGCGGCGAGGACACTTGACATCGTCGACAAGCGGTCCATCCCAGCCTGAAGGAATCACCTTCTCAGGTGTCGAATGTCTTACACACGCAGTCCAGCCATCGGGGTTCGCGAGAATGTGTTCCTCAATGTGCTTGAAGGTTGGCAAGTGACAAACCTTCACGAGCTGATCCAGCTCTTCAGACGATAACGCTCGAAGACTTGAAGACAACTGTTGTTTCACCGACGCGCTCGGATCAACACGCGTGTGTACTGAAGAATGGCTCAGTAGCAAATCGACGTCCTCCTCTGAGGGAAAATCTTCACTCGTCGGGGCTCCCAGTGCCAGATCCGTTTCGCGCACAAGGTCGAGGTAGATTTGAGCCAACCGCATCGCTAGCAAGAGCTTATCACTCTCGGCAAGCCCACGGCTCACCCGTCCAGCAACTTGGGCAAATAAAGCCTTTGACAACTGGGTCAAACGGGTGTGTTGATCTTGCCCTTCAACCTTCGGGATTGCCAACACTGCAGTGAGCATACCGAGGAAGTAGCTGAGCGAATACTGATACAGGAAACGTATCGATGAAAGTCCCTCGAGGGCGAAGAAGAGACGAGATGCCCCCCTCGCTAGAGGGAGATACAGTTTGGTCGCAGCATCGACAGTCGCCATGGTTACTTGTGTGTCTTCGACTTGGCGACTGATCTGCGCTGCCTCTGCTTTTGTACTCTCGAGGGCATTGATGACACTGTCATCATCCAGGATATTGCCCTGCACATTGTTAATCTGCTGGAGAAGTGAGTCCTCAAGATCGCGCAAACGGGCTTGGTATTCGCCTTGGAGCTTGAGAAGGCTGTTTCGCTTCTCCTCAGCTTCAGGTTGCTCTCGTCGTAGCAACTGGCTCAGACATTGACTCTCCAGCGAACTGGGTGTCACAGTGAAGTTCACGAAGGTTACTCGACTGCATATATCAGGAGAAAACCGACAGGATGGATCGCGCGTAATGAGGAACAGTCTGAAGTCTGGTGAGTAGTCGATTTCTTCGCCAGCTAAGCGTATCAGAACGCGCCCACCCGTCTTGTACAACTCTCTGTTGAGTACTGGATTCAAGATAGGATCAATGTTCTCAACCTCATGCACAAGTAGTGCTGTTCCGAAACGAATTGCACTGGCCAACACCTTGATAAAGGAGCTGTCAAGAAATGATGTTTGCGAAATCTTCGTCTTTGTCTTCAACGAATAGTACTTCATGATGAAGTTGTTCGCTTGCCCAGATGGATCAATAATTAGCGGGAACCGATGGAAGCGCTCAAGAATGATCGCATTCTCAAAGCACAGCTCGTCAGTCGGTAATTCACTCATTTGCCATTCAAGTTGCTGATTCGGCTTGGACAAGTAGTCGACAAAGCTGAGTTGAGGGTTCATATGGATGCCCATCGAGTCGAGAATATCACGCCAATCTTGAATCAAAATTCTCCGCTGCTGGAAATCAAGGAACCCGACGTACGTCAAAAAGGCAGCTGAAAGCAACGTATCTCCAACGAGAGTCTTCATCTGGCGATCGAAGTCGTTTGAGCCAGCCTCCCAGCGTTCGCTTTCTTGGAGCAAGCTCTTCAGGAGGGACACAGAGCGCTCAACCTTTTTGGTCACTCCGTTCATATCCATGGTAATTATTTGTGCTTCATTGATCAGAGCAGCATACTCTTGCTTGTAGTTCTCAATGCGAACTTCAAGTGCATCAATCGTCAGCTTTGCTTGCTCGTAGCGCTGACGAAGGTCTGCTGATTTTTCGATCAGGACTTGGACCTCCTCTCGGAGTGGCTGGATGCTGTGCAGAATGCGTGTGTAATTCAGCTGCGAGACAATCCACTTGTACAGAGGTCCACACGCCTTTGATGCTCGGTTCACCTTTTCATACTCGAACTCATCGGTGTTGTCGATATAGTTCGTCTGAATCACTTGTCGTTGTCTAGAGGTCAACTTTTCTGAGTCAAAGTTCACCACCTGAGAAATAAAATCGTCCCGACGGATGAACTTGCGTAGATCAGCCCAGTCAAGACTTGTCTCTCCAAGCATGATTGCAACAGCTTCTAGGGTCATCTTCACGGCATTTGGCGGCCGCGCAAGAGCTCGGATCTCGTCCAGCTGGGACTTTCGAATTGAGTTAACAGAAGCTTGAGCGTCCAAAAGTGCAGGTTCAGCTTCCGCAAGATCCGCCTCAACAACCTTTTTCCGCGAGCTGATCTCCTCGTCTCTCGTAGCTAGATCTGCCGCAAGTTTTTCAGTTTCCTTCTTCTTTTCTTGGGCTTCATTTTGCTCACGAATCATTTGCTGGAGTTTTTCGTTGGCTTCTGCATCCTTCTTTTTAAGTTCTCGCTCCTTGATTGCAAGCTGCTTTTGAAGCTCTGCGACTTGCTCATGCGTTGCCTTCAGTTTTTGTACGCCAACATTGAGATGGAGTTGTTGATCCTCCAGTTGCGCTCTCTTCTCGGAGTACAAAGACACAAAATGCCGAATGAACTCCAGATAGTCACGAGGGGAGAGATGGTTGTACTTCGCGTGGCGCTTCTGAAGTCGACGCATGTGGGCCAGCACTGCATGATGGAACTGAACGATTGTGGCGACCAATCCATCACGGATATCTGAGCCTGTGGCAATGTGTGGTGGAATCAGCTTTGAAATCTTCGCACTAACAGCTTCGGAATAGGTAGCATCAGTTGCTCCAGCCAAGTCAAGGGAGTTCGTGAACTCGCATGCAACCTGCGCGAGCGCATGATCATTCCAGGTTCCAAACCAGTCCACAACGCAACGATTGAACAGAGCTGGTGAGGTATTTGTTCGATTCTTGAAATCCCCTGCCGCTGGATTCATGGTGAAGACAACGTGCAGATTTCGCTGCACCTGTCGTGTGAAATAGCGAAATAGTTCATCTTCAGTGTTTTCCACCATCACACCATCGCGTTGAACGGCCTCCCGACACGCGTGCATTAGCGACGTGTAGTCATCGTTTTCGTAGAGCCCGGGGACCTCGCCTGACGCAAGTAGTGCATTCATTCGTTCAAGGAATGCCGAGTCAAGAACGTTAGACTCGTCAAAGATGAAGCAGATTTTCTCACCATCGCAACCCGCACGTTTGAGAACAACACGCAGATCATCGTCAAAGTTGGCTAGAGTGTAATTAGACGTGAGCTTGATCTGGAATACAGACATGCCGTTCATCCAACTTACGAAGCGCGATAGCACAGTTTTGCCAGCACCGCTTTCACCAACAAGTAATAGATGACCAAGTGGTTGGCGCAGGACGCGATCAATACGCAAGACGTGGTCAATCACAGAGTCAAACACAACCAACTGGACGTTGAGCTCTTCTTCGTAAAACACTCGGAGTCTAGCTTCAATGTGCTTGCGAAGGTCCGTTGTTGAAGCTTCTTGATAATTCTTGGACAGCCATGTACTGAACAACACGACATCTTTTCCACCGAATTCAAAATTCTCGAGAACAGTCGCGCATTGCGGGAAGTGATTCCGAAGGATATGCTTGATTGAGTTGAAGCACCATCGCTGCTCATCTGGTGTGACCAAGCGATCCATAAAAAGTCGCAAGGCCTCATGAAGTACCAACTTCACGAGCGTTTCCACATCCATCTCAAATTCAAGTGGTTCAATCGCCTCATACAGAGCCCGCATCCACCGTGACAGCTCACGCGGACTGTAGATGTAGTGAGGCTGGATCTCTGCCGTAAAATGCTTCTGGTTGGCTGTGTAGACATCGACCATTCCATCAGTTAGGGGCTGGCTGAACGACTTCAATGACGGGGTCAGCTTCAGAAGCGCGCGATTGAACGTCCCATAAATTTGCTTGAGCGATGAGTACGATGGGAAGTCAACCAAAAGAACCGGAGAATGCCTCAGCAAGCGCAATGACAGTGGAACGCGGCCAGGATCAGTTGGTGGATTGCATGCACCCACAAACTGAATGCGCTGCAACTTCACCCATGCGTTTTTGCCACCAAGCCAGAAACCACCTTGTTCGATAAGCTGCCTCAGGAAAGTGATGACTCGTTGAGTACCATACGCATCGGTGGCAGGAAGGTTGATTTCGTCACAAAACACAACAAGCCACTTTTCGGGTGCATTTGGGGAAAGGATCATGCCATTCGGGGTGCGCTTGTACTCGCAGTATTGGGCAAATGTCTTCAATATCAATTCTGGAGTAGTTCCAGACGAGAAATTCAAGCTCGCAAACTCAAACTCGGGCAAGGAGCTGATAGTCGAGGTGAGTGTCATTGTCTTTCCGCTTCCAGGTGGACCGCAGAGAATTAGTGGCCGATGCTGCGACAGCCATCCCCGAAGAACTTCAACGTGTCTGAGCGTGTCAACTGTCGTGATGACAACATCTGTGGATAGCACTCGATGACTCTCAAGGTCGACCTGAGGAACTGACCGAGCCCATAGTCGCCACTGTCCATCATCTACGTTCACCTCGTACTCAAGCAACGAGTTTTCACCTGACAAGCTCATGGATGACACTGGAAACTCCACTCGGCTTTCGAATGCTTGGACAACAAACTCGCTGAGTTGTTGGCGGTTCGCAACGTCCATCGAACCTCCAAAACCCCAAACGATAGATAGCGTCAACCATTTCGGTGCAAAAGAACGGATTTGTTCGTCAGACATCGGAAAGTCGCTGTGACTTTCGTTATACTCATTGATGCGAGACAACCCTCTCGCAAGAAGGGCAAACATTGACATCAGCAGTCGTAGGGAGGTTACTTCCATGATATGAGTGAGAGTCATGGCTTGGTCTAGACAACGCTCCACAAGAGACAGCATTCCATCTCCAAGATCAATCGTTTCTCGAACAATGTTGATATACGTCGCGGTACATCGCTTCAGAATTTCAGCTTCACTTGGCTGGAGCGCACCAAACGAACTCACACTTGTCAGATCACGACCAATCGCTCGAAGATAGTACTCTACAATGTGACACGTGCTGATAGTCTCATCTGAAAACCAAACCATGCCGCACCGAGAAACTGTCGCTAACGTTGCATATCGAAGTGTTTCAGTCTCCATCATGATCCACACATTTGGCGGAATCTCCAATCGTTCTCCTGATGGGAGCGTCAGCAGGCGATTGTCGTCGAGGACTGAGTTTAGATTCTCGGCCCATTCTGGATCCACGTCTCCGTCAAAAATGATCCAGTGGCGCTTTTCGCTCTCACCACGCACGCTGTTCAGAACTTGGCGGAGAATATGTGTGAAGACACCATCTGTCCATTCTAGCGTCGTGTTGTCAAGAACACCGTACAAATGTTCCTTCGAGATTGCCTTCGGATCAATCACGTGAGCTTCACCCTTCTTACCATCCCATGATTCTAAGGCGTCCAAAAGAACTCGCCATGCCGATGACTTTCCCGTGCCTGATGGTCCGACGAGCATGACGCCATGTCGGAGTTGCATCACTTGGTGAAGCTGCAACGCCTTCTCGACCCATCGATCATGTGCAACAAAACCTCGACTTTCTGCTATCGCCACGACCCGCTTGCGAAGCTCATCTTCGCCAACGACTGGTATTTCTGTCCCAGGGAACACACCCTTCAGTAAGGTTTCGAATACTGATACATCATGCGCAACCAGCTTCGGCAGGATAGTGTCGCTGATTGATCCGATCAATGCCCTTGTCTCCACGCTTTCCAGTGTTTTCTGATCTGACGTGTCCAATCCCGACGTTAGCTTCCGCTTCAATTGGCCTGCGCTGACGAGCACACTCTTCAATGCGCGCAAACCGAAGTCATAATGGGGTTGTTTGGACAACTGATCTTCACACAGATTAAACAGTAGCACAACACGAGACGCGATATGCTCGGCTGTCGTGATTCCTTGAGAGAAGAGCATTACTTCTGCAATCAGGTCACGATCTGGTGCCACCATTGCAATGCTGCGGAATAACTGCTTGAGATTATCGGGAAGATTCGATCGACCAGCGTAACCGGGATTCATAGTGACGAATATACCAACATCAGGCCGCACGCGAACGCTTCTACCTAATAACTCGATAGTCGTGACACTTGAACCAGAAGCCGACTCAGGTGCCTTCTTCATCGAAAGCACACCACTTTGAATGGCCAAAATTTGCTGGGATACTGCGGACAAGACTCGCTCCTCGAGACGATTAAATTCGTCGAAGCAACCCCATGCGCCGACTTGACATAACCCAACGAAAATTCTTCCCATCGCTTGGAAATCAAAATGCTCGTCACAATTGAAAACCAAGACAAACCGCCCAAGCTGCGATCCCAGAGCCTTGACTGACTCAGTTTTGCCTGTACCTGCTGGTCCGAATGGATTACCACCCATACCAAAATCCAACGCTTGTGTCAAGGTCAAGTAGCACCTTTCTGTGAGAGGCGTTTGGACCAGTCTCTCACCAACACCAAGATACTCAAACCCATAGGAGAAGCTTGCGTTGGATACCTTGATACAGAGTTTCTTAAGAGGGTCCGCTTCAGATGGATAAAAGTAGTAGCGCATGTGATAAAGCCACCGGAAGTCATCAGAATTTGTCACTCCAGCCTGAATCAATCGGCGTGTCACGCTTTTTTGGTGTACGAGTTCTGTGATAAGCTGCTCATATTTCTTGCGGACGTCGTTGCGCAAATCCTCCAGCACTCGATTGCTCAAGACCCGTAGCAACGTATCAATAACTTGGAGAACCACGCTCATTTCCCCACCGCCAGATTTCAACGCATTCTCCATTGCGCGAGACCAGTGCACCTGGGTCGCAAGAATGACGACTTGAGCTGGAAATTGAGCAACCCAGTTGAGATACCACTCAACATTCTTTTCTGCAGGGTAAGAGCGTACAGACTCTTCCAATAATGACGACAACGTATGGCGCATTTGGTCTTCGACCTTGCCGAGCCACACATTGATACGCGAATCGTCTTGCGTTGCGACGGGATTCTTGAACCTTACCACCTCTCCCTCACGAGACACCATGCTCATTATACTCTGCGTTTCCTGCTCAATTTCCATGGCAACGATGCCGGCGAACATCTTCGACAAATGCCGCTGGATCTGCACGGGCTCCTTACTGTTTCCGATCATTTCGAGAAGATCTTCGTCTCCAACGAAGTAGAACCGAGGGAACGCTGAACGCTGTCGCTCGAGGTATTCTCCTAGTGCTCGCTGCACATTCCCCATCATCTCTTGTTGGCGCTCCAGAGAGTGGTAGAGATTCGGAATATTCGCAACTTCGACAATGCGCGGATTGTGTGCAACACGCTTCATGGTTGCAGTAAACTCATTGTCAATACTCTGAAATCGAGCAAATTCCTTCGGCAGTTGCTGCTTGATATCGGCGGATCCGAAGAAAATACCTTCGAGATAAACCCAACGACGCTGAACGTCGATCCAGAAGTCCAGTATTTGCCGAATTTTCGTCAGTTTATCTTCCCAGTTGCTTGCCGTCTCCGCAAAAACGCGGTAGTACGGCGACTGCTTCATGCTGCCCAGGCTATTTAGATGCTCCTCCAGTTTCGCAAACATTTCATCCCATCCTCGAACAATCCGACACCGGTTCTGATAGTTGACAAGATCTAGCCGGAATGCTGACCAATAATCCGTCACCTGTCGTAGAAACTCGTCAAGGGCCATCTCGCCTTGAGCAGTTCGGATGATTTGCTTCAGCTCTGTGTCGTTTGCATTTATACGCGATTCCCAGAAACTTCGCAAAGTAAGTTCAGAAAACGAAGATGTAATCTTGAGTAGCTGAAGAATTTGCTTCCAGTGGCGCTCCCGAATTGCATCGGACTTCAGCTCCGACAGAAGTGTGTTCATTGACTTTTTCGTGTGCAGGCTTGCCAAGTATTGCTCAAATGCTTCGTACTGCTGTACACGAGCCGGAAAATGCCTCATCTCGTCGATGATTTCCTCAAGCAATTTTCGAGTTTTGCGAGGCTGAACAGCTGACCACAGTGTGTCCTGCAAGTCGTCTACTCTGGCAGAAATCTTCGAGATACACTTCCAGACTTCATCCAAACCAGCCAACTCATCCGATGCACGTAAAAGAGCAGAAGCCGCTCCCCTGTCATCACTCACGATTCCATCTTGTAACACGGACAAGCTCATTGCATCCAAGGCGGCACTGATTTTCTCCTGGTCTTGATGAAGTAGTTTAAAACGTGTGTCGAACACCATGAGAGACTCAATCGCCACCTTTGGCGAATGTCCACCGTGTAAGGGTTTGGCACTGTCCCATTCTGCAACAGCCTTGGTTATCTTCTGATCAAGTATACCTTTCTCTTCGAGAATTTTCACCTGAAGCTGGGGAAGTTGGCTCTCCATTGCAGCACTCTTCCTTTCAAGAAGCTGGACGAACGCATCCCACTCACCCTCGACGTTCGCAAGTGATGGCCAGTCCGCGGCGAACTTGAATCGCTGCTTCTTTAGCAAGCGCTCACCTTGGGAAAATGAGTCGATGGCCCCTTGCCAATCTTGACGCATCAGCCGCATTTCTTGGATGAGCGTGATAGCAGCAACAACCTGCGATGTGGCTGCTTCAAGAGCATGCTGCTCGAGTAGAGCACGCTTAGAAGAAATTGTTGAGTAGAATGAGTTGATTTGATCACACAAGAGGTCACCGAAGTGGGCGAGAAACTCATTGTGCCATGCGTCATACTTCACATTCACTTGAGCTTGGACTTGCTGATAGTTGATTTCGATGGGGCCAAATTTCTTCACACTGTGAACTGCATCGAAGCTATTTCTCTCGTGCTTGATCTCCACTAGAATCTGCTGCCATTTTCCAAGATCCTCTCCAACGCTATTGATTGCAGTCTGTGCATCCATGTCCCATAGCGCTTGGTATTGAAGCCACGTCGATGCATACTGTTCGACGTCACCTATCGTTGCATCAACAACTGAAAATGCTTGGACGATGAGTCCATTCGGAAGTCTGGTGAGAATGTCCTTGAAAGTTATGTCACGCTTTCGTCGACGAGCAGGAGAAGTCAATGACATTGCGGATCTTCCGTACACGTTTTCGTAGGATGAAGCCTGAAGCTTGGGCAGATCACAGACGGAGGAGATGATTCCTTGCAATTGCTGCAACCACATTGTTTTTGCATCGTCGATCGACGGTTCCAGATACAAAATCTGATTCTTTAGCAGAATTTGGTGAGTTATCGTGCTCACACCCACCGCCTGCCGCGAGGCTTCGACGGGCTTGTCATCAGACGTGTTCTGGCTGAACGACGTAATCCAAAGCTGAAGAAGGGACTCCAACTTCTGCACAAGAACAGCAGAAAGAATATCATTCAGTGCTTTGACGTACACCTCCAGATTTGCATAACCGGCAAGGTTGAGTTCATCCACAAAAGATTGGGCACTCTGAAGGGTTACTCGGATTTGGGGAGGCGTGATATCCTTGGCTCGGATGCTTTCGAATAGCTTCTCAATCTCATCGTTCTTGTGCAGCAATTCTTCCATGCGGTCATGTAAGCGCTCAACTCGATTTGCGAGATCCGTAACGTACTCAGATAGCCCGTCAGCATGCCATCTCATCTCGTTTCCTTTAGAGAAAGTTTTGCCAATTGCAGCACGGACTTCCTTGACGTGTGTCATGGCCAGTGGCTCAAAGATTGGTCGAATTCGATGGCATGCAGCTAGATATGTCTTCAGACTGGCGTCAAGTGACATGGCAAAAGGGTATTTCGCCTTGGCATCTTCCGCAATCATTTTTAAAGTGAACGGAACGCGATAGCCCAACCACTCGAGATTGCGCACTTCCTTGAACAAAGTCACAATCTGTTGATTGAATGCGACGACCAACTTTCGCTGTTCACCTCGAGGAGTATCCTCCGTCACAATGTTCAAGATGATGTTCTTGATATCAAAAATCGGCATGGAGGCCAACTCGTTCACCCACTGATCAAAAATAAGTTGGGGGTTTAGCTTCGCGATAAATGCTTCAGCCGCAACCTTCAGTGCTTTGCCCTCAACATGTTGCTCCCAACCAGGACCTAACACGCTCTCCACTTTGGACAATAGAGCCTTTAGTTTTCGCTCAATCTGTCTCGCCCACATTACCGCTCCGGCGATAGGGGGGATATCACGCAACTTGCTTGTGCGAGAGGCTTCTGAAAGGGCATAGTGCGCCCGAAACTTGGCTTGTAGGCTGCTGACGTCTTCTTTGACATTTTCGATGAGCTGCATTTGAAACTGCTGCACTGCACTTCGGATTCGTGGTCTGAAAAACAACGCGTTGTACTTGGAGAATACTCTGAACATTTCATCAGCATTTTTCGTCCCGTTGAGTCGGCTGGTCAAACTGGCGATGATTCTGCCTTCAACACGGTCGATACAAAGGTCATAAGCCTTTCTCAAGTTTTTCCACGCTACGATACCATCCCCGGACACATCAAGCGGATTCAAACCGCTGAACTGAGCGTATGCACCATTGATTTCTTCGAGAGCGTCATCGCTAACATCACTCCGACCGTCAATAGCGCTGCCCAACACTCGCTCGATCACGTGGCGCAACTTCTCGTGCTGTTCTCTGAATTCATAAAGCTCCATCAGACGTTCTTCAATGGAGCTGTGCTGCATCTGAAGCTCGGAAAGAAGTGGAGGCTTGTCCGTATTCATCGTTCCTCGTCTTTTCGAGAGTTCCTTTGTCAACTCATACAGGGTTGCGACTTGTCGGTGCCACGTAGAGAAAAGCTCTCTGCACGACGTTATCAGCTGCTCAAATTGTTCAAACGACATCTGAACAAGATTGTACCCGCGCAGGAGGTTGACAACCTGCTCCGTCAAATCGCTCGACATTACTTCGACAAGGTGCAACAAGCGCGAGAGCTTGTATTCATCCGCAACGCGGATTTTCTTGAGGTGTGTGAAGACAGCTATAACGCCTTGGTTCAGCTGGCTGATGTCGGTCGCCGATAAAATGGAGTTCATCGGGAAATCCTTCATCAGTGCCATCACACTAGATACCCGCTGCAACGCAGGACCAAGTCCATGGTCGGCATTGAACGTGACGGTTGCTAGATAGCGCTTCGCCCGCTTTAGCAAAGCTAACGTGATCTCCACCTCAGGTGAGCTGAGCTTCGATTGCGCTGCGAGCAGTGCGCGATGCAGATCGCACCAGAAGTTGATCTCTTGGATCGTTGATCCTGGTAAAGGCTCACTGATTGTTATCATTGCAGCAATGTCAGTGAGGCGAACCGTTGCAATCATAGCATCCAAACTCCACTGAACATACCTGATTAACCTTGTCACTTTCTGAATCTCTTTGATCCATTTGTTCACACCACCTTGAATTTCATTCAAAAAGGTCACGTCTTGAACCTTGTCTTCCAGCCCAAGAGACTCCATATCGTCTGTCAAGTAACCTTTCGCACGGACCTACAGTTGATTCGTTTGAGTAAACTACATCATGAATGGTGACATCACGCCAGCAAAGCTCCACGCACCAAATCGGCAGCACGCTGAATAATCGGGTGAAAGACCAGATTCACTTCCGGAATCTCGATATTCTGTTGATATTGCAGCAGTGCGAGCTCAAGCTCTTTCATTCGTCGGCGAATGGCTGGCAGCCCGCGAGCTCCCTCGTTCATGCTGGTCACATCCGCTTGTGGCTGGTGGACTTTAGTGTATTCGTTGACGAGGGGGCCAAATGACTCGTGCACGTAGTTATAGACAGCATTCAACAAATCATTGTCTCGCGCGCCATCGTCATCGCCGTCGTCTTCCCCTTCGTCTTCCGTTCCTTCTTCACTTGAAGCTGGTCCAAGGGCTGAGCTGTCTGTCACCTTGTGCTTCTTCCCAAGAGAGAGTGTCATGACCTGCAACTGCCTTGTGATCGGCTGATCGGTGGTGAGGGAGGCTCCAGACCGCTTGATGAAGCATACAACGCCCTGCCCCGCGCGCTTTCCGGAGGCGTATTCGACCCCGACATTAACACGCACACGGCACGTCGGCGCGCCAGACGCCGGATCCTTCGCCTTGAAGGCGTGAACTTGCAACACTCGAACACCAGGGTCGCTGGCGAACTGCTCAAGCACGCTCGTGGCCGACGGAAGCTCGAGGTCCGTCGCGAGAGCTTGCTCCAGCAGTGGTGCTTCTGCCGCCAAGAGCGGGACGCACGCACTCTGCAGGTAGCGACGGAGCGACGCGGCGGACACCACGTCCGTCACGCTAGTCTCCGCGGCGCTGCTCGCCATGCTCGTGCGCTTTCTCTCCTCCGTTCACTCTCTCTCTCTCTCTCTCTGGCTCGCTCTCTCGTGCAGCGATGGACGACCGACGATCTTCTCTGCCTTGACGCCTCGACTGCTCAAGTGCAACTCACTGCTGTCCCCCACAAAGATATTGGGCAAGGAGGTGACGCGAAGGTGACGCGTAGCACCTCATTACTGTGACATTGGCTGGAGCTGCAGCCATTGGCAAGTCACCATCGACGACTTCACTCTGTGGCAATGCGACCGACCAAGCACCACGGCGCGGCGCCTGAGGGATGGCGATGACATCAACAAGAGACAGATTCACGCCACGTACAATGCTTAATTACAAACGCAGTCAGACATACTACTGCTGCGACGGCTTCTTCTTGCTCTGCTTGTTGATGAGCGACTTGTGGATGTAAGGAATGACACCACCGCCGGCGATGGTGGCCTTGATCAGCGAGTCCAGCTCTTCGTCTCCTCGAATCGCGAGCTGGAGATGACGAGGAGTGATTCGCTTCACCTTCAAGTCCTTGGATGCGTTGCCCGCGAGTTCCAGCACCTCGGCAGTCAAGTACTCCATGATCGCAGCAGTGTACACGGCAGCTGTCGCACCAACACGCTGGTTGTTTGCCACACGCTTCTTCAAGAATCGATGGATACGACCAACTGGGAACTGTTGAGAGCATGATCGACACAATCGTCTGGTGAGCGACCCATTCATGCACGCATAATTACCAGTGACATCGCATTGCTCTCTCACCTGCAGACCCGCTCGCTGGGACCGCGACTGCGGCGCCTTCTTGGACGTCACGCCCTTGCCACCCTTGCCGCCTTTGCCACCTTTGCCACCACTGATGATGCCCGACTGCACCCATGAGGAAAGCCGTCAGCGCCGCGTCGCTCGGGCCACGCAAGCAGTCCGTTGCGTTGACGCACCATTGTTCTCGCTGTCTTCTTCAAAATGCAAGTCTGTGACACGAGTTGGCGCCCCCACCTCCTTTCTCGAAGGGGCCATTCTGTCGAAGTTGTGAAAAACCTCAGCAGTTTTCCCACCAATTTCACGTTTGAAAACAAGTACCTTCCCAATCGCATAAACGTACCTGCGTAAACGTATACACGTTCTATATCTCCATAAACAGTCGCTTCCATATTGGCGAGGATTCTTCCACGTCGATGGAAGAACACACGAGACGGCGCCCGCCATTTCCAGCGTAGCTGTGACTCCGGCGGGACTCTCTACTGCATTCCAATATGAGCGCCTCTCCTCCGTCTGCGGCGCAATCATGGTCGACGGTGCCATGTGAGAACCCGTCTGCAGCGCCGTGCCACCGAGCGCTGCATGTCTGCGCAATCCGCAAGGACTCGATGTACATTTTCGGAGGTACACCTCCTGCCACGTCGCCCATGACGAAACGAGCGATGCACCAACGAATGGATCCCATTGACGTTTGCTTTAACTATGCGATGGCAAACAGGCTACGACGGCTCGATGCGACTGAATGACTTCTATGAGTACAACTTCACGCGCAAGCTGTGGTCTGTCGTGCTCGCTATTGGGTCTCCGCCAAGTCCGCGCGACCGCCACGTTGGCGTGGTGTACAAGGATTCGTTCTATGTGTTTGGTGGCTTTGATGGTGGATCGCGAGTGAATGACTTCCTCGAGTACAACTTCCGTAGGTGCCTGTTGGGCTACCTTGCATGGACACTGCGTGACTGACAGAATGGCTACAGTCTCTCAGAAGTGGAGCACAGTCGTTGTCAACGCTGGGATGCCCCCCACTCCTCGACATAGCCATGCTGCCGTTGTTTATGGTACGTTGGTAACTGTAGCTGGTTCGTAGATCGCGCCTGTCTTGATTACTTCCTGCTGGGTCTGCAGACAAGTCCATGTTTTGCTTCGGTGGCTACGACGGCAGCTACCGTAACGACTTCCACGAGTTCGATTTCGGTATGAATCTATCTTGCACCGCAGACTTGACGCAATGTCTGCCCTGTTCTAAGGCTCTCATGACAGAAACCGGCACATGGATGGTCGTTGCCACCACTGGCCGTGTTCCCCGCCCTCGGTAAAGCCAATGCTACGGATGTTGTATCCCTCGCAAGATGCTCATTCAAATCGGATTATTGCTGTAGCTACCGCTCGTCTCTTGTGGTGTATAAAAGCAATTGTGTCCTGTTTGGCGGACACGATGGATCTCGTCATCTAAACGACGTCCACATCTTCGACTTCAGTAAGTACCTGACACATTGACAAACGTCACATCGGCTTGGTTAATGCTGATATCGTCATTAATGGTCTCGCACAGACGCGCGCACGTGGACAGCGGCCATTACGGAAGGCCCAGCGCCAATTCCGCGTGACAGTCACGTGTCTGTCATTTTTTCCAACTCGATGTTCATCTTTGGTGGCAGCAGCGGAACAGCAATGAATGACTTCTACGAGCTCAATATGGGTGGGTGCAGCCTTCCGCGTACCGTTGGTGTTTCAATTGTCTGATTGTTGATTGTGTCAATGAAATCTGCAGAAAGTTACCAGTGGCAGCCTGTGCAATCGAAAGGACCGTTGCCTGGCCAGCGTTTCTGCCATGTCGCCGCTGTCTTTGATTCCAGTCTAATCATCTTCGGTGGATACGACGGAAGCTCGCGATTGAACGACTTCAAGCAGTTCCGCTTTGGACAAGATGAGTTCGAGCTTGATATTCCGGAGAGCACCATCATTGGGGATTTGCGCAAGTTGGTCAACAACGAAACTATGAGCGACATCACTTTCATTGGTGCGTTCATTTGTACAACGACGTGTATTAGCTGTTTCTCACACAAACCTCTCGCCCTCGTAGCATGTCAGTCGAGGGAATCCCCATTTATGCCCACAAAATTCTGTGTATGCGCTGCGGGTACTTCCGTGCGATGCTGACAGGCGAGATGCTGGAGAGTCGTGCTCGTGAGGTGGTGATCAACGACGTCCGCCGGCCCATCTTTCTCCTCTTCTTGGAATACTTGTACAGTGACGACATTGACGTGTCAGTCGAGTGTGCCATGGAGCTTTTCGTCGTCGCGGATCGGGTATGTCAGTGCTAGAGTGTGCGGATCCATTGCAGCGCTGCTTCACACTAACTGCTTGACTCACAGTACGGTGTCGATCGACTCAAGCGAATCTGTGAGCGGCGCATGTTGCAGTCGCTGTGTGTGGAGAATGCCGCAAGCGTTCTGCATGCTGCCGACCTCCACAACGCTGGAGTGCTGCGAGACCAGTGCTTGACGTTCATGCTCAACAACTTTGACGCTGTGACGAAGACACTGGCGTTTGAAGAGATGGGGCGAACGAATGTCGATCTCGTGTTTGAGCTACTCAAGCGGCGCTAAAGAGTCGCGTTACCTCGAGCACTTGGGGAAGCACGTTTCATGGTTGACATTGTGTGAGCTGCGTATATATTCTTGAGTGAATCTCTCACCCTCCACCTACAGATAATGAAGTATGAGCGACCATGCGTTCTTGGCCACAGATTAGCGAAACGTATCTGGGTAGAAGCGATCGCCACAGTGTGTTAGTTGACGAAAGGAATTGCAATTGTAGATGGCTCCATCACTGGAGCTCATTGATGTTTGGAGCTTCAAGATGGGGTCATGATGACTTGCCGTTCTCAGATTGGCCAATTATGGAGTCGCTTTTGAACCAATCCGGTGGAGTAGCTGCTGGCGTGAAGAGGTTCAAGCCCGAGTCGACCGCCAGATCACCCTCAGCGTCATGGCCGCTGGGGACCCACTGCAGGAGGCCGCCGACGGCTTCTTCGTCGCTGCGGAACACGGCCGCTCCGATGTCATCAAGGCGCTTGCCGACCACGGAGAAGGCAAGCTCAATCTCGCAGAGATCGTGGATCCGAAGACGGGCCGCTCGCCGTTGCACGTCGCCGTCGCGAATCGCAAGACCGACGCGTTGCGGGTGCTTCTGACCGCCGGGTTTCCACCGAATGTCGAGGCATTCGACGACAAGAGCGCCTCGAGTGACCGCGAAGAGCGCCGCACACCGTACGCGCTTGCACTGGCGATGAATGCCCACGATCTGGTCTTCGTGTTCCACCAATTCGCCATCCAGCAGGTCGCGATGAACAGCGTGGATGGTGTGAGGCAGTTGCTCGAGTCGGGGATCCCGGTCGACATGACAGACGGTGCGCATGGCAACACACTGCTGCACTGGGCTGTAACATGCCGCGCTGTCGACGTGATGCGGTATCTTTTGGAGCTGGAAGGCGTGCAGACACTTGGTGTCGTCGATCAAGCGAACGCAGATGGCGCGACACCACTGCATCTTGCGTCTCGCGATGGACAAGTTGAGCTTGTGCGACTCCTGCTTGCACACAACGCGAATCCGCGATGTACAGGGACAAAAGGCGATTTCAAGGACAAGACGGCGCTTGATCTCGTGGCGTCAACGACCATTCGAGACCTGTTGAACCAGCAGGAGGAGTCGACACTCGTTGCCAACCGCAATGGACACAACACAACAGGAGATGACCACGCTGTAAAGCAAGAGGAGGAACGACGCGCCGGCCGAACGACTGCATCCGAAGACGATATCACTCCTGTGGACCGCAAACATGCGCTGGAGCTGGAAGAGAAGGACATGCTCATCCGCCAGCTCAAGCACACGATCGAAGCTCTCGTGGTGGAGTCGCAAGAGATACGAAAGCTTGGCGAAGAGCGCACGGTTCTTGATTACATTCGCCGGCTCCGTGAGGTACGTCAACTACTGAAATGCGGGTGGAAAGTCGTTAGCATTCAACGTTGTGGTGCTTCAGGAAAAAGCCATCGTGCAGCGCCAATTAGAGGACGCAGAAGATTACATTCGGATACAGCAACAGCAGATCACCGAGTTGAAGCAGCAAATACGCGGCATGGTGAGCTCGGGCCAAACCCTCGATATCGATACGGCGTCGCCTGCTGACAACACAAGTGCCAACAACCCTCGAACAAAGCCCACCCTCTTGCCGGAGGCAACTGCCTTCTCAGAGACCGGCGAGTCCACCGGTTCCGAGCCCTTGATGACCGCGTTTGACTCTGCAAGCGTCGAAGAAGCAATGGGATTGCTCCAAATCGATCCACCGAGCTCCCGACGCCGCGTGACGCCGCCCACCTCCTCTCGGAAGTCGTCGTGGAACACGGTATTGGGGGTCGTTTGGGGTGCCTCCGAGTCAAGCGACGTGGACGCGGATGGAGAGGTGATTATGACGGTGTAGAGTTGCGTGGAAAATCCAACAATCGAGTATTGATGTCACCTCTTGCTGTTTTGTACGCACACACTGGTCGCGAGTCGCTCTTTCCTCTCTGGATTTCGGTAGAATTCGCAGTTGTTGGCGCACGTTGCACCAGGCGTTCGGCCTTCGCATGCACACAACGCTGGTGTGCCCAGCTCCGTCTGCATCGCCGTGAGGAATCGCTTGTGGGCGGTCGGAGCAGGCGACGGCGCGTCCACTGATTCAGAGCGCTTTGATGAAAGCGTCTGTGGTGAAGCGCGTCTACATCAATCGCAGTCACTCAGTATCTCAATTCAACGGCATGGGGGTGCGTTTCATCCTCACCTCCAAGGTGTCGAACCCGTTAGCCCCTGGCGATGCAGCCGCACGACTGCCCCTGACGTCATATCGACACTGAACGTAGTTTTGTTAGCGTTGACGAGCAGGCAGGCAGAAACAACCCATACGATGACGCACATCTTGAGCGGCTGGGGGCCGTGCGGCTTGATAGCACCTGCTTGTGACTGCTGCGCGGCGGAGTACTGCTGCACTCGCTCACGCTCGCGACTCATGTATCTACGACGCACCGCCGCGTAGAGCTCGGCTCGCTGCTTTGGCGGAAGCGCCATCGCTGTGCTGTCCTCGCTGTCTTTAGCCTTTGCATCTGGTTGCGACGTCTCGCTACGTCGGCGCAGCGTTCGAGTTGACGCAAGAAGGACGTCACGTGCGCTCGCATCGGACTGAAGAGCCTGCCATTGAATTGTCCGTCTCTAGCACATAAGCGAGAGTATCATCATTACCCATGGCACAACGCCAAGACACACCTTTTCAACCAGCTCCAGCATCGCAGGCGCGTGCTGTCGACCAGATCATCCATCAATGCGTCGCTCGTCGTCCTGTGGTATAAAGTGCGCACCTGTAGCGCCACGCGCTGCTGTTGTAGGTGCTGCTCAAGGTGCGGTGCTCGAGCCAACGGCTGGGACACTGTCGGAGCATCTTTGGGGCCCAGCGGCTTCGAATGCACAGTCGATTGCTGTAGCAGGCGGTTCATTTGAGCGTCCTACACCATTGCCCACGACTCAGCGTCAGCCATCGCGTCAGTCGACTCATGCTTCCAACTTACGACTCGTTCAGTCCGACAGCGCTGCTGCTCACGATCGAGCAGCACGCGCTCATTGACGCGCAGACAGATCTGCTGGTGGAAGCGCTTGAGGTCGGTTGCTTGTCGACGCAACCGCTGCTCTGTCGCAGCGCACACCTGGCGCGTGGTGGAGGTCATGTCGACTGGGGAGGCGTCATGGGCGTCCTCGATCACTGGAGCGAAGCCTGTGAGTGGCGCATTGGGCTCGATCTGAAGCGCCTTGATGCGGCGGTCGCGCACATACACGGGGCTATCGATGGCATGCTCCGGCTCGCGTCTCTGCCGCGACGGCGACATCGTGTCCGTTGAACTGGAACCTGAAAAGACGGTGACACCATGCTCTTGGTTGCTCCTGCAGTCAGTCAGTCAGTCAGCCAGGTCGTTGCGTCCTCTCCTACGATTCCTACGACGCTTGAGGAATTACCAAGGGGCACCCACTCCTCATTGATTGATCTCGACACTCTCCACATTTCTGCTGTGTGACCTGCGTGACAATGCGCAATGGGGCCACGCAGTTCTTCCACACGCGCGATCCGATCGAGAACCTCCGCATTCGCGTCGTCGCACGAAAGGTCTGTGGCTGTTGAATCCTCGTCCTGGTCGACACTGATCGTCCGTGTGTGTTGGCCCGTAGATCCAAGACACAAGGTCGCGGGTCGAATCGACCGAGCGCAAGGTCCCGATCGGAGCCACGTGGAGCTACACGTTCCGATGGCAGGAGAAACGACCAAGTTCACACGACGTAGTGGTCAAGAAGCACAAAAGCAAACTGGGGAAGAAACCCAAGACAGCCGACGCCGCTCGAGCTCGCAGCGATGGTCAGCTCCAGACCTCCGAGCGCGGCGACGAAGCAGGCGCTGCAGCGTTGGGAGTCGCTCTCTGTTCGTTTATCGACGCCGATCATTTCGTCCCAGCGAGGCGGCGTCGAGATGATCGCGTGAGTACGTCGCTCGAGCCTCCGCCACACCTCGTGTCGGCGCTGTACGGCCATTCAGGCCACCCTCGCCTGCGGAACTCTCCGTCCGTGTGGGCAACGAACCGAGAGCGCGTGGCGCTGCGCATCCGTCGTGAGTCCGTGTTCCGAGACATGCACATAACACTGCGCCTGGAGGAGCATGACGAGGACGTGCTACTGGCGTCACTTCGATTCTATCTGCATTCAGGCCTGCTCTGCGTGGCTCCAGGATTTTCCGACGTCATAGTCGACGACAGGTCGGCCGAAGGACCGATCCTTTCGACATTCCAGGTCACGTCGCGCGTGACCGGCGAGCGGTTCGAGTTTGCACTCGACAATGAAAGCGATCTGCTGCCGATGGTTGGTGTCGATGACGCTGAAGTGCTGCGAGCTTTGCAGCGCGAGGAGATGCTCGAAGCCCAGCATCGGCTACAAGAGTGGCACGCGACGCACGGAGACAGCGACACGAAGGCGCTTCGTATCAAGGAGACTCCAAATCGATCTGATGCCGACCACGCGCGAGATCAACTGTTGATTCAACTAGAGATCGTGAGTCTTAGTCGATTGGACACACCGAACGCAGTACAAGTCCTCTATGAGCTGCAAACTCTGCAAGGTCAGAGCGCGTGGTTGCCCTCCTGTAGCGAGCTATCAGCTCGCACTGCGCAAAGAAGTACTGGGTTGGCTCGTGTGAAGATCACGGGTAACGATGAGGTCATCGCAGTCTTCGGCCACCACGATCAGTTCGTGTTTTCCCGACCAGTAGACACCGCAGCTCTCGGAACTTCGAAGTGTGATGTCGCGAGTGCGATGTTCGCTTTCTCTGTGATCGACAAGGATTTTTGGGGCCGCGCTCAGGTTCGCGGGCGTGCGGAGGTGTCGGTGCCACTGAAAACAGGATGGCATGACGTGACAGCCCCATTGTGGGTGGAGGTGGCGTCCCCGGAGCAGCAATTTGAAGACTTCTTCTTAGGCGCTGACGATTCCACCACTGCACCAGCAGTCTTTGGGGTTTCTTCAACGCATGCTGTTGGTGCAGTGCGTTCGCGTTTGGGCGTGGAGACTCACTCAACTGGAGCGCGACTTCGCGTTCGTCTTCAGGTGATCTCACATTTTGCTCGTCTGTCCCACGTTCCTTCACCTTCCGAGCAGTCCATCGATCGCTCCAACACGACAAAAAAGGCGACAGGTGTGGTGAAGCGCAGTGTAGACGAGATTTTGAGATCTGTCAAGTTACGCGATCAGCATCCAACGTTGCCGCCGACAGCACCAGTCTCTTCAGTCGTCACAACGCTTCAAGGATTGTCTGTTGGTGGTACCTCTGCAGTCCATGACGTTCTCGCTCGACTGAATGCGTTCAGCATAACGAGACGTAGCACAGAAGACGCTGCACGAGCCGATCCACCAAGTACACTGGCGGGTTAGAATTACAGAACGATGATTCACGCAACAGGTGAACCTCAATTGGAAATTCGAGATGTCCGTTTTTTAGTCATCGTCGCTATCGAGATCGTCGAGAGGATTGCCCGACCGCTTCTTCATCACCCGCAGGAACTCATCTTCGTTGATGAGACCGTCTCCGTCCCGATCGGCTTCGTCAATCATTTCTTGGATTTCTTCGTCCGTGAGCGTCTCCCCCAACTCGGCGCAGACGCGCTTGAGATTTCGGAACGATATCTTGCCTGTGTTATCATCATCGAACAACTTGAAGATCTTGAGTGTCTCCTCTCGTGTATCGCGCGAGTTCTACAGCAGTGCCAGGTAACACCACGATTGGCATCCTCCACAACAAATTTACTGTCTCCCGATGGGTACGCACCATCTTTCCCGTCATCATCTCAATAAACTCGTCCTGATCGATCGTCCCGGACTCATCCTTGTCAATGTCAGCAATCATCTGCCGGATCTCGGCTTTCTTGACATGAAAGCCGAGCGCTCGCATCGCCGCTTTCAGCTCTCGAACATCGATCGTTCCGCTGCCGTCCGTGTCGAACAGGCGGAATGCCTCTTTGATCTCCTCTAGGTCTTCTTCATCCAGTGCCTATCCATAATCCCCGCCATTTCCCGTCAGTCATTGTCCACTGACTGCAATGTACACAAGTAGTCACGCGCAGTACCTTCTTCGCTGGCTTGGGCTTTCGACGCAATGCAGCACGCGAGCGCGCAAACGCAGCCGCTGACGATGCCGACATCTTTTTGTAAACAAGGCTTGATGGAAGTCGCAAAGAGACTGATGAGCGCGCCCAGGCCCAGGTCCTTCGGGTGGAAGATCGAAGCTTCGAGACGACGCGACGTTTGGTGTGCAGCCCAAACGGCACACAATCGCATTCTCATTCATTCAGTGAAATGGCGTAAAATGTATTGTGCGGTTTGGGTGAAATTTATGGTATGTGCAATGGGAGCACTCTCTGTCCAAAGAAGCGTCAGTTGCAACGCACGAGCTCGTGGAAAGGAATCGAGTCAGCGTAGAACGTCTCCACGCGCTCGTACTTGTCGCTGCGCTTGGGACCAAACGGTTGCATCTTCTCCATGCTCAAGAAGGTCTGGCCCGTGGCGAGATCTCGGTAGCGGTAGACACGGGCGCGGTTGAGACCAGCATAGAGCGACGCTAGTACGAGCGGATCCGACAAGAGCACGATGTTAAGCAGCATCGTGCGACGCGTCGCTTCAGCCTCTTCTTCAGCACGACTGACCGTGAGGACGAAATCACCGTTCCAAGCACAGATAAATCCTCCGACACCCCACAGTTTTCCACACATACTGGGAAGATAGTCGGTCCGAGCACAGAATGCGTCCAGCAACGCACGCTGCATGCCTCGGCTTGTGCGGTGCTTGAGGAACGGGTAGACTAGAATCTGAAGCAAGAGGACGACAGCGCCGAACGCGACGGCGCACAGGAAAAGGGACATCAGATCAGAGTACACACCACTGTGCCGTTGTCCCATGGGGTCGAACACGTTGATGGACGCGAGCATGACAGCTGGGTCTGGGTTCTCGGGACGCTCTGCGAGCACCCGTGTATCTCGAAATTTGATGCTCCGATATCCAAGTGCCACCGACATCGAGCCCAAAATGCCAAAGACGTGACCTCGAACGCTAAGGACGCCTTCTCGTCGGCTCCAGCCTGCCATCATCGTCTGAAGATGCACCCAGACCCATGAGATAGCTGAGAGAAGCCACTGGCGACGCATCAACAAGCAGATAATGAGAAACACCTCTTGTGGATTCTTCACAGTGTCGCCTTGAAGCTTGATCGAGCGCACGATGACCATGATATTGGTGATGTTGGCATCCATGCAGTGCGCGAATGCGTACGCCAGAATTGGGAAGGGCGAGCCGTACGCGACAACGTGACTCGGAGCCTCAGACAACGCAAGCAGCAAAGTGCGCCACAGACTCCGCGCGGGGCGAGGAGCGGAAAAGTGACATGCCCAAACAAGCGTCACAAGTCGAACGTAGAAGTAGCACTGAGCAGCGATGCGCAGCACACTCACCGCGCGTCCCCAATCGACGAAGTCGGAGATGACCTGAGCGCTCTCGAAACGGTAGTCACGGATGAATATCGTCTCACATTTGGTAGGATCGCACTCTCGCGCACGAATGAAAAGCACGTTTTCGCTTTGCATTGTGCCGGCTAAAACGATCCCTCCAGTGTACGCGACAGGATGTACGTACGAATCGAGAATGGCCATGTCGAACGAGAGGTTACCCCCGTGCGCCGAGAGTTCCTTGCGCACATCAGCAACCTGTTCGTGCACCCGACGCCAGATGAACTTGGCAGCCACCGATGGGGGATGCTTCGGTTCCGCGAGGACACGATAGTCCGAGTAAATTCCAGCATCGCAGTGGAATGGACGATCAGATGGGTCCGCACACACATTGAGGTCGGGGTCGGATAGATTGCGAAAGTAGCTCATCTTGGCAGTGTACATCTCGAGACGATCAAGCAGCGGCATGATGATAAACTCGTACAACAGGTCAGTGCGACGCACTTTATAGGTTAAAGTGTGGCGAGTGTGCTGTAGACGCGGATCCGCGACTGTGGGCACTCCAGGAATCATGAGCTTGCTGTCGTCGCTCAGGAGATCAACGATGCCATCGAGAATCGGGAAAATTCCATCCAGTGGGAGTGGATCCTCGTGTGAACAAGTGTGTTTCCGATAATTGAGACACGGAAGCCACGCATACTTCGTTTCGTCCAGCCGTTTGGCCATCAGGCGAGTTGTCGTCGATGTCGTGTCATACTTGTAGCTCCACACACGTGCCGTCGGCACTGGCGAACCGCCGCTAGTGGCGGTCACCATACCCGTGACCGGGTCGCGTCGGTACGTCAACAGCTCGTACGCGTAAGACCCGAGGTATGCGTAAAATCCCGTGCCAATCGTACGCATTGTGTTGATGGTTTCCGTACCAGTTCGTGGAATATCCGTGAGAAGCAACCCGTAGGTAACCAGACTGACGATCACGTTCACATAGTTGATCTTCTTGTAAGCCTGCCACGGGTCAGCGGCCTCTTCGGACAGTATGTAGGCGTCCGACGACTCCACGCTCGCAACGGTGCTTTTCCTCTCCGTCGAGATGCTTGTCACTCTGGGTCCGACGGCAACAGGCGTGATCGCTGCTGGTCTCACATCGCTGTCACCGGATCGCTTCTCATTATCATGCTCGTTGTCGTGTTCGACAGCTTCTGGTCTCACGCGAGGCGTCACGCTGCTTGTCGAGCTGGAGCTCGCAGAGCTCATGTCTGACGAAGCTCCAAGTAAAACTGATCAACCAGGAGGTCACCCAGGTGACGCACAGACTGAACGTGCCGACCACAGGTGGTTTCCATGAGATCGTGGGGGCATCTAACGACTATGCACATTGCGAACACTGGAGAAAATAGAGAGCATAGAGAAACCACCACTTCGCCCTGGTGGATTCTCTTTGGTCGCTGTCTCCTCCTGAGATCCATCTCTTGAACGACGACCAACGAACGACCTCTCGCCTCCCTCGGATCAATGACATTGAAGGCACTCTGTGTTTCTTAATATGTCTCGAGCTGTACGGCCTGGATGGTGACATCGAATTCGGGGCGTTTCCACGAAAGATCGGCCCCTCGCGATAATGAGTCCCGGCGCCAAGCAAGTGCTCCGTGCAGCTGCTACCAAGGCCTATGAGACCGACAAGCACCGACTGCTTGTGCTCGGTGGGAATGGCTTTGTAGGAAGCAACATTCTGCAGCGAGCCGTGCAGAAAGGCATCGCTGTGCGAAGCCTCAACCGCACGGGAAAGCCCCAGTGGCAGGATGTGCCGTGGATCGAGCATGTCGAGTGGCAGCAAGGCGACGTCTTTGACGGCGATGATCTGTCGAAGGCCGTCGAAGGCATCACTGGTGTCAGTACGTTATGCCAAAGTCGACGTGGTTGCCGTGTAAGCGTGGCCACGGTGCTCGTGTGGCTAATTCACTGATGCACGCGTAGTCTCCACCATTGGCGCATTCGGAGACAATGACTTCATGCAGAAGATGTGCGGAGACGCCACAATTGCTGCGGTGCAAGCAGCAAAGAAAGGAGGTGCGTGCCGTTAACCACTGTATGGATGCACCAGAGACGAGGAATGATGAACGTGCTCTCTCACTCAGGTGTCGAGCGCTTCGTATTCGTTTCCAACTCCCGTGTCGGTTCGTGCATCCCAACGTGGGCGCCTCTGTATGGCTACTACAATGGAAAAGAGCGCGCAGAGAAGGCCGTTCGAGAGAGGTTGGTGCTGCTTTAAATTGGCGGCTGAGGCATGATGACTCAGAAGTCATGTGGCTAGCTTTCCCGATACCGGTGTTTCTCTCCGCCCAGGCTTCGTGTACGGATGGCGTCGCCAGGGAACGTATAGCATCCCTCTGCAGCTTGTTGGAGCGCCGATCGCATTTGTGGCTCGTGACTTGAAGGTGGTTTCGTCGATCGTGTCACGTGTGCCCTTCTTTGGCCATGAGATGGAGTCATCCGTTCCTGTCGCCGCGGTCGCCAAGGCCGCGGTTCTGAGCGCCATGGGGTCCGCAGGAGCACCTATCTTGGATCCCAGAGGCATCATCTCCTTAGCGGATTCATTTCATGAGACGTTCTGAGATGGGGCAAACATCAAATGCTTGACGCGTGACTAGTTCATTTGTGACGTGCGTCGTTATCGCTTCGCCATCGCCTGTGCGGTGTACTTCATGCCAATGTTTCCAATCTTCTTCTTGCGCTCCTCTGCTTCCATCTTGCGCTGCTCAAGTTCTGACGTTCGGTCTTTCCAGTAGCGCTGCGACGTCACATGTTGGTCAACATGTCGTGGATTTGGTGCAAACGACTCCGGCCAAACGAACCTCGTTCTGCTTTTCTGCCTGCTTCGCTAATTCCTCTCGAAGAGCCTTCGACTCCGATTCTTGTGTGGTCGCTTTGGCTTGTAGACATAGCTCATCGAGGGTTTGAACCTTCGTCAGTAGCCAGCAGCGGCGGTGAGTTTTGCATGTCGAACATGGTCGAGCCCCGATGCAACGTACCCATAGATCACGCTCGACTTCCGTTCCGGCACATAGCTCTAACAGTTTCTGGCCGTTCAATCCCAGCACTAGCCACTCCGTGCCATCTTGACACACATCCACCCGATCAACGAAAGTCAGGGAGGGGTCCACGCCACTGCACCGACGTTGTTGGAAACCATACCACCAGCACAGACTTTGCCGATCCGAGAGATGGCAACGTCTTCAACCTTGCTATTGCCTTGAACTGGTCGCCATTGCAGCCTACGACAGAGAGTTGGTGGGGATGCAACTAACTGCAGCAGTAGTGACCGAGCGAGCGACTCGGACAAACAAACCTGGTCGCCGAGGCGTTGAGTTGTAGAAAGATCGAGTCGTGCTTGCTGATGAGCCCGAGATACGTGAGTTTGCGCTTGAATGTCGCGCCTTCTTTGAGCGCCTCCTGCCGCTGAAGCATCTCATAGTCGCCCACACCGCAGCACACGTTGCCCATGTTGGTTGCCACTCCGACAATATGGCATGCGCACGAGAATATCACGACGCGCATGAGCATTAGACAGAGCACGGTGTCTTTCCCCAATCCTCTGCAAAACACGGCGAGATCCATTCTGGTTTCACAAAACATGGCTACATTCGCCTGCGTTGAAGTCGAGGAGTTCGTTCCTTCCTCGCGCGGAGACCATGGATCCGCAACGTCATGGACGCCGCGTTAAACCGCCTAGTCCGCACACCCACAGCCACGTGCACTCGCATGCCGCGATGGCTGCGCTGACGGTGGACTCGTGTGCGCTGCCGCTACCCCTCGAGACGGCATCACCACATCTCCTCCCAGTCCACCATCCCGCGTCGGCCGCAGCGACACCCGCGCCGCTGCATCTCGGAGGCACCGTGCGTGCCAGTCGACGACCAGGTCACACCAAGAGTATTGTTATCGTGATGAATGTGCTACCGCTGACGTTTGAGCGAAACGCCGCTGATACCGGGTGGAACATCGAGTGGAGCTCCAGTGCCACGCATTTGTTTTACCGGCACTTGGTTAGCGACCTCGAGCGCTACCAACCGCTCTTTGTTGGCTGCCCGGAAGTGTTCATTAGTCGGGACGAAGAAGCCACCGTCGAGAAACAGCTTCGTGCGCTCCACTGCTTTCCCGTGTTTTTGAATCCGGACGTCGCTCATCGCTACTACCAAGGATTCTGCAAGGGTGTTCTATGGCCAGTCTTCCATAACGTCATTGACGTCTACAACTCTGCCCAGCTCACGCTTGATGGAATGATGGATAACTGCCCACAGGAAAAGCGCCACCCAGAGGCTACGGAGGAAGCTCACGGCTCAATGGCAGCCACTCCCTCCAAGACTCCATGCCCGCGATCGTCATGGTGCAACCCCGCGTCCTGGAATCCAGCAGCTCAAGATAACTGCTGGGGAGACTACTGCAGCGTGAACCGAACGTTCGCCAAGCGTGTCGTTGAGACATATCACACTGGTGATGTCATTTGGATCCACGATTTTCACTTTTTGATGCTACCGTCGTACTTGCTCCGCAAGTTGCGGGGAGCAATGATCGCGATGTACCTTCACGTTCCCTTTCCATCAAGCGAGATATTTCGTTGTCTCTCCATGCGGACAGAGATTCTCCGTGCAATGTTGTGCGCGGACCACATCGGATTTCTCGTGTTCGAGCACGCTCGTCACTTCCTAACAAGCTGCAAGCGCCTACTTGGTCTCAACTACAAAACAAGTCAGAATGGCATGCTTGTGCTCGAGTACAACGGGCGCAAGATTAACATATCATGCTCTCACATCGAACCAGACGTCAGATATCTCCACACCATTTTCGATCTCGCTGAGCGCAATGATGGTACGAAGCTGTTCCAGAAGAAAGTCGAGTCATTCATGTACGACAGCAAGAAACAGCGCAAGTTCGTGATTGCAGCTGTTGATAGACTTGAAGGACTGACAGCTCTACCACTGAAGTTACGCGCGTTTGATCGTTTCTTAGCACTTCATCCTGAGAAACGAGGTTCTGTCGTACTCATTCAGATTGGATTATCGCTTGATTCTCGCCCGAACGATTATCACCAAACGCGAGACTATGTTCAGCGCTTTGTCGCTGAGATTAATCGACGCTGGGCACCTCCAGGTGAAGTCGTCGTCTACTTTGAGGAGAAAGCAAAAACCACTTGTGCAGAACGGATGCATCTGTGGCGTATCAGCGACGCTTTTCTGGACACTTGTATCCGAGGAGGTCTATCGCTTTTGCCATTTGAGTTTCTGGTCGCACAAAAACGAAATCTTGAGCAAGGGCACGAAGGTCTTCCGGATCACCAGTTTGGTGTCATGATTGTTTCGGAGTTTGCATCGTACAACCGCATCCTGAGTGGTTGTCTGTCGGTGAATCCTTGGAAAGGCGATGATATTGTTGCAGCTCTTGTGAAGGCAACCGAGATGCAGTACTATGAGAAGTTCAATCGATTCCAGCTAAACTACAAATTTCTCGAATCACAATCTGACAAGCGTTGGGCTGAGAGACTCTTGGCTGACTTCGAGCTTCTAGTCCAAAAGAAGCAACAGACTGCAGAATCAGGAGAAATTGTGGAGGTTGGCTTTGGATTTGACTTTCGCGTGATGCAATTTGCAAGTGGATTTGTGAAACTGGATGTGGACGAGTTGGTGAGGACTAGTACAAGATGTTCCAGGCGATTGTTTATGTTCGATTATGGTGGAACTCTCAGCTGGACGACAAGCCTATTTGAAGAGGAAGCAGCCGCTCATTTGTTCCAACAACGACGCGCCAGTAGCGACGATCGAAGTGCCAACAGGATGCGTAGCGATGTGGAAAGTCAGAAAGTTGCGTTTGGCCAAGAGGTAATCCGGTTTATCGATGGTCAGGTTCGGACGCCTCTTTCACCGGAGGCAAGAGAGAGTTTACGTACCCTATGTGATGACCCGAGCAATATTGTCTTCGTGTTCAGTACGGGACGAAAGGCAGAAGTTGAAGCGGAGTTCGGAGATATACCCAACGTCAACTTGGTTAGTGACAATGGATTCTTTTTCAAGAAAGCTATGGGTGAGTGGGAATGTCTCTACAACCCACATGAACTCAAAATGGACTGGAGGGAGGAGGTCAAGCGCATCATGCAAAGCTACGCGACTAGGACGAATGGAGCATACCTGCTCGTTAGTGAAGCATCTATTCTGTATGACTACCGACGAAGTGATCCTGAATATGGTGAGATTCAAGCCCTTGAGTTGTATGAGCAGCTGCGACATGTCATCAAGGTGCGGGTTTGCAAGTGAGCTTTACATTATTGCGTTCATAATGTGTGTGTGTCTGTGGCAAACTTGGTTGTACAGAAAGGAGAGGCCACTGTCTCCCGTGCGAAGGGTTTTATTGAAGTACATCAGTTTGGTGTTAACAAGGCTGTGGCTGTGTCGCTCATTCTCTCGCTCTTGAGAGACTCCATCGGTACTCCCAATTTCGCCATGTTTGTTGGAGACGATGATTCCGATGAACTGGCATTCAAAGGTATGCCCATCCGGATTGTTTATCTGAAAAGCATAACTTTTTCCTTGAATGGTTTCTCGATTGATAGCATTGCAAGCTTTCGCTGAGAAGGATCGAGAACTCGAACACGTTTTCACTTGCACTGTCGGCATGAAACCAAGCAGTGCTCGATTCTACGTGGTGGGCTCATCCAGGCAAAAGCAAACGATGTCTGTATCCACACTAACTGTTCATGTGACTTTCAGGACAGTGTTGTGGATGTCTTGGCAATGCTTCATGCTATTGCCGTCCGCGTACGTTCCCCGCACTGAGTTTTGGCTGTAACATTTATATGACTTCCAATTCCAACCAACAGATTCGAGTGGAAAATCAACGGGGTCGGATCCTCATCTCGAGAGGATACTTCCACCACTTTGCTGCACAGCCTCAGCTGGTGAATCCGGCATTTGTTCAGGGGCTCGCGATGGAGCTTTCTGCGAGCCGAGGACTGCCCCACCAGGCGGCACTCGCTGACGATGAAGAAGGTGTCTCTCAAGAAGTCGGATCAAGGAACGAAGCGTCGGTGATTCAACTGCGTTCGGAGACAACTATCTGGCAGCGATTGGTCGGTATCGACTGGATGGCGCTCGGTGTTGGGGTCGCTGGTGGCGTCATCCTTGCACTTGAGCTTCGTCGCCGACTTCAACGTGGTGGTGCAGCCGTTCGAACGTAACAGCTACGGCGACGCCGTTATGAACGGAGGCGCTGGCACTTTTGGCTGCTGAATTTCGATAGGAACATGATACAAACTCGTTTACTTCGTCTGTCACGCCTTTCCGCACCAACCACGAGAACCTCTGAAGGGCAACACCAACACTCTGAGCAGAATAAGGAATCGCGGCAGCAGCGGCAAGAAGCAGGAGCGGGCGCTACGCGACGCTTGGCGGCGGACGAGAGGAAGCGCCTGACGTGTCTGTTCTCCGCGTTGTTCATTCGACGCGTGGTCGTGAGAAAACGCCGCTAGCAAGACATTCCCCAAGACTTGGACCGACTCATTGAATGGGGCGATCGTCGACATCGTCCCCTCCACGCGTGCTCTCATCGACTCGTGCTCTTCGGGAAAGCGATGGACTGACACGAGACCGCGAATAGTACGTGGTGCTGGTGCTGTCTCTTCTTGTTTTTTTTTCTGGTGTGCAGTCCATCACAAATGCTGAATTCGTCATCGTGCCCGTAGTGCAACATTTGCATCCATATCTCTCGCGAGTGAGCCGCGTGGCAGCACGAGTGGGATCGACATGGAGCAACTTCAAGCTCTGTATCTTCGTGCCGCCCAGGATCTACCTCGAAAGCTTCGTCGATATCAGAGAGTTCCTCATGGGGCCCAATCATCAGTGAATGAGCAAGGTCGAATAACTGCGTGCCGTAGACTGGTGACCGCGATCGGCGAATGCTTCAAACGCTCTCGTACGCTTGCGGTGCAATGGTGGGAGGTCATGGTCCGTGTCCGCCCATTCGTCATTTGGTGTATGATTCTCATGACGGCTGGTCTCGTTGGCATCGTGTTTTCGATTGTGAGCAATCACCCCGAAGCAGACATCTACTTGTTTGTTGGAGCGTTGGTGTCGTGCAGTTTCTCTATGGTGGTTTGCATGTGCTACATCAAAAGTCGCACCGTGCGCTCTCATCCAAATGCGCTGATCTTGAGCAAGAGCATTGTGGATCTTGTGCTCTCTGCGCTTTATGTCTTCGAGTACACTGTGACACAGTTCCGAAGTCCGCCGATGGTCTTGCCCGTTAAACTTGCAGCTGTCACTCAAGCGTTGCTCGTGTGCGGTGAGTTCTGGTTCTTCGCGATGCCCGTTGACATGGTCCAGTCGATCACAAACCCCTTCACTTCATACTCGCACAACCTTCGTGTCTACTGGTTTTACTCGACACTGAGCGGTTTAGTTTGTGGTGTTGCTCTCTGGATCCTTGATGATGACTCGGCAAAGAATTGCACTCCAAAGTTGCTCACAGATAGTCCGAACACTTCGGTCGATTGTGACGACGATGAAAAAGCTCATCTCCAGCGGTTTTTCTGGTTTCATGAAAATACCGATTCACATGGATTTTGGTGGCAACATTGGATTTCGTATCACATGTGGGTGTTGATCTATCTCGTCTTTGCGAGTGCTTCGGTCATCTACGTCAAACGCCGGCTGAAGCGAGGTTTGGAGGCAACGTTTGACGTCCGCCGTCGCGTGTTATCCAGCGGCCTACTCACGTGCTGGATTTATATAACATGGTCGCTTGCGATTCTTTGCCTGTTCGTTATCACGAACATCACATTCGTGAAGAGTACGCTTTCAAGTCGTTTGTTCCAGGGTCTCCTCAATCTTGGAGCATTCCTGCACTCCGCCCGTGGTTGTCTGAACATCATTGTGTGGCTCGTGATTAATATCTCAAGCCTGAATGCTTTGTGCCTTCGCCCGAGACCTGCGCATCAACGATCGACAGACCAGTCAGCTTCGACAGCATCGAGGACTGGCATTGACGCATCCGGTAGATCAACTGATACGGCTGCGCGCGAGGAACAAGACCTCGTGGTGAAACCTGAGCTGAATACGGCACTTCGAAAGCAAATGATCCGAATGGCAACTACTGGTATAGTCGAATCTGTTGAACACTATCACCGGCTTCATCGGCGAATCAATTCGAACCAAACATTTCATCTCGACTGGGAGCGCTCCCCACAGCGTGAACTTCGGCAACTCAGCTCTTCGATGTCGCTTTCTCGAGTTCTTGCAACTCGTAACTCGACGATTCGCGTAGTTGAGAACCCAAACGATCGACCATCTCCTCGTTTCTCGTTCTTGCCGATGGCGATGAAAGAGATGCAGTTTTATGATTTTCAGCCCCGACTTTTCGCAACGATTCGCCAACTGTATGGGATCGATGACGCGGAGTACGTGTACGCATTTCGGCAAACGATGAACGAGCGTATAAGTGAAGGCCGAAGTGGCGCATTTGTCTTCATGTCTTGCGATCGCCGTTATTTGGTCAAAAGTATGACGTCTCGCGAAAAGGATGTGCTGCTCGAGTTGCTACCGTCGTACATCAGATATCTTCGGTGGAATCCCCGCACACTCTTACCCCGATTCTTTGGCTTCCACGCAATGAAGATGTATGGTCAGATCTTCTACTTCGTAGTCATGGGAAATGTCCTCAACACGAGTGAAGTCATCCATCGACGCTATGACATTAAGGGATCATGGGTTGATCGTAACGCTCCAGCTTGCGTGCTTGGTGAACGGTACCGTTGCTCCAAATGCAACCGATTTTTTGTTTTTGGTGCGACCAAGAAGGACGCGGTACCATGCGACTCGGCTGGCGTCGGCGGTGCGTCAGAGCACTACCCTGACGTGACACTTCGTGACAACGATCTAAAGACCCGGCTAAAAGTTGAGCCGGAAGCTGCCTCTGAGTTGGTTAAGCAGCTCACGCGTGACAGCAATTTTCTCGCCAGCATGGGGATTATGGACTATAGCTTGCTTGTGGGCATTCACTACTCGCACTTCACCATAACCAACACAGGAGGACAGCGACAGATGATGAAGAAGGTTTCTAGCCATATCTTGGTCTCAAGAGGATCGTCCTTTGTGAAGACTACACAAGAGGATTACCAAGATCAGCTCGAAGAGAAAGAAGAAAATGCAAGGTATTATGACCTGGTTCCGATCTCATCAGGTCTCTCAACCGTTCGTGAGGTTGATAGCACTCCTGACTCGACATCTACGATGGGGACACGATCCATGTCACAATCTCACGGCGAGGATGAGCCCGAAGAATACGTTCACAACTTATGTGACGACAAGGCAGAAGTGGTGGAGGCTCTTGGATCATCAACTTCAAAGCTGTCTTCCCGTGGATCGAGATCTGGGAGGGAGAGGGAGGTTCCCGGGCGCGCGACTCCTCCCATACATCATCCTTTGTCTTCGTCGGATCCCCGATCGTTGCATCGATACCGAGCGCACCAAGTGTCTGGACCAAGTGTGTATCACTTCGGTCTGGTGGATGTGCTCCAAAAGTGGACTCTAAGCAAACAAGTCGAGCGTGTCTACAAAGTATACGTCCTCCGCAAGGCAGGGCGTGGGGTATCGGCGATTCAGCCAAAGGCATACGCTGCACGCTTTCAGCAAAAGCTTGCCCAGCTATTCGTCACGCAGCCGCACTCGGTCGATCTTCATGATGACGGCGCCAATGACCTGGCGCCAATGTGGCAATTCGAGGAGCCATGACTGGCGAACTCGTCGCACGGCTTTGTATTGCCAAATATATATGCGCTGGTGAGGCATGCCACATTTGCTGTCTCCAGTCTTTGCTTGTAAACCTCCATGCTTCCACCGTTGCTAGGGATTATGCCTGATGGCAGCGGCAAAGGCGTCGGGCGACGCGACGTTTTGCACCATGGACCGACGCCGCGCGCGCTCTCGCATGTTCCTCAACCGTCTGCTCCACCAAATCCTGCGTCGAGCCTACTGAACGCAGCCATCGGCGCATGGCAGCCGAACAACGCCAGCCCGAACGTCGCGGCCCGTCGCCGCGCAACCGAAGGCGGCGTGATGTCCCTCACCACGCGTCGGCAGAGCTCACTGTTTCCGCATAAACCGACAGGACCTCGTCCAACACCGAGGCGTCCTACTGAGATCCCTTCGGTCGGAGAAGCCGAGGCGCTTTCGCCAGGTCGACCGACAGCAATCGAGCAGCTCAGTCGAATCCCGCGCGAGTTCTTCATCCTCGAGACCAACGCCGTGCTGCCACACGCTCAGTATCCGCCGTCGCAGTACCAGTCGACGTTTGTTCCAGGCGCTGGACTGTGGGAGACGATCGTGTTCCCGGCGCTCGCGCCCCACACGCGGCAGCAAGTGCTCTATCTCGCGCAGACCGTCGAGCGCCTTCGCGTGCAAACGTTGGGGCACATGGCTGTCGGCGGCATCACTGACAACAAGTCGTCTCGAGCGATGTTTCTCCAGGATGCTGCGCTCGTGACCCAGTACGCGGAGAAGGAGTGGGCGTTGTACTCGATGTGTTACCACGAACTGGTGCGCCAGATCAAGTTCATTTGCAGGGAGCAAGGCGAGCTGCTGCGGGAGACGCACGAGCGATACGACGCCATCGTTCGACGCCTGTTGGACCTCGCGGCTGCAGCTGTGGAGCGGATCCGCGAGTGTCCCATCGACGGGAGGACTGAAAGCCGATCGCTGGCAGAGAGTGACTCTCCAGAGTTTCATGTTGACGCCTCCCACTTAGCAGCCAGTGATTCCCCAGCGTCACGAGAGAGATCAGCGGAGAGAATCTCGAGGTCTCGACACTCTCGCAGCAGTCCCCGCCATCGTGGATCAGCACTGAATGCCGACGACGACCGCGATTATAGTGGATTTGAATGGAAGAGCGACGGAGACGATGACGACCTTTCGCTGGACGATGATGGTGCAGAGGAGGACGACGACGCCTCTGGTGACGACGCGGACGATCGCGAGAAGGAAGAGCAGCGCGTCAGGCGCGAGCAGCAGCGTCGCCGTCGACTCATGACTCGCTGGGGGCAGCACGAGCGCCAGAGCCGCATTTCGTCGGAGCGCACGTCCGTGATCGAAGAGAACTTCGCGGCAGCTCGTGTGCAGCAGGCGTTCCATCGCTACCTCTTGCGAAAAGAGCAGTTGCGTCTCGCGCAGCGACAAGAGAAAGCGAATGCCGTGCTCGAGATCCAGCGGTCCTACCGTGGGTATAAAGCTCGTCAGCGGATGCTGCACCGTCGAGCGGTTCAGCAGGTGATCGCAAAGCGACGCAAGGAGGCAGCCGCCGTCGAGCTATTGCAAGCAAATGTGCGCACCTTTCTTCTGAAGAAACGAAGAGAGCAAAAGTACCTCGCACGTCATCAGGCGGCGCTGGATCGCCTGCGACAAGAGCGTGCGCGACTGGCAGAGCGCCTGGTGGAGTCGCAGGCGGTGACATCCCCGCGCTCCAATGCCTTGCACGAAGGTGGAGACCGAACACATGCAGCAGCCGACGCGCACGAGTCACCTCAGGAAGCTAACGGTCTCAGTGGCCGAGACAGCGCAGAGCCAGCGGAGTCGAGTGGCGAGACGCAGAACCAGCACACAGACGATTTGTATGCGCGGCTATTGACAGCGATGACAGAGCTCAGCACGACCGTGTCGACACTTCGGCTTCGCCCCAACAAGCGACGAGAGAGCACGCGTCGGCACCGCCTGAGCGCCACGCCAGCTCCCAATGCGCAAACTGCAGCATCTGAGACGCAGACAACACAACCCGTTGTTCCCTCGCAGCCTCCAGAGGACGATTCAACCGCCGAGCTGCAGGACTCGGAGAAGGACGACGAGCAACGGGTCGTGGGCGAGGCAATTGGACGAGCGGAGGCGTTAGCACGGTCGTTTACGGCTCTGCTTGCGACGCTAAAGCAGTCGCTTGTGGCATCCGAGCCACGAGCGAGTTCAGCCGAGGGAGGAGAGGAGCCCGTGATGAGCAAGACAACGTCGACGTCCTCACTTTTGCTGCTTGAGCATCCGTTGGCACGTGCGCGGACGACGACTCCGATGTCGACAAGACCAGGTACAAGAGATGGCGCCGCTCCGACGAGTGATTGGCTCAAAGAAGCGATGGCGGCATCGTTCATTTTCATGGACGACAGTCCGCTGCCGGGGACATCGAGACAGCCAACGAAGCGAGGAGGACTCGCGACGGGTCGGAACCAGAGCGCGAACCAGGCGGATGGCGACGCTGACGACGACGACGACGACGACCGCGTTGTCGTGGACGATGTGCTTTGGCATTCGCTTGAGTACACACCTCGCACACTGAGCGAGACTCGCTTGATCTCTCGACGACTACGACTACTACTCTCGTCTCGAGAAGACCGCCGCCGCCTGGTAACGCTCAAGCAGTTCATCTCGGACGTCTACGACACGCTTGTCGGTCGCCTGCGAGAGCTGCCCCCGAGTCGGTGGTCGCGGCTCGTGCTCTCGCACTGCTCGCTGGCCATGTCATTCGCGGATGCAGAGCGCTTTTTGCGTCGTCAGAGCGTTGGCAAGCGTGCAACAGGAGCCACGTTCTCGGCAGGTCGTGAGCCAGTGACGTCGTTTGTGGCGCTGGACCTGCCGCGACTCCTGCGAGAGCACTTCCAATGCCAAGTTGGACTCAAACATCTCGTGGACGAAGCGATGGCGTCCTTCATTACAACGCTTCACCGTTTGGCTGACGTAGATCCCGACGTCAAGCGCTTCCTGGGTTTCCTCACAGCCGAGACACCGCAGGAAGAGCTTGTGTTCTTCTGTGTCTGTCGTACGCTCGCTGCGGACAGTGTCTCGCGCCAGCCAGTGTTTGAAGACACGACCATGCGCGAGATCATCGACAGCGAGCACGCGATGGCCATCGCAACGAGTCTGTTCCACGCCGATGCCGAAGCCAACATGATCGCTCAGGACGCACTCGTGGTCGAACCCTCAAACGAGATCTACCAGCGCCACCTCCCATCCACGTGTCTCAGTCAGCTTCAGTTCGTGCTTCGCCAGCTCGTGCCTGGACCCGACGACAGCGGTGCCACGATGGACGACGGCGACGATGGCTCAGGCGACGTGGCGTCACCCGAGTCGCTGGACCAATTGTCGCCGCAGCTTCTATCGCTGCTGACGAGCGCGTCGTCGCGCGTGCGCCTGCGCGCCACCAACGCCAACCACTTCCACGCGAGCGCATACAACGCCAGCGCCCCACGGAGCCCGCTCATGCGCCAGACGCGCGGTCCCAATGCAGCGAATGACGCCACCGCCCTACGCTGGCTGTACTTTGACGACATCGTCGACCTTCTGCGACGGTATCGCGTCGCCATGCGCCACTTCCATGCGTTTGTGCGCTGGGCGCGCGAGCTGTTCGAGGTTGCTGTCGGAGAGCAAGCCGCCGAGGAGGCTCGACTGTTCGCGTCTGCGCACCCGTCGCTGCGACGACCTCACGACGTCCCGCTGCTCGAAGAATCGGCGTTCGTCCGCACGCTCGCTCCGTATTCGCTCGCGGCGTCAGAGCGCGAGCTACACAACGTCTTTCACAATGCGCTAAAACAGCGCCATCTCCAACGCGTCATGCCGCTGCGGGTCTTTGTGTCGGTCGTGATTGTGTTGCTGCGCAACGGATTCCTCAGTGTCTCGAGCTACCAACCGCTACAGCGCCGCCACGATCGCACCCGAAAAGATGGCGAGCAAGCAAGAAGTGACGGTGCCTCGGCACAGACGTATCGCCTTGATCAGGAGGAAGCGCAGTGGCGGCAACTCGCTCTGCGCTGGCGTCGGCAGGAACAGCGATTTGAGGCCGCGATCGAAGCCATTTACGCCGAACGCGACGCCGATGATGCCTCAACGAGAGACGGACGAGCGATGGAGCTGCTACAAGCTCGCAACGAGCTGTACGAGTTGCTCATGGCTCAGAGTGGTCGTGCCAGTCTCCAGCGAGCGCGGGAGGTACTGAGTCTGCTGGTGACTGCGCTTGACCGCATCCACCACCCACAGAGCGGCACCGAAGACGAGGGCAACGACGACGACCGAGACAACCGTAGAGAGCGTCTCCACTCTCTCGAGCGCATCGCTGTCGACGCAACGCAGCACCCGCAGGAGGACGACGTCGTGTCACCCGCAGAGGCAGTCGGATCGCCTTGGGACCAAGAGATCAGTTGAGTGTTGATAACATGGCTACATTTTTTCTAACCAATGGCTGTTATGGATCCACCCGATGTGCTCGAAGGGTCACCCAGCGCTCGAGCCGAAGAAACCACGACACCGCTCTCGCTCTCCATCGAGATGACGCGTCAGCGAAAGACCATGCGCTTGTTGCTGCTGCTCAGCGTTGCCTTGCTGCTGTGGAACGGCGCGCAGGCGTTCGCTGCCGATCGCGCGGTGACGCGGCGTCGGGACCCGTCGATCTCGACCGTCGTCGTGCCCAACGGCGTCACAACGGTGCTGCACGGCGCGCGTACGACGCAGCGCATCGAGTGCGACGTGCTGGTGGACTCTGTCATTCGCGTGCAGCTCACGGTCATCGACGGCACGAGCGGCAAACATCCAGACATGGTGTCGCCACAGGTCGTCGAGTTCCGGTACACCAACAACGCGAGCGAGTCGACTCTGGTCAACGCGACAGCTGCACCACAGCGCCAAGTTCGCCTGATTGACCTCATTGGGCGCGTTGAGGGACGCTTTTACCTCACGTACGTGCTCTCGGGTGACACAGATCGCTACCGCCTGAGCGCTCTGAGCTCCGTGCTCTCCGTGTCGGCCACGAGCCAGGGCTGGCGCGGGATCTGGTACGAACTCGGCTTCAACGTGACCCTGTTTGCCATCGGAGTGGCGTTCTTCGTGTGGCGTCGCCTGCACCGCGTGAATCTGCCGCTATGGGAGGGTCATCGCGTCGGGCTCTTCGAACGAGCCAACACCGACGACCTGCCGCTGCCGATGTTCGAGAAGCGGTACCGAGAGATCCTTGGCGACAGTCTCGGAGCCAGAATGCGGCTCTACTGCACACTGTCGTGTGTCGGAGCGTTCGTCTGCAACGCCTGCGGTGTCCCTGCAGCACTGCTGCTGCAGTTTCATCTGGACGCCGGGCACTTGTGCGCCATGCTCTCGGTCTTGAGCGTCGGCTGCTTGCTTCCGATCGTACGTACCCGCGTTGTGTGGGATCCTGTGGATGAAATGGCTGAGACAAGTGAATGGTGGTGCAGAACTATCTCTCGGGGAACGCACACACGTCGCTGCCAGGCAACTCGTTTCAGCAGACGACGCTGAGCAACGTGCCACTACTTAGCGACTGGTACTGGGCGCACGTCACTTACTGCTACGCTGTCGCGCTGCTCGTGATCTCATTCCTCACTCGGTACTGTGTTCTCCTGTGCTTCGCTACCTGACCTCCATCCTATCTCTCCATGCCCGCTAACGCTGCATGATTAACTGGCTCACAGACAGTATGAGTTGCTCTCCACGCTTCGGCATCGCACCAAGCGCATCGTCGGGGGCCGCAGCGTGCTCATCCACGACGGACTGCCACCGACGATGACCAAGAAGCGCCTGCGCGCGTCGCTGGCTGAGATCTTGGGCCCGCACGCTGTCGAGGACGTCACGATCGTGTACGACCTCGCGCAGCTGCACAAGCTGCTCGACCGCCGGCACGAGTTGTCACAGCGCGTCGACCGCGCGCGCGCACTGGACGCCGCGTTCGAGTACGGCCAGATCTCGTGCAACCTGCTCTGGTGTCCAGGCTCTGTGCTGTTGCCGTCACCCGTGAGCGTGTTGTGGTCCTACCTTACGTGTCGCCCGTGCAGATACTACTGCCGCCACGCGACCAGCCTCGGTTGTTGTTGCTGCTGCTGCGGCTGTGGAAGCCAATCTCCGCTCGACGCAGACATGGACGCATCGCGTGCGACGCTCAGCACGCGCTCCATCGTCGACCCGAAGCTCGCGGAGGAGATCGAAGCGCTGGACGAAGAGCTCGATTTCTTTCCCGACGAAGCCATCACGCTTTACAGCCAGCGGCGCTGCGTCGGAGCGGCGTTTGTTATCTTTGACTCGACCGCGACGCGAAACGCGTTCGTGCGCCTCGTTCGCGGCCATGCGTCGTGCTACGGTCGACTTCTCAACCGCCTCGAGGACGCGAGTCGCCGACTCCGTCACGGCAGCGCTGCCGTGGATGCGCCGGAATCCACGACGCCCGAGTCTCTTCACACGCTCGCGCCGTACGCTGCCAAACTCGTGCTCACGAGTGCGCCAGAGCCCGACGATATTCTGTGGAAAAACCTCCGCTTCGAGTCGCCGTACTCGTGGCAGCGTCTGCTTTGGTTCGTCACGCGCCACGGTGCCACGATCGTGCTGCTGCTGCTTTTCTCGACGCCCACCGCCGTGCTCGTGTTCATCAATCTGGACGCCACGAGCGGCGTCTACCGCGATCTCTACGCGCACCACTCGGTGCTCATCTCGATGGTCGCGAGTTATCTGCCGTCGCTGCTCTTGGTACGTCCGCACTATCAGGAACGTCTCCTCTTCGCGATCAGACGGCTTCTGACCCCGGCCTGTGTGTAGATCGCTGTGAACTGGTGCTTGCTGGCGTTCCTGTACTACCTCTCGATGCTCGAGCCCAGCATCAGCGAGTCCAAGCGCACGCGAAGCTTTCTCATTCGAGGCTTTGCGTACCTCAGCGTCGTACGTTCACTTTTTTCCTTATCAAACGCAAACGAACTGCTGGTGGAATCTAACAGCGACTGCTGCTGCCCAGAGCTCGATTTTGCTGCCGAGTATCGGCGTCACAGCCGCGTACCTCGCGTTCACCAACATCGCGGGCCGCAACTATGTCGAGGCCTTTCTCACCAACGTCTCGGGCACGTTCTTCATCTCGTACGTCTGTCAGCGCACGTTCCTTGGCGCGGTGCTCACGCTCACGCGCGCGCCCGAGCGGTTCGCGTACCAGCCGTGGCTGCTCACGCGCAGCGTCACAGACGCTGAGCGCCAGGAGGCGCGTCGCCCGTGGCCCTATTACTACGGTCACGACTACGCCGTGCTACTCAGCGTACTGCTCGTTGTATTGTTCGGCTCGGTCGTGACGCCGATTCTCACACCGTTCGGCGCCACCTACTTCTACATCAAGTGGGCCACGGTCAAGTACAACTTCTTCTATGTGCTGCCGTACAGCCCCGGCCGCGGGCACGTCGCGCAGACCGCGTACTCGCTTGTGCTTGGCTGCCTCGTGCTCTTCGAGCTTGTCATGGCGTTTGTCTTCCTGCATGTCGCGGGTCGTGCGCAGTTCATCGCGATGCTCGTGCTGCTGGCGCTCACGGTGCTCTGGGCCGGCGGCCGACTCGCAGACATGACGACGAGGGCCAAGCACAGTGTCGCGGCGCGCTTACTCGCTCGAGCGCGCTCGTTTAGCCAGCACTACCACGTGATGGACGCCGAGCCGCTGCAACCGAGCGAGGCCGCGCGGATTCTCGACCACGACGCCCCTGTGAGTCAGCCTGCAGAACCCGCAACAGGAACCATGGCGACGTATCGGTCGATGAGGCAGCCCTCGTCCGCTCGTCGTACGGTGTTCTCGCCGATGCCGACGACGCTGGAGCAGGACGTCGGCTTGCTGGAGAGTTACACGGATCCGTACAAGGTCGCGCTGTCGATCTTCCACTTTCTCGGCGTCAACGAGTTCCATCGGATGCCAACTGCGCGCACACAGCTTCGCTACGCGTTCCATCGACTCAAGCACAATCGCTGGATCGCAAAGCGCCGTGAAGCAGTCGCAACGAGCGGATCGCCGCGTTCCCAGCGGACTTCGACGCGTCGTACGCAGCGTGTGAGTAGCAGCGACGCCAGTGCTGGCGCTGTGGGGCACGTTGCCACCCACGCACGAGGAGATTACGTGTGAACAAACGCAGGCGTACGCATAAATTAGAGAGAAATACCAAGCAAGCATCCAGGCATCAGTCGGTGCCGTTGAGCACTCAACGTCAGCTGCCGTCCCCTTCTTGTCAGGATGGATAATGGACTACGAATCGATCACGGCCAGAAGCTGCGGATGATCGAGGCGGCGCTGTTGACGATCAGGCAGCTGACGAGACTCGCTGGCAGCATGAGAAGAAACGAATGGATCCACTGCAAGTCGACCGTCAGTGTGAGGCGACGACTGATCCTTCGCGGGGGGCGAACAACAAACGTACATGCTCCTGTCGCAGGATCTGTCCGATGGCTGGCAGTGTGACGCCAAGAAAGGACTTGGGGACATCATCGAATGCTGTGGTTGCAGACAATTAAAGTCAGACACTTGTTCCAATAGGGAGTGTGAAATGAGAAGGCACATGGACGTACCAGAGATCGCGTCCTGCTTGCACAATGGACAGCAACCGCTGCGAGTCTCGAGCCACGGATCGATGCAGTCGACGTGAAAGCAGTGCTGACACGGAAGCACCTTGAGCGCGACGCCCACATCAAAGTCGTCGAGGCAAATGGAGCACGACTCGGGTGGTTCCAGCGACTCGCTGCCGTTCAGTCGGTGGCCATCGATGTCGGCGTCGAGATGCGGGTTCGCGTCCTCGTCATCGTCAAAGTAAATGCGGTCCAGCACGTGTGCGTCCCGTGCGGCGTGCTCGAGCAGTTCCCGTTGCAGTCCAAGATGGTAGTGCAGCACAGGCAGCCGCCGCGAGACGCGAGTGCGCCACGCGTTTCCCAGACGAGTGAAGAGGAACGAAGAGATGATGCTCAGACCGCTGTGCAGCAATACGAACGGTCAGTTGCGCTCCAAGTAATCGCCTCAGCACACGACGGATACCTGGAAAGCGCGCACACTGCGGACACGAGGAAGATGTACGCCACTGCGCGCTTGAGCACACGGTACTGCGTCTTGTCTTTCGGAACTGCGGGTGGAGTCGACCAAACAATTAGTAGTGCTCTTCCGTGTCATGGAGGGCGGAAGGAACGCACGTTCGCCTCGGTCGTTGACAGTGATACGGACGGGCGACCACGGCGCCGCGTGTTGCAGGAAGCGCATGAGCCGCTCGCCGTCGCGATACGCCACAAACACTCCAGGAATCGTGAGCAGCGACGCGTTCTCGTCCTTTTGCATGATGATGTGGTGCGGGGGTCTACGAAAGCGCCATCATCCAGTCACCCGAGATACACAAACAGTCTGCGATCAACGGTCGACGTACTCGCTTCGCGCGGCGTCATCCATGACGACGACACCGACAGCTCCCGCGAGCTGCGCGTGCCAGACCTTGCGCACAAAGTTGCACTCGCCGCGGCGCACGAGCGCCACGCGACCCAGCAACGCGGCGCCGCTCTCCATCGGCGCACAGCCATCGAACGGCGTCGCTGCCGGTGACGACAGCAATCCAATGCGTCAGCGAACAAGACGACCACCAATGCCAGTCACTCGACAACGCAGTTACCAGCGACGAGCTCCTTGTTGACCATCGCTCCCTGGCGAAGCGCCTCTCGGTCCGTAAACTCCCCTGAGCTGCGTGGTTCCCACACAAACACACACATGTCAGTCAGTCAGTCAGTCAGTCAGTTGTGACTCTCTCTCTCTCTCTCTTCCAGCGGTGTTCTGTGGCTCGCAGCAGACGTACACGTGGGTCATGAGGTGGCAGCACGGGCGCGACACGACCAGCGCATCGGTGGACGCGAGCCACAGCGCCAGGAACACGCACAGCGCGCGTGAAATGGCGGCGACCGTCGAGCGCCGAGGCGGCATGTTGAGCTTGGGAACAAACAGATGAGACCAGGTTGGCGTTTGGTTTGGTTTGCTTTGGTTTGGGTTTGGGTTTTCCCACACGGTACCGCTGCGTTTTTACGCGCGTGTTTATTCGGCAATTCGCGTGTGATTACGGGATTACGGCATGCGATATTCTTCATGTCTCTTCGTTACCACATCAGACACGTACCATATCGAAGCACACATCCATATCTAAAGTAGAGCGCGAAGCGACACCAGCTCGCTCACAACGGGCAAGAATGACCGTCGCGAAGGCGGCGGCGACGACCGCTGATGAGCGCACGGGGCATCACTTGCGACGGCTACAGGCGAGTATCTGCGACCTCCAGAACGGTCAGTGCGTCACCATGTGGCCGTGTGCCCGAATGGCTCGGCACTGACTGTGGTCTGCCGCTCTGCCGCAGCGTTGGCCGTCGCCTCGCATGCCCAGCCACGGTCCCGACCTCCGCGCTCCTCGCTGACGCCCGACACGACAGCAGCGGACGATCCGTACAGCCGCATTGTCGCCAACAATGACCGCGGCATCGTCCGCGACATCGAGGTCACTCACTGGTTTGGTTTCCTGCTGGTGTTGGTTCGATGGATCTGATGATCGACTGACTGAACGCAGCGATTGCAAGACATCGGTGCCGTCGTGCTGGGCCTGCAGGGCCTCGGGTCACTCATCGCAGAGTCGCTCTGTCGATAGTACGTTGTGTTGCGTGCCGAGCACGAGAGCAGTGAATAGTGCTTTCGATTTACTGTGTGAGCTGATTGACCAGCGGAGTCGGACGCCTCGTGGTCTCGGGTGGCACCGAGATCTCCACCGCCGACCTCGACTACATGATGTTCTACACACAAGACGTCGGCAAACAGCGCGACGATCACCTCGTCGCGATGCTGCGCGATGTGAATCCAGACGTCGACGTCTTGGGACTGGGACTCGCGCTCGATAACATCGACGGCGTCGTGCAGGCCATGCAGCTTCTGCTGGGAAGTGACAGCGCGTCAGACTCGGATAGCGATTCGGACGGCGTCAACGGCGCAGAGCACGCCAGTGACGACGATGATGACACGGACGCAGATGTCAGCGACGTCGTTGGCCTGGGGATGAGCAGAAACCAACGATATCAGACCGATGATGACAGCACGGACAACTCGTTCGATGTCGTCTTCCTGTGTGGCTCACACCCCGAGCTCGCGATGGCGCTGAACGAGGTCTGCTGTGAACACGGCGTCCAGCTCGTCTACGTGTCAATCGGAAAAGACGGCATGAGTGGTGACGTGCTGTCGGTGATTCCAGGCACAACCTCGTGCCTTCAGTGCCTCGAGCGTCGCAAGGTTCTCAAGCTCGCGCCCACAACAGAAGCGTCCGCGTCATCAAGCGACGGCGACCTTCCTGCCAAAGCAACAGTCCGAGCGTGCCTCCCATCGACCGAGTGCATCATGGCTGGATTTGCCGTCCAACAGGTCTTTGCGTACGTCTCTCGCTTTTTGTGTGTGTGTGTTTATGTGAGTCTCGTGTTTTCTATTCCTTGACGAGTGCTTCCACTGATCACCAGCAACGTCTTGGGCGCTGGAGCTGTGTGCTCTCGGATCGAATACGACGGCTTTCTCGACGAACTCGACCGCAGCGGGTTTATCGCGCCGGTGCATCAATGTCCGAGCGCGTTTTGCCGTCGCCAGCAGCAGCACGCGGCTGCACACAATAATGCGTCGCCTGCTCCACGTCCACGCAACGACGGTGTTTCGCCGAACTCGTGAATTGAACTCGTTAGCTTTGCGTCTCGTTGCCTACGATCGTGCACACGACGCGCAGTCGCCAAGCGACTTCGCTTTTTGCGAACATCCACTGGCGTCTGGTGAGCTCTTGAGCTCGACCGTGCCTGTCGTCGCCTGCTCTCCTCCGGCTCCTGCGCCAGTCTTGACGACGCCTCTCGCCAGCGCAGTCGCATGGATGTGAAGCAGCAACGTGCTGATGGCCTCTGAGACTTTCTGTCCGTCCCACTTGAAGGCAGACGCATTCATCTTGGCGCTCGTGCGGGCGAACAGCAGTCCCTGGTCCTTGCAGAACGCCTGCACCACACTTTCCTGCACAAAGTCGCTCGGACGAGCGCCCGCGTCGGGCAGTTGGTCGATCTTGTTTTCAACGACCATGATGGACTTGAGCGAGTCGCCCGCCGTTTCTCGAAGCGTCTTGAGCCATTCTCCGAGCTTGTCGAACGACTCGGGATCCGCGACGTCGTACACCAGCAGCGCTCCGTCCGCGCGTCGATAATGGGACCGCGTGATCGCTCGGAATCGCTCCTGACCGGCAGTGTCCCAGATCCGAGCCTTGATTTTCTGCTTCGTTGCACGGGTTTGTCAGCCATCAAACACAGGGCATAATCACAAGAAGGCATCAACGCACCGTTGGCTTGGAGAGATCTGGGTCGGGAATCTCAAAGCTGCCGAATTCGGCTTCGAGCGTCGCGGGTCGACGCTCCTGATAGCAAGCAATCGAGTATTAGCGAGGTATCCATGCGACCAAGAAGGCTGAGAAGATGACGTACTGTGTAGGCACCGTCGCCGTTGACCCCGACAGCTAGCACACTGCTCTTGCCCACACCCGTCGTACCAAGCAGGATGATCTTGTACAGCGGACTCCCCGATGTCGGTGAGAACATGGGCTCTTGCGGAGGCGCGAGCGCTGCTGTAATCGCGGCCTTCGCCGGCGACACTGCGGGAGACGGCGATGCGGCGCCTGGTGTCGCAGCAGGCTCTGCGTCGATGCGCAGCGAGTCCAACAGTTCGTGCGGCGTGACGACACCGGCTTCAACGTCGACAAAGCGCAGTGTAATAGGCCTCGGTGTCGTTTGAAGACTACGTTGGCAGCATCACGAGTGAGCTCGACCTTGACCAGCGAGCAAACGAGGATCAATCGGTCAGAGTGAGCGTACGCTTGAATGACCTTGTCGCACGGCATCGACAACAGATGCGTTTCGTTGATATGAGTGAGATAGAGTCCTGGACGCAGCTCTCTGACCACAGATCGTCAGATTAGCGAGTTGATGACAGCAAGTGTGACCGCATGACAAGATAGCGTCGTACAAATGCTCTTGTCCAGCTTTGAGCGACGAGTTGTACTGCTCTACAGGCCCACTGCCGGTAGGATGCTGTTGATGATACACATGGAATAGGTCAGTGGTGACTCGAGGCAGCAGACAACCGCAGATGAAGCACACATGCCTTGTTGATTTCCAGCACGCGGATCGTGTAGATGCCGTTGCCTGTGTCTGGGAACTGCGCCGGGTGGAAGCGGAGCCCCAATTTCTCAGTGTGGAACTGCACGCGAAACGCGATCTTCCAAGGCAGATCTGTCGGCAATACAAACACACTGCGTCAGACCAGCAGCGCCGAGCGACCGATTGCCATGGCGTGCGTACACGTCTGTGCCTTGTCTGCCTCGGTGGCGAACGGCGCCTGGGCGAAGGAGCCATGGTGAGACCCACGGGGAGAGCGCAGCACTGGCGGCGGAAGCGCCGAGACGTCGGTCGTCACGCTGGTCATCGTCCACGCCCAGGCACTGCTTGAGGATGATTAAGCAAGTGGAGAGAGAGAGAGAGAGAGAGAGAGAAGATGGCAGATCGATCGAGCGAGCACGAGAACACGAGGTTGAAATAGAACGAGGTGTCTTTCCGGAGAAGGTATCCAACTGAGCTGTTGGTGTGGTGCACACTACCTGCATGAAAGGTCACACGTCACATGGGACGCGACGATCAAGCAAACCAAACGCAAAGCAACGAGCGGTCTCTCAAGTATTGAGAAGCATGGCGGACGACGCGCCACCACCCGAGGTCTCTCTCGATGACAGTGCTGCAGCAGCAGAAGCTGCGGCCGCTGCAGCTGCAGAGGCAGAGGCTGCCGCTCGCCAGGCGATCATGGAGGGACTCTCGCGGCTCGATCGCGCGATGGACGACTCGGGGTTCGCGTTCACAGCGCTGGACGCACAGGTCGATCGATGCTTGCGCTGCTGCTGTTGTAACATGCCGTTCGTTGGATCTGATGATATGATCGTGGAGTGAACGAACAGGGCAAAGAGCTGTCTACGCTAGAGCCGATTCGCAATTTCTCGCATCTTCAGTTCGTCAATGTCGCCAAGAACCAGCTTTCAGACGCCACGCCGCTGAGTGACCTGCCGTACCTCGTCGGCGTCGACTTGTCGGAGAACGCGCTGGTCACTCCCCCAGCGTTTACCAACCCGTATCTGCAGGTATCAAGGAGCGCCGCGTTTAGTTGCATTACATTGCTGCACAAACCAACGCATCATCCAATTCGTCCTTTTTCAGGCAATCGATGTGTCCCAGAACCAGCTCACAACGGTGCAAGGACTCGCGAGCTCGACCGCGTCGTCGCTCAAGATCAACGGCACGTCAGCGCATTGCTGCACTGTGGCTGGTAACTGACCACTAGTGTTTGTTTCAATCACAGACAATCAGTTGGAGACGCTCGCTGGGCTGTCAGGACTTCCGTCGCTCGTGACGCTTGAGGCATCCCGCAACAGTCTCACGGACCTCACTGCTTTGTCGTCTGAGCCCGTGAACAAACTGGAGCGACTTGAATTGGTACCATCTCGTGAGCCTCCTTTAGTTGAACTGCGCTGACTCGTGTGCCTATTGTTTCAGAACCAAAACAAGCTACTATCACTCGCTGGCGTCGAATCCATTCCCACACTTACGTGCCTTTCAGCCAGCGAGAACAATGTTCGTCATGGCTGTTTGTGTCTCTCCTCTTGGTCTTCCATTATCTGGGACTGACTGAGTGTATTGTGCCGAGCAGCTCGACTCGTTCGAGTCCATCGAGAAACTATCGACGCTTGAGAAGCTCTCTGAACTCAATCTCGCTCAGAACCCAGTCGTCGACTCGGAGAATTACCGTCTTCACATGCTCATTATGCTGCCGCAACTTCAGAAACTGGACGGCGAGCTCGTCACTGAAGCCGATCGGCTGGCAGCCGTGGCATTGAAGCGCGAGAGAGAAGCTGCTGAGGCCGCCGCCGCCGCAGATGACGCAGAAAGCTAGACACAGGAGGGTAACTCATTGGGATTCATTATCGAAAGGAAATGGCGGCATGGGAAACGATCGACGCTCCGCATGCCACGCGCTACTACTGTCTCGCTAGGCAACAATCCGTCTGCAGCTTACTGCTCGGCATCCTGCTTCGGGTTGAGCTTGATCATGTCGTCGATTCGCAGGATCGTGATGGCCGCCTCTGTGGCGAAACGCAGACTCTTGATCTTGCTGATCGCGGGCTCCACGACGCCTGCTTCCAGGTTGTCGCGCACCTTGCCCTCAATGAGGTCCAGGCCCGAGAAGCGCAGCTCGCGCTTGCTCGCGTCGCTCTGCGATGTGTTGTGGTACGCGCGCAGTCGCGCCACCAGTTCGGACGCATCCTTGGCGGCGTTCACCGACAGCGTCTTCGGAATAACGAGGAGGGCATCGGCAAACTCGGCGATCGCGAGCTGCTCACGCGATCCGAGCGTGGTCGCAAAGTTCTCGAGGTAGATCGACAGAGCCGTCTCGACGGCGCCACCACCAGCGACAAGCTGGTTGCTCTCAAGCATTCGCTTCACGGCCATGAACGAGTCGTGCATCGATCGGTCCATCTCGTCCAGCAGGTTCTCGTTGGCGCCACGCAGGATGACGGTCGTCGACTGTCGCGTCTTGCAGCCCTTGATGTAGATCAGCTCACCGTCACCAACGCGCTCCTCGCTGACCTCAGCGGCCTGGCCAAGCGTCTTGGCGTCAAACGACTCCTCGCCCTCCATGTCCGCGAGCGTGAGCACAACCTGGCCGCCCGTGGCCTTGGCGATGCGGCGCAGATCTTCCTTCTTGACGCGGCGCACGCCCATGCAGCCAGCCTCGACAAAGTACTTGAGGCACAGATCGTCGATGCCCTTCGTGGTCAGGATCACATTGGCGCCGGCGTCAATGATCTTCTGGATCTTCTCCTTTGTGATGTCAATCTCGCGCTGGCGAATCTGGTCCAGCTCCTTCGGGTCGTTGATCACGACCTGCACGCCCATCGGCGTCTTGTAGCGCTGCAGATCAAAGTCGAGCAGCGCGATCTTGGCGTCCTTCACGTACGTCGGCATCTGCTGCGACGCACGCGTGCAGTTGAGCGCGAAGCCGTCGACGAGCTGCGTCTCGAGCATGCTCTTGCCGTGCGACTTGAGCACGTTGATCGCGCTCACCGGGTAGCGCGAGACCGTCTTGCCCTTGGCGCCTTCCTCCGTCACCTTGACCGACGTCACAGCGTCGACGACCAGGTTGGCGAAGAACTCGGACTCGGGGCCGAGAATCTTGGACGACATGCTCGTCTTGGCGGCGTTCACGAGGCTGGCACGGCCGAGCGAGTCCACGGGGACGCTCAGGTTCTCCTTGATGTACTTGACCGCCTCACGCATCGCCAATCGATAGCCAGCGATGATCGACGTCGGGTGGATCTTGTTCTTGACGAGCTCATTCGCGCGCTGCAATCACAAAAACGAAAAGCAAACGCCATCGATTCGATGAAGAGTTAGCAACTCCATTTTCGAGGCCGTTGAGCGAGCACAGCGACGGTTTGGTCAACGCACCTTGAGCAGCTCCGCCGCGATGATCACGACGGACGTCGTGCCGTCGCCGACCTCCTGGTCCTGCAGACCCGCGAGCTCCACGAGCACCTTACCGGCAGGGTGCTCGACCTCGAGCTGCTTGAGGATCGTGGCGCCGTCGTTCGTGATCGTGACGTCGCCAATGTCGTCGACCAGCATCTTGTCGAGGCCGACGGGGCCGAGCGAGCTCTTGACGATGTTGGCGATGGCCACAGCGGCCGTCACGTTCTGCTCGCGGACGTCCTTGCCGGACGTGCGCTTGCCATCGACCACGAGATCAGCAGTGTCCATTGTGGTGGCTGTGAGGAAACGAGAAAGCGAGAGAGCGAGCGAGAGAGACGCGGAGATGAAGAGCTACTTTGGTGCGCTTCGCCTCGGCCGTCGCTTTGTGCGTTGGGGCTTTTGGAAGGAAATCGTGTGGTGTTTGTCTCCCCTGCCGATGATCGGAACGGGTTTTCAGCCAATCCGTGCGCAGGAAATGGCTTCCCACCCCCACGATTGCATAAAAACGATAGATTTCGAGACGTTGGCGATCATTTCACCCAATCCAGACATACGTGGCACTAAAACAGGGTATGGTTACCTGGTTTGAATGACATTGATAGATATCGCTCCCTCCACCAAGCACCCATTTTTGAATTTCACACTTCGCTGTCCTCCAGCGCGCCAACTGACCTCTCGACTCTTGGAGCAAGGATGGCGTCGAGCATGGACGTCGCGACCGCGCTGCGCTCGTTCTGTGACGGCGAGACGGATGCAGCACCACTCGCGGCAGTGCTGGAGGTGCGACGCCAGCAGCAGCGCCGTCGGACGGCGACAAAAGCCAAGGCGCGACAGCTCCAACCCGACGGAGAGGACGCGTCCGAGCCGGAACAGGCCATCGACGAGCAGATCCACGCGCTTCCCCGCAGTCTGCTGCTCCAGTTCTGCGACGTGGCCGTCGCGTGGCTCGCCGAGACGCTTGACGGGGCTCCCTCGCTGTCAGCAGACGACATGGCTGTCGTGGAGAGCATCGCGCTCTTCAGCGCCATCCTAGTGACGGACGCTGAGCACGTGTCGGCCGATCCCGCGCGCGTGTTTCCCATTGCCGAGACACTCCACGACCACTTGCTCAGTCTGAAGGGCGACGGCGACGTGCCAGCGACGCAGGACGCGGTCGCGCAGCTCTGCGAGGCGTGCTGGCGGACCAGTTACCTCGACGGCGCGGGCCAAACGCTTGTGACGCAGCTGTTGCCGTACCTCATCGTGCGCTCCTACGAGTCGCAGTCGACAGACTCGTTCCAATTCAAACGCCACCCAATTCGCCGACTGTTTGCCATCAAGGACGCGTTGCTCTTGCTCGACTTCGATGACGACAGCAGCAGGTACGCTATGTTTATGAAAGACCCCAAGATGCGCATCTCACACTCGACTGCTGCAGCCTCCTGCGCGACATCTTGCTGCGTTGCTTCCTGCAGCCCAACTTCTTCCGTTCGCCAGACGCAGTGCCGTTCCTCGCGTTCCTGTTCCATCTGCACGTTCCCTTCATCAGTGACATCAACGCGACGATTCGCAACCAGATCCCGAACCAACGCAAGTCCATTTTGAAGAAGTTTGGCCAGATCTACTTCAAGGTAAAGCGACGGCGTCATTGTGTTAGCACAGCCAATAGCTGCGCGGGATTGACTGGTGGATGGATGTGAACACACGTAGGCATGGGTCGGCAGCCAAGGAGAGACACGTGCGCATATTGAAGAGGAGTGTATTCAGCGATTCGTGCACGATGCCGTACACGCGAGCAGCCTGTCCCTCTTCTCTGCCGTTCGCCACGTGCTCCAAATCTTCTTCGAGAACAAGCGTCACGCCGGCGTGGACGAGATGCTCTATCGCATCTCCAGTCCTATTCTCTGGCGCGGCGTCAAAGCAGCCAACGACTCGGTGCGTCGCCAGGCAGCGATCCTGCTTTTCGACAACTTTCCACTGCGTGATCCGCAGTTCAACCACGAGGCGATGGATCGCGCTTTGCAGAAGCAGTTCGATGCGTTTGAGGAGCTCCTGGAAGATTCACATCCAGCAGTCCGTATCGCCGCGATATCTGGTGTGGCGAAAGTGCTCTCTGTCTACTGGGAGCTCTTGCCAGCGGAGACGATTCGGTGCTTCATCTCGAAGCTTGTCGTCGATCTCGTCAACGATGCATCGTCGTCGGCAGTGCGTGCTGCCGTGTTCGAAGGCATTCAGTTCATTCTCGACAACCATAACGCTCATGCGATCCTCAAGCCGCTGCTGCCGATGTTGGCGCCACTGATCCATGACCGACACGAACGAGTTCGAGCCGAGTTCGCTGCGCTGCTTGTCCGCATCAAGAGCATTCGCAACCTTCATTTCTACGACATTGTCCCTGTGAACGAGCTTCTGGAACGCCTCGTGATCGACCGCGAGTGTCCGTTGGTTCGCAAGCAGCTCGTGCTTCTTTTCCTCAACTCGTACTTCCCTCAAAGCGTCGGTGGATCGTCACAGGTTGCGCGTTGTCTCTCTCTGGTGAAGAAGCACCCAGAGGCTGCAATGGTATTCTACGGTCACGTCGCAGATCATGCGTCCGTCGGCTCAGTCTGCAAGCTCGCCGCACTGCTCTGTCGGTGCTCACTCAACTTCGTGTCGCGGCGGCTGAAGAAAGAGGAAGAGGTCGTTGAGCACGATGAAGATGAAGATGACGATGACGACGAGTCCTTCAGCATCGTTGGTCGTATCGTGATCTTGGAGATCATGGTGTCGCTGGTCAAGAGTGTGCACGTGAAAGTACTGAACGACGAGCGCTATGCGGAATGCAAGACGTTCCTGGCGCAGCAGCTCAGCGCGGAAGCGTTGAAAGCTCTAATCGCAGCATACAGCACTGACCATCCATTCGACGCAGAGGCGCTGCGTGCGATCTGGAAGATCGCTGGATACCTTGGAGATATCGTGCAGGAAGACATGCTAGAGCCATTGGTGGCGCAGCTCATGGCCACGAACGAGTCCTCGAGCAAGCCCCTCGTTGACGCCATGGTCGAGTGTCTTGCCAAGTGGCATCAGCTGCCATCCCTTGTCTCCAAGGTCGAAGATGTACTGCTTCAGTGGCGACAGAATAACTATGTGATGCCCACAGCGTCGTCGAAGTCGTCCACCGCGAAGAAGACGAAGAAGAGTGTTGTATCCTCGTACCGACTTCACCCGATCGTGGCGCTCAGCTCGATTGAGTTCATGACGCAGATCTCAACGTCGCCTTGCCCCAAGCATCTTCTTGATCGACTGCTCGACACACTCCAGCGTTGTGCGAGCCCATTGATGGAGCTGTCGACTCGAGACCTGGTGGCACTCATCGGAGAAGACGGCGAGCATGCGTTCGGCGTGCTGCGATTGCTGGAGGTGTACGCCAAGCTGCTTGTGGTTGTGGAGGCAGCGCAGACGACATCCCAGACAACACTGCTGTTCGAGTCGTCCACGCTCAAGCTCAAGACGCTGGACGCGTCGACGCGCGCTGCACTGCGGTCCCTGCAGCCGTCGGGCTTCTTCTCTCCGCCGGATGCACTGGCAAAGCTGCTGCAGTGGATCGTTCGTGTGCTCATGGACCTTCACCTCGACAAGGATCAGTCCGGAGTCAGCAAGAAATCCACGAAGAAGCGCTCTCGACGTGGCGAGAGCGCGTCCGACAACGGAATGACAGAGGGAAGCAAGTGGGTCGCTCGATGGCGCAATCTCTTCTCGCTGACGGCGATGCTGGCGACCGAATGTGCGGCGTTCGCGCTGGAGCACGCTGAGAGTCATTCGGTCGTCACACCTTTCCTTGACACGACAGTGAGTGCCTTAGCAGAGGCAGCATCGAGAGTCACGGAAGCCGAGTGTGCCGATCGAGCTGTTGTGCTCCACGCAACGCATCTGCTGTCGTTGCTCGAGAAGAAAGCGTCGAAGGAGCAGCGCTGGACGGAGGCTCTGGCAGACGGTTTACGCGCGGCCCACACGCGTCACACAGCTGACGTTGATGATCTATTGGTTCCCATGCGCGCCTTGCTCGGGCTCGAAGAGAAGCAGAATGACGAACAGGAGGTGGAGCAGGAAGAGAAAGAGGAAGAAGATGAAGGCGGCAAGGGCGGCAGCATGGGAGAAGAACAGGCGGACGAAGAAGAAGACGAGGATGAGTAAAAGACTCTGGAGCAGTGCTATTAAATCAATGGGCCTTCCTATGAATAAATACTGGGAGAACATGCAGCTTGGTGTGTGCGTGATCATCTCACGAACAGCACACCGCAGAGGAAGTGTTGGGACTCGGTCCAGGCGCCTTCTTCCGTTGGAAGACGCCACGTAAGAGTCGTGCTGGAAAGCTCGTCGTGTCGCCCGTTGGCGAGCGTCGGTGCCACCGACCCGATCGTTTTGCGGCCGTGATTGTCGATGCCGTCGGTGCGACGACGACGACCACGCGGTCCGGCCGTCGTGGCAGCTTGGGACTTGGGCCCTGAGATCGTCTCGATGAGCGGTGCGGTAGAGACGGTGGGCGAGAGACGACCGCAGGAGCCGAGGGGAGTGCTGTAACGATGGCCGTCGGTCGGTGTCGCTCGAATGAGGGCTTGCTCGGTTCAACCACCTTCATCATCGGCACAATAGGAGCACCAGAGGGCGCCTCATATTCTTTCTCTTCGTTGTGGAATTCGTCGAAGCAGCGGTGCTTCAACAGTGTCGCGACATCGTCCCGCTTCAAAGGATCGATCGCCAGCATCCGCTCCAGTAGCTCCACGATGTCGTGGTTCTCGGCGGTCTCAAAGTCGCAGCGCTCGAGCAGATACTCGACACCGAAGAGGCTAAGCAGTCGAAAGTTGGCGTCGCCCTCACGCGGCTCCTCAAACGGATAGCGTCCCGTGAGAAGCGTGAGGAGGATGACACCTAGAGACCACACGTCTGCGCGGAACGGGTCATAGCTCTGGCGCTGCGTCTCGCACGCCTCTGGAGCCATGTAGTGCACCTTGCCGATGCCTGTGGCGCGCGCCTCTCGCTCCGTCGTCGCCATCCCGAAGTCGGCGATCTTGCAGTCGCCGATCGCGTCGACAAGGATGTTCTCGAGCGAGATGTCGCGGTGTGCGATGCCATGGGAATGGAGAAACGATACGCCAGAGAGGATCTGGAAGAGCAGCTGAAGCACCTGCGGCGGCGTGAGCGGCGACGACCGGGCGTTCACGACCGCGAGAAGGTCGCCGCGCTCGCAGAACTCGGTCACGATAAACACCGAGTCGGTGTCCGTGTCGGAGAAGCAGTCTCGCAGCGCGACGACGTGCTCGTGCCCGCCGAGCGAGCGCAGTCGGAGGTTCGTCTCGAGCTCTTTGAAGACGTCCTCCTCGACCACGCGCTGCGAGTCCTTGGCGCGTCGCGACGCAGCGAAGCGCAGCTCCACGCGCTTGACGGCGACGATCTCGCCAGTCTCGACGTCGCGGCGCTTCTCGATGGCGCCGTAGAGCGCGGCCGCGAGCGGTTCGAGCAGCTCATAGCGCGCGAGACGAGAGAGCTTGGTCATGTTCAGATTGAGATTGAGATTGGGATGGAGATGGAGATTGAGACTGAAGTTGAACAAGTTGCGCCAGTTGGGGAATGCGCTTCGCGCGTTGCGGATCCAGATTCCGATTCGTTATTTTTATGACAAGGATCGTTCCACCAAACGCAACTCACGATGCGACGATCTCGAGACGACGTCAGTCCGTCCACAACGGCACGAGTGACGCCACTGCGACTTCAAGCAACCCACTCGCCAGGGCCCGCACGTTTTCGAAAATTACCGGAAACTAAACAGCAGTTTAGGGGGTTTGTCTGAAAATTATGGTGGTTTTCGAAGGGAGAGCGGCCGCCCATGGCGTTCGTTTCAGCTGCCTCGACGATCTTTCCGTGGTCTGCTCCGAACTGAACGGGCCAACGAAGCTTCCCAGCGCATTTCGTCTGCTTTCGTTTCGTTTCGAAAGTGAGACTTTCGATGGGGTTCCTTCGCTTGGGCAAACGCCTGGGTACACTGTACACTACATCTAGAGAGCGGGCGAAGATGGAGAGAGATTGGAGAGAATGGTGTGTTGCAGCATGGATATCGTCACTCGTCCTCTCTCCACTTGGCTGTCGCCAACACACGCATTCGTCTCCGCCACCGTCGCCATTTAGTGTAGAGGCGCGAGTGCGTCCTTCAGTGTATGAGCAAAGGGTTCTCAGTGACAGTGCTCAGCGCGACTCGACGGCAGTTCACAAACGGACCCGCGCGCACACGGCTGTTCTTTCTCCAGCCATAGCACGTGCGAGGTTTGCGCAGGTGCGAAATGCTGCTCCTCACTCAATTGTACACACACACTGTACATTGCACAGTGCATCATCACCAGTCTTCACGTCCGCGGGATGCGTCGCTCCATCGTGGCCCACGATTCTCTCCCGACGTTGCAGGCCCACTCGATGGGTGATTGTGAAAGTTTTTGTGGTTGAACAACTCGAGCCAGCGTCTGTCTGTGGCTGGCGGCGAGCCCCAACACGCCAAGAAGCGCCAAGGATACGGTACACATCCCAAGAGCGAAGAGCTGCATTGCAGCTGTGGCTCCGGGGCGCTGTCCCATGATTCAGAGGCTCTGAGCGGGCGGAATGAATCGTGCGTTGATGGGGGGCGAGCTCACAATTCAACGCGAGCCGTGCAATTCACGGAGCCGGCATGGACCCCCCCCACGTCTCATCGTTCCCTTGACGCTTTGACACACACATCACCAGGATGGCCCCCCCCCCAATTGGTCCCCTGCCACTCGATTAGAAGCCCCAGTTTAAACATGGCTTCACTGAATCTCCGTGTGCTTTCGGCCAATGACGGCACGGCTCGCTGGTCTTTACCCGTCGTTCCCCTAGTTCTGTCCATGTGCTGGCCGCAGAGAGCGTGAGTTACGGCCCTGCCAGAACTCCACGAGCGGGTCTGGTCGGGGTCGGGGGCTGGAGTGGGGGCGCTGGCCAGGCCGCCTGCCTCACCGCTGCCGCCGACGTCGGCCCTCACTCACACTCTCTCTCTCCACGCCACCGCAGGTCGGAGCCAGGCCGCCGCTTGGACAGCCAGACGGACGGACGGACGGACGAACCGACGGACGCCCGCATCGACGCACGCTCGCAGAGAGAGAAGCACGCTACGTGACGCCACCGTATAGGATCACCGCTATCGTCATGACGGACACGTCGCCGGCCGTCGATCTCTGGGCCGCCAACGACAACTCCGCCAACGCGTCGAAACCGAGCGCGAACGCGGCCGCGCTCAGTGCTGCGTGGCGCAGCGACGGCAAGATGACCGCGGCGCCCTCGTACGCGGCGCCGACGACAGCGTCTCCTGCGTCGACGTCGCATGCGGCGGCATCACGCCCGCGCCGCCACGTCGGCGTCTTCTCCAAGCACAAAGGCGTGCGGTACTGCGCCGACGGCCGTGTGTTGTCGTGCCGCTTCTGCGAGATCCTGCGCCGCCGAGAGGAGCCGTTCCTGTACGAGGACGACACGCTTGTCGTCTTCCGCCCGCTGCACCCGATCGTGCCCTCGCACCTGCTCATCGTGCCACGCGCCCACATCCGCAACGTCAAGATGCTCACCGTGGATCACATTGACGTCGTGCGCCGCATGCGACGTGTCGCAGAGCAAGTGCTTTACTCGCTCGCTCTTCAAGAAGAGGAAGACGAAGGACACGGAACGCTGGCCGAGCTTCGTCACGGCAAGCCGGCGCAGAAGAAGAAGCAGCAGCATGCTGCGCTCGCCGAGTTGGACCCGGCGCACGAGGGCCACACGACGATCTCTACGTGCGAAGACGAGGAACGACAGTGTGGCGCTGGCATCGACGTGCCGCCGGCGTCATTCCGTGATGACTGCCGCTTCGCGTTCCATCTCCCGCCGTTCAACAGCATCGACCACGTGCACATGCACGCGTTCCGTGGCAGCACCGGATACCTTGGGCGCATCAAGTACCGCACCGAGTCGCTCTGGTGCCGCTCGTACGACGGTGTGCTCGCACGTCTCGAGCAACAGGGCGGGGCCGATGTCTCGGCCTCGTACTCGTCGTCGCCATCGAGTGACGGCGATGAAATCGGAGGCGCCGAGCGACGGAGGTAGCACGACCAGACAAAAAGAAAAACGCAGAGGACGCAGCACGCCACTGTTCATTATTTATTCAATACCAGTCTTTCGCCACCGCACGATTTGTTTCATACGATCACGCCGCACCGTAGAGGGAGGCGCTGCCGCGTCCGAGCCGCACGCGGCTCTGGTTCATCTGTGGCGTCTCTGGGTACCATCCCGAGAGAATGGCTTCAATGGACTGGAGACTCCGCTGACTCGTCTCAGGCAGCGAGAACAACGCGAGCAACGCACCGACGACATTGCAGACCAGCACGGTACTCACGGATACCACGAACGCAGCGTCCATCGCGACGCCCAGTCGCAGCCACTCGAGCGCGTAGGACGCTGCGAGTCGACTCGCGGCCTCCGTGATCAAGACGAGACTCATGGCACCGATGCGCTGGCGCGCGGGAAATAGCTCGCTCGCGAGCACGAGTGGCGTGACCGCGAGACCGAGATGGTGGCCAGCTTTGATGAGCAGCACGGTCGCGAGTCCCATGTCGGTGACCTGAAGCACGGTCGCCGAGTCTCTGACGGCGACCATCGTGAGCAGGTTCAGCGCACAGCCCACGAGGGCGATCAGGCAGCCCGTTTGCAGCGCGGCGACGCGTCCCCGCGAGTCGATGACCACGAAGCAACAGACCGTGCCGACGACGCCTGCGACCCACAGCGCAGTGCGCACCTGCAGCATCTCGTGGTCGCTGATGTCGAGGCTGACGCCCAAGACCGTGACGACGAAGCTGCGGCCATCGGTGGACATGAGCGTCGGCTCGAGCAATAGCGCGCAGATCGCACGCAGCGAGAAGAGCGCGAGGCACAGCAGCAGCGGGCGGAAGAACGCGCCGTGGTGCGTGTGGTCCTCGCGCGAGAGGATGTCGGCGTGGATGAGCGCGTTCACCTCGCGTTCGGCGTGCTTGAAGTTGCCGCTGAAGAGCTGCTCCAAGACGGCGAACGCAGTCTCGCGGTCGTCATGCTGAATAATGAGCCATGTCGGAGAGTCGGGGAGTCGCTGTACGAGCAGCAGAAGTACGATGCCCGGTAGCATGCCAGCGAGCGCCAGTGCCTTCCACTCGCCGAGGTTGAAGCCTGGGTAGTGCCGACTGAGATAGCTGACCGAGACGCCCATTGCGACGTAGACCGCGTACCCGAGTGCGGAGAAGAGCGCGTAGACGCACAGTGCGCGGCCGCGAGAGCTCACGGCATTGACCTCGGCGAGGTAGATCGGCGCAGCGACGCTCATGAGCCCTACGGCCGAGCCCAGCATGTAGCGACCAATGAGGACGGTGAGCTCCCCGTACGCGAGGCCCACGAGCAGCCAACCAATGACGTAGGGCACGGAAGCCAATTCGAGTGCTCCTGCGCGACCGAGTCGGTCCCCGAGATACCCAGCGAGCGCGGCGCCAAAGATGATACCGAGCTGGAGGCACTGCTCGTCGAAGAAGACGGTGTGCGCGTGGTGCGTGTTGAAGACGTCCACTTGCATGTTGTAGAGCCTCGTGGGCGACACGGGAAACAGCGCGAGCCACGCGCAGCTCACAGCCGCTACTCCAACGGCAGCGAGGTGCAGCGTGTAGAACGCGTTTGCCTGGCGCCCAAACGCCGCTCGGCGGTTGCCTCCGCAGCAGCAGCAACAGCAGCAGAACCACCACCACCACGAGCAGATCCATGATCGCCGCTGCGCCTTGCGTCTGGTGTTGTACGCTGTTGCGTCGCCTCGATCATAACCGTCGACGCCGTCACCATCATCATCATCATCATCATCATTGTACTGCCACGGCAGCGGCGTCGCGTGTCCGCCGTTGATGGGCGTCGTCTCGCACGGCGTCGGTGCGCTTTCCGCGACCGGCGGCGGCGCCGCGAACACGTACTGGTGCGGCACGAACGCAAAGTCACTGCGCGCAGGGTCCCGCAGCGCTGCGACGAGGCTGCTCCATGCGCGACGCGGGTGCGGCATGAGAGCAGACAGCAGCAGCAGCAGCAGCAGCAGCAGCACAAGGCAAACGACGTCCACTGGCGGAAGTGTTCCACACATTCGATCGGTCCCGTCAGTCACAGAAAACGGCTTTGCACAGAAAGAGGTCCGTTGGAAACGGGTACAGATGAACCGAAGGGATACCGGTATTTGCGTCGGTAGAGCTACGGTGGTGCGTCTCGCCCAACCAACTCGCCCGACGACTACTGGTACCAAGACGCAAGACGGATGGCGGCAGCATCGCCTGCAGCGGCCGAGATGACGAGCAGCGCGTTCGTCGATGCGCTTTACCGCAAGGTGCTGCTGGCCGTGAAGGCGTCCAATGCAGTGCCGAGCGAGGACGACGACTACCACTACCACTGCAAGTTCAGCGGCGAGTTCAAAGCCAAGGCCGACGCCGCCGGCACCCGTGTGCAGGAGCTGCTGTGGCAACTGGCGCGCAGCGCGAAGAAGCGCTCGGGCGGCGACGGCGCGAATGAAGAGGACGACGATGACGACGAAGATGAAGCCGAAAGCGGGGAGCTGTACGAGGGTCCCGAGCCCAAGGCTCGCATCACTGACCTGGTCGACACGCTGCTGGACGAGGCGTCCCGGCAGCTGGAGGCAGCGGCGCGTGGTGGAGCGCCAACGACGAGCAGCTCGTCTCGACCGCTGGAAAACAAACCCATGGTGTTTGAGAAGAACAAGGCGACGACGGGTCCTTCGCCTGCCGAGGCGACCAAGGCCGCGGCCGCGAAGCGATTGCCGCGAGCCACTGGCAAGCCGCAGGACCGATTCGATGAGGTCATCGACAACTCGACGGCGCCGTTTGTCACCAAGCTGCGCGAGAAAGTGCACGCGCTGCACGACGTCGTCATGGAGGACGACGAGGACGACGAGGAGAACGACGTGGCGCGCCAGCATCCGTACTACAACGAGATCCGTGCGCTCAAGTATGCCGACTGGCAGATGCAGGTGTCGCCGACGCCGTATGAGAAGATCCCTGTCGAGAATGCGACGTACATGTGGGTCGATACACAGGAGAAGCTCACCAAGATGATGGAGATCATCTCGCAGCCCGAACATCGCGTCATCGCCATCGATCTCGAGCACCACAGCTACCGCTCGTACCTCGGTCTGGTCTGTCTCATGCAGATCTCGACGGCGACACACGACTTTCTGGTCGACACACTGGCGTTGCGTACGTCGCTGCAGGTGCTGAACGAGATCTTTTGCGATCCTGCGCGCGTGAAGGTGCTGCACGGCGCCGACAGTGACATCCTGTGGCTGCAGCGCGACCTCGGACTCTACGTGGTCAACATGTTCGACACTGGTCAGGCCGCTCGTCTGCTCAACTACCCGCGCTTCTCGCTCGCGTACCTGCTCAAGCGCCATGTCGATCTCGATGCCGACAAGCAGTACCAGCTCGCCGACTGGCGGCTTCGTCCGCTGGAGCGCAACATGGTCAAGTACGCGCGTGAAGACACGCGCTACCTTCTCTTTGTCTACGACCGACTGAAGAAGGAGCTGTTGCAAGCGAGTGACACGTCGCGCGCGAGTCTGCTTTTCGAGACGCTGCAGAACTCGAACAAGCTCTGCCTGCAAGTGTACGTCAAGCCCGAGGTATCGGACGCCGACTGCGAGGCGCTGAGTGACAAGCTCAAGAGCACGGTCGGCCTCAATGTGCTCTCGGATCTGCAGCAGCGCGTGTTCTCGTGGCTGTTCTTTTGGCGCGACCGCGTGGCGCGCGCCGAGGATGAGTCTCACGCGTACGTGATGCCCAACCATGTGCTGATCAAGATCGCCAAGCAGCTTCCGACGCGCGCGGACCATCTCTTCCGCACGTGTCACCCGGTTCCAGCGCTTGTGCGCAAGCACGTTCATGAGATCACGACGATGATCGCGAACGAGAAGAACCGACAGCCGACAACAGAGGAGGCGAAACCGATGACCGCCCCCACTGCGTCGGTGACGCCTCAGAAACGCAAGTTTAACGATGAAGAGGAAGAGGACGACGATGTCGCTAACGACGTGTCGGTCATGTCCAACTCGAGGTCGCTGGGCGAGTATGCGGCCTGGCAGTCGGGGCTGCGAAAGGCCAAGGCGACGAGCGTCGCGGAGGCGTCGGACGACAAGATCCCGCTCGCTGTCAGTCTTCGTGAGACGTTCTCCAGCTGCAGTATCGACGACCAGCAGTCCGGAGCGGCGTCCTCCTCGCCAGTCGATGCAGTGATGCAGGTCGTGAAGGAGTGGATCGCACAGAAGGCATTTGTCGTGACCGAGTGCATCGACTCGGCACCTGCAGCGGCGACAGCTGCGGCAGAATCGAAGCCCCGACGACCTGCGTCCGAGCCGGTCGATGCCGCTGCCGATGAGCCCAAGTCCATCGCGGAGACGTATCAATTGTCGAACCGCGCGAAGCGACGGAAGATGCAGCAGGCTGGAGCTAACTCGGCAAGCGACGCTGCTGCGACTAAGCTGGTGAAGGAGCGAGCAGAGAACTTTATCAACCAGGCGATGGGTGGCTCAGAGGCCGCCACTGCCGGCAGCAGCTCCGCAGAGACCAAGGCATTCGACTATTCGGCGGCGAGTGAGAAGGTCGCGAGTGCCAAGTTCACACTGGACGCCGCGCCCGCGCAACCGTCTGGCGGCCGTGGAGGTCGAGGAGGTCGTGGCGGCCGAGGTGGCCGTGGTGCAGGCAAGAAGGCGCCGCCATCCGGCTACAACCCGTTCGTCGCTGTCCGCGGAGGCGGAGGCGACGCGGGCGATGGCAAGCCAGCGGGCGGGTCAGCTCCAATGAAGAAGCCCCATAGCATGCCCCGCAGTGCGACCTTTCGATAGACACATACACAGAGATGCACGTAACGTAGCCTTCCGACAGCGATACACCGATAGCAGCCATGAAGAGTAGGTCCACTCCCACCCACCATTTGCTTGTCCTGCTGTAATGTTGGCGCCAGAAGCTCCCGAGGTTTCCCGCCATAATTCAGATCAATTTCATCCAATGCGGGGTGATTCACACGAGACGGCAGCGTCTGATTGGACGAAAACGATGCTTTTTGTTGGATGTTGGTTTCGGTCGCGGACTGTCTGTCGGTCTGTGTGTGACGCCGCCAACGACCGTCATCGGTGCGAGGGGCTCCGTCTGAAGGAAGACGCGGAGGCAGCGCGAGATTGCGGCGTCTCTCGTCGAATATGGCGGCAGCCAAGCAGAGCGCGCGCGCGAAAGCGACTACCAAGTCGCCCCCTTCGACTGGGAAGCGCAAGGCGGCGGCGAACGGCGCCGTGGTGACCAAGAAGTCGCGAGCGGACGTGGATGCCGCGTCGACGGAGCAGCCGGACGAGAGGATGGCAAAGGCTGCGGGGATTGACGACGAGGAGGACGTGGAACAAGAGCAGAATGGACATGACGATGAGCAGGTGTCGGGTATGTTCTCTCTCTCTGTGTCTGTGTGTGTCTGTGAGGGTGTGAGTGGGAGTAGTATGAAGCGACGGATGGTCACGGATGGACGTTTTGTCACTGCTCTGGGTAGATGACGCGGCGACCGAGAATGGCGGCAACACAAAGACCAAGTCAACACCGACCAAGCGCAAGGCGGCGACGTCGAAGAAAGCGCCTGCTGCCAAGAAGCCCATCAAGAAGAAGGCGGCGACCACCGCAGCGACTGCCAAGACCAATGGCGCGGCGGCGACGAAGAAGCGAAAGGTCCGCACGCTCGCCGACAAGCAGCGCGAGAACGCTCCGATGGAGCAGCCGTTCTTCACGGAGGACGGCAGCGACTGGCACGGCCGCGATGTCGAGCTCGACGAGCTCGCGGAGTTGCGCGCGATGCACGAGCTGCCGGCCGCGTGTCACATTCTCTGGCTTCTGCAGCAGCCACTCACGATCCGTGTGGCGACGACGCTGCTCGAGTTTGAGCGCGCACTACTGTCGCCGGAGAGCAGCGTCCTGCTTGAGGATGTGTTCACCAAGCTGCTGCTGAAGAAGAGCGAGCGCGACTGCCTGTCGGCCGGCATCGGGCTCAAGTACGAGTGGTGGAACAAGCAGCTGCGGGAGTACTACATGGCCATGTACGAGCGCATGTACGCGTTGCTGCGCAAGGCCGGCGAGAAGGTGCCGGCGACGCACTCACTGCTGGATTCGTCCGAGGACGACGAGCAGGACGACAGCGACGCGGAAGAAGAGCGCGACGTCGAGCTGAGTGACGACGAGTGGCTCGCGCTTGACATTCTCAAGTCGCGGCTCGACGGTCTCGGCATGATCTGTCCGCTGCAGCACAAGTCGTTCAGCGAGCTTCCGGTTGTGCTGCGTTGCAAGATCCTGCTCAACTTGTGCGAGGCGGTGGTGGAGGACCCGATGAACACAGACTACATTCGCCAAATGGAGGAAGACGATCTGCGCATTGAGCCGCTCGGGCGAGATCGCGCGGGCAACTGGTTCTACTTCTTCCCTCAGTTCTATGGGGAACGCCGCATCTACCGCCTGGAGACGGAGACCAAGCGCTGGGATCTGTGGGCCAAGGGCGACGACGCGTTCCGCTCGATGCACGCCGCCATGAAGGCCATCCGCGGACGCAAGTCACCTGGTGAGCAGGAGCTGCTGGACCATCTCGAGGTGATCCTGGAGCAAATCGAGGAAGACGCTGAGGCACGCGCCCGCGAGTTGGAGAAGGCGACGAAGAAGGCGATTCTCGAGGCGATTCCGCGCAAACGGTCGCTGCGAATTCAGGTGAAGCAGCTCGAAGAGATGGAGAAGAAGCAAGAGGAGGAGTCCAAGAAGGCGCTGACACAGGAGGAGATCGCCGAGATGAAGCGCGCCGAGTTCCTGCGTAAGGTCGAGCAGGATGCGCAACGTGAAGAACGTGAGCGAGAACGAGAAGCACGACGCATCGCGAAAGAGGAGCAAGAGCGAGAGGCTGCACAGGCTGAGCGTGAGCAGCGTCGTCTGCGCCGCCTGGAGAAAGAGAAACGCGAGGCAGAGGAGCAGCAGCGCCAAGAGGAGGAACGCAAGCGACAGGAAGAGGCTCGTATGCTTCGAGCCATGCAGCGCACAGCATTGGACTCCGACTCGGGGGCGGACGGGGCAGGCGAGTGAGAGAGTGAGTGAGTGAAAGCGCGATCCGTTCAGCAGCAGCAGCAAAAGGACAACAAACGCCAATAGAAGTCTCATGTTCGCCCCAGCTCCTTCGTTCCTTCGTTCATTCGTGCGTTCGTTCATTCGTTCCGATAGACGTCTACTACCTTATGCAGTAGGATTCTCGATTCTCGGGTTGCGAGTCATGGCGATTGAATCGAATAGATCGATTGAGATAGTGAAAGAAGGGAGAGGAGAGAAAACTAAATACTGCGTTTGGAGCTTCGCGCAATGCCGAAGATATAGCAGGCGATCTAATGTCATGTCATGCCAGGCCATGGGTGCCATAAAAATGACACGCCATGCGCACTGGTACGGGAGTGAGTCAATAAATACAGAAATGCTACAGTGAACGCTACTGCACTTGGTACGCCAGCAAAGGAATAGCAAAGGGACACGCGCTGTTTCGAGTGTATGCATGGGCTCGACGTGCTGGACATGGATCACTTGTTGGAAGTGTTTTCGAGATTTATCAACACCGCCTCGATGTTGACAGCATGTTGAGGCTGTACATCTCTGAGTATGCTCCACCAGAATCGAGAAAGCCAAACGAACCACGACATCTCGAAGTGAAGCAACTTCACTTGAACGCTGGTGGTGCAATGCGTTGCGGAACGATAAGCGATCATGAACGTTGTTTGAAGCAATGGAGAGACGACGAGAAACTCACCTACTGGTTTCCTGCGTGTCATGGTTTTCCGAATACTGACAGCATCGTGAAGCTCGAGTCTACATCGGGCATGAAGAGCAACGTCGCGTATCTGCAAATCTCTATCGCAGCCGAACATGACATCGACGGCAAGGAGCTTGAGAGAATGAACGCGATCGTTTGTTCTGATGGTGTCAAGGATGCGGAGCCACCAGTTTATATTGCTGTGTGTCCGGATCGCAAATCGTGCGAATCGTTTACGTTGAAACCAGGACCTGAAGTATTGGCGGCGAGAAAGGTATGTCGAAGAAATGTTGGCTACTACTCCGAGGCTCTGGTGGCGATTGCCGCTGATGACCCAAAGAGCGGCATTCCAGTTAAAGCCTTACCACCGCCCCCGCCATACAACCTTCGCAAGCGATTGCGTACTAAGTAGGACCGGGCTAGTGGTGTAACGCTGTCAATCAGGATACATTGCAACGACGCTGCTGCTGTTGTGTTGTCAATCATGAACATCGTCAAGACGAATCGGCACTTCATCGTCTTTCCTCCTCTTGCTCCTGCATCCAGATCACTTTCACAGCTCTCGGACGATGCTTGTCAGACTCACGCTCATCGGCTACGAATCGCACCGGGATATTGGATTGCAAGTTGACACAGCCTAAGAGCAGGTGAAACCAAAGAGGATGAGAGCAAGAAAGCAAGAGAGTGCGAAAAGAGTCAGCAACATCACAGAAGATGGAGTCTTGTGATTGTCTAGTGTCCACTAAAACGTCCGATGTATCCTGACTAACCAGACGGCTGCGGCCCCGACGATCGCATCGTCGTTGACGTCGATGCGTACGCGTTCGCCTTGTGCTTGGGCTGGAACTCGAAGCCCTCGGGCACAGGACCGAGCAGCATCTCCGAGATCTTGATCCAATCGACAGCCTGGTCACTCGCGAGCAGCGTCTCGAGGTCATTGCGGCCGTAGTACGGAGGCGGGCGGCTGTTGATGTGAAGCGGAAGCACCTCGAGCAGCCCGACGGGCACGTAGCGGCACAGGAACGACTGCCACTCGAGCAGGTAGCGGCGCGTGCGGTTGATGCCCTTCTGGTCGGATCCCCAGTGCTCGAGACCAAAGCGCACGAAGTCCTTGAGGAGATCGAGACGCTCCGATGCCGAGATATCCCAGTGGCGGCGCTCCTTGATCTCCGTCGGGAGCCACGGCTTGATGAGAGCTCCGCGGGCGATCATGCACGTGTCGAGCTTGCCGTTGCGGAGGTGCTCGTCAAACTCCACGTAGCTCAGCACGTCACCGCCGCCGATGAATGGCACACGCGGCTGTGCCTCGTCCTGCGCGTCGCTGCACTGGAACACGTAGTCCCAGTCCGCCGTCTTGGTGTATCGCTGCAGGCGCGAACGGCCGTGGACAGTGATGGCGTCGATACCGTGCGCCGCGCGAAGCGTGTAGTTCTCCACGACGCTCGCGTTCATGTAGATGGCGGCGCCCCGCGTGCGCTGGATACGCGGCACAAGCTTGTGCGCCAGCGGCGACTTGTCCGACCAGCCTGTGCGAAGCTTGACCGTGAGCCCAGGCATCGTCGTGCGCAGCTCATTATCGATGGTGCCCAACTCGATACCCGTGAGAGCGCCCGAGATCACCTCCGTGAGACGCGTCGGGCGGTTCATGAGCGCGGAGCCAGCGCCTGCGCGGCACACGAGGTCGATCGGGCAGCCCATATTGATGTCGATGAAGTCAACGTCGGTCTCGCGCGTGAGCAGCTCACAGACGCGCGCCATTTGGTCGCCGTGCGCGCCAGCGATCTGCACGCCGAAAACGTCCTCCGACTTGTGGCGGCGCAGCAGCGCCCACTCCGACTGCTGCGCCTTGAGCAGGTTCGTGGCCATGGCCATTTCACCGCACGTGATGTCGGCGCCGAGCTGCTTCATTAGGCGACGGAACGGCAGATTGCCGACGGTCGTCAGCGGCGCAATGTAGATCTTGCGCTTGAAGTCCACGGGCTTTCGCTCCTTGAGCAGCGGCGTGGTGTTCGTCTCCGCCGCTTCGGTAACAGCATTCGCCTCGGCCGTCGTGTCGTCCGCAGCGGCCTCGGCATTGGCATCAGCGTCCGCGTCCTTGGGCTCGTTCTGCGGCTTGCCACCCTTGTTGTGCTTGTGCTTCTTGTTGTTCTTGCGCTGCTCCGCCGATCGGAACGGGTACGCGTTCTTGCGCAGCGCCGTTCGGGTCTTCTCCGTCAGCGCATTCGTCTCGTGCAGCATCTCCGGGTCGACGTGGCGCTGGTCCTCCGGGCGCTCGTCGCGGTTTTCCCAAGCGCCGTCGTCGCGCTGGTGGCAGTGCGCCCGCGCGAAGCGGCATGCGAGACCGTAGCGACAGAACCCGAACGCGTCGAACACGGGGCACTTGTCGCCCATGTCCTTCTCCTTGCGCTTCATGTAGTCGTTCATGTCGTGGCTGAACTTGCACGAGTCGCCGAACGCGCACTTGCCACCAGAGGCGACAAGGCGGCACAGCGAGTCCGCGGGGTCCGCAGCGGCGTCGATCGGGCGCTTCTTGAAGGATCCGCCATTGCTGTTGCGCGCGCCCTGCTCCTCGGTCTTGGCGATCACATGCGGACACTCGGCCACTGGCTTGAGGAACCTTTTTTCCAACGGCAACATGAATGAGCAAGAGCCGTGAACCATCCGCAAGCAAGACTAACGCACTCTTTCTTGATGGGCGCCTCGCCTGGACGGCGCACGACGTCGTCCGTGGCACTGGTCGCAGCAACGGCGGCGTCGACGGCAGGAGTCTCAGCCTGTGGCTCCGTCGTGGCAGTCGTCTGCACGCTGATCTCGGTCGTGATCTCCGTCTCCGTCTCCGTCGTCATCATGGCTGCGTCCATGGTCAGTCAATTGATTGCCTGTCACGTTGGGAACTGTGTGGAATGTGGTCGAAATGGCTGGTGGTGGGGGTTATGTCACGTGACCAAACCGGAATCGGGTAAGTTAACCCGTTCGTTTTTCTTTGCTCTGAAAAATGGAAACTGTGGAGAAAATGGATGGGAACTCGCGGTCGATCTACTGGACCTTGAGGGCATCCATCATCCATCATCGCGATGAGATCATCGGTCGGTGTGGCTCGACAGTTCTATTACAGAGGACATCGATCAACACGCCACAATTGACCCTTTTCGTTCAATACAGCAGCCGTTTCATGCGTCTGCGAAGGGCATCTTCAGATTCTTGAAATGAAAGTTGGTCGGACTTGTGAAGCCAGCAGCGTTTGCTTCGATCACCTTCACCACATTCGTCGCGCCTGATACGGCATCTTGAAGTCCGTGGATCAGCACGATATTGTCACCGTTCACGATCCAGCCTTGCTCTTTCCCGTAAGAGATCGCCTTCACAGTGAGACTCTCAACGCCTACCATGGATTCGACTCGCAATGCAGAGACACCTCTACAGTTCAAGAACGTCAGACGTTGTGTACATGCTTCTGCCGTACGGATTCAAAGACCACGCACCGAGATACCCCCGACAGTTGACGGGCAGTCGTGCCAGAAGCAGTGACAGCAAGCACATGAGCCGATGGTCTGTACTTTGCCAGCATCTTGGTACTTGATCCCGTCTCCGTGAAAGAGATGATAAGCTTGGCTGTTACGTCAATGGACGTTTCGACTGCAGCAGCAGCGATGGACTCACTCATACTGAACGGGCGGGGAGTTGCTGCTCGCATCGCACGGTATAATTCGCCATGATCCAGAGCTGCTTCAGCCTCGATACAAATCTTCGACATTGTTGAGACAGCTTCTCTCGGATATTTCCCCTTTGCTGTCTCCGCCGAGAGCATAACAGCATCAGTGCCATCAAGTACGGCATTTGCGACATCTGTGCACTCCGCGCTGGACGGAAACGGATTCACCGTCATCGATTGAAGCATTTGAGTCGAGGTCACGACCGGTTTGCCGGCGATATTCGCCTTCCGGATGATCATCTTCTGTGCAAGAAAAACTTGTTCAGGGGAGAGCTCCATGCCAAGGTCTCCTCGGCTGACATGGACTCCATCCGCTTCACGAATGATCTCATCAATGTTCCGCAATGCTTCAATGCTTTCAATCTTCGCATGGACGCGAATCCGCTGTCCCCTCTCACCAAGACACTCACGTAGTGCTCGGACGTTGGCAGCAGACCTGACAAATGACCCAGATACGATATCCACAGCCTGTGGAATTGCAAAATTCTGCAAGTCATCTTCATCTTTCGCTGTGATCCCAGGGATCTTGATCGCGGCACCTAAATCGCAAGATTGTCAGCTGGTAGTGGTCATTCATTCACAATCGCCAACAAACCCACCGGGAAGGTTGATGTTTTTCTTCTCTTCAAGAACGTGGTCATTGTGAACGCGGACAACTATAGATTCAGCGTTGATCTTTTCGACCGTCATAACCAAGCTGCCATCGTCACAGAGTATCTTGGATCCCAGCGACACAGAGGACGGGAGGTGCTCATAAGAGCATGCAATTCGCCTCGAGTCGCCCTCGACAGCGAAGTCGGTGGTAATCTCCAACAGCTGACCGGCCTGCAGTCAGTCATACGCACACTATCAGAAGCAAGCAATGCCCATCCTTCGCTGTTGGGAGCGCACCGTCAGTTGTACTGGCTTGTGCTGCTTGAGAAATCCCGTTCGAATTTCTGGTCCTTTCGTGTCCAGCAGCACAGCGCAATGACATCCGGGACGTGCTTCTACTGCTTTGCGTAGGTTTGCAAGGCTCCGTGCGTGCAACGCGTGGTCTCCGTGAGAGAAATTGAGTCTCGCGACATTCATGCCGGCGTCCAATAGCTCTCCTAATGGACAGACACGATGCCATCAGATCACGACCACGATAGCCAGACACAGAGCACGTACCGAGCATCTCCACAGACCAGCAAGACGGGCCAATGGCACAAATGATCTTGGTCTTTCGCTGCCGAGTGGGCGTCGGCAAGAGGATCTGCTCAAGCTCGATGCCGAGTTGGAAGTTCTGTTGGAAAGTTGGATCAGAATCCCGATCAGCCATCGATGATGGAAATCCAACATGTCACTACGGAATCCAACGCACTCGGATGGCGGACGAGCGCGCCCCTTGAACCTTGGACGCCGATGAGTGCAGCGGAGACGATACATCCGGCACCAAGACCATGTCGGCAAACTCCTGCGACAGTGAGCGATCACGGCGCCACGAGCCCATCCGCACCGGGGGAAACGCGGCGAGCCGAGTGTGCATATCGAAGCCCAACGGGTCATCCCGCACACGACGTCCCGACAACGTGCGGCGTGGGCGGTCCATGGGCGAGTTGTGAGTGCGGTTTAAGGCAGCGTCACGCGGGCAGCCTCGGGCGAGAGCGAGTGAATGAATGCCCTTTCAGCTCGGCGACTTCGACGATGGGAAATGCTGATGCTCGACCTCCCTCAGCAATACACCTCTCAACCATGATCACCTCCGTATTTAGATGAAGTGTCAACTTCAAGATATGGGTGAATTCCTGGCGGGTCCAGTGCACGGGCCACGGGCAGGTGAGCTCGTGGAATCCTCAATCGGGTCAAACCCGTATCAGAAGTGGCACCAAGGTTACGGTTGGATACATCGTAACCTCTGTCTTACGCCCATCATGTCGCACACATGAGTGAGATGGTGCGGTGCACCGACGTCATGCGCCGCCATTTCTATTCTCTCCCCGACAGACGATGGGGCAAGCCAACTCCACGAGCGCTACGTCGAGCAAGCAAGGACCTCCTGTGGCCGACCAGCCGCCGCCGGCTCCAGAGCTTCCGCCGGCGCCGCTGCCTCGCAGTCTTCTCGCCATGGCGGAGCGGCCGCCGTTGCACTGCGTCTTCTACTATGAGAGCCAGACCGTGACGAGCGAGGTGAAGATGCCGCTTGTGTTTGCGAAGGCCGACGACTCCAGCCCCGGCACGCGGCTCATGGACCTTGAGGTCTGGCTGCGCGAGCAGTTCCGGATCCCGATTGGCTCGAGCGTCTTCGCAGTCGTCCCAGCTGAGGAGCTCTACAGCCCCGCGTACCCGCTCGTGATGATCAACACCATCGCGGCCAACCTATATCACCGCTACGAGAGCGACCGTGTTCCGGTGCTGCAGTTCGCGATCGTGGTGCGTGACATGGCGTTGCTGCGGCAGCCAATGCCTCGCAATGAAGCGCACGAGTCCCCGTTTTTCCCGATCTCGGCAGCGCTGCTGCGCCAGCGCGAGCCATCAGTCGCGCAGCAGCTTGCTCGCATGCGCTTCGTGCAGAACATGCAGCGCTTTGGGTTCGTTCGTCTCGAAGTCACGGCGGAGCAAGCGCAGATTCCGCAGCACGCGTTCGAACTGGTTCGCAAGTGGTTGGAGCAGCAGCTTGACCTGCCCAATGAGAAGCGCTGGCGCGATAAAGTAGACGGTCGCAGTGACGAAGAGGCAGTACGAAGCTGCGACGACAGGCATCCACTTGTCTCGAGAGGCCGCTACGTCGGGTTCAACTCGGATCGCAACCGAGAGTACCTGCAACTGCGGCGGCCAATCGCCGCGAGTGGCACTGTGTGGCCTCCAGCGTACTTCGCAGACAACACGGCGTTCGCGATGGAAATGCTGACGCTTCTCAATCTCTTGGATGATCTAGGCCGCGACTGCATGCGTGCGATCTGCGACGTGCTCAACATTGACGTCGACTGGGTCATGAATGAGCTGCTTGACGACCCGTCGCCACCGCCAGCGAGTGATGCGGACGTCACGCACGTTGACAAGTCGTACCAGTATGGAGCATCCGTCTTGCGAGTCTACAACTATCGTAACAAGGCAAAGGGAAACGGGGACAAGACTCCGGTGCATCCCGAGGACGACTCGTGCGGCGTGCACGCTGATCTCGGGCTTGTCACCGTGTCGCCTTGCGCGACGGTCCCAGGGTTGCAGATGTGGAACATGGAGCGAATGGGATGGACCGACGTGGAAGCCGACGCTGGCGTCTTGCACTTCTCTGTGTTTGCCGGGGAGACATTGGGATTCATCACGAACGGTCTCATCAAAGCCCCTTTGCACCGAGTTCCACCGATCTGTGTCGACAGTGAGGCGGACCGCCGCATGTCGATGCCGTACTTCCTGAGAGCTCGACCGCAATCGTGCCTCAATCCTCGTGCAGACCCAAGTGTTCGCCTCACGTGCAGAGACTTCATGGAAGACGTTGTCTTCAAGAAGCGACCATGGCGACGCGAGACTCCGGAGTCTCCTCCACCCGACTATTAAGCCACACGCGCCAGCTAGCCGCTGCGTAATGGTCATCACTTTTTATTGGTATGATGGATGTGCATTTGCACGCGACGCCACCATTCTGCGACATCGACGAAGTCGACCACGGGCCTCGACAGGGTCTCGTTGCTCTGGGTGTCCACGCTCGCCGAAGGGCGGAGGCGCATGCTTTCCCAACATTGCACTGCGTCTTCAATCGTTAATGTCTGAGGAGCTCCCATTTTCTTCGCCACAGTCATCAATAAATCCACTCGTGGGCTGACTTGATGTGCCATGTCTGGTCGCTTCTGCTTGGATGAAGCCGAAAGCGCGTGGCGAAGGCGACTTAAGGCCTTGTTGTCCAGCAACAGTACTCCTCGATATCTCGCAGCTACATCTTCCTCCAATGAGAGTGCCAGCCATTCATTCGCCAAATTGCGTTGTCTGACATCCCGAGCTGCAGATGCATGACGCTCTTCAATCCACAAGCGACGAAGGGCTGATTGATGCTTGTGGAAGCGTCGACTCTTCATCTTCCTCACGCACTCTTCAAATTCGACGTCTGCGTGCATGCGTATCATCGACGCGTCGGTTTGTGTCGCGCTTGTCTCTCTAGTTTCGGATTTATCGAGAGGCGACTGTTCTGGTGAGTCTTCCGGGACTCGAGCAACTTCAACTGCATCGCCATCATGCGGACACGTAACATCGATTGCGAGACAAAGCATCCCATTCTTTTGCTGCAGTACGAGTTTCGAGGCAGCAATACCCGCCAATTCCCTCCATACAGGTATCGGAATACGCGCATTTGGCCAATTGCTTGTTCTTGTGCAACCCAAAGAAGGAGACAGCTTTTGAAGTTGATCCCGAGATATGTCGGTGTAGTACACCCGCTGGCTCTGAAGCTCGCGACATGAGAACGTGAGCCGTCGGGGATCATCAACATCGTTCACCTCAATGCGAACATGTTCAAGACGAAGGTTACAAGTTGATGACTGGATATTCAGATCACTCGGGGTCATGGAGAGCTCGACGAGTCGCGGATCTGCGAGTTGGAGACACCAGCTGCTGCCGTTCGCACATGGAGTCCACTTCGCCTCAATTGCGTTCAGCAGCATCGAGAGCGACATTGACTCTCTTTTCGATCCTCCAAAGAGCCACTCCAGATTTCGAGGAGGGATGTGCAACGTCGCTAGTGATCCGGTATCAGTCAAATCGACAAGTGGTGACATGAGAATACCTTGGAGCCGTCGCTGTTGCCGTGTCCGACGAGCAAGATTCATTCGCTCGATGGAGAACTGCTTCCACGGTAGTTGCTGTCTGCCTCGCTGGTTCTTACGCCGACGAGCTGGTATGTCTTGGTTACGACGAGCCGCTTCCACTGCTGCGGTCGCTGCAACCTCTTGAATCAACGAGCTGGCGCTTATGATGTCCATGATTGCCTTGGAGTGGGTTTTTCTTGGCACAAATAGTGCTGGTCCACGAATGAGCACTCGCGCGAGACCCGATGCCCGCGTATTCCACGCCAAATCTTTGGTGTGGCAGCTCGGATCGAGTGAGAAAAGGAATCCGCCGTTGACCCGAGTCTCTTGCAGCTGGATTCTCTGTGGACAAAGTGGAGAGAATGATCTGATCGCTTGAGCTGCAGAAGAGTATGCCGTTGCGAGAGCTTGACTGTCAGTGAAAGGTCCCATGAGTATCTCTTCCACACACAGCGTTATATCATCAGGAATGCCCAGAGCGGTGTGCATATTGTCATCTGCGACGTTAGCGACAACACCGACGCATTTCTCGGTGCCGGTATCATCCTCTTTCTGATCAGAATCTTGGTTCCCACCTTCGATGGTTTCGATGAGTGAAGTAGGCTCTAAACTTGCTTCAAACGCGTTCAGAGACTTGAGAACTCGCACGAGCAGACTGATATCGAGAACAGAGTCTTGTAGGAGTGTGTAGGCAAACTTGCAGCGTGAGTCTAACGCAGGCAGCACGTCTTGATCCAGATACCTTGCGATAACCAGAGCTTGCTTTCCGATGGTAGATAGTTTCGTTCTTGTTGATAGCACGGAATGCTCACGGAGGAGGGCAAAAACATTGCCTGTTGCCCGCCATTGTAGCAACAAGGTCGCAATTTCTTCGCGATTAATGGCTGGAACGGTCCGTCGGTTCTGCTTAACGAGGTTACCATTGTCCTCGTCTTGCACTGGAGCTAGGTCCTGGGGTACTCGAAGTTTAAGCTGCTCGTGAACACTTGACAACAGCCGCTGATGGGCGAACAGACGATCACTAAAATTCCGCAAGTCGGAGACTCGTGCTGCTAGCTCTGGCTTCAACCGCGATTCTAGGCCAGTGATCTCGTGTGCCCATGACTGTTTCTCTTCAAGCAGCTGCATTTTGCGGGCCTCCTCCTCCCTTCGAGCCAACGTTTCTTGCTCCAGCTCCAAGCGAAGGCGGGCAAAAACGCTGTGCATCCTCCAAAACAGGTCCATTCGAAGGTGGCGCCTCGAGTTGTCTTCATATACCATCACCGATTTCGAGCCAAGCAGCACTTTCTCACTGCTCAACGGAGCTTTGTCTTGACTCACAAACGCCAATTGTTCGAAGCAGAGACTGTGGAACGTATTTCCACTGACAGCTGAGACATAGCGGTCGATGTTTGTCGCTGGGACGCTCGTAATTGGATTGCGAACGCTTTCCTTGATCCACTTGTTGAAGTTCGTGATGCTTTGATACACACTCCATCCAAGAACTAGTGGTGACTGATCTGTCGCGTCGAGAAGTGTTCGAGGGTGCTCCAGCAAACGTTGGAAACGAAGGCGTGAACAAAGCCACTCACACAGATCCTCCCAATTTCTTCGAAGCATCAAGTTCTTGCGCCGGGTGGCTGGTGCACTGAGCTCGACGCTGTTGTGAGCAATGCGACGGAGCTCTTCCCATTCCAGCGGAAGCTTGAAGTTCGTGTTGGTTTCGATGTCAAACGCCGACACCACCAAATCGCCCGCGCTCCACTCATCCTCACGAATGGCGATCAGAACACGCCTCCCTTGAATGGTTCTGGTCGTTCGAAACTGTTTATCCATCGATGAGTCGCGATTATTCGTCTTGCGTGTTGTTGATAGACAAATGCCACTTCTATTGTCCAAAAAGCGAATCTGACGCAATACCATCACGAGCAACGCAGGTGTATACTGGTTGGCTTTCACACACGCCAGCCACAGCGGGATCTGAAGAGGCTTTCGCTGGCATAGCATCGAGAGTGTATCATGCACAGTCAGAAATAGTCGATGGGTTTTTGATGTGGACGAGTCATGAATGATGAAAGTCAGATCCCCCCAGTTTTCCAGGACAACCACCTGGCAAATCTGCCCGTCAACATAGGAGGCTTGTCGAAACACTTCGTCACCTTCTCCGCTTTTACGCCCACGTCGTAGGTCTCGAAACCAACGACTAGAGAGTAGCTGTGGTCGAAGAATCCGTAGGTGATGGTAGAATTGAAGTCGTTCAAGAGTGAACTCGCCAGTGAAGCGGTCGAGCATTGCAAGTGACAAGAGCTTGTCGGCGACCAAGAGTTGTCGAGCTCGTCCGTGCGGGGGAAGCTTGGTCTTCACTCGCCGGCCACGCTCACTGATAAGCATTAGCACCAGCTCTCCGTCGAGAAACAGTCGTTGCTCTTGTGACGCGTCCGGGCTGTATGCATTTACCCATAAGTTTTGCTGCAGTGTTGCCCCGCCCTCCACTCGAACTGACCATCCACAGACGTCAACGACGAGTCTCTTTCGTTTCTCGAGTCTCTGGATTAGGTTTCGGTCAGTCAACAAGAGGCATCGACGACGAAACGTATTCCGTGCTCTTCGCAGGCACGGGATGGCAATCATCGGCTCCATTGCTGTCCGCATAGCGGGTGGTTGGAGCACGATAGAGCGGCGAGTTGGAGCAAGAAACGAGTCCCGCACAGTGATCACAGAGCTCACGAGGTTCATCGCCAAGCACTCCAACACCTCCTCACTTTCCTCTTCCTTCACACTCAAAGACTCGATCACGGACTGCTCTCGTTGGACGAGCGGCAGCCAGAATGACTCATATTGCCGCCATGCACGGTTTGCTTCGACTCGCAGAAACTTCTCGTTCATATCAGCCTGAAACAAGTCGAATCGACACGCATCAGCGTGCTGTTCAGCGTCGCTCAGTGCCTTGGCAAGGCGACGCTTCTCAACCAACTGTCGCCAGTCGTTGGCATTCTCAAGCGGATCCCACGCTTGTGCCTCATCAAACCGTCGGGACTCGAACGCAAGCGCTTCGCGCGCCGCAACCTTCGCAGAATTGAGCCGAACTTTCAACACCTCAATTGCTTCTCTAGCACGTTCTAAGTCCACTGTAGCCATCTTACGCCGCTGAGTTGCATCTTCGCTGAGCAGGCGTGCCATCTCGAGATACCGACGCGCAGTCGATGCTTGTTTTGCCAGCAATGATCCCAGCCTTGTTGCTGCAGCAAGTTGCTGGTTTATTTGTTCACGATGTCGGATAGGATCCCACTCCATTATGTCCTGACCAGTCTGCCTTCCAAAGAGTTGTCTTCCGTAGGTGCGCATCAACTGCAACAACAGCTCGTTTTGCAGCACCAAGGTCAAGCTCGTGTTGCTCGTCGAGAAGTACACTCGAACCATCCACGCTTCAGGACCATGTTCGTGTCCAACTCGATTGAGTTGGCAGATGCAAACAGCATTGATGACATGAAACGATCGACTTTCACTCTGATAGTGCACGCGCACGCGAAATTGTCTAGCACAGCTGTGACAGCATCTTGAAAGGAGTATATCGGCTCGTTTCATATTCCGCATCGATGAACTTCGGTGTGACCCAGATTTAAAACCGTGAATCGACACGGTCGAACAGTTTCCATCCAGCTTCACTGCACGACGGAATGCAGGTTTTGCTTGACTTCGAATTGCCTGTCGAATCGCAACGGGTAAAACATGGTTGAAGTAGGCATGTGCCGCAACTCGTGATATCTCGGCTGCATGCTGGTGGCGGATGCGGCAACTAAGCAACAAAGCTAGTCTACGAGCCCGTACTCTTCGCCGTCCAGCAACTCCTCGATACCAGCGCTGCACGACAACGACTTTGAGACACCACAACTCGTACCTTTGAAGGTATTTTTGAGCTGCGCGGACTTCCAAAAGAACAACGTCACCCTTTACCGCTTCACCCTCCGATATGACGAAGAGGATTATTTCCTTGCTGGGGATCGCATATAGAGGAGTCTTCAGAACCCGTCTCAGCTTCTTTAAGGCTTTTCGCCTTCGTTCTTGCATTTCTTTTCCTGCTTGCGCCAAGCGTGACTCAAAAACGAAATGTTGTTGGTGCTTCCCACGCACAAGCAAGCTTGACCATTCTCCAGCGTCAGGGCGGCACCAGATCCCGGGCTGTCTAAATGCCATCATTGCACGACGCTGCTCGATCCGAATCGCTGCACACCGGTCCCAGTATAGTGCTTGAACAATACGAAAGGCATTCGATGGGTCCAACTTGAGAATATCACGAAGTTTTTCTTTGCGCGTCTCAGACCCTTGATTGTCTTCCGGTTGTGTACCATTCAATAGTGGCGTAAACTTCTCAGGAAAGTAAAACTGCATCTCTTGGAGGAATATCGTCTGGGCTCGAAGGAGTCGCTCTCTATTCAGGGATACCTCCTCCAGTTCGACTTGATTTCCTTCACTGTTCCCGCCAGGACTTGGAACTCTTCCGGACCCAAACACTTGAAGCGATGCGAGACTTGGATCTTGAATAGGCGTTTTTGGCAACACAAAGACATTTCCCAGAAGGGGAAAGCCTTCGGCATTATCCGTACTTGTAGTTGTATTGAGTCGAGCTTTCACGGGGTGCACAGAATCAAGAAAGTTCAAGTCGTCCGACATCTTCAAGATATAGTTCTGGCCCGGAGTGTAGAAGAAGGGTGGATTCCACTCGTCAACACTCACAGCAGAAGACAACTGCTTCACCTTGCACTCGATACAGTAGTCCGGCCCAGTACGCTCACTTTCGACTGCGAAGTGTTTACCGCACGATCGCAGCACGTGACGTCTCTTGGGCATGTGTAATAGTGTTGTGTTCAAGCGCCTCGCTTCAGCAGATGCAAAACTGTCGTATGCTTGCTCGGCTTCGTCACGGGTTGCAAAGTAGCCCAAATAGACGACGCGTTCTTCTTTCTTGCCCTTCGGGTCCTCGGAACGGCAATATTTCTTGTACTTGGAGACAAATGCGCTAGCTCCATTGTACAACTGCTTGCCAGTCGTCACTGTGATCGATGCAGACCAACCTAGCAGAGGTGCCTCGCCGTTATCATGATTGCCCAAAATTGCTTCGTTGTTATCTCCGTCAACGCGCGCGAAGCCTCGTTTTCGAGCATGATCCCGCCATGTGTCAATCGCTTCCAAGACTTTGACGGTCAAAAACCTCATGCGACTGAGCTCATCCAAAACTGTGGAGACACGTTTGCTGACTTCATCAGGAAATCCCTCCTGGTAGCATCTCATGCAGTCATCACACGTTCGGTGAAGCTGCTGCAGATGTGCCTCTCGTCGGATAATGGAAGTTAGCACATCTTTCTCCAACCACGCCTCTTGTTCTTGCGCCCATGAAGACAAATGAGCTTTTTCGTTGACTGAAATGAAATAATGACGCTTGAGACATCCGATTCCAATTCCTTTCGCGGGCAAAAGTGTTGGGTCCTTCTCATGACTGACAACTCTGGAACACTTCATAAACAACACCCACTCACGACAGATATCCGGATTGCTTTCGGGCCTTGATTCAGCAATATCATCAGATTGCACACGCTTACTCTCAACCTGCTGCATCGTCAAGTGACTATCTTCAGCGAATCCACGACTCAGTTGATCACGGCTTCGTCTTCGTTTCTGCACCAGCTCATTCGACCCAAGCCACGACCCGATCCGCTCCATGGCCTTATGTTCGTGTTCTCGGGATGCAAGCGCGCGCAACGTACTGGGAAGTGTTATCTGACCCTTGTATTCTTCGATCCTCGCGTCCAGTTTCAATGCAGATTCATCTTGAGTTGCGTCAGCATCGATATCATCGAGAAGACCTTGGACTATGGTGGACGATTTTGGCAGTTTTTTTCTGAAGAGCTCCACGCCGGTGGTTGATTTGAATACTCTCGTGCCGTTGTGTGTACCGCTGAACACATAGCGCCCGTTTACATGCCCGACACCTGCACCAGACACAAACCATGTCTCGATCGTCGACTTGATAGGTGTCAACACAGGGGGCGGGTCAACACCATACGAGGAGCACGAAAGCCACCCTTGTGGAGGTGGTTGATCATCGTCAACTCCTGCCTTCACATTTTCCAGAACACACTCGAGGTTTGAGTTTGCAGCGTAGTAAACAACATGCGTCGAAAGTGTCTTCTCGTTCTTGAGTACCTCTGCAGCCGTCACATCCCGAGGCGTAAACGGTGACACCGTCAAAGGGGATGCTAAAATCCATATCAAAGCCTCGCTCTTGGATTCCTCGGTGTGAGATGAACCTAGCGGTGTAAGTTGCTGGGAGCGATAGTGGGACGATATGGAGCGCATATCTCCCAATGGATCTGCCAGCTGAGATCGTAGTGTGTGCGCAAAGATCCGCTCGTCGTCTGCCTGCATTCTGGCTGCCTCAGCTTCTTTCTTGGCTTGCATGACTTGCTGGAAGCGCCGAGCCCGTTCATCGAAACTCCAGTTTCGCTCGTTCTGAGAGTACATAACCATTGCTATGCGAGCGTCCTCGGTTAGACGATCCGCTGATTGAATGGCCTCGGCTGCACGCGCCTCCGCTCTCGCGATCCGTTCCACGTCGGCGGCATACTGATCGCTTTGAGCAGCACGAGCTCGAAGAGCGCCCATAGAGAGTGGGTCGCGGTCGTTGCCCATGTGTCTCTCATCCTGGTGAATGCGACGAGCGAATGCAACGGATAACACAGGCAGCTGGACTCGCTCTGCGACGCCTTCATCTCGTCGAGTCGCCACCTCTACGCGCTGTTTCGAAGGGTCGAGAGCTGTCGCTGCAGCTGACCCCTTCCGCGCGTGTGTCAAGGGCCGTATGTTGCCCTCTCGGCCGTGCAGGTTGTTGCGAATTGCAGCGAGTCGCTCTGAGAACTGATCGAGCTTGAGCAGCGCAGCAGCAGCCGCGTCCTTGCGCGCCTTTCCCGGCGCAACGCTCTTGCTGTTGCTGCCGACGGCGTCCACCGCATCACAGTCGCGCGTCTCGGAGTCCGTATCCATCGTGGCGCATGGTCGACCGTCGTGATCTCCCGTCACCATTCTCGACCGGGAGACCGACGAGCCATCCTGCTGCCCAGTGGCGGTCGCCACCAGCAGACGCCGCCGTGCCACTTCAACTTGCGTTGAACTATTTTGTCTGTGACGGTACACTATATGAATTATTTTGACTCTTGCGGTAAAGTCTGGGATGGGGCGCACACTCGCAATCGATCGGAACGCAGACAGCAAAGTGACAGGCAGAGAGAAGGAGCCCTACGACTGCGTCGAATGGGGGCATTCTCTCGGGGTGTGTCTGTATGTTTATGTGTGTGTTTGACTGCGTATACGAGGACGTGGAGCCCTGGAAGCGTCTCATAAGAGGTGCACAGGGCTCCGAAGAAGTGCGACTTCCAGAGTTACTCGTGAAGACCTGCACGATACGAACGTCCGATAGCAAACGATGATACCATCCATGTTGGTCCTGCCAGGGTTTTTGCCACGTAGAATTGTGTCCAAGAAGTATGTGCGGCCATACATTCTCTCTCTCTCTCTCTCTCTCTCTCTCTCTCTCTCTCTCTCAGATCGAGAGAATCCTGTTGATGCATGTACTTGAAGCACTAGCAGTCCCTGTCGAATGGGTAATGGGCGTGAGAGCGGGCAAGCGAGAGCGCGGTGGCATCCACCACGATGCCAATCTGCCATCCAGTTCAGCTCGCATGGCACTTGCACTCCCCTCAAAAGATCGTCTCTCTTTCCTGAGTTGTTCTTCGGCGAAGAGCACATGGGGGATCCCTCTGCGCCTGTCAACCCATTTCACACTCCACCTGCGCGGCAGCTTCCTCCCTCGTCTTGTGGCCGGCGACCATCCAACCACCGAATAAAACCTCGATAATATCCAGCGCATGTGCTGCGGACGGTCCATTCGATGGCGATAAAAAGCGAATTTTTCTCGCGCCCATCTCGTGTTCCTCTGGCCATCCCATCCCATCCCCTCGAGGGTCAGCGGGCAGATGCATCCTCCCACACCACACCACGAGGCGGCGATGCGCGTTCCGCGTCGAGCGCTTTGGCTTCACGCGTCACGACCGACGAGCGCACAGAACAGAATTCACGTTCTGCGTGCGAGTCGCTCGGATGAGTCGTGGGGATAACGCGCCTGCTGCCTCTGCCCCACCGTCTGCCCCAGTCAATTCGACGGGGTCCGAAGAACGCCTCAAGGCAGCTGCTGCTCCGGATCTGCGCGTGCCCCCTGCACTGGCGATGCCGAGTCACCGTGTCTCCGCGAGCCGACAATCGCGAGTGTCATTGTCCAAACGACGAGACTCGGAGCCACCACCGCAAGACGTCATGGTTGAGCAGATCCCGGGAACCCCGCCGCTGGAGAATCTCCCTCGTCGCCAAAGCATCGCGACCCCAAGCGCGAGCGGGCTTTGTCCTGTGCTCAAGAAAGCGTTTCTCGTGCAGATGGAGCAAATTTCTCCGGCTGAACGACAGCGATATGATGCGTCGGCCGCGATCATCCAGCGAATCGCGCGAGGATACATTGCGCGCCGGTCACGTGCCCGGCTCGCCAGCGCTGTTGGTCGTCCGGCGGAGGTGATGGTCACGGAGGTATCGAATCTGGAGATGCTCTGTGACTATCGCGATATCATGAGTGTGTACTGCAATGTGCGCATTCTGAAGAAGCCGTTTGGGCCGTTCATGTTTCAGTTCACCACATCCGAATGCGGCCACGTGAACCGGCCGACATTCAACGATTCATTCTTCGTGCCAATGATGTCAAGCAAGTGCGAGATTGTGATCACCCTCATTGGTATCAGCGCCTCAGGAAAACGACGCTTCCTTGGTCAAGCACTCGCTCCGCTTGAGACTGGGTGGGAAACGCAAGAGCGAGACATGCGAGTGCCTCTCGCGAAGTGGACGTTCCCTGTGGACGAACCAATCGTCGGAGCCCACCGTTTTGTAACTGGAACGGTGCATTGCACAGTGAAGCCGATGGTCTCTCGCTACACGTGCATGAGTGGGCAGCTGCAGATGATGCCAGTCGCAGAGAACACGGTTCGTTCGCGGTCGTTCTTCGGTTGGACCAAGCGAATCGTTGCCACGAGCTCGACTCCGCAGCCCTTGGCGACACCGACCACGCCGTCCGCGTCCCGTAAGGAGATGATGACTCGTTGGGGTGTCCTCACAGACACCCATCTTCATCTCTTCGACCACAGCTCTGCTCAACTGCTACTGAGTCTCGAGTTATCCAAGCTCCAGCTCATTCAATCATCTGCTGTCCCAGTGGGCGAGGCGACGAAGCTCGCATCAGGACGGAGAGGAAGCTACAATGAGCCGCATCGACTATTCCCGCTCAAGGTGTACTGCAACGGGAAGCTGTACGCCTTCTTCGTGTCCTCGTACGCGCAGCAGCAGGCATGGGAGTCCAAGATCCATCACCGACGTCAGCAGCTCCTTGTGCCGTGAGTCATCGCTCAGATTGTGTCGTACATTTAGCGTATTTATCGTTCAGAAACTGTGTAAATATGTGGTGCTTTCGTTTTAACGATGGATTGCACGTTGAAACTAGAAGTAACCTGTGGTTACTTGTTGCGTAACCGTTTGGGGGAGATACCGAAAAGCTCACCATCATCATCGTCGGTCTGTCGGGCAAGTTCAAGCAGCATCAATCGATCGACCGACTGACTGATTGACTGTGTCTCTATCTCTGTCGTTACGATGGAAGAGAGAGGCACGATGGGCGAGTCCGATGTCCACGCAATGGACGCACATCTGCGCGTGCTACTGAGGGCCGCCGCCGCAGCGATACAAAGCGAAGGCTCGCACCCGCCTCCAGACGCAACGTCAACTGACGACGCGGTGTCGTTTTGGCAGCTCGCGCCACGAGATCTCCTCGAAGACGTCGGTATTTGGCTCGCGACGACGCCGTTTGCAGCGATGAGCAGTGAGCGGCTCGTGGCGTTGCTGCGAAACATGCTTCAGCTCGGTGCGAGCCGACTTGTCGACGCCACGTTCCAGGGACTCAAGGTTGCCAAGCGATGGGACGTTCTTCGTGACGTCTCTCCCGAGCTGCTTTCTGTGGCGTACGCGCGCATCGACGAGCGAATCGTGGACGCTGCGGATGAGGAGCTCGTTGAGTGGCTTAGCTTGTACGCGGCGGTCCTCCTCGGGTATCAGCACAGTGGTGAGCTCTTGGCGACCGAGCGCTCACGCCTTGTGGCGCTTGGGCCGCGGATCGCTGAGCGATACTTCGATCCTCTCTCTGCTATTTTCTCTCGCTTGTGCGCTGCAGTGACGCACTGTCATCGCGGTTACGAAGACGAGGTGTCAGCGTTGCAGGCTGAGGGACGTCAAGTGCACGCAGTGCCGTCCGTCGACGAAGCTGAGAAAGCGCTGCGAGACGCTGCGTGGATCCTGCCACCGTCTCAATCACAGACGCGACTCGTTAGTGTCCAAGGCAAGTGGGAGCTTGACGAGATATCCACAGAGCAGCATGCTGCTGCCGCCACGGCCCCGCAGAACGCAGGATCGCTCGCGCTGCGCCACGCTACCAACTGCATCGTGTATGACGTCCGTGCGACTATCGACGGGGAAGCGCAATTGCACCTGGATGGCGCATTGTTTCGACCAGTCGATGGACCTGGTGCGTGGCGTTTGGAAGGTCATTGGAGCCAGCTACTCGAGAAGACACCGTTGTTTCCGTCCGCCAGGACTGACTCAGGACCACGAGAAGCATGGAGCTGCTCAACGTGCACGCTTGTCAACGATGCGACTGCCTCAAAGTGTGCGACTTGTGGTGCTGCTGCACCCAGTCGAGAGACGGCGACTACGAAGGAGGGCAGCAAGACCTCGAATCCTGCCCCGTTTGTCGGTCAGATCGATACCACCGATCCCGCGTTTTTGCGTCTACGCTGGTCTCGTGGTGAACAGCACGGCGTGTGGTTGGCTCGTCGACAGCACGAGCAGCAAGCGTTCGATCTCTCGTCGGCGCTCAAGGATATCGTAGATCACGCAATGACCGATGCAAGTCCCGTCCCCATCCACGTGTACTCTCCGCGCGGCGATCCAGCTCGTGCTTTGATGGTCGAGCGTACGTATGGATTATCGACGTACGGCGAGCTCACGGTTGAGTTTTGGACCAGCTACGTTTTGTCAGGCGACGCCACTACTGAGATCGAGACGTTGGTGGCGACCGACGACTTTGTGCTCTCGCTGCTGCTTCCGTCTGGCGTTTTGCAATGCGTTGCAGGTCGCCATGGCGCTTTTCAGCTGTCGTCGTCGTGTGCGCTGCCTACGGATGGGTCGTTCCACCACATCTCGGTGTCGTTTGCACCTTCACGCGTTGTTCTGTGGATGGACGGAGACGCTGTGGCGGAAGCGATGACTGACCTTAGCGACGCGCCGTGGAGCGGTGGCCTTCACGCGACTAGCGCTGCCCCTGGATGGACAACAATCGGCGGTGTTCTTCAACCTCAAGACGGCGTGATGGCGAATTGCTATCGTGGGGCTATAGTTGATCTTCGTATTTGGAGCCGAAGCCGAGCATGCGTCGACGCGGCAGCTTCTCCATTGCCAACGGCGCTGTCGCCGTTAACCGGAATGGAGCAAAACCTCCTGGGGCATTTCCCACTGTTGGGGGACTCCCAACGCCTTCTACTCGATCGATCTCGCCACGAGAACCACGCGACTGTTTACGCTGCGATTGCGGAGTTGAACACACCAATTGGCAGCGCGATAACTCGCTCCCCAGCTACGATGTCGTTCGTTCCATCTATCGCCATCGATCAACAACTGCCCGCGCCATTGCTCGAGGGTCACTTCACCGCGTCAATCGGCGGTGTATTCGAGCTCAGTGGTCGAACGAGCGTGTCTATTCTCGATAGTGGTGTTGGAATGGAGCTGTCGGAGCAGGGCGCCGCGCTGTGGCATAAGCACACAACGAAGATTGACGGTCTGGGCTGGAAGACGTCATTCGCACTTCAAGAAGGGGGTGATGGTGGAGCTCCTCAGTCCCGACGTATTGTGTTCGCGCTCTGTGAATCGACATATTGGAACATGAGTCCGTTGCTTCAGGAGGCTGCGCTGCTTTCCACAAACTCTGATGAGGAGCGACTCGAATCAAACCGCAGCGCGTTGATGATCTCGCTCGACCGTGTCGTAGACTCCACTGGAACGTGGACCGACAGTGTGACGGTGTACGTTTGGAAGGCAGGGAAGGCGTGGACCGTGGCTTCGCTCACTGGCCTGGCAACTGGCACTTCGCTGTTGGGTCTTCACGTCATGTATCACCGTCTGGAGCAACGGCTGCGCCTCCAAGTACTCGGCCAGACTGCCATCATGGACGTCGCGATGGATCTCGCGCTTGCTCTTCAACTACAGACGGCTAACGTTCGAGCAGGTCTCATCGTCCCAAACATCTCGGAGCTCATGACGTCGAGGATACTACTAAGATCGTGGGAGTTGAGCGCCCTCGCTGACAACAGTACCGATGTTTCGCCCTCAGTTGGCTCGCTGGGTGCGATTTATCCGCCGTTGCGCGGCTCGTCAGGCCGAAGCGGGGATTCGAGCGACGGAGGTGGGGACGCAAGTTCGTCTGGCAGCTCGCAGGGCTCCAAGTCGCCTCAGCTCGCGTGCACAAGGTCCACATCCGACGGCAGCGCGATTGAGCAAGTCACGTACGGCTGCCAGACGTGCGGCATCGTACACGGTGCTGGTCTCTGTCAGATCTGCGCAGTGATGTGTCACGACGGTCATGAGCTCGTTTTCATGGGACGACTGATCACGGCGTGTGCTTGCGCGATGCGTGGCCTCGGCTTATGCAAAGCGTCAACGCCTGTCCCAATGGCTGACGCCGCCAATATATCTTCGCAAGCGTTAGCTCTGGTCTCAGGTCAGGCGCCACGCGTCGCGCACTGGTGTTGTGGCTCATGCACTGTCGTCAACAGCGTGGATGCTCGGCAGTGCAGTGTGTGTGGCAACCAGCGCCCCGATCCAGCGGCGCTGGGTCTCGCTGCTGAGCCCACAGCACCGACATCATCGTCTCGAGCGCTCGTCCCAGTCGACACTGCGGCGCCGCCGCCCACAAGCAGTGCGTCTGCTCCACGAACAGAGTGGTCGTGCTCTGCATGCACGTATCTGAACACCCCCGACGCAGACAAGTGTGTGATCTGCGAGACCTCACGACCGGAGGCAGCAGCACCCGTGCCATCAACCGACAAGGAACCCAAGAAGGATGGGCTACTTACGCTGTATTACGCTGCTGAGAACCAGGGCGGGCAGGCCGCGTCGTCTGCACCCGCTGCGCAGCCTGCGACGCAAGAACCGCCTCGTCCATGGACCTGCTCCGCGTGTACGATGGGTAATAGTGCGACCGCTGCGTCCTGCTTCATGTGTTCGACTCCTCGACCTCAGCAGCCGAATGCACCAGCCGTCCCGATGGATATCACTCCTGTCCCACCATCTCCTCGTGGTCCCGTTGCGTCCGCTACTCCGATGGAGACGGACGACATCGAGAGCGCCATGGGAGGTTCAAGTGACGAACTCGATCAGCGCATTCAGCAAACGCGACTGTTGTACAGTAGCATTCTGGAGCAAGCACAAGGTGTTGATCAGGCTCCGTTGGGCGCGTTGGAAGCGACCCCGATAGTTTGGGAGACGACTAGTGGGTACATGACGATAACGTTCGGCACACAGTCAGTCGCGCCGTACGTTGAAGGTGACTACTTGGAGCGGGACGGATACGTTCGAGGACTTGCGAAGCTCACAAGCGACGATGAAGATGCAACCAAGGATGGACGATGGCGTCTTGATGGACGGTATCGCAAGCACTCTCAGTCTCAGGAGAACGCTATGTCACTAACGTGGGACCGAGCACTGACGCGGCTCGACGGTCGTTGGTTCCGAGGTGATGGCGCTGGAGAATGGAAATGTGTCGCATCTCCATTGGTCAACGACTTCCGCGGTCTTGCGGCGAAGCAAACGGCACCCCCGCCGTTCTTCTCGGGACTCATCAACATGAAGCAAAATCTCACGAACGTGTGCTACCAGAACAGCTTTCTCCAAACGCTCTTCGCGACGCAAGCGTTCCGTCGGCTAGTTCTATCGCACTCGACGCCGGACGACTTGTCCGATGACGTGCTACGTGCGGTGAGGGATCTATTTGCTCGTCTCGTGGCATCGCAGCGTCCGCAGCTTGATTCGCATGCGCTTCAGCGCTGCCTCCCACCGACGTTTCAAGCCGGACGCCAGCAAGACACCTCGGATTTCGCTCACTTTATGATGGACGCACTTGCTCATCAGCTTCCCCCGCCCCACGGTATCTCGGACGTCTTTGGTGGCACACAGGCGACGCTGTTAACCTGCAAAACTTGCGGCAAGACGTCAGTGAATCGCGAGTACTTCTGGGAGATGCTGCTGAACATGATTGATCTGCGGTACACACCGATCACGGGGATCGTTGCGGTGTCTGGCGCGTCGCCTGATATCGCGCTTCCCAGTGGATTCGAGCGTCTCAACAATGACCTTAACAAGGATAGGACAAGTGGCGCGCCGTATGTCTACCTGTGCGTTCGTCGCAGCCCCGAGGGCAGTCACAGCGAGCTGCCGATCACGGATCTTATGGTCAAGGCCGTTCCGCTGACAGAACCGAAACCGGTCGTTGACGGCTATGAGCGCGTCGAGTTGGATCTAAACCTCGGTGGCGCTGCGCCCGCCGGCCAGACAAAGAAGCAAGTCTACCTTTTTTACAGTCGAGATCCAAGTGGGTCCCCGATCACTGACCTTCAGATCGTGTACGGAAACGAACCGGTGCCCGATGGCTTCAAGGCGATTCGCGTCGATCTCAACCAAGGAGATGGCACGAAAGTATTCCTCTGCTACCGCTGCGATATGCCGATCACAGACCTTCGACTGGTCACAACAGGCATTCCAGGCTACAAGATGATTGACCACGTCCTCAGTCGTAGCAGCAGTTCCGATACAAACGAGAACACTTACCTCGCGTACAAGGTCGGGGGGTCCGAAGCTTGTGTCACGGATCTTCAGCTCGTGAAGGTCTCTGCCGTCCCACAGTTGGAGGCTGAAGGCTGGCAGAGCCTTGGCTCACCAGAGCAGGAGGTTGAATCCACCGAGAGCCAGATCCTCATGGCGCGTCGCGGCCACGGCAATCCGATAGTTGCTATCGACGTCTTCCGCGCACCACGCCAAGTGCCCCGTTACAACGACTACGAAGTCATCGATCTGTATGGACAAAGTGGGAAGGGCAGCGTGACCAGCAGCGGTCTTGCGCTTCGAGGCGACTGGATGGGCGGTGACGATGTTGATCGATCAAGGAAATCGGTTCGAATTCACTCAATCTCCGATCCAGTCGCGGAAGCACTCGTAGTGAAGGGCGGATTCGATGACAAAGGAGAGATTTCTGCTGTCGCAATCGCCGCTGCTCCGCTTTGGTCACAAAACCCGGCAAAAGAGGACAACGTTGCCCAAACAGGCTCAACGTTACTGGCTCGACGTGTTCTGCGCGTTACAGGTTACTGGAGAAGTCCGAAAACGAAGCAGGCTCAGCTCTTCGACGTTGAGCTGCGGCCTAGTGTCACTGAAGGTAGCGAAGTGGTATCGTATCTTCTTGATGGTACCATCGGGGACGGCAAAGGACGTGCAATTTCAGTCCGAGGAACGCAGACTACTCGACAAGTCCGCGTCAAGTGGCCGATCTCGGAGCTTCTGGTCATCCGCGGAGACGAACGCGTTCCGGAGGGAGTCGAAGTCGTGCGTGAGACGTGTTCAGGGAAGACTGGAAACCTCCTCGCGCAGACGCAATCGCCGTACTCGCTGTATCTCGCTGTCAAGCGCGAGCCCGAACCTGCCGACGGATACATCAGTGAGGTATGCGTTATCTATGGCGAAATCGACGCCGTCCCAGAGGGCTACACGTGCATCGAGACGACGCCAAGTGGCTTCTCTGCGAACGCGAACGATGGTACATCCGGCGTTCCGATCTTCCTTTGCTACCGACGCACTAGCTCTCCGTTCGCCAGTGCGGACAGCAACAAGTGTCTCATGGATGTTGCGCTCATGTGGACGTCTGGCACGTCCGCCGACTCGGTGCCTGCGGGCTTCACGAAGATTCAGCACACACCACTGGGGATGGAGGCCAACCTGAACCAAGGAACGAACGGTGTGGCGATCCACGTTTGTGTCGCAAAGGGGGATCCTCGCGAGATCGCGATGCCACTGGAGGATCCCCTCAACGGTGAATACGAGATCACGTCGACAGTTGCTCCTGGAGCAACCTCTGCCACGCCTACGCAACCGATCTTCGGTCGCTTTTTGCGTCTCGCTGTCATGGAGCGCGTTGGCTCTGACGCCGTCGGAGGGGACGAAGAAGGGAAGGATGCTATCGAGGACGAGGGCGCTCGAATTGTCGAAGGCAAGTTCGGCACAGTGTTCCATGGATATCTTCCTGGCATGCTACGTGGCACGCTGTATACATCGAAGCAGCGCAAGGCTCGTGTGCTGACAGGCGTCTGGATGTCGGATGAGACGAATGCCTCGTCGATGGTTGACTTCGTGCCACCGAGCTATCCTTTCGAGTGGACGATCAACGATAGGGGCAACGAGGTGAACGGCTGGTGGTGTGGAGCTGATGACGCGTCGTCAAGTGCAAGCGGAACGACGGCAGCGACGTCATCGTCCTCCGTATCTCCGAAGGGGCCAGGTAGCAATGACGCCAAAGCACAACGACCGTGGAAGCTGATGAAGGATGAGTATGTCCGCATCGCATTCAAGAAGGACTACGGCACAGAGTGGAAAGACGGCCGTCTGATTTCATCCGAGCGTGTCTGGCGGCATGATATCGAGTCGATGATGTCCCGATTCGTGGCTGCGCGAACTCTCGGCGGTGATAACCTTTTGTCTTGTGAGCAATGTGAGCGAAAGACTGAGTCACGTACCCATACCGTCGTGGTGGCGCCGCCGAAGCATTTGATTCTGACACTGAAGCGGATGTACTACGACTGGGTGCAGCAAAAGACACGCAAGTGTCTGCACGATGTGACGTTCTCGCCTTTGCTGACGCTACCCGCGCTCAGCGATGAGGATGAGGCAGTTATCTACGCAGCAGACGACACCAGCGCCAAGCTCTTGCACCGTCAGCGCCAATATGGACTCTACGGTGTCCTCGTTCACAGTGGATTGACCGCCAACTCTGGGCACTACTACAGCTACTGTCGTGAAAGCGATGATCGGACGAAACAGCTCCATCTCGAAGACGCTCCGCTGGCGCCGTGGGTGAAGTTCAACGACACGAAGGTCGAACGAGCAACGTGGGCAGAGATCAATCAGGCCGTCGCTAACTCGGTTTCGGACACGGTGTATCTCCTGCTGTACAAGCGACTGTCGTACTCAGCCTCAGGGTCGAGCGTCCAGTCAGTTGAGAAGTCGATTGCCATCGCTGATGCTGCGAATGCAGACGTGGTGGGCAGCGACGATGAGGATGAAGCGATGCTGCTTGCGAAGGCCATGGCTCTGTCGATGGCCTCCGCGGCAACTACTAAACCCAACGACCAAACTCTGCAGCTCGACAGTGAATATGACGCCAGTGCGATCACTATCAATCGGGATGTGCTTCATGAGGTACGCCTGTGTGTATGCTGAGTCTGCTGTTGTCTGAGTGCCTGATTGACTTTTCCGATTGCAGGTTGAGCAAGCGAACGCGCAATATCTGATGGATACGATGAAGCTGGTGACAAGCGATGTTCACACGGATGATCTGCATCGATTGGTTGCCCTTCAAAGGGGTCTGACTGAGGACATGACCCAACTCCTGGAGTGACGTTCTAGAAAGAAATGAGGGCTGGAAGTCATGATCACACACAATGAGTTGGCTTTTATTTTTCTTTGTGGTCGGTTATCTACTACCGTGTGTGGTCAAGACTCTGCGAGAATCTTGACATGCTAAACACGCAATCCAATCCTACTACGCCGCAACAGCGGCGCACACAGGCATCCGTTTGAAGATTCCAGGTTCCTCTCCAATCTCCCAGCGAACGCGGGAGTCACAACGGGGACGGACAAGCATGTTCAGTGCTGCAGGACCCCCGATGACGGCCTTGACCTTGTCCTGGCTACGAATGTCCACCAGTGCGAGTGACGGCAGACCCTCACAGATCGCTTCTACGCTGGCCGTCGTCAGCTTCGCACATCCCCAGAGACGGAGCTCCTTCAGCTTCTTGAGGCGTGACACGATGCGCACAATCGAAACGTCCGTGATCTTGTTGCACTGGGAGAGATTGAGGACCTCAAGGTTCACAAGTTGCTGCGTGATCGCATCGACACCAGCATCCGTCACCTTGTAGCAGTAGCGCACATTGAGTTCACGCAGCTGCGGTAGACTACCAGCGATCACATGAACAAGGGCATCGTCCACCTTGTGGCAGTAGCGCAAGTTCAGACTGCGCAGCGTCGGGCAAGCAATGACGGTATCCGCGATCGCAGCGTTTTCGACATTGTGGCAACCCCACAAATTGAGCTCTTCGAGGCGATGACAGCGACGCAGCAGGCGGACGTCATCGCCAGTGATCGTGTGACACCCGAGCAGATCGACGACGCGAAGTGTAGCAGCATTGCGTGCCACGAGTTGAGCGAGCGCCTGACTGTCGACTGCCATGTCTCGCAAGTGAATCTCTTGAAGGTTCTCGCAATAGTTCGCCAACATCCGAAGCTGAATAACCAAAACGAGTCAGCAATGATCCAATGCTAGATAACGCAAAGTCAGGAAGACGTACCCCTTCGGACGCCAAGCCATTACAGCGATTGAGTTCGAGGACGGTGAGACCACGCAGTGCGTGAGTCAGCTTTGCGGCGCCGACTGCGCGCAGAGTCGACGCTGACAGGTATTGACAGCCCGCGAGGCGCAAAACGTTCAGTCCGGACGACCCCGTGTGCCCAAAGAGCGCCCGCCAGAAAGACGAAGAGCGGTGGTTGTCTCCTGCCTTGCACAGATGCTGCATGCTGTCTTCACATTGCTTGCAGCGTCCACAGAACGACGAATACTCGGAGGTCGCGAGCGACTCGTTCATGAAACTGCGCTGCGTGCTCATCAACGCCCAGCGATCTTGAGGACTGAGGAACGTCATCACAAGTTCCATTGCGTCCGTCGTGACGTGGTCAATGCGACCGTGCGACTCGAGCGTCATTGGATCTTGATTGACCATGTCTTCATCGTCAAACACAACGCTGTCCTCTTCTGGAGACGGCTCTGTCATCCGCATCAGCTTGCGCTCCCTGCGTCCAAGCTGTGTGTCGGCAGTATCGTCATCTCTCTTAACAGTCTTGGGGGTATTCAGCGAGACAGTCGGTGGATACGCGGTGGTGGCGACGCCCATGGTTCACTAGTCCGGGTCGCCGCAGCGAACGGTCTGTTGACGCTGGCGGACAGTTGATGGAAAGAACGATCAACGAGGGGGAAAACGAAGTCTCGACGGTCGGAGTCTGCTCAATTTGTTTGTGAAATCGCTGTGCGAGTTTCGTGCTTGCGCTGGTTGATCCACTGGTGCTGAGGGCAGTTCTTCAGCATACGACCGCGCGCACCGGACGAAGAGATGGAGAGAAAGAAGGAGAGAAAGAGAGAGAGAGACTGGAGCGAGGCTCGCGGAGCAAGTCCAATCGATTGATTCCTTGTTCCTCGTGTCACGTGGCGTGCGTTCAGCTCCAGACGAGTGAGTTCTCGGGTGTCCGGTGAATTGCGAACTGGCGGTTGACGAGGGCGACTGGCAGTTGGGTCGAGGCAGCGCAGCGCAGTGCAGCGTTCGCAATACGCAGCAAGCGACGGTCGGTCGATGGCGATGCGACGGAAGAAGGAATCGCGCGAGGGAGTGAGCATGGGAGGCATGGCATGCAGGGTCGCAGGTTCCATGGGGCGGCGTGGTCAAGTCAGTTGTGCGCAAAACAAGGTGAGTTGGATGACCAGCTGGAACAAAGAATCTACCGTGTTTTGGTTAAGAAGCGGTGGGTGTTGGTGAGGAGCGGGATGGATGTCTCCATTGAGATGATGCAATTGGTTTTGCAACTTATAATCTATTAAAGTGTATATTGGATTCTATCGAACATTTGACGTCGGATGCTTGGGCAGGGTAACACATTCTAGAACATGACTGATCTCACTGTGGTCTGATCTGACCGTCTGGACGTTGCTTGGAACAGCATCTGAATGGAACAACAGAAGACTGGACGACCGAGGCATCCATACAACGCAGAAGATGCATTCGGCCAACCGCAATGGTCGTGGAGAGGGTCAGCATAATGACTACCGGGATCTGTTTACCGCCCTGTGTGGCGTGCAATCGTTGTTTGGCCATCAGCACGTGAACGCCTCACCCATTCGGCATCCTTGAAGCGAGCAATCCTGACATGGTGGGACATGCCATTGGCACCAGTTTGTCCACGGAACGAGCAGCTCATGGATCAGATTGGTCCAGATCCGACTGCGTCATCACCAGACAGACCAAATCGCAATTTACAACTTTCACGTTTGATACAGTCCGAAAATTCACCAAGTCAGTTGACGTGGACCACACCACGGCGTTCTATTTGCTTAATCTGTCTCCTGCAGTACTGTCATCGACTGAACCGGCATGATCAATCAATCGCGTGGTGATTGGATGGCATCGAGAAGCTCATCAGCATTCGACACCGAGAATGCCCAAGCAACGCGCCGCCTTGAAGCGCAGCCATGCCGCGCCGCAACGCGGTGCTAAGAGCAGTGGCGCCTCGACACAGAAGGCTGCTCCGGCTGCAGCAAAGCCGTCGCTGAAGCGCGCGTACGTCAGCGATGGAGACGACAGTGACGACGACGACGGCCCTGCGAGTGGACCCATTCCGCTCGCGTCGCTGGAGCAGGGCTCTGTGCGCGACTTTATCGCCGAGTTTGAGCGCGAGCATGACACCAGTGTGAGCCACGCGGCGGGCACGAAGAAGAAGAAGGCGCAGCACGTCAGCAAGCGCGCGCGCGCTGAGCTCGAGCAGCTCGCGATCGACAAAGCCAAGAAGAAGCAGCGTGAGGACCGCGCCGAGAAGGTCGTGTGGCGAAAGTTTGACCGAGAGAACCGCGTCTTCGAGCAGTACTATCGACGCGCACTGCAGCTCTCGGACGACGAGTGGGCGCAGTTTGTGACGGCGCTGAAGACGCCGATGGCCGTGCACGCGCGCGTGAACAGCCACTACAAGACTCTCGCCGAGATCGTGCAAGGAACGCTGGAGCTCGACTTTCCCGTGCAGGACGTGACGGTGCGCCTGCCATCGGGAGAAGACCAGCAGGTCGAGTTTGCAGCGGCGCCGTGGAGCGACAACAAGCTGACGTGGCGGTTGAATCTCGATATCAAGAGCTTCCGAAAGGCAGAAGCGCTGCGCGACCTGCACACGTACATTCAGACGCAGAGCCATCTCGGCACGATCCAGCGAGTCGATCCGCTCACGATTCTCGTGTCGCGCTTCCTCGGCGCGCAACGAGGCGACCGCGTGCTCGATCTATGCGGCGGAGGCGAGCAACGTGCGCCGCTGATCGCTGAGATGCTGCAGCGCGAGATCTCGGAAGAGGATCCTGCAGCGTCCAGTGTGCTTGTCGTGAATGAGCGCGACGCCGCGATGGCCGCTCGCGCCGTGCAGTCGCTCTCGCGAACGCTCGCGTTGTCCCGCGAGCTCGTTGTCACTGCGCACAAACCGATCGACTTCCCACAAGCGACGAGTGACGATGACAGCGCACTTTTTGACCGAGTGCTGTGCTCGGCTCCGTGCTCTGGTGACGGCCTCGTGCGCAAGATCCCTGAGAAATGGCGCACGTGGAGCCCCGAACAGGGCCACAAGTTCCACGGCACTCAAGTCGCGCTGGCTGCGAAGGCGATGTCGCTTGTGCGTGTCGGTGGGTCGCTGCTCTACACGACGCGATCACTGAATCCCATCGAGAATGAGGCTGTCGTCGCGGAGCTGCTGCGCAACGGTGACGGCGCGTTCGAGCTCGTCGATCTCTCGGACACGTGTCCGTCGGTACAGCGGAAACCGGGACTTGCGTCGTGGGACGTGGTCGATGTCGACATGAACACGGTGTCGATGTGGGAGACCGCGACGCCGGCGCAGCGCAAGCTGCTGCGTGCGTCGATGTGGCCTCCGACCGACGACGAACAGGAGACAAGCATGCACCTCGAGCGCTGCGTGCGACTGCTGCCGCACCAGAACGACACGAACGGACTGTTTGTCGCGCTCATCCGCAAGGTGCGAGCACCGCGAGTGGAAGCGGCGGGCCCAGCACTGCCGCAGCCAAACGCGCGACCGGCCGTGTCGAAGGAGGAGAAGAAGCGCCTCAAAGCACAGAAGAAGATCCTAGGCAGCTTTGTCAAGATCGAGGACAAGGCGCTGCGACGTCTGCTCAGCTTCTACGGCATCAGCTCGCACGGGCTCACGCGGGACCACGTGCTCGAACGAAGCGGGTTCGCCAAGGACTCGGCGCTGCACGCCGTGTCGTCGGCCGTGTCCGCGCTCATCGCCGACGTGTACCAGGGACGACTTGTCGTGCACCGTGCTGGCGTGGACGCGTTCAAGCGCATCGCGGCGACCGGCGCGTTTGAGCTCACGGATGACGGCGCTCGCGCGCTGCTGCCGTTGCTCCGTCGCCGCGTCCTTCAGCTGCCGATGGACGAGTTCTCGACACTGCTGGCGAAGAAGGAGATGTGGCTGAAGCACGCAGGTGAGGCCGCCCGCGAGGTCTTGGATGAGACGAGCGAGGGCAGTCTGGTGGTGGTGCTGGACGACATGGAGCCAATGCAGACGCCGGAGCAGGACCTGCTGCTCGTGGCGATGAAACGCCACAACTCGTACTCGCTCGTGTCGACGCCGTCGGCGATCGCTCGCGTGAAGACGCTGATGAAGGAGCTGGACGCGCCGGATGAAGAGGACGAAGACGGTGAAGAAGGATTCGATAGCGACTACGACGCGCTTGACCTGGACGACGAGGACGACGACGATGAGTAGAATGACCGGACGCGTTGAAGCAAGCATAGATTGATTGAGAGAGCACACAGGAAGAGAATGGAATCAAAGGAATGCGCGTCTGCTTCCAAGGTGTCAAGTTGGATTTTTGTTTTTTCAAGTTTGTGGTTGCTTTCCTTTTCTTTCTTGCGCGGCTCTCAGTCAACAAGTGGATCGCTGCTACCGCCCGACAGCAGCGCTCTTGGCGTGTTGTAGACTACAGGGATAATCGTTTTTCTGTCTTTCTTCTCTCATTTCTCTTGTATGGCTGTGCGTCAGGAGGACGCCCGGATGCTGATCGTTGGCGTTGCAGTCACGACCTGCGTAAACGGTTTGCGAACGCCCCACACAGACGACGACGACGACGACGACGCTGGCATCGCTGTAGCCGTCGATTGCTGAATTTTTTGATGTGGCGTGTGGCCCGATGTGCTGAGCAGACAACTGAGTGCCGACGGTGTGAAGCGTGTCGGGCGAAAGTACTTGAGCGCGTAGTACGCGTCCTCAAACACGGCGACGACACGCGAGAACCCAAAGCTGCTGGCGCTCACGTTGCGATCGGGATGAATCGGGTCCTCGATCACGAGCGCCGGCAGCTTCTTCACGAGGTCGCCGCTCGCGCCAACGTGGTCAGCGAGGCGGTAGACGTAGCCGCCGTCGCGCACCGAGAGTCCGTTTTTTCGGTAGTCGAAGATGATGCCGTAGAACTCGAGAATCGTCATCGTTCGCTCGCCGAGAGAGATGTACCGATCTTCTTCTGCTGTGTCGCCACGCGCTGCCGATGCATCATCGTCTGCTTCGCCTTCGTGTGCGGAGGCGGCGGTGCTGTCGCTGCAAGACGACGAGTCCTCTGTGTCTGCTGTGCTTGACGTCACACTGATGGAGTCGAGGGCCGAGTCGCTGCTCTTGTTTAGCGACGCACTCGACTGCGATCCCTGGGGTCGAGACACGGGGGCTGGAGCTGCCACAGCAGCTGCGTAGCTGACTGGGGCAGGCGCTGGCTTGGGCTCGGATGCACCGAGCTTGACGATGCCTGCAGCCACCGCCGCATAACTGAACGGCTGCGCTGGCTTTCCACTGGCGTCCGAAGATGATGCGGAAGACGCACTGCGACCGGCTTCGGACACAGGGCGCTTGACGCCTTTCGCACGAGCAACAACGCAAGCGAACGATGACGACAGCGCTGGCTGCGCACCAGACGACGAAGAGGCCTTGTCGGTACTCGTCTTGTCGTCGCTCGATGCGTCGCTTGACGGGCGGGACCCAGCTCCAGCTATTCGGTGGGCGGACCGAAGCCGGGCTTCCTCGGCGAGCAGGTCCGCGGGACGAGGTAGCGGCATCCCTGCGGCGAACATCGCAGCCGCCTTGAAGCACCGCTCTCCGTAGCGAGAGAGCAGCAGGAAGTGGATGATCATGAGCACGATCGAGTACGAGCTGAGTCCGCCGGTGTAGGCGTCGTTCAGGTCACGTTCTCGCAGAAGCTGCTTGAAGACCACCGCCAGAGGGTACAGCTCGGGCATTTCGGTCGCGTATCGCTTGATGAGGTCGCGCGCGAGCAGCCCGCTGTGCGTCGCGGTCGATTCAAATGTGATGTCAATCGGGACTGTGGACTCGGCCGTCACGAGTTTGAGCACTGGGATCTTGGCCGTGTCCAGCACAACGATGGACTCGACCCAAGCCTGTGACTCGAGCGCCCTGGCCAGTTGGCGCAGGCACTTCACTGTGAGATTACGGTCGTGGATCTCAACAACGCCCTTGACAATCACAACACAACGTCAGGACTCGCTCTACGGTGGAGATGGAGCGGCGGGCTCTACGTACCAGGATAACGAGGTCGACGTCGCTGCTGGGCAGCCAGATGCCCGTCGAATACGAGCCAAAGGGCTCGATCTTGGACTTGGGCCAGAGCGACAGCACGCAGCCGCGCACGTTCGCCACCATCTCCTCGATGTGCACGGTCATCGCGTCGACCGTCGATCTCGTGTACTCGACGTACTCGAGGATCTCCTCATGAAGCCTGAGACAGCACAGCACGCTCAGTCAGACTGGTGTAGGGAGGAGGAGACGCTCCATGCATGAGGACGCACCGATCCGCCACACTCGAGGCGTGCGCCTCACGAGCAGGCGCAGGCCCGCGCTGCGCCTGCCCCCACGAGGGCGCAGCGTTGAGCGGCGACTGCGACGGACGCGACGGCGCCAGGAAGAGCTTGTGGTTGCGGCTCTTCACCGTGTCCTGCTGCAGCGCAGCGTCCACCTTGGCGGTCGCATTCGCATCGTTCGACGAATGCGCAGCGACTGCGTCGGCTGACGCCTGTTTGCTCAGCTTCTCCTTGCGCTCCTTCTCGCGCGTCATCTTGAACGTCTGCTGTTTCGAGGCGTCTGTGGCAGGGGAATACGAGTCAGCCCCCGGGGCGTCATACACATAGAGAGCGCGACAACGTACGTTTCTTGCTCGAGGATACGCGCGTCGCCTCGGTCGCCGCCAGCTTCTTGGCCGCGGCAGGCGCGAGCGGCTGCGTCCCGGTGGTGCTGCCGCCGACTGGATCATCTGAGGTCTGCGTCCGACCTCGAGACGGCGACGCCTGCTTGGGCTGCTGCAGCGAGGAGCTCTTTTTCTTCTTGGACGCCGCCTTGGACTCGGCCTTGCGGCTCGATGCCGACGGCAGTCCGGCGGAGACCGTCGTCGCGGTCGTCGTCATCGCGGTCGTTGGCGCCGTCGTGGATGGCATCGCCACGGCAGCTTTCATCGGGAGGGAGTCGCGTCAGTCGGTCGTCAGTCGTCGGTCGGTCGCAGGGAGGGAGGGGATCCGTTCTCCAAGCCAGTCGACTACTGGCTCGCGGGGCGGAGATGGCGAGTCGAGATGACGGCGGACACGAGGCTGAGACTGAGACTGCGGCGCGTTGCGTTGACAGCCGTGAGACCGACGGACGGACGGACGGACGGACGGATGACGGACGACCCCCACGCAAAGACGGACTTGTGTGAGCTTCGCATCGCATGCGTGAACGGAGTGAATGCTGGAGAGCCAATCAAACGGCCGGCTGGCACTCAGAACCCCTTATTCCGAGTACGACGGCGCTAAAACGGGGCGACGCAGTCACCTATCATCCCGGTATATCAATAAGAGACTGCTGAGTTAGCGCAAATTACGAAACCGAACAAAGCGGCTCGTTAGGTTCGCAGGTGGGGGGGGGGGACGAGTGGGAAAACGGGTCGTTTTGACTGTGGAAAAAAATAGAAGCAAACAGCCCCACAAAACCGAACGGCACGCAGAATCCGGCAGAATGAACAGCCGTTCGGGTGGGGGAACACCGGCCAAGCCGACATTCCGCACGCAGCAGCTCTGCGACCTGCACACGACGTCGACGGCAATCATCATCACTTAGAATCCTGAACGATCGATTGCATTCGTCCCACACCAGAGCTCATTCAACGTCTGCGCCGTCGTTCGTCGTCGCAACTGTGGTCGATTTCGGTGGCGGTGCTGGCAGATCACAGGTTTGGGGCGGCGATACTTCGAATTTGTGCTCTCTGGCAACCGCCGGAAGGAAAGGGGATGCTTGTGAAGTAAGACCTCGACAGCTCTGGAAGACAGGTCCAATCGGTCGCTGGTAAGATAGACCAGACCATCCACAGATCCCTGGATTCGCCTCATCATCTCGACTCGACTCTCGTGGTCGCTGGGTGAAGTAACTATACGAGGAGCTCTTTTCCAGTCGGCAACTTCAACGACTTCCCTTTCCCACGCAGTCGACGCAAATGGAGCTGCTCGTGGACATCTCGCTGCTCGGCATGTGCACAGCGCTTGTGCACTACGCGTTTGGGGCCGTCGGACTCGGACTCCTGGTCGTGACGCTCGCGCTCGTCGAGCACCGCAGCGAGCTCCAATGGCTCACACCGACGACGGCAAAGCGCGCGTTGGCCTCTCGGCGGCGAACCATGGTCAAGAGATTCGATCGACAGGCGACGTGGCGCGCACGCATGGTTCGAGACGACAACGACGCGGTCAGCTCGGACGAGCAGGACTTTTCCACGCAGCGACAAGACATCAGGGGAGTCCTCGAAGCGGCCGCCAGCGTCGAATCCGATGATGACGACCTGGATGTTTCCTCGGTCGCATCCGAGTCCGTATTGACAGTCAGCTCGCCGACTGCTGCCGCTGCACGCGCGCAACTTTCAAGGCTTGTGGTGAGAGATCTCGGTGACTGCAATGGCGTGTCTGGCAATGAACAAGTGCTACATGAGGAACAACCAGGTGCAGCGTCGCGGGATCGAAAGCCTCAGGCCCACCGTCGCGTCACGATGAATTCTCGTGCGCCGATTCCGTTTGAGACCGACCTGTTCACTGGCCACATTTACTTCCTCGTGCGCACAGCACCCGAGGACCCCCATTGGCGCCATCTATTCACCGGTAAACGGCGTAGATTTTGGATTCAAGTGCAAGGACGCTTCAAACGTGCTCCTACTGGAGTCGTTTATCTGGGTGGTGAGCTTCCATCCCAGATATCGCTTGGATTGTTCACAAAAAGCATTGCGCTCGTCATAATGGGCATCATTCAGAAGCTGGTGGGCAAGGTCAGCTTTTGCTTTGGAGACACCACCGACTCGCAGCTCCCGTTCGTCTCGTTCCCGCTGTATCAGTCAGTCGACCAATTTGTTGCTACTCCTGCTGGAGAGCAACCACCACCGCTGGGGCGTGAAGACTTCGGTGAAACCGATGAGCAGAGACGGAGAAGACGGATGACACCGATCGGCGCAGAACGATTCGAGGTCGGACCGACGTACTCGTTTCATTTTCACACGATGTACGTCAACTTGACACATTGGAAGACTGCGAATCTGCCCGGAATGAGCGATATGAAACTCACGACATTCTTCGATTCGCTGCCGCTTCGGATCGTCGCGTACGATATCCCCGCCACCACGAGTGACCCGCATGTTCAGGCGCGTAAGAAGTATTTATTCTGCTTCGAAGTGGAGCACGACGAGCACAGACAACATTGTGATGCATCAAACCGACAAAACCTTGGGGCGCATCGCTTGTGGCGCTCGGACAGTGTTGGTTCCTTGGAGTCGAGTTCCTCGAATGAAACTGGTGTCAGCGGCACCACTTACGACAGTAGTCCGTGTCCGACTGTGATTCCGGAAGACAACATCGTTACAAGTGATCAGCGGGATGCGTTGCAAGCTCTGAGTACGACGGCTTCTCATGAATCCGCGAGCGACACGGTGGTGAAAAAGAATACGGCTGCTCTGGTGATGATTGAGAAGTTACGTCTCCTGTTTTGGTTTGAAGAGGTGGACGGCAGTGAAGCGACTCGACGAGTGTTTTACGCTCTTCAATTCGAACAACACGGCGTGCTTCGTGTTGCAGTCGTTAGTGCTTACAAGTTACGACTTCTGTTCGGCAAGTATCGAGAGCTGGATCGGTTGTACGATCTCCAACGGTTACGATTCCACGCACGCTCTCGGATCGGAGCCTACAGCATCATCGATGAAGAGGCTGCGCAGGTCGCGATTGACCTTGATCGGCTGCTCCAGGTGACACGTCAGACGTGGGAAACGACTGAGACTGACTTACGGGTTCTGACCTTTTCGTCAGCTCTCTATGAGGGCATGACGTCGCGGCTGCATCTTCTCGTGGCGAACTCCATTGAGGCAACTAAACTCAAAGATGCAGTCACCCCATCGATAATCGGGGTCACACTGAGCAGGCGCGATCGCGATGAAATGGATGTGGTGTACGAGGGTGTCGTCTATCGATTTTGTGCTCCCACCATCGCTCGGCAAGAAGTACTCGTCATGACAAGCTCACAGCTTCTGTTTTATCGATCGTTTTCGTCTCGGGCTGACAAGACTATCGATAACTCCCGAGTCATTGGCGTTCAAGCTGTTCCGATGCCGCACGTTCCTACGTCGTCGTCAACAGACTTCGCGTTTGCTCTGCAAATTAGCACATTCGCCGAGGAGGTTACGATCTGCGTATCCCTTGAGTCAGCTCGAAACGACTGGATCCGAGTCGTGCTGCAGCACTGCTGTCCTCACACCAATTTCGAACGAGCGCTTCAAGGGATTGGAGAGCCATGGGTGGTGTGCTACACGCCACAGAAGGCATTACAACCTGCGGATCGTGTAATTCTCAACACACGATCACTCTTTCCTCGTGTCGGGCGTGACGACCGTACTCAGTCTCCGATCACGATGGTGGCAGCCTCTCTTCGCGCCGCGCTCTCTATTCATCGACAACATGATACGACGCACGCAGACGTGATGGCCGTTCTTGAGTTTCTGAACCTCGCAAGTGCGCTTCGCACTATTGATCTGGACGAGGTAGTTGAACGTCCTCACGAGGAACGCATGGTGTTCTTCCTGAACCTCTACCACGCTGTACTGGCACACGCGATCATCTCCCATGGATACCCTCGAAACAAGGCTCAGTGGGAAACCTTTCAGCTGCGTATGTGCTATGCAGTCGGCTTTGATACAACCAATGACGCTGCGAAGGTTCCCATCACCATGTCACTGGCCGAGATCGAACACATCATTCTGCGTGGACGATTGCCACGTCCGCGATCGGGACTTCCTCATCTTCGACTTGACAGAATTCCAGCGGGGCAACTTGTGCGCCTGAGCCGATTCGCTCTGGCGCACCCCGATTTTCGATTGGCATTCGCGATCCAAATGAACCAGGACAGCCAAGATGCTGGTGTCGTGGTGTACGAGGCAGACCACGTACATCAGCAGCTAAATGATACGGTGCAGCGCTACATCAATCAGCGTGTACGGGTGGACTTGGCTCGACAGTGTATCGTTCTCCCTCGAGTGTGCGACTGGTATCGATTAGACTACGGAGGCGGTGGAGCGCCGATGTATTGTGTCCGCAAGTTGCTCGGATTTCTGGAAGAGAACGTCCAGCAGGAGGTGATGGCCTTCATGGAGTCGCCAGGTCGAGTACAAGTCAAGTACGATGCGTTCTCGTACACCCCTCGAGCATATCTTCAATCCCATGAAGCGTCGACTGCGTAGCGATCCCCGTTGGACGGCGTATGGACAGCAAGACGACCACTGATCATCCCATTTTTGCGAGCATATTTTGATTAACATGTTTGCAAGGACATCGAGTCATCTACATCGAGTCATCTAGTAATAGTGTACCAATACCCGCCTGAGGAGGGGGCAGACGATGTCGTGCACTGCGACGTCTGCCGTCACGCCGAGCAGCTCGTGGCCTGACGCAATGAAGCCGAGCGCCAGTTGCAGCAGCTAGCTGTGGTTGCGTTGAGCCTATTGTGTCCGCGGAGCTATTCAAAATGCTTCCTGGAGTGTTCTAGTGTACTTGACTCCCGATCTGCTGACTGGGAACTGATCGCCAAGAGCCGCTTGCTTGTGGTGTTGCTCACGTTTGAGCGAATCCTCCGCTAGGTTCGTTGTGGTTGTCGGGTTGAACTGACTCGAGCATCTTGAAAAGCTTCCGCTGTGTGTGCTCGAGAATTTTTTCCGCAATAATCTTAAAATGGTGACAATCTCGATCGGCACTGAGAGAGAACATGGCGCGTCAGTGAGAAGGTGATCACTCTCGGGGACAAGGGAACTGAACAACGTACTTGTCGTATGGAGGAATCATAATGTCGAGCAGAGCGCAGCCGATTTCAGGGTTGGCTTGGATGTGATGAAGGTTGAAGCGGCGAGGATCGAGCCACATCGTCGATTCTCCAACGTAATCTCCCTCACGGGTCACGCGCGCCCACTTAACGTCATCCTTCTCAGCTTCAACTTCAGAGGCGGGTAACGAAGAAAGCAGTTCTGTCTTTGGTACGAGATCGTATGACGTGACACTCGCTCCGCCGTACAATCTGAAAACACCGCAAGAGAGCTCGTGAGAGACCATATCACACGAGCAAGCGGATGGGGAAAATGCCAGCGTACATTCGAGACACGACACTCATGCCTGGATGGTTATGAAGCGGGATGACCGAATTGGGCGGCATGAAAAAGATGCTGGGCAAGCGAATATTCTCGTGAGTACCGCACCGACAACCAGGTTGCATGACACAAAGGCATACACACGTACCCCATATCAATGGTGTCCGACTCCCACAGCTTCCAATAGTGAACTTCAGTCATCGTGCTCGCGATGCTCGGTGTAGGTGCTCGGATACCAAACTGAGCAGGAGTCATGCGATTACAAAGAGAGATGACGGGGCTGAGCAAAACTTCGAGCTGCTTCAATGATAATCTCGTGTTGGGAAAGTCTTGACGCTCGATGCCGAGTGTATGCAGTGTTTGGTGGTGGGTTGAAAGGACGCGATGAACCCAAAGCTGCGCACCAGAGAGTCCGGCGAGCGCTCCTTCACTTGGGTCTGGAATGGCAAGCTGGGTCTCTTGCTGGCTGTCATCGCTGCCAGGGGTCGTTCGAGGCGTAGAGGATCCTGACGAGTTGACCGACTGCGGTTGCGGTGGTCGATCAGGTCCGAGAGCAAGTCGCTTTTCGCTTGATCCCTTACCAGCCGCATTCTGCTCGGAGTGCCTTACCAGCACGACTTGTTCATCGCTTGCAGACGACACCTTCGAGGGATAGTTGATCGATACGCTTCCTTTTCGAGTCCTTCGGTTTCCTTCCATATCGAAATCGGTCTCAGCGAGGCTGTTGCGAATGGATCGAGGGCTGACAATCGGGCTTCCGTTCACCTTAAAGACGACCTTTTGGTCGTCATTGGAGGCGCCTTCGTCATCGCTGTGGCCGTTGACGGTGGAAATCTTGGAGTTTTGTAGCGAAAGCGCTGGGGCATCGAGGCGAAGCGGACGCGTATTTCTTCGTTTCCGCCGGGGCATAATGTCGTCGGAGACCGCTCGCTCTCGCGCTGTCGCCGTGATATCGCGGTCGACAGCGGATTGAGACAAGAGGTGGCTGAGTTTGCGCTTTGTCGCGACGCTAACGCTGGGCGATTGAACCGGAGCTACGAGGTAGTAAGCACGCGTGAGTGGTGTCGGCGTTTTACCCATGGTGACGGCGACGGCGGTGGCAGTGGCAGTGGGGTCAGCAAGGGCAGCGGCGGTCGCGTCGAGGGTCGGCACCGGGGCCCGTATGTTGAGAAGTGAGAAGAGCTCTGCTGGCGACGGCACGGTCTTTCTGCGTTCCGCAGTGACCGAGCGTGGTCCATCCGAAATCGGGCAGTGCGTCGGGGTCGGCGGAGGAGTTCTGGGTGCATGGCTGTGTGCCGCCGTCGGTGACGCGGAACTGCGGCAGAGCGGCGCCCTCTCGCTCTCGCGTCGTCGCCGCCCGCAGCACCGGCACCTTCTTGCTGCCTCCGCCTGGGCGTCGTCGTCGTCGTCGAAGAGGATGTCGTTGTTGATCAGCGTGGCGGCGCGAGCGAGCGCGTCCGCGTCGATCCGATAGCAGGCGGTCGGTCGCGTGGCTGGCTCGCTCCCTCGCTCGCTTCCCTTTGCTTGCTTTTGCCGCTCACGTCGCCAAACTCAAATGCATCCACTCGCTCACTCACTCACCTGCACGTGTGCCAGAGGCGGTTGTTCGCGAGCGGAACTTTACACAGGGGAAGGGAGTGGGGGGGGGCCGGGAGTGTGTGTGATCGCGCTCTCACGCCAGCGTCGGTCGCATAAACACACTCGATCGAAGGCGAAGAACGAAGAAGTCGACGCCTGAGCGTTGTTGAAGGGACGGCGGGGGCGGCACACACACACACAGGCGCGCGCGCGTCTGTATGCGCGCGATTACCTATTCGTGTCGTGTCGTGTCGCGGCCCGCGGTGACCGTCGACGGTGGGTGGGTCGCCAGCTGGGGGGCGCTGGACCAAGCGGGATGCAGACTAGCGCCGAGGCTCAGCACCGAGACGTGCAGGAAGGGAGGAACGCAGTGATGGATAACTCACGCACGCTGGCTGCGTGTGCTGATAGATGGACAGCGCGAGAGACAGCGAGCGAGCCAGAGATGAATGCCCTCGCGGTCGCCGCCTCACCTCAGCGTTTCTCTTCCACCTTGGCACTTGGCCGGTCGTCGTTGGCGCTCGCCGCAACAAGACCTGGTACTGTTTCAGTTGCGACCGGCACCCAAAACCGGTTCATTACCGTGTCGGTTGAACGCTAAAACCTGCGAGGATTGATACCCGGTGGGAATCGGGTGTCGGTCCGTTTGTCAAACCGCCCCTTGAAGTTCATGGCAACCGTGTCAAACCAGAGACCTGTGGAACGTGATGTTGACGGGGTAGGTGAAGACATTGCGTGTCTCCGTCTCACATTCGCATCCCATCTCCGACCTGGCCGGTATGCCAAAAGACAGAATAATAAAAGAGAAGGCCAATCTTGTTGCTGGTCAGGTGTGGAATGTATCCAACTGACTGAGTGGGGCGGCAGCGACAGATGCCGGTAGATGATGGCTCACGAGCGCAATGGGAGGTCGGCGACCATGGCCCAGTTCTTGACGGGGCCCGAGGTATTCCACAGTTGCAAAGAGGAGATCTGGCGTCGAGTCATACGGTACGGTATGGTTCAGTTGTGAGAACGCAGAGCAATCAATGGAAGGTGCCAGCCCTGTGATGACTGCCTTCACGCACATGGAGACGCATGCCGTCGATTCGCGGTCCCAGCTCCCGCTTGAGATCCTGCCGTTGCTGCTCTCCGAGGTCTCCATACACAAGACTGGATCACGGTAACGATTGGCGGTTTTTAACGCCCTGCTGGCTGTGAGGAATGTTTACCGTACGCACCTCAGGTGGGGCATAAAGTCGGGCTCCTGACGCCGATCAAACAACTGCGTGCGTCAAGCAGTCGATAGAGTAATCAGCCTCGAGTCCATCCTGAGGATCGCACTCGACGAGCATTGGACAATGTCTCACCTCTTTGGCGATACCATGCGCGCTCGAGAGTTCATCATCTTTCTTGATCAATGCGAACACGCATTGGAAGTACAATAGCTCCTGGTGTCACGGACACGAGGAATCAGGCAGCAAACGGCGGCAGCACCCACACGCAGAATGCTTGCTTACCTTCGACGCCACCACGCTGATCTCCAGGTCCATTGCACGGAGGCGTTCTGCGATGCGCTGCGTCGTCTCCGTTGCCGCAGCCTCCGTCATTTCCTATAGAGTGTGCCCCAGTACTTGAGTTGGTGGCAGTGGAGTGAGCGTCTTCATGAGGTCACCACTGACCGTGACGGCGCCGAGCAGCGTGATGTGGGGGAAGGAAGGAGGCGTCTGCAGGCGCGCAGCGTACTCCCGAATCACGTCATGCAGCACGTCGTGTGCTTCTCCATCGGGAACGAGCCACAGCGAGTAGCCGACGAACTCGGGGCTCGCGTACAACGCGTCGTTCGCTTTCGGGGTCGTCGCCATGTTTGATTCTCAGTAAAGACCGCCGATTCAACCATGTTTTTACATGCCACTTATCTAAGTTCGCGCAGCGTCTAACTGGGTTTTCACCATTGCCACTTGCTGGTCAAACGCACGGCAACCGTGCTCCAGCGCCTGCGTCTCCTTCTCACTGAGCTCCTGCTGCGCGAGCAGGCTCTCCAGCACTGCGCGACCCGCAGAGTCCACGAGGCTGAGCGCACCCTGCAGCTCGTCCACATCCACCGGTGGGTACAGCGCGGCACCCATGTCCACCACAGCCGACTGCACGGCCTTGTAGCAGCGGTCGAGTCGGGCAGTCCATGCGATGACGTCCTTCGCCGAGTCCTCGATCGTCAGGTTCTTGAGCGTGAGCACGCCGCGCTTGAGCAGGCTGACAACCATCTCAAGGAGCTTCACACCGCTCTCGAAAAGCGCGCGTTCTTCGTCCGAGAGGCTCGAGTCGAACGCAAACTCATCCTCGAGCTCGACAGCATCGAGGCCTTCCTCACCCGACGTAGCTGCCTGCTCTTCGAGGAATTCCTTGAGCTCCTTGATCGTGTCGTTCAGCACACCTACGCACTGCGGGGTCATCCAATTTGACGGAGGTAAGGCAATTGCTTTTGGAGGGATATTGAGACCACTGTGAAGCCAAGCATGCACACCTGCAACATGTTGCGCTTGGACGCGATGCAGTTGGACTTGGGCGTGTTTCCAATCGCTTTGCAGCTCTCCCACACGCGACCGGTGAGCTCTGGCACGCGCGCCAACTCCTTCTTCTCGACAATCGCGCCGAGCTCTCGGACGTTCTTCAACACGCGCCTGCAGACGACCAGAAAGAGACACTTTGCATCAGCAACAGACAGTCCTCAACTCTCTTGATCAGAGCAGATTGCAGCCAACGTACAGTGCGCCAAGGATGATCTCATCACCAAGCGACGGACCAGCGCCACAGAAGAGCGCGACTTTGGTCGCCGCAAGAAGCTGTTCGCAGGGCTTCTTGATGGCCTCGCAGATACTGGACGCCTCGTCCTGCGACGGCAACGCGGTCTTGCTAAACACCAACGAGAACTTGGTGATCTCGTGCTCGATCGTGCCGCTAGCCTGTGCCACACCGACGTTGAGCGCTGTGTCGTGTCGAGTCGCGACGACATGGAACAGCAACAGCCAACAAACCTACCGCGACGAACACATCACGAGCGAGCTTGAAATCGTCGCTCTGCAGCCAGAACGTGGGCTGGAACACGTCTTCTTGCGCGCTTTGCTTGTGGATCTGCTCGAGCTCGCCGACAAACAGCGCGAGCTGCGCGTTGAAGTCGTGCAGGAACTCGGTCGCGGTCGGGGCCATGTCGTGTCGCTCGACAGTCGTCGTCGTCCTTCTTCTCGTCGGTTCGCCTCGCGATTATTGATATTGATGCCTTGCGTTGTCGCTGGAGCCATCAAAATCACGCAACGGCATGTGATTGGCTCAAATATGCCGTTGGCTTTGATCAGCCTAGCCTATGGTTCTGGCCTAGCATACGGGTTTGGCTCCCGTTTTGGCGGGAGTTGGCCGCTGTGGCCATTGCCATCGCGCCAGCATCGCGGCGATCACGACCTGACCGTCGCAGCAGCAAGCGCCGCCGTCGCGTCAAGCGGTTGCCTCTCTCCGCGTGTGTTTCTATGGACGGCGACAGCGACCTGCTGGACGAGTGGCTCTGGCCCGAGTCCTGCCGCGAGCTGCGCGACATGGAAAGCGCGCTGCGGTGCCTCATCTGCGGCGAGTTCTTCCACGGGCCCGTGCTGCTGCCCTGTGGTCACACGTTCTGCTCTGAGTGCGTGCGCCGCTTCCTGCAGTCGCGCGGCGCACAGGGCTGCTGCCCTGAGTGCAAGCAGCCGTGCGAGGCGAACACACTCGTGCCGAACCGCTCGCTGGAGAAGGTCGGCGGGCTCTTCAAGCAGATCAAGCCGAGACTGGTGCCCGTGCTCACTCAGCACAGCCACTTGGTTGCAGCGCCAGCGACATCCTCGGCGTCCGACACGACATCACAGCGAGGCGTTCGGTCGCTTGGCAAGGCGAAAAGCGGGGGATCGAAGCCGCCAGAGCGCATGCCGCTGCTGTCCTACAGCTTGATGAAGGACAAGGACGTCAAGAAACTACTCGAGTCGATCGGCATTCGAGCGAACATCAAGAACAGAGACGACATCATTCAGATTCATAAGGAGGTGCGTTCTCTCTGGTGTATTGGTTCGCTGGTGGGTGGTGGATCGACGATTGATGATCCTGCTTGCAGTATGTGCTGCTCGCGAACGCGCAAGCGGACTCGAGTATGCCCAAGTCGGCGAGCCAAGTGCGCGACGAAGTGATGCGTAACTACAGAGCGCGTCAGCAGGAGAAACAGTCTAATGGAGCTGTGCTCAGCGGGCGCAAGTCGCTCGATGGGAGCAACGGCACTGCGCCGAGTGAGGGGATCACGAACGAGATGAAAGCCAACTTTGAGAAGCTCAAGCGAGACATTGAGGCTCGAAAAGCCGGTGGAAAAGCAGGACGCACAGCGCCCCACTCCACTTCTGCTGCTATCGCTACTCCTGGTGCTGCTGGAGCCCCTGCCGTGACGTCTGGAGAAGGCGAATGGCGACACGTCGTCATCGTTCGAACAAATCAAGAGTTCTACATCCACTCGGTCACCAACGAGATCCGACTGGAGCCACCACAAGAGTATCTCGAGCAGCAGCGCCAGTCGCAGCAACAGGAACAGTCTGCAGCTGCCAGTGCTTCGATGGAGATGGACGCCACCCCACAACCAGCTCCCACAGAGGCAGCAGTGTCCAGTATCGAACAACGAGACACGGAGCGTGAGACGGGAGGCGACGGTAGTGAGGACTTTGCCGTTGAGATGATGTCGCTCACGCCCAAGCCCATGAAGCTATCGACGCTAAAGACACCGTCGCCAGCGCCGTCTCGACAACGAGGCTCGTCAGCCAAGCGTCCACGGTCCCAACAGCGCGGCAACGAGTCCTTCTTCTCGCCTGGAGGTCTCTCAGCAGCAACGCCCAACAAGTTCCTAACGCCGACCAAACAGGCATCACCAAAGCCTCCGGTTACCGTCTTTCTGGACGACGACGATGATGATGATGATGATGGCAACGACGAGCGTGCGGACACACTGAGTGTGGATAGCAACGTGTCAGGGACGACAACGCAGCAAGCACCGGACGACGCAGTGGACGCGTCATCGACCCAGTTCTCGAGCCAGGAGACTGTCTCCAAGTGGGAGTGTCCACGCTGTACGCTCGTGAACGAGCCCAGCGTGACGACATGTGAGGCGTGCACGTACCAGCATCGTCCCGTGCGCAAGAAGCAAAAGATGCAGTTCCAACGAAAGATCTCGTCGCTGTTATGATAGAAGCGCCTTAAACTCATCGTACTCAATCTCTCCGCTGCCGTCTGTGTCGAGCTCGTCGATCATGCGATCGATGTCGATCGGGAGCCCAAAGTCTTTCTTGATGAGCTGCACGAGCATGCGCCGCTCGACGTGACCAGTCTTGTCGGGGTTGCCGCCGCATGCGACGAAGGCGTCGATGAAATCCGACTCGTCGTCATACTGCGCCGCTCGGATCTTTTGCGCCTCCATGACCTTGAGGAACTCGGCGAACTCGATCTCTCCGCTGTTGTCGTTGTCGACCTCTGCGATCATCTGGAAAAGCTCCTCGTCGGTGGGCTTCTGCCCCATGGCCTCGAGCACTTTCGCCAGCTCGTACTTGTCGATCGTGCCACTGCCATCGCGATCAAAGTGCACGAAGGACTCGCGGCACGCGTCGATCTCTTCCTGCGTCAGAATCATCGCCATCGTTCTCGCCCGATCGATGATGGATGGAAAACACTACGACACACGCTCGCTCGCTCGTGCGACGGTTGGTGGCTTGTGTCGCCAAAGCGTCGTCGTCACATATGACGCATCGCAAAGGACAACAAATACAAACATCGTGAAGCGAGGCTGCTTTAGACACAATGCAATGCCAGTTGAGACCGTGTATGAACCTGCATTGTTTTCGAGCTGACTGCACGGAGTTTTTTGTTTTTGTTTTTGTTTTGCTTGTCTTTCATCCCTCACGCAACTTTCTTCGTGAGCCATCCGAGTGGACTGCGTGGGCAGCAACACACAACACATCAGTATGAGATGACGCACGAGCAAGTTCAAAAAAATATACAACGTACGCATGAAGTTTCCAAAGCTCAGGAATCTTGGGGAACACGATGAAGGCGTCGTAGTCGACCACAAGCGGACGTAGCGAGTCGCCAGCACCGATGAAACCGATCGGGGAACCTGCTGGAACGCGCTGAAAGTTGTTTGTGCCGACGCCTTCGCTCCATCGAAAGCCTTCATCCGTGAGCCGAAACACGTCCGTGATCTCGTACACGTCGTGCGTCGTCTTCATTGCCGTCGGGGCGTCGTTGGACGGTGGCTGCCGTGAGCTCACAGCCACACGCGTGTCGTCTTGGAGAATGCTCACGATCGCCTGCGTGATACTCTCGACTTTGGCCTGCGAGAGATCCGTCGCAATGCCGCTCTCGAAGCAGATCCCGAGTCCTCCGCTGGCGCCGACGTATTCGTCCGTCAACGCGACTCGCCCGCCAGCGAGCAGGTACCGAGGGTCGTGCAGCAAGATACGGCACGGCAGACGCGACGCGATACGTTGAGCATGCGATGGGATACCGCTCGGGTGTCCAGCGATACGCAGAAATGGCTCTGACGGTTTGTTCGTCGAGTGCAGATCGATGAGCACGTCGCTGGTCTTGAACACGGGCGCGAGCTCCCGCGCACGTCGCTCCTCGTACCCGTCACCCTCGCGTCCATCGAGAATCTCCGTCGTGAAGCAGCGGTTCATATCTGCGTGGCGTTCGCTGCCACGCTTCCCAATGCGCAACGCACGCTCGTTCGCGTACACGAGCGTGACACTGGCACCCGGCGCCACGAGCAGCTCCTCCGTCGACGACGTGTGCAACAGTGCATGCCGCAGTGCATCCAGCACGAGCACCCCGATGCGCTCGTTGCCGTGCACGCCACCGACGATGGTGACGTTTACGCCATTCGCACTCGCTCCGTGTCGCGCGAAGCGGTAGACGCCGTCGCTGAGCTTGGTGAACGAGTTCCACGACGGCCGCAGGATCGCCATGACGTCAGCAGCAGAATGAGAGCCGCTGATAACGCAAAATTCAGGAAACATGAAACCCTCAATATCAGATTTGTTGACTTGCTTACCATACTATTCAGGTACAACAGTACACCACGTGTCTTGGCTACATGTCTTGCCCAAGAAGAAGATGACTTGAACCATGTTCCTCTCGCGTGACGGACGTCACGAGACCGACCCAGCATTGCTTTCACTCCATTAGTGTACCATCGATACAGTATTGCTCAAGTTATGATTGCTGGCTTGCTGAAGGTATTGCCTCCCTATGGTTGGGGCTCATGTACCTGCTCCGATATACACAAACGTTGGCTGATTATGTGGCCGAACACTTGCTGAAGAAGTCGTACTCGTGGATCCATTGCCAATACATGCGCTCGAATCTGTCGAGAGGGCACAAAATTTCACCGCCGCATTCACTGAACCGAACGGATCGCTCATGAAAGAGCGTCTGGACTCGGTAGCTTGTACCCTCTGGAGCCTTGGTTACCTCACCCCCCTCCGTCTCGCTTGGTTTACTGCACTTGTAGAGAACAAAACCAATGTTCGCTGAGAACGGAGCCAGTGTTGAACCACGAAAGGGTCGTCGCATAGCCACATCGAGAGGAGTATCAGCAAGAAAATGTCCTTCTCTGTCACTCAAATGACGATCAAAGTATGTCAGATTCAGAAGCGACGCGAACGGAAGAATAGTCTCCGCGTGAGCGAATCGAAAATGTCCCTCCACAGTGCTTTCTCCATTTGCACGCTGATGAATCGTGCGGTAGATGTCTTGCAATAGTGGGGCTGCGATCTCGAACGCAAGCGCGTGTCCGTGGCTCTTCTTGTAGAAATGTTTGAGATCATGAAAGTAATCCATCGAGTGCAGCATTCCTTCGTCAAACAACGAGCACCATTCGTTGGTTCGCCAACGGACCGCGACATCGAATGCGCATCCCGCATACGCTGCCTCCAAATCTTTTTGCGTGAGAGAAGCAGCATTCGTGGTCCCTACCCGGCTCCGAAATCGGTTTAGGTTCTCCAGCATCTGATGGCTTTGTCGGTACTTGGTGTGTTCGATAGTTGCAGTTTTGTTCGAGTCGATTGATCGCTCAAACGCCGGACAGTTGTCGAAGAAGCGGAGCTCTTCGTCCTCCCCAATGGGGTCACTTGTCAGATGCACGGGCTGGTGTCCACCAAAGAAGCCAAACGCGAACGCCATCGCGCTATGTCGTGTACGAGGTTTGTACGTGTGCTCGAACAGAAAACGAGATGCCTCAAAGTGCTGATGGAACGCATCGCCAAAACGTTCTCGTAGCCGCTGTCCCATAGAGACCAGTTCCGCAACACCTGCCTCAGCGAGCCAGCCCACGCGATCATATTCGTACGGGTTTGACCACGACGCCACCCACTCGAGATCTTTCGTCGGCTTCTCACCCAAAATTGACCGCAGCTTTGCGTGCGTCGCTTCAATGCGCTTGATATCCTTGATCGTTGGAAACCGCGTGCCGTGACGTACGACATAGTTGAGCTGCACAGGTCGACACTCGTGTCTCGCTGCGTCCTCTTCCTCTCGACGCCGCTCGTCCTCCAGCTCCCGTCGGAACAAAACTGGATACATGGTCTTGGTGGACATGTGCGACTGCAGCACGTGCTCCTTGTGGGCGATGTCTCCGAGTGACCGCGACCCCGACGTCGGATCCACCGCCACGAGAAGCCACAACGCGACGACCAAAAACGGCGAGATCATTCCGTGTCTGCGACGCGAGGGAGAAGAAGAAGAGGAGACGTGCTTTGTCCTGCTCGGCACACTGTCAAGTGAGTGCATGCACCTGTGTGTGTTGTACTATCGGTCTCTCTCTCTTTCTCTCTCTCTTTTCTTGACGGAGCTCTTGACGGAGCTCGTGGTCGCTTCCGCTTTCTTGTCTTCGGCTTCCTGGTTGCTTCAACTTGCAACTTGTCCTTGATCCCGACGATGATCCCGAGGACCTGTGCTGGGCAATGCCACGTTGGTGTGGTCAACACGAATGCATTCGCATCCACAGGGGCGTGGACGACGACAACGCGGAGCCCACTACCCGTACTGTGTGATATCTATGTGGCCCACAACTCTCTCAAATATCGAAATGTACGGGGGCCGCGGTGCCACGCCTCTCCACATCGGCAACATGCGACCCAAGCGGCGAGACCTGAGACCAGAGCAACCCATGACACATATCGGTCAGTCACTTCAACATGTGCCGTCGCAGCTCTGTCCATTCCGTTCGTCACTCGTTCGATCGGTCCACAGAGTGTGGCGCAATGGATGTCTTTCCGTGCCTCCGTTGCATTATGCATCCCACCAACCGGAATGGTGTCAGACGCGGCGACGACCTCGATGCCCTGCCAGCCCAACGTTTGATGGCCGATGACCATGGCACCTCTCCCAGAGAACGTTTGAAAAGAGGCGCGGGGCGCGTGGGGGGAGGGGGTGAGTGGGTCAGAGAACAACTTTCTCCCTCCCTCCCTCACGAGCTCACGAGCAAACGGATTCTCCCTCCTTTCCTCCCTTCCTTCCTCCCTCCCTCCGCTTCGCTTGGCTTTGCCTTCACGTAAAGCATGTCGAGCTCTACCGTCTTCTTCTCTGCGCCGCTGCATGCGCGCGCGCTCTCGACGCTTGCGCTGTGTGCGCTTGTCTTGTGCGTCTCGTGCGCCGTGGCGTTGGCGCTGCTGCCGTCGCCCGCATGGCTCGCGATGGTCTTGAACTGGATCTCGGCGACGAAGAGCTACACGGTCGGCTTCGTTGCCTTTGTCTTTCGCGGTCTCTGCGCTCTCGCGGGCAAGGACATCTTCAACAGCGTGTACAACGCCGTCCACGCGACGGCGCGAGATGCCTGGAACCAGTGGTCGCTCGCCCCCGAAACCAAGCCTTCCGCTTCAAGCGCTACTGCGACTGCGACTGCGACTGTGAGTCGATCGTCTCGGCTCTGGACGGCGACGGCGCTGCTGTGGCCCGTGGTGCCGATCGCCTTGGCGCTCACGTGTCTCGCGCACGTAGCTTTGCTCTTCTTCTCCGCCGGCGTCATCTTCGCGTACGTGTCCAACTACGCTGCCGAACACGTCGCTCGTCGGTTGTATCCAGGCATGAAGACCCGCATGGCGAATGCGTGGCATCGAGGCGTCGCGATCATGACGGCGCTCACGTGCGGCGTGGCGGCGTGTGTCTCGCGTGCCGTGGCCGCGGCACGTTCGATGCTTTGTGTCGCGAATGTTCTCGAGCGCCGCCGTCTCTGTGTCAACGAGACAGTGCAGCAGCCAGCGGCGCCATCTACTGCTGTCAATACGACTACCACTACCAGCACCACTACCCGCACCAGCACCACTAGCCCGCCAACGACGCTCATTACGGTGAGAAAGTACGTCATCCAGATTGTCCACGGCGTCGTGCTGTATCTTTCGAGCAAGTCAAGAATCGTTTGCGCGGCGATCATGCGGGTGCTGATGCGATGGATTGTGTCTCCGCTCCGCCACGGAGGCAGCAGCCGCATCAGCAATACCAGCGACAAGAACGACACGAATGACATTCGTGGTAGCGCTTTCAGCATCAGCATCGACGTCGACATGGACGCGGACGCGGACGCTGACACGCTGCACATGGACATGGACATGAGAGTCGACAGCGACATCACGAGCTTCGACCCGAGTCAACGTGCCGACATGGAGAGTCAAGTGTACGACGGCGGCGCTAGCATCAGCAGCATTAGCATCAGCACAAGCGCCACCACCAGCAGCCGTAGCGGATCGGCATTTCTCGCCATCACTATCGCCGACGACGACAACGACAGCGCGTCCGTTGGCGACGACGTCAACGACGAGTCTCTACCTCCGCGCTCCACGCTGGCGTCACCTTGGATCGCCATGAAGCGATGGAGCCCCATCGGAGGCTTGGGTCACGCAACGTGGTGGAGATCGGCAAGCGACTGCGACTGCGACTATGACTGCGACCTCGACTGCGACCTCGAACTCGGCTGCGGCTGCAACAGTGACAGTGATAAGGACAAGGACACGGCCAGCGACACCGACACCAACACCGACACCGACACCGACACCGACACTGCCAGCGAGAGCTGCAAGTGCCACAAAGACGCATTCGAGCAAGTGTGAGTCAGGCAGCCATGCATCAAGTATGAATTGAGTCGCCACGGACACACCGAGCGAGCATTCCAGCTCGATGCAGTGGCGATCAATCCGTCGCGTCCACCCACCGATCACAGCGACTGCCGTGCGCGCAGCCGTCGGATCGGATCGGATCGGATCCGCACAAGTATCTATGTATTTATTGATTTATTGATCCCCCTCAAGCCAGCATGATATCGTACAGCATGGCATCATTTGTATTCAAAGCTGCGATGTGCTTCAGCTTGAGTAGTAAGAAGTAAGTAGGAAGTAGCAAGTAGCAAGTACTTCAGTAGTAAGATGTAGTTCATATTGATCCAATAATCAATCTACCTATCGATCGCATGATGATCGATTGATCGATTCAGTCGATGAAGAATGACCCGAGAGTCGTTTTCCGCCTTGTACCTACCTGTCTTGCGAACTTGCGTCTTGCGCACCAAAGCATGGTCGTCTCTCGCGTCTCTCGCGTCTCTCGCGTCTCTGGCTGACTGACTGATTGACTGTCAGGCGGCTCCATCGACATAGCTTTGACTATTTTCCTGACTGGCAGACTGACTAACTGGCTGGTGAAATGCGTGTGTGTGCGTGCGTGTGCTGACTACGTTTGAAATCCACAAACAAAAAACCAAAACAAATCAAGACCCACGACCAATGACAGCAAATCCAGACCCACGACCCATGACAGCGCGATCAATCCGTGTCCGCGACGCGAAGGAGAAGAACAAGAGGAGACGTGCTTTGTCCTGCTCGGCACACTGTCGAGTGAGTACATGCGCTGCGTGTCTTGTACTATCGGTCTCTGTCTCTCTCTCTCTTTTCTTGACGAGCTCTTGACGGAGCTCGTGGTCGCTTCCGCTTTCTTGTCTTCGGCTTCCTCGTTGCTTCAACTTGCAACTTGTCCTTGATCCCGCCGATGACCCGAGGACCTGTGCTGGGCAATGCGACGTTGGTGTGGTCAACACGAATGCATTCGCATCCACAGGGGCGTGGACGACGACGACGCGGAGCCCACTACCCGTACTGTGTGATATCTATGTGGCCCACAACTCTCTCAAATATCGAAATGTACGGGGTCCGCGGTGCCACGCCTCTCCACATCGGCAACATGCGACCCAAGCGGCGAGACCTGAGACCAGAGCAACCCATGACTCATATCGGTCAGTCACTTCAACATGTGCCGTCGCAGCTCTGTCCATTCCGTTCGTCACTCGATCGATCGGTCCACAGAGTGTGGCGCAATGGATGTCTCTCCGTGCCTCCGTTGCATTGCTCCATGCTCCATGCTCCATGCTCGATGCATCCCACCAACCGGAATGGTGTCAGACGCGGCGACGACCTCGACGCCCTGCCAGCCCAACGTTTGATGGCCGATGACCATGGCACCTCTCCCAGAGAACGTTTGAAAAGAGGCGCGGGGCGCGTGGGGGGAGGGGGTGAGTGGGTCAGAGAACAACTTTCTCCCTCCCTCCCTCACGAGCTCACGAGCAAACGGATTCTCCCTCCTTTCCTCCCTCCCTTCCTTCCCTCCCTCCCTCCGCTTCGCTTTGCCTTCACGTAAAGCATGTCGAGCTCTACCGTCTTCTTCTCTGCGCCGCTGCATGCGCGCGCGCTCTCGACGCTTGCGCTGTGTGCGCTTGTCTTGTGCGTCTCGTGCGCCGTGGCGTTGGCGCTGCTGCCGTCGGCCGCATGGCTCGCGATGGTCTTGAACTGGATCTCGGCGACGAAGAGCTACACGGTCGGCTTCGTTGCCTTTGTCTTTCGCGGTCTCTGCGCTCTCGTGGGCAAGGACATCTTTAACAGCGTGTACAACGCCGTCTACGCGACGGCGCGAGATGCCTGGAACCAGTGGTCGCTCGCCCCCGAAACCAAGCCTTCCGCCTCAAGCGCTACTGCGACTGCGACTGCGACTGCGACTGCGACTACTACTGCGACTGCGACTGTGGGTCGATCGTCTCGGCTCTGGACGGCGACGGCGCTGCTGTGGCCCGTGGTGCCGATCGCCTTGGCGCTCACGTGTCTCGCGCACGTGGCGTTGCTCTTCTTCTCCGCCGGCGTCATCTTCGCGTACGTGTCCAACTACGCTGCCGAACACGTCGCTCGTCGGTTGTATCCAGGCATGAAGACCCGCATGGCGAACGCGTGGCATCGAGGCGTCGCGATCATGACGGCGCTCACGTGCGGCGTGGCGGCGTGTGCCTCGCGTGCCGTGGCCGCGGCACGTTCGATGCTTTGTGTCGCGAATGTTCTCGAGCGCCGCCGTCTCTGTATCGACGAGACAGTGCAGCAGCCAGCGGCGCCATCTACTGCTGTCAATACCACTACGACTACTACTACCAGCATCACTACCCGCACCAGCACCAGCACCACTAGCCCGCCAACGACGCTCATTACGGTGAGAAAGTACGTCATCCAGATTGTCCACGGCGTCGTGCTGTATCTTTCGAGCAAGTCAAGAATCGTTTGCGCGGCGATCATGCGGGTGCTGATGCGATGGATTGTGTCTCCGCTCCGCCGCGGAGGCAGCAGCCGCATCAGCTATACCACCGACAAGAACGACACGAATGACATTCGTGGTAGCGCTTTCAGCATCAGCATCGACGTCGACATGGACGCGGACGCGGACGCTGACACGCTGCACATGGACATGGACATGAGAGTCGACAGCGACATCACGAGCTTCGACCCGAGTCAACGTGCCGACATGGAGAGTCAAGTGTACGACGGCGGCGCTAGCATCAGCAGCATTAGCATCAGCACAAGCGCCACCACCAGCAGCCGTAGCGGATCGGCATTCCTTGCCATCACTATCGCCGACGACGACAACGACAGCGCGTCCGTTGGCGACGACGACAACGACGAGTCTCTACCTCCGCGCTCCACGCTGGCGTCACCTTGGATCGCCATGAAGCGATGGAGCCCCATCGGAGGCTTGGGTCACGCAACGTGGTGGAGATCGGCAAGCGACTGCGACTGCGACTATGACTGCGACCTCGACTGCGACCTCGAACTCGGCTGCGGCTGCAACAGTGACAATGATAACGACAAGGACACGGCCAGCGACACCGACACCAACACCGACACCGACACCGACACCGACACCGACACCGACACTGCCAGCGAGAGCTGCAAGTGCCACAAAGACGCATTCGAGCAAGTGTGAGTCAGTCAGCCATGCATCAAGTATGGATTGAGTCGCCACGGACACACCGAGCGAGCATTCCAGCTCGATGCAGTGGCGATCAATCCGTCGCGTCCACCCACCGATCACAGCGACTGCCGTGCGCGCAGCCGTCGGACGTCGGATCGGATCGGATCGGATCCGCACAAGTATCTATGTATTTATTGATTTATTGATCCCCCTCAAGCCAGCATGATATCGTACAGCATGGCATCATTTGTATTCAAAGCTGCGATGTGCTTCAGCTTGAGTAGTAAGAAGTAAGTAGGAAGTAGCAAGTAGCAAGTACTTCAGTAGTAAGATGTAGTTCATATTGATCCAATATTCAATCTACCTATCGATCGCATGATGATCGATTGATCGATTCAGTCGATGAAGAATGACCCGAGAGTCGTTTTCCGCCTTGTACCTACCTGTCTTGCGAACTTGCGTCTTGCGCACCAAAGCATGGTCGTCTCTCGCGTCTCTCGCGTCTCTCGCGTCTCTGGCTGACTGACTGATTGACTGTCAGGCGGCTCCATCGACATAGCTTTGACTATTTTCCTGACTGGCAGACTGACTAACTGGCTGGTGAAATGCGTGTGTGTGCGTGCGTGTGCTGACTACGTTTGAAATCCACAAACAAAAAACCAAAACAAATCAAGACCCACGACCAATGACAGCAAATCCAGACCCACGACCCATGACAGCGCGATCAATCCGTGTCCGCGACGCGAAGGAGAAGAACAAGAGGAGACGTGCTTTGTCCTGCTCGGCACACTGTCGAGTGAGTACATGCGCCTGCGTGTCTTGTACTATCGGTCTCTGTCTCTCTCTCTCTTTTCTTGACGCAGCTCTTGACGGAGCTCGTGGTCGCTTCCGCTTTCTTGTCTTCGGCTTCCTCGTTGCTTCAACTTGCAACTTGTCCTTGATCCCGCCGATGACCCCGAGGACCTGTGCTGGGCAATGCGACGTTGGTGTGGTCAACACGAATGCATTCGCATCCACAGGGGCGTGGACGACGACGACGCGGAGCCCACTACCCGTACTGTGTGATATCTATGTGGCCCACAACTCTCTCAAATATCGAAATGTACGGGGTCCGCGGTGCCACGCCTCTCCACATCGGCAACATGCGACCCAAGCGGCGAGACCTGAGACCAGAGCAACCCATGACTCATATCGGTCAGTCACTTCAACATGTGCCGTCGCAGCTCTGTCCATTCCGTTCGTCACTCGTTCGATCGGTCCACAGAGTGTGGCGCAATGGATGTCTCTCCGTGCCTCCGTTGCATTGCTCCATGCTCCATGCTCCATGCTCGATGCATCCCACCAACCGGAATGGTGTCAGACGCGGCGACGACCTCGACGCCCTGCCAGCCCAACGTTTGATGGCCGATGACCATGGCACCTCTCCCAGAGAACGTTTGAAAAGAGGCGCGGGGCGCGTGGGGGGAGGGGGTGAGTGGGTCAGAGAACAACTTTCTCCCTCCCTCCCTCACGAGCTCACGAGCAAACGGATTCTCCCTCCTTTCCTCCCTCCCTTCCTTCCCTCCCTCCCTCCGCTTCGCTTCGCTTCGCTTTGCCTTCACGTAAAGCATGTCGAGCTCTACCGTCTTCTTCTCTGCGCCGCTGCATGCGCGCGCGCTCTCGACGCTTGCGCTGTGTGCGCTTGTCTTGTGCGTCTCGTGCGCCGTGGCGTTGGCGCTGCTGCCGTCGGCCGCATGGCTCGCGATGGTCTTGAACTGGATCTCGGCGACGAAGAGCTACACGGTCGGCTTCGTTGCCTTTGTCTTTCGCGGTCTCTGCGCTCTCGTGGGCAAGGACATCTTTAACAGCGTGTACAACGCCGTCTACGCGACGGCGCGAGATGCCTGGAACCAGTGGTCGCTCGCCCCCGAAACCAAGCCTTCCGCCTCAAGCGCTACTGCGACTGCGACTGCGACTGCGACTGCGACTACTACTGCGACTGCGACTGTGGGTCGATCGTCTCGGCTCTGGACGGCGACGGCGCTGCTGTGGCCCGTGGTGCCGATCGCCTTGGCGCTCACGTGTCTCGCGCACGTGGCGTTGCTCTTCTTCTCCGCCGGCGTCATCTTCGCGTACGTGTCCAACTACGCTGCCGAACACGTCGCTCGTCGGTTGTATCCAGGCATGAAGACCCGCATGGCGAACGCGTGGCATCGAGGCGTCGCGATCATGACGGCGCTCACGTGCGGCGTGGCGGCGTGTGCCTCGCGTGCCGTGGCCGCGGCACGTTCGATGCTTTGTGTCGCGAATGTTCTCGAGCGCCGCCGTCTCTGTATCGACGAGACAGTGCAGCAGCCAGCGGCGCCATCTACTGCTGTCAATACCACTACGACTACTACCAGCATCACTACCCGCACCAGCACCAGCACCACTAGCCCGCCAACGACGCTCATTACGGTGAGAAAGTACGTCATCCAGATTGTCCACGGCGTCGTGCTGCATCTTTCGAGCAAGTCAAGAATCGTTTGCGCGGCGATCATGCGGGTGCTGATGCGATGGATTGTGTCTCCGCTCCGCCGCGGAGGCAGCAGCCGCATCAGCAATACCACCGACAGGAACGACACCAATGACATTCGTGGTAGCGCTTTCAGCATCAGCATCGACGTCGACATGGACGCGGACGCGGACGCTGACACGCTGCACATGGACATGGACATGAGAGTCGACAGCGACATCACGAGCTTCGACCCGAGTCAACGTGCCGACATGGAGAGTCAAGTGTACGACGGCGGCGCTAGCATCATCAGCATTAGCATCAGCACAAGCGCCACACCACCAGCCGTAGCGGATCGGCATTCCTTGCCATCACTATCGCCGACGACGACAACGACAGCGCGTCCGTTGGCGACGACGACAACGACGAGTCTCTACCTCCGCGCTCCACGCTGGCGTCACCTTGGATCGCCATGAAGCGATGGAGCCCCATCGGAGGCTTGGGTCACGCAACGTGGTGGAGATCGGCAAGCGACTGCGACTGCGACTATGACTGCGACCTCGACTGCGACCTCGAACTCGGCTGCGGCTGCAACAGTGACAATGATAACGACAAGGACACGGCCAGCGACACCGACACCAACACCGACACCGACACCGACACCGACACCGACACCGACACCGACACCGACACCGCCAGCGAGAGCTGCAAGTGCCACAAAGACGCATTCAAGCAAGTGTGAGTCAGGCAGCCATGCATCAAGTATGAATTGAGTCGCCACGGACACACCGAGCGAGCATTCCAGCTCGATGCAGTGGCGATCAATCCGTCGCGTCCACCCACCGATCACAGCGACTGCCGTGCGCGCAGCCGTCGGACGTCGGATCGGATCGGATCCGCACAAGTATCTATGTATTTATTGATTTATTGATCCCCCTCAAGCCAGCATGATATCGTACAGCATGGCATCATTTGTATTCAAAGCTGCGATGTGCTTCAGCTTGAGTAGTAAGAAGTAAGTAGGAAGTAGCAAGTAGCAAGTACTTCAGTAGTAAGATGTAGCTCATATTGATCCAATAATCAATCTACCTATCGATCGCATGATGATCGATTGATCGATTCAGTCGATGAAGAATGACCCGAGAGTCGTTTTCCGCCTTGTACCTACCTGTCTTGCGAACTTGCGTCTTGCGCACCAAAGCATGGTCGTCTCACGCGTCTCTCGCGTCTCTCGCGTCTCTGGCTGGCTGACTGACTGACTGTCTGGCGGCTCCATCGACACAGGTTTGACTTTTTTCCTGACTGGCAGACTGACTAACTGGCTGGTGAAATGCGTGTGTGTGCGTGCGTGTGCTGACTTCGTTTGAAATGCAAAAACAAAAAACAAAAACCAAAACAAATCAAGACCCACGACCAATGACAGCAAATCCAGACCCACGACCCATGACAGCGCGATCAATCCGTGTCCGCGACGCGAGGGAGAAGAACAAGACGAGACGTGCTTTGTCCTGCTCGGCACACTGTCGAGTGAGTACATGCGCCTGTGTGTCTTGTACTATCGGTCTCTCTCTCTCTCTTTCTCTCTCTCTTTTCTTGACGGAGCTCTTGACGGAGCTCGTGGTCGCTTCCGCTTTCTTGTCTTCGGCTTCCTGGTTGCTTCAACTTGCAACTTGTCCTTGATCCCGCCGATGATCCCAAGGACCTGTGCTGGGCAATGCGACGTTGGTGTGGTCAACACGAATGCATTCGCATCCACAGGGGCGTGGACGACGACGACGCGGAGCCCACTACCCGTACTGTGTGATATCTATGTGGCCCACAACTCTCTCAAATATCGAAATGTACGGGGTCCGCGGTGCCACGCCTCTCCACATCGGCAACATGCGACCCAAGCGGCGAGACCTGAGACCAGAGCAACCCATGACTCATATCGGTCAGTCACTTCAACATGTGCCGTCGCAGCTCTGTCCATTCCGTTCGTCACTCGATCGATCGGTCCACAGAGTGTGGCGCAATGGATGTCTCTCCGTGCCTCCGTTGCATTGCTCCATGCTCCATGCTCCATGCTCGATGCATCCCACCAACCGGAATGGTGTCAGACGCGGCGACGACCTCGACGCCCTGCCAGCCCAACGTTTGATGGCCGATGACCATGGCACCTCTCCCAGAGAACGTTTGAAAAGAGGCGCGGGGCGCGTGGGGGGAGGGGGTGAGTGGGTCAGAGAACAACTTTCTCCCTCCCTCCCTCACGAGCTCACGAGCAAACGGATTCTCCCTCCTTTCCTCCCTCCCTTCCTTCCCTCCCTCCCTCCGCTTCGCTTCGCTTCGCTTTGCCTTCACGTAAAGCATGTCGAGCTCTACCGTCTTCTTCTCTGCGCCGCTGCATGCGCGCGCGCTCTCGACGCTTGCGCTGTGTGCGCTTGTCTTGTGCGTCTCGTGCGCCGTGGCGTTGGCGCTGCTGCCGTCGGCCGCATGGCTCGCGATGGTCTTGAACTGGATCTCGGCGACGAAGAGCTACACGGTCGGCTTCGTTGCCTTTGTCTTTCGCGGTCTCTGCGCTCTCGTGGGCAAGGACATCTTTAACAGCGTGTACAACGCCGTCTACGCGACGGCGCGAGATGCCTGGAACCAGTGGTCGCTCGCCCCCGAAACCAAGCCTTCCGCCTCAAGCGCTACTGCGACTGCGACTGCGACTGCGACTGCGACTACTACTGCGACTGCGACTGTGGGTCGATCGTCTCGGCTCTGGACGGCGACGGCGCTGCTGTGGCCCGTGGTGCCGATCGCCTTGGCGCTCACGTGTCTCGCGCACGTGGCGTTGCTCTTCTTCTCCGCCGGCGTCATCTTCGCGTACGTGTCCAACTACGCTGCCGAACACGTCGCTCGTCGGTTGTATCCAGGCATGAAGACCCGCATGGCGAACGCGTGGCATCGAGGCGTCGCGATCATGACGGCGCTCACGTGCGGCGTGGCGGCGTGTGCCTCGCGTGCCGTGGCCGCGGCACGTTCGATGCTTTGTGTCGCGAATGTTCTCGAGCGCCGCCGTCTCTGTATCGACGAGACAGTGCAGCAGCCAGCGGCGCCATCTACTGCTGTCAATACCACTACGACTACTACTACCAGCATCACTACCCGCACCAGCACCAGCACCACTAGCCCGCCAACGACGCTCATTACGGTGAGAAAGTACGTCATCCAGATTGTCCACGGCGTCGTGCTGTATCTTTCGAGCAAGTCAAGAATCGTTTGCGCGGCGATCATGCGGGTGCTGATGCGATGGATTGTGTCTCCGCTCCGCCGCGGAGGCAGCAGCCGCATCAGCAATACCACCGACAGGAACGACACCAATGACATTCGTGGTAGCGCTTTCAGCATCAGCATCGACGTCGACATGGACGCGGACGCGGACGCTGACACGCTGCACATGGACATGGACATGAGAGTCGACAGCGACATCACGAGCTTCGACCCGAGTCAACGTGCCGACATGGAGAGTCAAGTGCACGACGGCGGCGCTAGCATCAGCAGCATTAGCATCAGCACAAGCGCCACCACCAGCAGCCGTAGCGGATCGGCATTCCTTGCCATCACTATCGCCGACGACGACAACGACAGCGCGTCCGTTGGCGACGACGACAACGACGAGTCTCTACCTCCGCGCTCCACGCTGGCGTCACCTTGGATCGCCATGAAGCGATGGAGCCCCATCGGAGGCTTGGGTCACGCAACGTGGTGGAGATCGGCAAGCGACTGCGACTGCGACTATGACTGCGACCTCGAACTCGGCTGCGACCTCGAACTCGGCTGCGGCTGCAACAGTGACGGTGATAACGACAAGGACACGGCCAGCGACACGGCCAGCGACACCGACATCGACACCGAGACCGACACTGCCAGCGAGAGCTGCAAGTGCCACGAAGACGCATTCGAGCAAGTGTGAGTCAGTCAGCCATGCATCAAGTATGGATTGAGTCGCCACGGACACACCGAGCGAGCATTCCAGCTCGATGCAGTGGCGATCAATCCGTCGCGTCCACCCACCGATCACAGCGACTGCCGTGCGCGCAGCCGTCGGACGTCGGATCGGATCGGATCGGATCCGCACAAGTATCTATGTATTTATTGATTTATTGATCCCCCTCAAGCCAGCATGATATCGTACAGCATGGCATCATTTGTATTCATATTCAAAGCTGCGATGTGCTTCAGCTTGAGAAGTAAGAAGGAAGTAGGAAGTATTAATAGCAAGTACTTCAGTAGTAAGATGTAGCTCAAATTGATCCAATAATCAATCTACCTATCGATCGCATGATGATCGATTGATCGATTCAGTCGATGACGAATGACCCGAGCGTCGTTTTCCGCCTTGTACCTACCTGTCTTGCGTCTTGCGCACCAAAGCGTGGTCGTCTCTCGCGTCTCTCGCGTCTCTCGCGTCTCTGGCTGACTGACTGACTGTCTGGCGGCTCCATCGACACAGGTTTGACTTTTTTCCTGACTGGCAGACTGACTAACTGGCTGGTGAAATGCGTGTGTGTGCGTGCGTGTGCTGACTTCGTTTGAAATCCACAAACAAAAAACAAAAACAAATCAAGACCCACGACCAATGACAGCAAATCAAGACCCACGACCCATGACAGCGCGATCAATCCTTGTCCGTGACGCGAGGGAGAAGAACAAGAGGAGAAGTGCTTTGTCCTGCTCGGCACACTGTCAAGTGAGTGCATGCACCTGTGTGTGTTGTTCTATCGGTCTCTCTCTCTCTCTCTTTCTCTCTCTCTTTTCTTGACGGAGCTCTTGACGGAGCTCGTGGTCGCTTCCGCTTTCTTGTCTTCGGCTTCCTGGTTGCTTCAACTTGCAACTTGTCCATGATCCCGACGATGATCCCGAGGACCTGTGCTGGGCAATGCCATGTTGGTGTGGTCAACACGAATGCATTCGCATCCACAGGGGCGTGGACGACGACAACGCGGAGCCCACTACCCGTACTGTGTGATATCTATGTGGCCCACAACTCTCTCAAATATCGAAATGTACGGGGGCCGCGGTGCCACGCCTCTCCACATCGGCAACATGCGACCCAAGCGGCGAGACCTGAGACCAGAGCAACCCATGACACATATCGGTCAGTCACTTCAACATGTGCCGTCGCAGCTCTGTCCATTCCGTTCGTCACTCGTTCGATCGGTCCACAGAGTGTGGCGCAATGGATGTCTCTCCGTGCCTCCGTTGCATTGCTCCATGCTCCATGCTCGATGCATCCCACCAACCGGAATGGTGTCAGACGCGGCGACGACCTCGACGCCCTGCCAGCCCAACGTTTGATGGCCGATGACCATGGCACCTCTCCCAGAGAACGTTTGAAAAGAGGCGCGGGGCGCGTGGGGGGAGGGGGTGGGTGAGTGGGTCAGAGAACAACTTTCTCCCTCCCTCCCTCACGAGCTCACGAGCAAACGGATTCTCCCTCCTTTCCTCCCTTCCTCCCTCCCTCCGCTTCGCTTCGCTTTGCCTTCACGTAAAGCATGTCGAGCGCTACCGTCTTCTTCTCTGCGCCGCTGCATGCGCGCGCGCTCTCGACGCTTGCGCTGTGTGCGCTTGTCTTGTGCGTCTCGTGCGCCGTGGCGTTGGCGCTGGCGCTGGCGTTGGCGCTGCTGCCGTCGCCCGCATGGCTCGCGATGGTCTTGAACTGGATCTCGGCGACGAAGAGCTACACGGTCGGCTTCGTTGCCTTTGTCTTTCGCGGTGTCTGCGCTCTCGCGGGCAAGGACATCTTCAACAGCGTGTACAACGCCGTCTACGCGACGGCGCGAGATGCCTGGAACCAGTGGTCGCTCGCCCCCGAAACCAAGCCTTCCGCCTCAAGCGCTACTGCGACTGCGACTACTACTGCGACTGCGACTGCGACTGCGACTGCGACTGCGACTGTGAGTCGTTCGTCTCGGCTCTGGACGGCGACGGCGCTGCTGTGGCCCGTAGTGCCGATCGCGTTGGCGCTCACGTGTCTCGCGCACGTAGCTTTGCTCTTCTTCTCCGCCGGCGTCATCTTCGCGTACGTGTCCAACTACGCTGCCGAACACGTCGCTCGTCGGTTGTATCCAGGCATGAAGACCCGCATGGCGAACGCGTGGCATCGAGGCGTCGCGATCATGACGGCGCTCACGTGCGGCGTGGCGGCGTGTGTCTCGCGTGCCGTGGCCGCGGCACGTTCGATGCTTTGTGTCACGAATGTTCTCGAGCGCCGCCGTCTCTGTGTCGACGAGACAGTGCAGCAGCCAGCGGCGCCATCTACTGCTGTCAATACGACTACCACTACCAGCACCACTACCAGCACCAGCACCAGCACCACTAGCCCGCCAACGACGCTCATTACGGTGAGAAAGTACGTCACCCAGATTGTCCACGGCGTCGTGCTGTATCTTTCGAGCAAGTCAAGAATCGTTTGCGCGGCGATCATGCGGGTGCTGATGCGATGGATTGTGTCTCCGCTCCGCCGCGGAGGCAGCAGCCGCATCAGCAATACCACCGACAGGAACGACACCAATGACATTCGTGGTAGCGCTTTCAGCATCAGCATCGACGTCGACATGAACGCGGACGCGGACGCGGACACGCTGCACATGGACATGGACATGAGAGTCGACAGCGACATCACGAGCTTTGATCCAAGTCAACGTGCTGACATGGAGAGTCAAGTGTACAACGGCAGTGCTAGCATCAGCATCAGCACAAGCGCCACCACCAGCAGCCGTAGCGGATCGGCATTCTTGCCATCACTATCACCGACGACGACAACGACAGCGCGTCCGTTGGCGACGACGACAACGATGAGTCTCTACCTCCGCGCTCCACGCTGGCGTCACCTTGGATCGCCATGAAGCGATGGAGCCCCATCGGAGGCTTGGGTCACGCAACGTGGTGGAGATCGGCAAGCGACTGCGACTGCGACTATGACTGCGACCTCGACTGCGACCTCGAACTCGACTGCGGCTGCGACAGTGACGGTGATAACGACAAGGACACGGCCAGCGACACGACTAGCGACACCGACATCGACACCGAGACCGACACTGCCAGCGAGAGCTGCAAGTGCCACGAAGACGCATTCGAGCAAGTGTGAGTCAGTCAGCCATGCATCAAGTATGGATTGAGTCGCCACGGACACACCGAGCGAGCATTCCAGCTCGATGCAGTGGCGATCAATCCGTCGCGTCCACCCACTGATCACAGCGACTGCCGTGCGCGCAGCCGTCGGATCGGATCGGATCGGATCCGCACAAGTATCTATGTATTTATTGATTTATTGATCCCCCTCAAGCCAGCATGATATCGTACAGCATGGCATCATTTGTATTCATATTCAAAGCTGCGATGTGCTTCAGCTTGAGAAGTAAGAAGGAAGTAGGAAGTAGCAAGTAGCAAGTACTTCAGTAGTAAGATGTAGCGCATATTGATCCAATAATCAATCTACCTATCGATCGCATGATGATCGATTGATCGATTCAGTCGATGACGAATGACCCGAGCGTCGTTTTCCGCCTTGTACCTACCTGTCTTGCGTCTTGCGCACCAAAGCATGGTCGTCTCTCGCGTCTCTCGCGTCTCTCGCGTCTCTGGCTGACTGACTGATTGACTGTCAGGCGGCTCCATCGACACAGCTTTGACTATTTTCCTGACTGGCAGACTGACTAACAGGCTAGTAAAATGCGGGTACGTGTGCTTACATCGTTGAAACAACAAAAAATCATGACCCCAGATCTTGAGAACCAGGTAGCTCGACAATGGAGGCGCCGAGATCTGGATGATAGGATTACATCGCTCCCTGCTCGCCGTCAATCATCGTGACGTCGCATCCATCGACTGCCTGAACATGGCGCTCCATGTTCCTGTTCGACAAAACACGGCAACAGACTGTGGACATACAGGGCACAGCACAGCCCAAGTATCTTAGCGTGCTCTTCCTGTTGCCAACAGCGAGTGAAGGAATTGGGCAATGCGTTGTCATCGCTTCGTTGTTATTGGAATGGTATCCTTCTTCACAACCGTTTTCGACAGGTGCAAAATGCAACAACGTAAATTCGAAGATCACGATGGTCCTTTCATCACCGATTTGTGATCCCGAAATGATCGTTCTCCGATCTAGTCAAGCTCGTCAACGTTGGTCAGTGCTGACGCTGATGTTGGTCGCACGACAGAAGGTGCTGGCGGAGGAAGTGTCGCCTCCTGGTTGCTGTGTGGCGCTGGAATTGGGACGTCGTCGTGGAGAGTCACGTGCTGAACACAGTTGATAATGGTGGTCGCAGGATGCTGTAAACTTGCGTCAAGCTCCGCCAGAGCTTTTTTCTTGAGCTTGAGCTCTTGCACCTTGTCTTCAGCCTGTTTCTTGATACGTTGGCGATGTTCCAAGTCCACAGGGGCACTGGAAATCGGAGCAGGAGGTGGTGTGACGACCTGAAACGTCGACTCGACGAACGGATCTGTACTCGAGACACTTCCTGAGCCAATCGTGGCACACTGATGGAGCAATTGCAGTCTCTTGGGATCGACAGGGATCGAGCCGTCTGATGCCGGTTCCGCTGGACGTGCAGCCTCGGTCTCACGCGCTGTCCAGGCGTCGGGTGAGTTCACAATTTTCTCCCATCGCTTCTCTCGTTGCTTTTGAAGTAGCTCGCAGTCCTGGGTTGGGATGATACGCTCGCCTGAAAACGGATTGATCTCGGGTCCGTCCTTCGATGGGGACTGCTGATTGTCGATAGTGCTCTCAGCAGTGATTGCGCCAGCAGCCGCGGCCTGTTTCTCCAGCTCCAGTTTGCGTCGGCCGTCAGCGATGAGCTGCTCGAAGTGAAGAAAGTTTTGGCGATCTCGATCGCGCTTCTCGTGGCGGATCTTGTCCATCTCCTCCCGCTCGGCCTCTTGCGCCGCCTTGTAGTCACCGTTGCTGGCGTCCAACGCCTTTCCCCATGCGTCGACACGGCGCCGCTCATCGTCAAAGACCGGTCGATCGTCCAGATACTTCAGCTGCCGGCAGCGGTAGACCAGTGTCTTGCGGTATTGTTTGATGTGCTTCACGACATCGTTGCCCTGCAGGTACAGCACCTTGAGACTCGGCATCTTGGCGAGCACCTCGACGATCGCAGGGTCCGTGATGCGGTTGCTCTGGATATCCAGCACAGCGAGGCGAGGAAGCTCCAAGACGTGCTCGATATCGCTCGCTGACGTCAGGTAATTGCTCTTCAGCGACAGGCTCTAATTGATTCGAAGCAGATGAGAGGGACCATAACAACCAGCAACAGTATAGTGAGCGGGACGGACCGTCAGCATCTTGAGATGTCCGATGTTTTCGATCTTGGTGATTTGGTTTTGCGATAGGTTGAGTGTGTCCAGATCTTGCTGTGCATCGAGATTCTCGATCTTTTGAATGAGATTCTCCTGAAGATAGAGCGTCTTGAGCTGCGTCTGATGCTCGAGGCCCTGAATGCGAGGCAGTCCGTTGCCTTCGAGCCACAAGACCTTCAATCCCGTGTACTCTTCGAGATTTCTTATCGACCGAAAGCCCTACGAGAGTTGTGCATGGGGTGTGTAAGCTATGCAGACCAAGCACAAGACGTCATCGATAGAAATCCCTTGGACAACGCGACACACCTTGTAGTGTAGGTAGAGCTTGTCGTTGATCGAAGGCGTCACATAGAGATCGTGCTCACGACAGAGCTTCTTCAGCAGCGCTTTCTCCATTTCCACCATGTTGACTGAGTTGAGAGTTCGCGTGAGAAGGACGTGGAGACGACGGTGGCTTGGTAGTCGCTCTCGCTCCTGCTTGGTCGGAGCTTTTCGATTCTTGGTGGGGTCGGTCACATGATGAGCAGTCGTGTCTCTTGGGGATTCAAACACTTACCTGTTCATTTCAGAAGACTGTTCCTAACACATGTACCCATCTCTTGCCAAGATCCGGCCCATCCGAAGCGGAAAATTGCATGGACACCAACGAGAACGGTAAAATGACGACTGCATCAGGTATATTGTTCATTCTTTGTGGTGGTATTCATGACGTTCAGAGATCAACATGGCGGCCGCAGACGACGTCAGTGGATGTCGTGGCTGACGTTGCGTTACTCTTCTTCATCACTTGGCCATTTACAGCACATTGACGCAGTTGAGGTTGCGGTACGCCTCGTGCAGGCGCACAATCATCTCCTCCTCCGACTTGCGGACCCACACACGCGGGTCGTAGTACTTCTTGTTGGGCTTGTCAGCGCCCTCCGGGTTGCCAATCTGGCCCTGGAGGTAGTCCTTCTTGCTCTCATAGAACTTGCGCAGGCCGTTCCAGTACGCCCACTGCGTGTCCGTGTCAATGTTCATCTTCACGACACCGTTCTTGACGGCCTCCTGGATCTCAGCCTCCGTCGAGCCCGAGCCGCCGTGGAAGACAAAGAGCACCGGCTTCTTCTGGCCAGGGGCGACCTTCTCGCTGACGTGCTTCTGGAAGTCACCGAGGATCTCCGGGTGAAGCTTGACGTTGCCCGGCTTGTACACACCGTGCACGTTGCCGAACGCGGCGGCGATCGTGAAGTACGGCGAGACCTCCGACAGCTCGTTGTAAGCGTAGAGGATGTCCGACGGCTGCGAGTAGAGGGCCGAGTTGTCGACGTTCGAGTTGTCGACACCGTCCTCCTCACCGCCCGTGATACCGAGCTCAATCTCGAGGATCAGACCCATCTTGGCCATGCGCTTGAAGTAGTCCTTGCTGATCTGGACGTTCTCCTCAAGCGACTCCTCCGACAGATCGAGCATGTGCGAGCTGAAGAGCGGCACACCGTGCTGCTTGAAGTAGTCTTCGTCAGCCTTGAGCATGCCATCGTACCACGGCAGCAGCTTCTTGGCGCAGTGGTCCGAGTGGAGGATGACCGGGACGCCGTACGCCTTGGCCATCTGGCGGACGTGCTGAGCGCAGGCAACCGCACCAAGGACCGAGGCCTCCTGGTTCTTGTTGTCAATGCCCTTACCGGCAAAGAACGCCGAGCCGCCGTTCGAGGCCTGGATGATGATGGGCGACTTGATGTCGCGCGCCGCCTGGAGCGCCGCGTTGGCCGTCGACGACGAGGTCACGTTCACCGCCGGGATGGCGAAGTTGTGCTCCTGCGCGTACTTGTACACCTTGATGACATCCTCACCGTTGAGGACACCAGCGGGGACGATATCGAGAAGGCCCATGTTGACTGCGGGAAGCGAGAAGCTGTTGGAGGGGGTTCTTCCTGAGAGAGGAAAGTTGAGAAGTGAGGAAGGAGCCAACGCGAGGGGGGAGCGATCTCCATCAACGGCGCAGGCAGGCTCGCAGCTCTCGCAGCAGCACGTTTCTGCAAAGTCGGCGGGTCGTCGCGCCAGGATCGCGAGCGTGGGTTTGGGTTTCAGACCCGCGACCCAAACCCATAGCAACGATTTGAGCCAATTGATTCGCACGATGGATGACCGTGTGACCAATCGAATGGACGGATGCAGCGGTGACGCCAGGGTGTCATCGCCCTTGAAAGCCTGACGCGACCTTGCGGCGATGGTGGTGCTTCCCATACTGGAGGCAAGTTGAACATGGTGTCGCCTTCCAGAAGCACAGGACCTCCTCCATAACGATGACGATGGGGATCTGGTGATCAGCCTCGATCGAACGGGTCAACAAGCCCGAGCTCGAGAGCTGCGAGGGCGAAACCCGCGTGAACCCACCCGTTCTGCTTGGCGATTCATTCACCACGCGGCGTGGCGTGACGCTGCGGCTGGGGACAACAGCCGCAGTTCTTTATTTCTGCTTGGAGACGCGCGGAGGCGCAGCGAAACGCGCGCTCTAATCGACTGCGCTCTGCATCGACCCGGCGGCGAGCGGTGGTGCAAAGCCTGCACGACAACCAGATTCACGGGTGTCTCGCTGTCTCTCGCTGGGCCCGAGCCATAGGGAGGGCATCTGGGGATGGTGGGTGCCGATGTGTGACGAGGTGGCATCATGTCTTTGGGACGTCCTACAACAACCAACCCAAGAGAACAGTGATCCCTTTCCAAGGCGCATATCGCGTATCTCGGGGTCCATGGTCCACCCACCCCACCCCACTTTTTCTGCGACACCCCGTTGAAGTCCCTTGTTGTGGTTCCGACTGCGAAATCAGAGAGAGAGAGAGAGAGAGAGAGAGAGAGAGAGAACGAGACCAAGAAGACCACCAGCAAGTGGGAGCAACATGCCGATCAACGCGCCGTATCACTCCTCCATGGAGAAGGAGATCCGCAAGGCGACCAACATTCTCAACGCCTTCTTCGACTCGACCATCGACGCCGATGCCGCGATCCCCGTCGAGCTCATCCGCAACTGCGCGGGCCTCGCGTTCCTCACGGTCGTGAAGGCAGGCATGATTTGGACCGGCAAGATCGGCACGGGCGTCGTCATCGCACGCCTCGAGGATGGATCGTGGTCGCCGCCGTCGGGTATCGGCACGGCTGGCGTCGGCTTTGGCGCTGAGATCGGCGGTGAGATTGTCGACTTTATGATCATCCTCGGCTCGCGCTCCGCTGTGCAGACGTTCAAGAAGGGCACGCAGGTGTCGGTCGGCGCTGGCCTCGAGCTCGCGATCGGCCCAGTCGGTCGTGCGGCGGGCGCCAATCTCAACGCCGGCGGTGGTGGACTCAGCGGGAACTACACGTACAGTCATGCCAAGGGTATGTTTGCCGGCGTCGGTCTGCACGGCTCCACGATCCTGGTTCGTGGCGACATGAACAGCAAGTTCTATGGTCGAGAAGTGTCGCCGCTGGAGATCCTTAATGGCCAGGTGCAAGCACCGCCGGGGTCGTGCGATATCCTTTATGCTGCGATCCAACGGGCGTCGGATCGCGAGGGTCTGAGTGTGGTACGTATTGTTTCGCGAGGTGCATTCACAACAGCGACTTGACCATGTTTCGATGATGACAACAGTACCCGTCGACCGACCCGCGCAGTCAGTACTACAACGGCGGCGCGTCATCGTCAGCTTCGGCGGGCTCGTACGGCTCGCATGCGCCGAATCGAGGCTCCCTTTCGTCCAGCACGGAGCGCTCATCGTCGTTTTCAAACAGCCCCGCATCAACATCACGAGGCTCGTTCTCGTCTCTGCCACCACCAACGACAGCGCAACCTGACGCGAATGACCCCCGACTGCGGCGCTACGGATCTTACAAGTCCGAAGCGGAGTTGTACGCGCAGTTCGCCAAGAACAAATCGTCGTCGAGTTCCTCCAGTTCGTCTGGCGGCTCCGCGTACGCAGCGTCTGCAGCTGCGACGTCGGCTGCGTATGGAGCAAGCTATGTTGCACAGGCACCCGCAGCATCGGCGCCAGCATACAATTCAGTTCACAACGCTCCACCAGCACAAGCCACTGCATACAACTCTGCTTATCAGGCACCGCCCGCTCCATCGAGCTCGGCAACGTACGGATACGCAGCAGCCCCTGGCGCGAGCTACAGTACGCCAGTGAGCAACCAGACACATTCTGCTCCTCCCGCTGCATATGCACCTCCTGCCAAGTCAACTCCTTCGTACTCTGCACCACGTCCCCAAGCACCGCCGATTCCCGAACCTGCTCTTGGTGCGGAGACGAAGGAGGTGTACACCCAAGTCATCAACTTCGTCTCAACGCGCTGCCCCCATGCGAACATCCAGATTTTCAAGGATAACTGCCGTCTATTCGGTCAAGATCAGCTGTCGTTGGACGCATATTTCGCGTACCTGACATCGATCTGTACGTCGACACTCCTCAAAGAACTCGTTCCCAAGCTCGTCCGCCTGCTCCCGACGCAAGACAAACGTGAACGACTCTGGGTGCGTGCTGACTGGTGACAACGGACGTGGTTCACTCCTCTAACTTGCTCTGTATTGCCTTTGTTCTTAGGCCATGTATGTTCGCGACGTACTCTTTATCCGCTCCTGAGCTTGCTGAACAAGTTTCTTTTACTTCGAAGTATGTCGCATCGATCAAAGGACAGTGAGCATTCCGTGGGTTGTTGGCAACAGCCATCGTTGTCATCCCATGCAGTCAGACAGATTGAGTCAACAATGATGAATGCTAGCGCTCCATATTTTTGGTCTCCTGTAGCTCCACGTCCTGTGCGTGGCTTTCTGCCGAACTCGCAATCATGTTGTCTTGACCTTTCCTCCGCGCAACAATTTGAAGGAATACCACGCCAGCGCTGCGTTGATGACGTATGACGTCACGCAGATCATGCAGAGATCTCGCAAGACAAAGGCCAAAATATATGCCAAGTAGACGCTGAGTCCCTGTGAAAGTCAGCTCTAGTCGGTCAATGCGCATTCAGGTATCAGACAACGTCCACGCATCACTCTCACCACAGCAATCAACGACCCCAGAGTGTAAACATATTCATGGAATGGAATCTTGCGAAGGATCGGGTACAGCACGAACAACGAGTAGGCCCCAGTACCTGCAGCGAGTAGTCAATGGTCAGTTTATTTATTCAGTGCGAGCGTGTTGTGTTCCGAGATGGCTGGGGGCACATACCGAGGATTGCGTTGGGCTGGTCGAGCCACGAGCCACGATCGACGAGACCGTGGTACCGAAGCATATTCCCAAACTCGCTTGTCATCACCTGAAGAAGAGGAGCCAATTTGGCATGAGCTCAAGACACTGGATGGTGATACAGACTCGTAGTGACGGACCGAAGAGCACGAGTACCCGGCAAAGTCGCACAACGCGCTGTAGTTGGCTGGGTCGAGTCGTTTCTGGTGCTCGACGTACGCGCCATATGCCGACACAGCGAACCCGAGAGCCCCAAGCAGCACCAGCATGAGACCGTCGTTGCCGTCGCTGCTGCGCGGCGTCCGTCGTTCAGACTTGCGGGTCGTCGTCATCTTCGCGAGCCAAACGAGAACTGCAGCTCTTCGCGGAAGATCGGCGAGTTCTGCGAAAGTCCAGCGAGTTCATGCACGCTTTGATTGGTAGAATTAATCGATTACACTCGTTGATTGGCTGATAAATCGTCGTGACGGTTGGAAGCTAAAAACACGTCATGATCACCACAAAGCAAGCAAGTAGTAACCTCTCGCCTCGTTGCTTTCGGTCAGTCTCGCGCCACGGAGCAGCACGGAGATGGCTGACGGTCGACGCAGTGCGTTCCCACCGTCATGACGAATCAGCTGAACCACCATCAGTCTTCGTCTCAGCCCAGGAACGCTCTGCCATCCACCTCGGTCTCCAAGAAGCAGGCAGCACTTGCGGCGCGTCAGCAGCTCCACAAGCAGCAGCAACACCAGCATGAGCCGTGGCTCTTCCACAGCATCAACGTGCTGCAGCCACTGGCAGCTCCTTCGCTGCCGTTGTCGCTGCCTCCACTGAGTGTCTCGGCATCGTCGCCGTCGTTGCCGTCGCTGCCACCAGCACCGAGTCCGGTTCCGTTTTACTTGGACGTCGATAGCCTGCGCAGTCTGCTGCCACTGTCGACCCGCCGTCCGTACAGCAGTGGCAACACTGGCGACTCAGCGAGAAACCCGTACTCGCCTGTCAGTCGTCCGCGCCGCGGGGTGCACGCACCGCAAGCCCCCGTTCGGCTGGAGGCGCTCCCGACTGCAGCGACGCAGCGCCTGCGACGCCGACGCCGCGCGCACGTGCGCAGTGCTCGCCCGATGTCGGTGCAGCGCAAGCTCGCGCTTCGCCTGGACGCGATCAAAGCGCGGCATCATCGAGAGCAAAAGGGCCCCGACCCCAAGGCGTCGTCCGTTCATGAGGAACCGACCGAGGACACACAAGAGTCGCTACTGCTGCGCACGTCGACTCCGCCTGCCGTGGTGGACGAACTCGAGCAAGAGCGGCGACGAGTGCGCGAGACGATGGCGGCACGTCTCGGCCTCTCGCTCGAGGAATTCGAGGCGCTCGACGCAGCGTTTGGCGGAGAGACGCCCGAGGAATCCGGTGGCGGCGGCGGAGACGCGGGCATGACTGCGCGCTACCACGCCGTGTTCGCGCAGTACGACGTCGACGGCAGCGGCGCCATCTCTCCGCACGAGCTACGGGAGCTGCTCAAGGCGTCTGGGGAAGACATGGATGACGACGAGCTCTCCAAGGTGATCGCGCAAGCGGACACGGACGGCGACGGTGAGATCGACTTTGACGAGTTCATTGGGCTCATGCGTGCGCGCAAGCGACTGCTGCTCGTGGCCAAGACCATGGGCGTCACTGGCCACGGGCCTCGTTCTGGTGACGCCTCCACCAAAAGCTCCAAGCCCTCGAAGAGCCAGTCGACTGCAAACTCCCCTGCGTCGATGTTATCGTCCTCGTCGTCGCCGCTGCCACCGTTGAAACTCGCGTCGCTGCCCCCCAAGAAGCAGCTGCACCAGTTCAATCGGCACTTTACGCGGCCGACGCCGTCATGTCTGCGTCCCGGTGCGCAGGTCGATCTCACGACGCTGCGGCGCGAGCTCGCGATTGCGGAGTTTGGACTGCAGGAGCTGCACCAGAAGGTCCGCGAGGACGTGCAGTGGGTGCAGCAGAACTGCCCTGTGACGTCGCTGAAAGCGCAGATCTACTGCCACCGCTGGGGCATGGAGAAAGTGCATCAGCTGCTGCTGCGACTGCAGTCGCAGTCGCTCTCGCGGGCGTACCAGAAGTGGAAAGCGTTCCTCATGTACGAGCGCAACAAGGTGAAAGCCAACCTGTTCCTCAAGTGCAAAGGTTCGCAGAAGATGACCGAGATCATGGCGCGCTGGAAGCGCAAGACGCTGCGCCGGCGCTTCAACAAGTGGCGGCTCGAGTGCCAGCTCGACGCGCGTAACGAGCTGCAGTCCGCGGCCATCGAGATTCAACGTATCGCGCGCGGGCGGCTCGCGCGTCGCTGGCGCCGCCGCCTGCAGGAGCACGAGGCGGCACGCAAAATGCAGGCGCTCGTGCGAGGGCATCTCGGTCGTCAGGAGGCGAGGCGTCGCCGACACGCGCAGCGCGAGCATGCGGCTGCGACGCTGCTGCAGCGCTGCTACCGTGGATACAACGGCAAACGCGCCGCGAAAGCGCTCTTCAAGGTGCAGCGCGAGACGCTTGCGGCACGCCGTATCCAACGAGCGTTCCGGAATCACCAGCGGCGCGTGCTGCTTCGCACGATCCAGCGCGCCAAGCTAGAGCACGACAGCGCCGTGCAACTGCAGTGCGCGATGCGCAGCTTCCTCGCACGCCAAGAGCGGCGCCGACGCGCGACACGACGCCGCGAGGAGCGCGGATCGCTGGTGCTTCAGCGTCACGCGCGTGGCTTTCTCGCGCGTCGACAGCTCGATGAAAAGAAGCGGCAGCGTCGCGCAGCGGTGCAGATCCAGACGCGTTGGCGTGCGTACCGCTCGCGCTGGGAGCTCTATCACCTGCGCGTGGAAAACGCGCAGCAGCAGCGGCGACGCATCGAGCGACGCGCGGCCATTCAGATTCAGACGCGCTGGCGCGCGACGCACGCTCGGCAGAAGTACGTCTCGCACCGCGCGCAGCTCCGCGAGGCCGAGCGTCTGCTGGCATTCCGTCGTCTCGCCGCGGCGCTCCGCATCCAATGCGCATTCCGCGTGTTTCGTGCGCGACGCCACGCGCAGCGACTGCGCTTCGAGAAGCTCAAGTGGCTGAACTGGACCGCGTTGAACCGCAGCGCGCTCAAGATACAGGCGTTCTGGCGTGGATACCATGGCCGCCTCGCTGCGCAGCTGCGACTGCAGGCGAAGCGAGCGCTCGAACACGAGGAGCTACTCGCGGCACAGAAGATTCAAAGCATTGCGCGGGGCAAACTGGCGCGCGGAGAAGTTCGACGGCGGCTCGCGAGCCGCGACGACGCGGTGCGGCAGCAGCAGCGTCGCACGCGGTGTGCACTGCATATTCAGCGCGTGTTTCGCGGTCGGCGCGCGCGTCGAGAGGCGATGCGACTGCGGCAAGCGCATCAAGACCAGGCGCGTGCCGCGCTTGATCGGCTGATTCTGCAGACGAAGACGCGCGCTGCGATCCGCATTCAGTGCTGCGCGCGCCGCTTTCTCGCACGACTCAAGTACTGGCGCCGCAAGCAGGCGGTCGCGCGCGAGCGGCAGGAGGCAGAACGACGCCGTCGGCAGGAGCACGCAGCGATCGTGATTCAGTGTGCGATCCGAAAAGCGCACGCGCGGCAGCTGTTGAGGCAGCGACGTCGCGACTTTGAGCGGCGCATCTCGCTCATGGCGTCGGAGAAAGCGTATGACGAGATCGAGCGGCTGCGACTCGAGCAGGAGCAGGAGCTCGCCAAGCTGCGAGTGCAGCTCATGCTGCAGCAGCAGAAAGCTGACGAAGACGCTGCGAAGATGCGGCGTGCGCTGGAGCAGCAGCGCGAAGAAGACGAGGAACGGCGCGAGCACGAAGCGCAAGAGCTCGCAAAGCTTCGACTGGAGACGTTAATGGCGCAGCATACGCAACAAAGCGAACGCAAGATCGCAGAGCACCAGCGGCAGCAAGAAGCCGAGCGACTGCGCGAACGACTGGAGCGCGAGATGCAGGAGAAGCAGCAGATGGAAGCGCTAGTGCGGACCCAAGAGAACGAGGAGCTCGCGCGCATGAAGATGACGGCGCTGCTGCAGACGACGTCGATCGCAAAGGAGAACAAAGTGGACGAGGAGGCGCAGCGTCTCGAGCGCGAGGCAGCGCAGCTTCGACAGGCAGCGCTCACGATGCAACGCGAGCAAGCTCGTCTCAAGATTCAGAACGCGTGCCTGAAGTACATTGTTCGCCGCCGCCTGCAGAAACTGCAAGCCGAGCAAGCGGCTGCCATCGCCAAGTTGCAGAACGAAGAGGAGCGCCTGCGGTTGCGTGCGATCCAAGAGAAGGAACTGGCGCTGGCGAAGCTGAAGGCGATGATGGACGAAGAATCGAGAGCACGCGAGGCAGAGATTAAAGCGCTCGAGACCGAAATGATTGAGCGCGCACGACAGGAAAAAGAGCGAATTGCTCGACGCCACGCAGCGGCGCGGAAGATTCAGGCGCAAGTGCGAGGTTTCCTTGGTCGCCAACGTGTCAAAGCCATCCAGCGCAAGATCGAGAAGGAGCGAGAAGAGCGCGCACGAGAACTGGAGGAACAGCTCGCTGCTGCCGAAGCCAAGATGGCGGAAGCGTTGAGCTCAACGAGCAGTGCCAATGCGATTGGCGAGACGGACGTGTCGTCGTCGATGAGCGGAGATCAAGCAGTCAATCCGGAGGACTGGGTCGAGTACTGGGATGACAACGCCCAGGCATCATACTTCTACAACATCAAGACGCAGGAGGCGACATGGACGCGCCCATACAGCGCACCGTCCTCGAAACCGACTGCACAGACGTCGTCATCAGGCGAGTACGACGTCGATCCTTATGCAGAAGGGTACGGGGGTGCTGCTGCGGGTGCGTACGACGGTGCTGCACAAACCTACGCAGACGAATATGGATACTATGATCAGTACGGTCAGTATCACTACTACGAAGAAGCGCAGGCAAATGCGTACCAGTCGCCGTACTCAGCAGCCAACGCTGCCCCCATGCAGGCTGCGATGGCTGCGATGTATCCTGGTTACGCGGCGGCAGCCGCAGCGTACGCGTATCAGGCTGCGATGATGTTTGGAGCAGCACCGCAGATGCCATTTGGGGCGCAAATGATGTCGCAAATGGCGCCGAGTCCGATGACGATGTCGATGGGAATGGCTGGCGGTGCACCGATGAACGCTGCGGCGCAGACGATGGCTTCAGCTGCGACAGCAGCGCCATCGACACAAGAGTCGACAGCTGCTGATGGCTCAGCGCCGCCAGACCCGTGGGAGAAATTCTTCGATCAGTACAGTGGAGCTGCATACTACTACAACAACATCACTGGTGAGCGTTACTGGGCGTGACGGCGAGCAAATGCGAGGCAAATCAAGGCAGTCAAGAGTGGTTTTGATCGCATTAGTCGTCCATGTTCATCGAGCTGTCGTTGGAGAGATCGAAACTCGACTCATTAAGTGACTGCCGGTGACTGCGGTCGATGCTGCTGAATGATTGATCAAGCCGAAGTGTTCGACACACATCGTCGTCCTGGGCGACAGGCTCCCGGGCAGAAACTCGAGGACGAGTGGTCGTCGACGGTGTCCGCGCGAGCCCACCACGCTCCACCTTCGGCAGACTACGAGCTGAGCTCAGTGACTCCTCGAAGGCAACAGTGATCATTTCACCAGCAAGAGCGTCCTCAGGGTTGTATGAGAGGGCCTGATCATGACGAGAACAGTTAGTTAGAGACAACCGTAATGACAAACTGAACGTACTGTATGATAGCACTCGATGGCCTCATCTAGTTGGCCCTTCATGTGGAACGTGAAGCCCAATGCTGCGTGATTCGATGCCTGGAAAGGAATACATATGCTCGTGCGTTACAGTTTGGAAGCACCATGGCGACAGCAAGAGTTGAGTCACATACGCTTCGAGGCGCTAGCCTTAGTGCGCTCCGAAAGTATCGGATCGCCTCGTCATACTGCCTCAGTTTGCGATGTGCGTGCGCCATGTTGGAAAGCGTCGGTTCCCACATATCCATGAGCCGCTGTCATGTTGACAACTGTTAGTCGGTCATTCGTTGAGAATGAATGCGCCAAAAGATCGCGTACCTCTGGTAAGTGTGCGCACAACTGCAGTGCCTTTGCGTAGAAGTCAATCGCCATTCGATAGTCGCGTTGTTTGTAGAAGACGGAGCCCATTTCGTTGTAGATGAGAGGGTCATGCGGGCAAATCGCCTCTGCACGTCGAAAAAATTCGAGTGCCTGGGTGAGATTGTTTGTTCGCAGGTGCTCCATGCCAATGTACAACTGAGGCAAATGACATCCAGGGAACAATGTTGATGCTGTTCGATACGAGGACATTGCCTGATCGCTCTCGTCTTGGGCAGCAAAAGCGTTGCCGAAACCAATCCATGCAGGCGAAAAGCCTGGATCCAGCGATGTCGCTTTGCTAAACACAGTAATACACATGACGACAGTGCGTCGTGAGAGGAAATGATTGTCCATCCATAGTTCGCCATGACGTACTGGAAGTAGCGCTGCGCCGACTCGAACTTCTGCGTGAGGAGGTAATAGCAGCCCACCGCGTACCATGACGACGCTTTCTTTGGGTACACATCGACCTATGCCAACCACACTCATGAGCCCATTTTCATCTGCTGACTGTAGGTGTGTCATTCGCCACGTACGAGTTGATGAGCGTAATGATACAGCTCCCGCTTTTTGCGCAACTCGACGAGACTGGCGACGTAGACTGGAATGACCTTGAAGTTATACGGATCGACTTTGTGCACCCTGTGTCAAATGCGCCATTGTCAGGAAGACCTGAATTGCCACAGTCACCACGAGTCCACTCACCGCTCGCAAATGTCGAAAGCTGCACTGATGTTGTGCTGGTAGAATTCAGTCTCCGCCTTCGCAATAGCCTGAAAAACACTCGTCAGTCCCGTGACACAAAGGTCCTCCATCTCCCTCACGATACGAACCAGCTCCGTGTTGTCTTTCATGCCGTCTTGTCGCTCGATGGCGGCGAAGCGCTGCTCGGCGGAGCACGTTGCGTCGTACTTATCGAGATGCAGCACATACAGTTCACGTAGCAAGCCAGTCTGGTCGCTGCTGAAGTCTAGCGACTGCATCAGCTCGTGCTGCTCTCGTGTCGTCAGCATCTGCTTCTCAACGAGATGGAAAAATGCCTCAGCGCATCGCACGTCACAGCGCAACGCGATGCGGTAGTAAATGAGCGCGTTGTCTCGGTTGCCGATGGCTTCAAAGGTTTCGCCCAGAAGAAGCGACAGCGAGGCAGCAACGTTGACACCTTCACCAGACCGTTCATACCGCTTGGCAAACGCCAGGATGCCGGCTTCGTCCTCTGGCAGCACCTTCGCGAGAAGGTCGAGGCACTCTTCCTTGTGTTTGATCATCAGCTAACGAGCGAGGTTCGATGGATATGAGCTCCTGGTCACGTTTGGATGGACGCATCGCTGTGTTTACGTACCATGCTTTGACCGACAAGCAGATACGCCTCAAGCGTCGACAGAGGAATGCTGTAAGGACTCGCGAACGCTAGCAGATCCGCTCGCTTGATGACGTCGATCGTGCGATAGAACTCACGATGCGCAAACGTCGCACGCGCCAACAGCAGCACGTCGCTCGGGGATGACGGAGACAGCGTTGCCTGTCGATCGTGATTAGCGGAGAACCAGTTTCGTGGCACGATGCCGCATGAAAACCCGCCGACGTACCAGTTTATCAGCGAAGAAGAGCGCCGACTTGACGTGCTGTCGCTCCAAGCAGCTGTGCACGAGGCGCCGCAGGTGCTGCACTGCGTGCTGCGGCTCTTGGGCCTGCGTTGGCTTCAGTTCAATTGCGTCGTCTGGCTCGCATTGCGAGAGCTCGATGCTGAGCGGCATGGCGTGGCGCTTGCGCTTGCGGGGCAGCGGCGGGGTGAAGGCAGTCGACACGATGTCCTCTCGCGGACTCTCCGCAGTAGCAGCAGCAGGCGTCGACGGTCGGTTCGCAATGGTGGAGAGAGAGAGAGAGAGAGAGAGAGAGAGAGAGAGAGAGAGAGAGAGAGAGAGAGAGAGAGAGAGAGAGAGAGATCGCGATGTCCTTGCGGTCGATCGATCGCCCGTCAACTTGGTTGCATGTGCGAGGCGGGGGTACAATTTCCAGGATGTGATCCCACTCAACGTGTACCGAACATATATATGTTGGACAAGGAAACAACTGTTATGTTAGATTTCCTAACAGTGTTTTGTTGGAAAGAAACGGTGCAGGAAAGTTGGATCCATCCGCCGTCTCATGTCGCACCGAAACTTGGTTGCGACGTCGGCGATGGCGAGGACGATGGCGTCGACGGCGAAGACGCAGGAGACTCGTTGTTGCAGCCTTCCGCCAAGCAAGACGGCGGCAGCGATGGGGAGCAGCGCCCAAGCGACGCGATGGAAGGACAAGAGCCGTCTCGCGTCCTTCATCGCCCACGTCATCAGCGGCCTCATCATGGTCACCCTCGTCGGTGCCTACGTCGTGCGCGTCGTGCTGCAGTCGGTGCACAACGCTCCCAGTTTCCGAGAGCTGCTCTCACAGCGTCTCGAGTTGCTGGAGATGGTTCCTGGTGCTCATCTTCTGCGTTGTTCGTTCTCGTGTGGCTGGAGTTGGAGCGCGCTGCAGACCCAAGCGCCATTGCTCCCCGAGTGCGCTGGTGCAACGTTCCACGTGTTGGAGTATGGCGCCATCGCATGCGCGCTGGTATCGACTGGAGCGCTAGTCGTGACTCAGTACAACTGGGTTGGCTGGTACTGCTGGCTCCAGGTCGCCGTGCTGCTGCAATGGTGTGTGGCCGTGTACCAGGTCCTCCGCATTTCGTTGTCACTCGTCGCCTACGTGACTGTGAAGGCAGTCAAGCGAGTCGTGGTCTTTGCGAGGCGCTGGCATCTCATTACATCCAGTGCAGAAGGAAAGCAAGCGGATGCGTTGCGCCAGGCGATGAAGCAGGCATCGTCGTACGCTGAATGGCAACGAATGGCGCGAGAACTCGACATTCTCGAACACAAGACACACTGGAAAACGACTATTTCTCGCGACGAGCACGAGCTTTGCGACTTTGATCAAGTCAAACACATCAGTACGGAGCTCAAGCGCGCGATCGACTCAAAGGATATCAAGAGTTTGGTCTACTTGGTCGCGTCAGCCGTGACGCGAAACAAACACGGCGTCGACAATGCAGAACTGCATCTCGACTGTAGCACCGGGACAAAGCAGGAAATCGAAGAGCTCCAAGCATTAACGCTTGAAGCACTGGAGATGCTCTCTGGCTTACCAAACGACGTGCTTCCGCAGCAGGAAAAGACAGCGTTGTTCCGTAAGCTTCGACAATCGTTTGGAGGCACGGCGCTTTGTCTCAGCGGAGGGGGGTCTATCGCCATGTACCACATGGGCGTGATAAAGGCACTGCTCGAGGCAGACATGATGCCCAACGTCATCTCGGGGTCATCAGGAGGCTCCATCACTGCCGCGCTTGCAGCGTGTAACACCAACGAGGAAATGCTATCGCGAATCATCAAGAATGATATCGCTGTGCGGTATTTCCCGCTTGGTATTCGCTGGTTTCCTCCGCTTCTCGATCAACTCGAGCACTGTATCAAGACAGGCTTCTTGGTCAAGTGCTCCAATTTCGAGCGCACCACTCGCCACTATTTCTCGCATCCGATGGATTCTGACCACAAGCAGATGTACTACACATTCCAAGACGCGTTCCTCAAGACGGGTCGGCACGTGTGCATCACGGTCTCGGCTTCGGATGTGACGGGACACAAGGGGCCGAAGAAGCTGCTGCTGAACCACATCAACACACCGCACGTGCTGCTATGGAGCGCCGTGGCCGTGTCGTGCTCGTTGCCTGGCATCATGAAAGGCAAGAAGCTGATGGCGCGCGACCACAACGGCAACATCGTGCCGTACGACGCGATGGGGAAGGAGTGGGTGGACGGCAGCATCCAGCACGACCTGCCGATGGAGACGATGGCGAGCTGCTTCAACGTGACCAACTTCATCGTGTCACAAGTGAACCCGCACGTGGTGCCGTTCGTGGGCGACGACGTGCACAAGCCGACGTTCCGCAAGAGTCTGTTCCACACGTTGGAGAGCGTGATCGCGGCGGACGTGCGTCACCGTCTGAAGATGCTGGCGTTTCTTGGTTTGTTTCCGAAGATCTATGGTCACCAGTTCAGCTCGTACTTCAAGCAGAACTTTTCAGGCAACGTGACGTTGATTCCGGACTTTGTGTTTCTGGAGGCGATTGGTGTGAAGGCGATCTTGAACCCGACGAAGGAGGACATGGACCGGTACATCTTGGGTGGGCAGCGCGCGGTGTGGCCGAAGCTGGCGTACATAGGTCATTTGTGCGCGATTGAGAAGTGTCTGGATCGTTGTTTGGAGCCGTTGTTGGGCGCGAAGCTGGTGCGGTACGAGAACTGGCTGCATCCGGAGAGCAAGGAGAAGGAGACGTGGCGTCGACAGGGCTCGGCGTCAGCACTCGCGTATGCTCATTGAGTAGGAGTGTACTTCGCATTGAGTTTCTGCCATGTGATCCAGCGTAGAAATAGACACTTGGTGAACAATAGTGATGTCTCAGTTCCTCTGAGTTCATGTAGATGCAACAGCTTGATGGATGCTTCGATTTCGCCTTGAATGATGCATATGGCGAACGATTGTCGTGGACCGTGATCTCGGAGCAAACGATCATGGACATGGATTCGTTGCGACTGGCCGATGTGTTTTTTTTTCGGTCAGCAAGATATCCCTTGGATGCTTCGTCTTCGTTGGGAATGGCCTTGAACGATGGCCTCAACCGAACACCATTGATCCCTTCACAGACAAGGGAATCAGATCAAGTTGATCTGGTCATTCGTCTGTCTGATACATCGTGATGTACAGTACAGTATAGTGGACAACTTCCCGAAGGATTTAGAGGCAGTACCACTTCGAATTTGAACGACGTTCGAATGCCAATCGGTCCGATTGGCATTCGATTGAATTCGTTTGAATCGGACGAATCCGAACGTGGAATGGTGTACGCGCCACAGTCACTCAGTCATCGTGCAGTCACTGCATGATGAATCATTGATGATTGTGCCATCGTGAGTCACGCACGAGTCGTGACTGGCCGAACGACATGGAGACCCTCGCTCGTGGCCGCCAGTCGTGCGCATCTAGCTCACTTCGCAATCTTCCAAGCACTTGCTTCCTTTCCCCAAGGTTTCAACGAGTACAAAATGAAGTTTCTCCAGGTTTGTGGTCGCTGTCGTCAGCCTCAGTGTGGCTGCTGTGAACGCAACTGAGTGCGGCACGTCCGACAAGGATCAAATCACTGCCTTCGTCGCCACCGAAGCGTTCGACAAGGCGTGTGGTTCCGCCATGAGCTCGCCCAACCCGTCGCCTGCGACGGTCTGCAAGGATCCTGCGTGTCCCAAGTACATGGAGGAGAACCTCAGCAAGCTGCCCAACTGCTCGCAGAACGGCACGAACCTCCGCGACGCGTGGTCCTGGATCGTGAAGCTATGCAACAACAAAAACAAGGACGAGACGCTGGGCAAGAGCGGCACCTCCAATGGAACACGGCCGTGCGCGACGTCCGACATTCTGGAGATGGCCAGCAACAAAGACCTGGACGCCGCATGCAAGTCTGCCCTTGGGGGCCAATTTGGGCAGGACTTCAAGGCAGAAAAGTTCTGCAAGGACTCGACGTGCTTCAAGTACATGTCCAACAACGTCGACAAGCTCCCCGACTGTTCCGAAAAGGGCAACAATCTACGCGATGTATGGAAGACCATCATCAAGCAGTGCCCGGCGACCTTGAGCTCGTCGTCGTCGTCGACGATTGCGCTGGGCACCGCAGCGGCGCTGTCGCCCGTCGTGGCGACGCTCCTGCATCTCGTGTAAAGGAATCGACATGGTAGCGTTTCGTGGAGTTGGTGGTAATGAAGAATACACTGTACATGCCTTTCGCATCTGCGCATATCAGTTCGACGCTGGTTGTAGTGTACTCGTGAACAGCATTCGACAGGGACCCACACGATGGTCATTTTACTGAGAGACAATCCTTCGAACAGACATGGCTACAGCCCACGGCCATCGATCGATAATGATAGAATGCATATGTCTACACTGGTAATAAATCAGAGACCACGCGACATGTGGCATCCGCCACTCTCTTGCGTTTTGTATGTCGTCGACATTCCGACCCCCACACAAACACTACAGTACACTATTCACGACTCGGTGAGGCAGGGCGAGCGTCGCGCAGGCATTTGGTGGTCGCTGTTCTCGTCCGACGTGATCGACAGACAGACAAATCGATCGACCGGTCGATCGTCCGTGTTCCCAAGCGTCGCCGTGTTCGAGAACATTCGTCGCGGCGCCTCATCACGCTCACTCACGCACTCGGCCACTCACTCAGCCGTCACTCATCTGACTTCCTTCCGACGTGGAGATGTGTCGCCCGCCTGTCTCGTCGGACCGAGCGTGGGCGAGCTCCGAGCGAGTCGCGCAGTTGGTCGCCAACGTCATCGGTGGCATCTTTGTGATTGTGGGGCTCAGCAGCTATGTCGCGACGGTGATCGCCAAGGCGCTGAGCGTCGCGCCGACCATGAGCGAGTTCTTCGTCGCACACATCCGAGACGCCATCGCGTTGACACACGTCGAGCAGGGACTCCCGGCGTGCTGGTCGCTGTCGAGGGCGAGCGGCATGGTCGCCTTCGCCGAGTGTCTCGGCTTGTTGCGCGCGCTCGGCAGTGACGAGGAGCAGGACACGCCCAGTCGAATCCGCGTCAGCAACGCCGGCACGGCCATCGGCGTCATCCTGCTCGCGTCATTTGTCGTGACCAAGTACAAGTGGATCGGCTGGTACTGCTGGCTGCAGTTTGTCGTCGTGATCCAGTGGTTCATCGCGCTGTACCAAGTGCTGCGAGTGACACTCTCCATGACGGCGTACTTCTCTGTCAAGCTCATCAAGATTGTGGCGTCCGCGACGCGCGCAGTGCGAGTAATGGTGTTTGGGCTTCGCACCAAGCACGCAGCGGCGCTGCGTCAGCTCATGAAGAACGCTCGATCGTACCCCGAGTGGTTCAACATGGCGCAGTACCTGGATGAGCTGGAGGGGAAGAACGACTGGAAGTCCAAGGTGTCAGCGGAGGATCACGACCACTGCGACTTCTATCAGCTCAACAAAAACACGCAGGAACTAGCAGCCGCGATCGAGTCCAAGAACATTGACGCGCTCAAGTACATTCTCACGACGTTTGTCATGCGCAATAAACTGGGCATCGACTCGGCAGATCTACACCTCGAGAGTAACACCGGCACGAAGCACGTGATCGAGCGGTACAATGCACAGGTTATCAGGGCGTTAGAATTCCTCGCAAACGCTGACGAGCAACTCTTCCCCGCGCACGAGAAGACAGTCTTCTTCAGAAAACTGAAGCAGTCGTTCGGATCCACCGCACTGTGCTTGAGTGGCGGTGGCGCCATCGCAATGTATCACATGGGCGTCATCAAAGCGCTTCTCCATGCTGATCTCTTGCCCAATGTCATCTCAGGATCGTCTGGTGGGTCCATCGCTGCTGCGATGACAGCGTGCAAGACCAATCAGGAGCTGCTCGAGACGGTGATTCACCGCGACATCTCGACTCAATACTTCCACTTCGACATCCGCTGGTTCCCCCCGCTCCTTCATCAGCTGGCGCATTGCGTCAAGACAGGATTCCTCGTTGAGTGCTCCGACTTTGAACGTACGACAAAGCATTACTACGGCGAACCAATGGACGCCCGAGACAAGATGATGCACTACACGTTTCAGGACGCGTTCCTCAAGACGGGTCGGCACGTGTGCATCACGGTCTCGGCTTCGGATGTGACGGGACACAAGGGACCGAAGAAGCTGCTGCTGAACCACATCAACACACCGCACGTGCTGCTATGGAGCGCCGTGGCCGTGTCGTGCTCGTTGCCTGGCATCATGAAAGGCAAGAAGCTGATGGCGCGCGACCACAACGGCAACATCGTGCCGTACGACGCGATGGGGAAGGAGTGGGTGGACGGCAGCATCCAGCACGACCTGCCGATGGAGACGATGGCGAGCTGCTTCAACGTGACCAACTTCATCGTGTCACAAGTGAACCCGCACGTGGTGCCGTTCGTGGGCGACGACGTGCACAAGCCGACGTTCCGCAAGAGTCTGTTCCACACGCTGGAGAGCGTGATCGCGGCGGACGTGCGTCACCGTCTGAAGATGCTGGCGTTTCTTGGTTTGTTTCCGAAGATCTATGGTCACCAGTTCAGTTCGTACTTCAAGCAGAACTTTTCAGGCAACGTGACGTTGATTCCGGACTTCGTGTTTCTGGAGGCGATTGGTGTGAAGGCGATCTTGAACCCGACGAAGGAGGACATGGACCGGTACATCTTGGGCGGGCAGCGCGCCGTGTGGCCGAAGCTGGCGTACATAGGTCATTTGTGCGCGATCGAGAAGTGTCTGGATCGTTGTTTGGAGCCGTTGTTGGGCGCGAAGCTGGTGCGATACGAGAACTGGCTGCATCCGGAGAGCAAGGAGAAGGAGACGTGGCGTCGACAGGGCTCAGCGTCAGCACTCGCGTATGCTCACTGATAATTGGCGTCAAGCTATGCCCACGAGTCGGAATTCATATCAACATCGAACCCTTGGCATTTTGCGATAGACTCTCGAGTGTTACCTGCGCTTGATACTGTACTGTCTCCTTCCATGGAGGATCAGACAAACGAGGCAATGCAGACTCGATTGCCTAGCTTGTCATGGATTCCATGACTGCCGCTGTCACGCTGGGACATGACAATGCATCACGCGCTTGACACGCTAAGCAGTGACTTGCCAAATCGGATGGCCACGCCATTTGATTCGATGATCATTTTGGTAATTGTTTAGAATATGTTGGTCCTGACGTCAGCCCCTTGATCCTCCCATCGCTCCACCATCTACAACCTCCCATTCTCTTCCAGACTCACATCGCTACGGCGCATGCGTTGACTTGCATCTATCTTCAGATTATAAACTCCTTGGAGAGATGGTCTCCCTTATTGTCCCTCCCTCCCTCTCCTCTTCTCTCATCACCACAGCGCAGCCGTCTATCTTAGTAATTTCCATGGCGTTCCGCCGTTGGGGGTGTGTGGGTGCTGTTGACGTTGAAGGCCCGTCGGCGTCTGTCCGTCTGCCAGTCTCTGGGCCTCTGGGATAGGGTTGCCCCTCCACCAGACTCCCTCCACCAGAAGTGGCTGCGCAATTCCAATTGTGGGCGTGTGGGTGGCACACGTGTGTTCTCTCGCCGTCGGACTGTCGGTGTTGGTTGACTATGAGTTCTCTCTCTCTCTCTCTCTCTCTGTTGGTCTGTTGGATCGCATCCGATTAGAACGTGGAGCTCGTCTTTCGTTGGCAGTTTCCGTTCCAACGCCAACGCGCCAGACCGACACAAAAACAACCAACGAACCAACGCAGGGATCCAACAATCCAACAAACAAAATCGACGCCGTGGGGTCATGACTCGCTTGTCAACGCCATCGTCTCGCATGACGCTCGCGCAGCTCGTCGACTCGATCGAGAGGCTGCTGCAGGAGGAGCCAGACGTCCCACTCAAGGACAAGCTCAAGATCCAGTCACTGCTCGAGTGCGTCGTGGCTTGTGTGTGTGTGTGTGTTTCTCCGCTGTGTGGCGGCTGCTGAAGGACTGACATCCCTGTCGTAGGTCGTACGAGGTGGACATGACTGAGCTCAAGCGGTTCGCGCTCTTCGATCCGTCTCGCAACTACACGCGGAATCTCGTGTCCACCGACCACGAGACCTACGCGCTCATGCTCATCTGCTGGAACAAGGGCAAGTACAGCCCGATCCACGACCACCCGAGCGACGGGTGCTGGGTCAAGGCGATCCAGGGACACATCAACGAGGTGCGCTACGAGCGCCAGGGCACGCGGCTCGTGGAGACCGCCAACGTCGTTCTCACGCACGGCGTCACATACATGGACGACTCGCTTGGGCTGCACAAGGTCGGCAATCCGCGCGACGACCTGGACGCGATCACGATGCACCTCTACGCGCCACCCTACGAGAAGTGCCGCATTTGGTTCGACCCGAACGACGCAGACAAGTGCTCCGTCGCCGTGACCAACTACTTTTCCGAGTTTGGAGAGAGAGTCGAGCTGTAGCTGGGGACGCACGCATACGCTTGTTATCGCTTGATTATTGTGCCTCCCGAGCCAACCGACCAACCGCCCGTCCGCTTCCACTCGTTGATGGAGGCAGGCACTGAATGACGGGTCGCTGTGTTCTCCACTTTCTGTTCATGCGTCTCCAATCTGTGCGAAGCTCTGAATAAATATATTGCCATCACTTAACTACTCACGTCTCGCCCCCGCAGCAACGCTAGTCTTTCGCTTCACGCCTTCTTCGCTCGGAGCTGCTAGAACCATTGTGGACCCCAGCGGACGCGCCGTCATGACGCATGACGGGTCGTCCTGAGCGTGACGAAGCCGCTCCGTCGGTGCTGTCGCTTCGCGGGATCATGCTTTGCCACGTGCGGATATTGCCCTGCAAGTGGGTCATCACGAGATCGTATTCCTCGATCGTGAACGCCTCTCCTGCGGTCTCGAAGAGCGGCGTCGCAAGCAGCGTCAGGAATGTCACCTGGCTCTTGGGCAGATTCGCTTGCCGGCGATCGCACAGTGGGGAAATCGGCAGATTATGTCTCTCCTCTGCTTCGCCCTGACGGAAGAACTCCTCGGCGATGCGGTTCGCCCATATCTGATGGTATGCGAATGGCTTGGCCGTGTGACCGAGATCCGAGAGCATCAGCAGTGTCTCCATGACGAGCGACAGGTCGACGCCGCGGGTGTCGTCGGTGACGGCAAACTTTCGACTCTTCAACTTGGTGATGTGTTGGAAGTGCCGCGAGAGATCGGTCGCGAGCACCATTTGAATCAAGAGACGACGGATGTCGCTGCGTACGGTGGCGTCAAAGTGCGCGAAGATGTCGAACTTCTCGTGCGACAGGATGCGGTACAGCTCAGCGATGTGCATGCGCTCCAGCACGGAGTCGTCACTGTATGTGATCGCGAGCTTGGACCGCGTCGAGATGAGAAAGCCGTTGGAGACGCCCGGGTGACTGATGTCGTGCGACGCAGCAGCCACGAGTCCGACGAAAAACGTGGTGTCGTCGATGTTGAGCTTGAGCCGCCGAAGGTAGAAATGCATGTCTGCGACGACGGCTCCTGCATGACTGAGAGCAGCAGAATAGCGACTGAGTGAGACACGCGATCGCAAGACAGAGAAAAAAAAAGATGGAGCGGCTCGTACTTACAGGCAGTTGTGATAGGGATTCCGTTTGAAGTAGTGGTTGTCTACAGCTCCTGCGAACGCGACGAGCTTCTTCATATCCAGTCCAAGGCGTCCCACGAAATCGTTGATTTCCACACACGTGATCAAAATGGCTTGCAACGGCGCAGAGCATCGCTCGTCGATGTAGAAAAGATCGATGGCAAAGTCGTTGCACAGCGTATCAAAGAGCCACCGCGATAGCTCGTCGCGCTCCTCCGCGATGTCCTTTGTGAAGAACTTGTTGATGGCCTCGACTGCTTTGACCTCAGTCGTGATACTCTGGCTCAGTTTTCTCGACTGCGCTGTTCGCAACACGGTGTGTGTCTGCTTTTTAAAATTGGAGATCATACGATCGCTGAGTCGTCGAGATGAGGTTGCATCTTGCGCTGGCGGTGCCTCTTTGAACGCCATCATGTGCAGCCACCCTTGAACTTCCTCTTCATGCTCGGCGGTTGCCGGGTCGAACGAGACTTCAAAGAGGTCTTCGTTCGTGATGAGCGCAGTAATGATCTTGTCGATGTCTTTCTTCTCCGCCGGCGACATTTTCATTTTGATTTGACACAGCAGCCGAAGAATGTCGCCCATTTCGTAATGCAACTGGTAATTCAACTTGCCGGAGAGCTCCTCTTGCATGACAATGTTCTGATTGCTCAGCCGCCGGTTCTCGTTCATGAGCTTGCACGACGCGAGAAACTCCAGTCGGCACGAGAGCTCACCGTCCCAGACGCCTCGCGCGACCATGACGAGCAGTACGAGAAACACGACGAACCAGCTCCAGTGGTCCGACACATGTGGGAAGTATCTTGCTGACACTGCCGTGACGAACACAGCGAACTCGACCGCGATGACCAAGAAGTAGGAAAACTGCATCCGGAGCACACACGAAGAGAGCGAGAGCGTGACAAATAGCACGAAGTACAGTGTGTCGATGAATGGCACCCCGAGCGACACGAGCACTTGGCGATTCGAGGTGCTTTGAGACGCCGCGTTGAAGTCGCGAAGGTACGAGAGCTCCAACTCGGCACAGCCAATCGTTGCCAGCAAGATTGGCACTGTGATGAGCTGGTTAAAGATCACGAGGAGGAACTGCACTGGGTCGATACCGAGTTGGGTCCACACGAGTTCGCTCAATCGCACCTTCATGATCACAGTGATACAGAGGAGTGCGACCACGGAGAACACAGCCAGCAGGATAGCGATGATGGTGTCACTGATCCAGTGAATGCGTTGTGACGGCGTCTGCGTGCTGGTGGATGGCTCCACCAGCTGAGCAAAATGGCTCGAGGTGTTGCCCAACGCATCCAGGGTCGCGCTGGCGGTCATCGCGACGTTCAGCGCTATCATCAAGAGCATGTAGACCGTGAGACCGGTCTGCTTCGTGCGGCGGTAGTACAGCTGAAACGCGCGCTCGACGTTGGTGTCGAGGAAATGACAGCCGATCCAGTGGACCTCTTGGCGAATGACGATGTGCTTGTCGGATCCCGACGACCTGTTCGGCACGACTTGGACGGAGCGTTTGCCCATGATTGGGCGCGGCACGACGCTATCGATGGGCGTCATCACGCAGAGAGCGGAGCGAAACAGGCGAGCAAGAAAGAAAGGCACGACACAAGCGCTGCGCACCTCCGACACCCACCGATCCGCCGTGCCGAACGCTGTTTCAGCTAATAACGACTACCCCGTCGGGCGGCGCGGTTGCTCCGCCACGCCTCGAGCACGCGAGCGTTTCGATTGACAGTGACACCTGAAGTAGCCCTTGCTAGTCTCTCTGCACTGTCCCCGCTTCGGCGCTGGCGCGCGTGTGGCTATTTCAGCAGCAGAAGTCGTGCACTCGTGGCAGCAGCATGTGCTGCTGTGCCCCATTGAAGACGGTCGGTCTCGGTCGTTTCGTGCCTGTTCAAACGAACAGCAGCAGCTCAGCATGGTTTTTATTGATATGTCCCGCAAGGTACGATCTGAAAAGCAAGGTTGCTCGAATGTAGCCGGTTGTTTCAGCTCACCTCCCGTGGGACCGCGGCGGAGCTGCTCGGTCGCCCGCCGTTGCCGTCATCAGCATCATCGTCAGCAGCAACTCGACGCGACCTCGCTTCGCCTCGCGCGCTGTCCTGCAGACGTCCACGCCCGCGTCCACGAACCGCCGCTGCCCGTCATGAGCGATGATGAATGTTACTACAAGGTGCTGAATGTCGAGCGCACAGCCAGCGTCGAGGAGATCAAGAAGGCGTATCGCAAGCTCGCTATCAAGTTTCACCCTGGTGCGTTTCACTACTGTGATGTCCCGAGACCGACGACCCCGTGCACACGCCACGTGTCCACGCGCTTCTGGCTGGAGTTTGTCGCTTGCACTGCGCTCGCGCATTAGAGTCGCTGACGCTCATGTGTGTTTGTGTCCTATGTACTTGGACCGATGCCTGCAGACAAGAACCTGGACAACAAGGAGGAAGCCGAGGTCAAGTTCAAGCAAATCGGCGAGGTATTTGCTTCATCGCTTCTCTCGTTGCCGTCACCTGGATTGAATCCACGTTCTTGAAGGCGTATGCGGTGTTATCCGACGAGGACAAGCGCCGCCATTACGATCGGTTCGGCAAGGCCGGCGTCAATGGAGCGGCGGGCGGGGGACCGGGTGGTCCTGGTGGCGTGCACTTCGGTGGGCAAGATGCGGAGGAGATCTTCCGCGCGTTTTTCGGTGGTCAGGACCCGTTCTCCATGTTTTTCCAAGAGGGCATGCACCCTGGCGGCGGCTTTGGCGGCGCGCGCGTCCACGTGTCGCATTTTGGACCGGGATTCACGTTTACTTCGTTCGGCAACGACCCGCGCATGATGCGACACCGTATGCAGCATCGACAACGGTACGTGTTCTCACAAACGAGTACTTTCCAACATTTATGATCGATCTGATGACACTGACGCTGTCGTTGTTGCTGTGAAGAGGACAAAACGAGGGTGGGCAGGCCAGACCACAGGCAGCCGAGCCCGAGTCAAGGCTGCACATCGGGGGAGGAAACCTGCTGCTCATTTTCTTCCTGCTTTGGATGATGGGTGTGCCACTGAGCTATCTGTGGCTAGCTCTGATGCTCGCCAGCTACCTCGGTCTTGTCTAGTGTTGTCGAATTCACCATTGCACGTCGTAGCTGAAGTGTGACTCGAGTTTATTCCCCTTCCGTCTCTCTCTTCACTGTCAGCATTACTGCGGAGACAACATAGCGCCAGACAGACACCTGCTAATGCTCTCGGTGTGGCGTACAAGACACGTACTGCCTCACACGTTCGCGAGAGCAGCGTGTCTGCGCTGCGGCACGGTCAGCTGGCTGACAGATCAGCATCGCGGATGTGACTCGAGTGTCACAAAAGCAATTCATTGTTGTGATGACTGATTAGTGTGACTGATCGGAGATCCAATGCTGCTGGTGTTGGTGCTTGGGATAGCAGAACAGTACACTCTCATCAGCACTAAAACTGAAGTTGCAGGGAACATGTACTTCAGTTCTCAGCACAGTTGAGCGCACTAAACAATCTGGAGTTCCTCCGGTTGCTCTCGTTTCCAGCTCAAACGAGGAAGCACAAAAGCCCTTCACTTGCTCTCAACTGCATCCGCATTCTGTTTGTCGTGAAAACGCGGGCACTTGAAGAATCGTCAGAAATCCAGCACAACACGCCAAGCACCATCTCCTGTGGCTCCGTTCCACGTTGAAGTTCGCGAGCCACGCCACGTTTGTGCACGCTGTCACATGTAGGCCCGGATCTGATGACGAAGCGGTGAACGAATGGACGCATTTAACTCCATGCACAACGACGTACTGGTGTAGGTAGATCCCAACGCTTCCACCTCGCTTCTGATCGTACGTTGCCCAAACCGAGAGCAATCGCTGATGTGATGCAGTGACTGCCTGCAGTCTTTGCTGACGAGAGGAATCAGCTTTTGCCATCAAACGTGCAGTCGCATGGATCGTAGCCACGTTTGAGCCTTCATGTGCCGCGTCGAGAAACGCTGACTAGATTTTTTGTCGCTAGGATTCATGATGATGCGTGAGCGCGAACAAAAACAAAGACAGGAGCCGTTCGAACGTGACAGCATCAGTCACGACCAGTTGCATCTTCAGCTGGTGCTTGGGAGCGAAGCACCAGAGCGCAGTGATTGCGTCGGCCATCTTCAACGACTTCTATCCTGGCGTGTTGCCCATCGCTGCGACGTGCAGCCGCGCCTACGACGCAGCATCGCAAATTATTGGGCGCACTTCTAGGGAGAGCTGCCACCAACGTAGGAGAAGCGACGATTGAGGTCGCCACTTTTCGGTGGAGACTTCCGTCATTCTTCGACTTTCGTCCCAGCAGACATACCCCCTCCAGCAGGCACCACAACACGTTTCCGTTTGCCTCAAGTAGATCCAGACCGTCTTCCTCAAGATGTCCATAACACGCGCTGTCTTGACGGCACTGCTGCTTGGGCTGCTCGCTGTCGTTCAAGCTCAAATTCAAGCGCGACTTGACGACGGTAGCGGACTCCATGTCTTCTATCGAACATCTTGGGCTACTCCTTTCATCCACTACAACGACGGAGTTGTGTGGACGGCAGCTCCTGGGACACAGTTGACTCCAAGCAAAGACCGAGTGTACTTTCCGTCTGAAGCTGGTTGGTTTCAGTTTGATCTTGGCGCCTCTCGGTCGTCGCTGGAGTTCGTCTTCAACAACGGCATGGGTGTGTGGGATAACAACGGCGGAAAGAACTACAAGGCGACGTCGGCTGGTGCCTGGATTGTGACCAGCGCCGTCTCGGGCATCCTCCCAAATCCTCCTGTGCTGGTGAAATCCGCTAGCGGCAACAACCTCACTGTGCTCATTCGCACAGGCTGGACGACGCCATACATTCACTTCAATGCTGGAGCTGCGTGGACGACGCCTCCTGGACAGAAGCTCGCCCCAAGCTCTGACCCGTTGTTTCCTGCTGCAGCTGGCTGGTTCCAGTTTACTCTCTCTCCGTTTGGCACTGGCCTCGAGTTCGTGTTGAACGATGGCAACTCGCAGTGGGACAACAACGGCTCAAAGAATTACAAGATCACTGGGGCTGGAACGTGGGCAATCACCAGCTCGATCACGACGCCGCCGTATCCCATTCCACCGTCTCCCAGTCCAAATCCGCCGACACCAAGTTCAGGAGGGCCTTTGCCGACTGCTCCAACACCGACATCGGGTGCGCCACCGAGCCCAACGACACGACAGCCAACTCAGATGCCGACGCCAACGTTCCCAGCTAACTCGTGTGCCAACTTCAATGGCCAGGATTCTTGCGTCGGCAACAACGTCAACATGTCGCCGGATTCGGAGGCTCGTCGCTGGCAGACGCCACCACGCAACTCGACTGGATGGCTGCCGTCCTATCAGGATTACCGGTCGCTGCAGGCGTATGCACATGTCGTCTACGCTGGCGATCGACAGTCAGCCACGGTTACTGTACGCACGACTGTGAGAGTCCCCACGGCGACGTGCACGTACAGCTTCAACGGTGGCATCTCGACGTCGGCTGTCTTTCAAGTCGACTCGTCGCTATCGGCAGCGTTGAACATCATCGTGACATGTGCGAGCGGCGTCGAATCATGGACACTTGTCTTGGATCCAGTCAACTTCGTGTGGCAAAATGCTGCAGTTCCAACTGCCGCTGGACTGGAAGGTGGGCAAAAGGGGGCGATCGTAGATCTCTTTGGGTGGCCGTATCGTGACATTGAGAATGAATGCCGCGATTTCCTCGGGAAGGCTGGCTACCTCGGCGTCAAGATTAATCCGCCACAGGAGGCTGTCTTCACTGACGCGTGGCCTCAGGATGGCCAGCGCAACCCGTGGTATTTCGTCTACCAGCCAGTGAGTTACCGACTGTACGCTCGAATGGGGAGCCGTGCCGAGCTGCGCTCGATGATCCAGACATGCCGAGCCAACGGAGTGCGAGTTTATGCGGACGCTGTGGTCAACCACATGGTGGGCGGTGGTAACGATGTGAATCCCACGCACCGCAACAGCAACGGCGGGTACTGTGCACGCTGGGGACCCAAGTCAAGCACGGCCAAGTCACCGTACTATACAGCCCAGTTTGCCTTCGAGACGAACCCCCAAACCGGCCAGCGACCTGGTGCAGAATTTCCTGCCGTCCCGTACGGCCCCTCCGAGTTTCACTGCGAGCGCTCCTTGAACTCGTACACCGATCCATTGACTCTGTCGGCTGGCTGGCTTGAGGGACTGCTTGACCTCAACACGGGCAAGACGTCTGTCCGTGAGCGCATCGCACAATACTTCGTCGATCTTCTCGGAATCGGCTTCAGCGGCTTTCGTATCGATGCAATGAAGCATATTGGCCCAGTCGACACCGCCGCCATCATGGGGCTCGTCAATCAGTACATGGGTGGATCACTGCCGGACGATTTCTTGATGTGGGGCGAGGTCATTCTTGGTGGCGAAGCGCAGCTGCTTGCTTGTAATCCGTCGTCCGGATACAACTTCTACACCGAGTTAGATCAACGCTACGCTGCTGCTGGCATCTCAGCGAAGGATATCACCAAGCTCAAGATTTGGTCTTCCGACTACCCGAAGGAATTCCCAATCTGTGGCTCATGGATTCTTCCATCGACGCGATTCGTCGTGCAAAACGATGATCACGACCAACAGCAGCCTGGGTCATCATCGCGTGACATGGGAGACAGGGGCTCGGTGCTGGTGAAACAACGCGACGTCGCAGCGCATCGCAACTTCGAAGTCTTGCTCTTCAACCGACGTGATGGAGATTGGAAGATCAAGGTGGTACTCAGCTCGTACACGATTTTCCCTGACAACACGCCAGCGGGCTTCCCTGATGGATTGTCTGACTGCAGCGGTTTTGATCCGTCAGCGGGCCAGACGTGCACACGCAGTGTTCCATACGAACGAGCGTTTCGCGCTGGGTCGTGCGGCTACACAGTGGAGGGTTTCTCCACGGTTGGCAAGTACACTCGAGTCCACCGCGACTTGGCCATCGTGAACGCGATGCGCAACTGGGTTGGTTTGCCTGCTGTTGCTAGTAGTGACGTCGGACTGCCGAATACCTGCTAGGTCATCGGAGGCCGATTGCTTGATTGGTTTTTGCTTCATAGACTCTTCAAGACAGTCGCTTGGTATACATAATTCATGCAATGAGTATGGTTTCTCACAACCTCGAGTACTGGCGCACTCGAGTCAGGCGAAGGTTGTTCGTGTATGTGACAACACCGTCCACAACAACGAGGACATCATTCTCGACTGTCCACAGGCGATACAGTAGACGTGTGGACCATGCTAGCACTGTCACGAGACAGTTGTAGAATGTTGGTACCACGCGAAACTCAATGATATGACCAAACACACGAGCTCGCCACAGCAAACGATCAAAGATCTGCGTCGATCCTTCTGCGAATATAAGCAGGTACACAATCACTCCGCTGGATGCGAAGCACAGCGAAAATATCAATGCCGCGAATCGGACGTGGAACCCGAGCAAGTGGCGAGCGGGTGGTGTCAAGGCATCTACACACAAAACCCAGTGAATCCATAGCCACGATAACAGCACGACAGTGCACCCGCTGTGCCAACGAAAGAAATCACAGATGCTGACGTGAACTAGTGTGGTTTGCACGGACGTAAAGAGAAAATCAAAAGAGGTCACAAGGCGTCGAAGCACAGCGCGCTGATATAATGCCACGCATGGAGCGCAAAACAAAACTGTCGAAAGAAGCGCAAGCGTCTGAAAAATGGGAACTGGGGCTGCATAAAACCACCACGTGTCAACGGGCGATCCGACGACACTAAGCACGGGAGCGATAAATCTTAGACACCCAAACAACAAAAACACTGCTCGTCGCTTCATCATACGGTTCATCCAAGGAACAAGCGTCAGTTCGGGGTCGATCGTTGGTGTCGTCATCAAATACTTCATCTCCTGAATAAACGGGGCACGAGGTCCGATCGTTCCCTGCCTCAAGCCATTTAGCAAGCTGGAGGCAGCCACTCTATTGTACTTCAGGATACACCGATAACTCAAACAGGTAATTTCGATCGTGCGCTTTTTCTGTCGGAATGCTCGAATCGCCCTTGACACATTTCGAGCAAGCAACAGTGCGACCGTGATACCTCCGCTTGACATGACCGAGTCTGCCGGAAGCCGATGAGTCTTGTACGTAATTAAGTCAAACTGGTGAAGATCATCAACGACCTCGAATCGATGTAAATGACCCACAGGATGCACGATAGAAACGTCGCCATCGTCTTGATGCGAACACCCCGCAAGTTCGCGTCGATGAAGATGTCGGGGAACAGAAGCATCCATGTCGTGATGAGTGGCGCGCCGCGGAAGCCCTGAAGCTGAAGGCACACTACAACGCACGTAGCACCTGCTGCAACAGAGAAGAACCAGAAGTCGTACGTCCGCATCATGAGCCGGCACACGTCGTAGCGGAGAACGGCGATGGTAGCCAGTCCTGCGGGAAGTTGAAGAAACGTCGGGCCGATCGCAAAGATCGTCCCGATCACTGGTGGTGCCAGAAACACCGGCGGCGCAGTAGCCATGCCGATCAAATGAACCACGAGCCATAGTTTACGATAGCTTGCACATCTCCGAAGTCGGTGATACCACTTGGCGCTGAGGAATCGCGAGCGCAATGAGATGGAGAGGTTGAGAACAGGCAGAGGCGCCGCCGGAGTGAGCTGGTAGCGCGTGTCCGGCGGGACGATCTCAGTAGTGGAGCGACTGCCTGCTATCGGAACGACGGTGCTGGACGTGAATGTCGTCGCCATGAGACTCGAGAGAGGTAACTCGTCATGTCGGCGTTGGCATCAGCGGGACATGCTTCAACATGGACGAGTCGGAAATAGACAAGGGCAAGAAGACCAACACTCCGAAAATACCGGTATTCAGCGGTAAGATACCACTGGTCGGTGTTTGGTGTGCAGTACACCCTTTTCCAGCAACCAGACCCTCCAGCCTCCTCATCTTGGTGGAACGAACGCCCGAACTCCTCGACAACGGGAGCTTGTGGTCGATCGAGTGACTGTCTATCGATGGGTGGCTCGTCACGCTCAAGCGGCAGCGCTGTGTGGGAGGGCCACGCGGAGCTGCAGCAGGCACTCGAGGGGCTGGCGACCGCGAAAGGCACCTCTGCGAACCGCGTGAAAGCGGTGGCGAACGCGGCGTTCCATTATGCCAAGGTAAGTGGTGGCTGGTAGTATGAGAAGCTGCTCGACCATTTCGTTTCTTCGACGGATCATCTAATGTTGTGGCCGGCGAATGACGACGGTCTCTAGGACTACAAGCGAGTGGTTCATGACATTGAGATCTTCTTGTGGAAAGCTGATGTGGAGCATCGACTTGCAGGTGAGGATTTATCGAGGGGGCGCCATCGCGCGAGTCGAGTGAGATAGGTTCATTGATGTCTCTCTGTGTTTTCTATGTGTAGCGCTTTATGCGATGGATGCGATTATGCGACAGGTACGACGCGCTTGACGACCAGGTATTCGTTTGACCAAGTCGATGATTTTTGTGTGTTCGTTGGTGTTCTGTAGTCACAAGCAAAGCTTGGCGCCAAAGATCCATTCGTGAAGCGCTTCTCGCTTCACATGAACAATACTGTGAGCGCTGTGAAGAAGATCCCACCAGAGTCACAAGACAGCGTCCGCCACGTTATCGAGGAATGGCAATCGCGTGGATACTACACGCCAGAGCAAATCGAAGAAGCAGGAGGTCACGCGTATTCCATCCGCAATGGCAAGGTGCGCATATTTGTTTGTTAACGAAGTCGAAAAGATCAACTTGTCAGCTGACACAAATGCAATGCAAATCGACGTTAGACGTCATCTTCAAGCCGCGGTAGTCCGACAAAGGGAGACGCGGCATCCAAAGAGAAGCTTGCGTCGCTACTCTCTATCATCAAGAAGCAGAAGGAGATGAAAGAAAATACCGACATGCCTCCCCAACAGATCGACCCTGCTCCATCGAGACTTCCGCAGCCTCTGCTGCCAACGCCGGAGCGCCGCGACGACAGGCGACCGGCTTCACCCGACCTGCGGGCGAGGTACAACTCACCACCAAGCAGTACGCGTGCCCGCGGAAGATCAAGCTCTCGAGATGACAGCAGCGGGCGGTACGATAGGCGAGCTGCTTCTCCTCGATCCCCACCACGGGGTCGGTCTCGACGGGACTCCGATGACAGAGGAGATTGGAGCGATCCGCGAGACTCTAAGCGACCTCGTGGTTCGCGTTGGGGTCCACCCCGCAGCGGTGATGCCAATGACCGAAACCCCGTACCTGATGTAGCGCGTGGGGGGCCTTCAGATCGGTACTCTCGGCATGGTGACCGCTCACCCCGCAACCGATATGATACAGCTCCAACAGGATATGGAACTAATCCTTCACCACCTTCCTATCGAATGCCACCGCCGCCAAACTACGCTGGTAGCTCGCAGGGCGGCGTCTTGGGAGGACAGCCATCTCGAGGCAGTGACCGACGATCGCCACCACGCGAACGCCGCTCCGATCGGGATCGCTCCCCGCCTCGCCGGTACGATGGTGGCGACGATGGCCGACGCATGATGTCCGAGACACGCGACAGCCGCTACAACCAAGGAATTCCCGGCGACTCGTACTCAGGCGCCCGCTCCAGTGCGAGCGGCATGCAAGGCACGCGCTCTTACGATGATCAGCTTTCAGCACGTCCTAGCTCTGGATCTGGAGCCAACGGCGACAAGCCGCCTTCGTCGTCGGGAGAGGTGTGTCGAAAGTTCTTGGCGGGACGTTGCACCTTTGGTGATCGATGCTGGTACGCGCTGAGTCTGTGTATTTGTGAATACACTCGCTGTGCCATTGCTGCTATGCTTTGCAGTGTGACGTGGCACAGTGATACGCGTTCTGTGTCTTCAAGTGGCTAAGTTTGTCTTGACATTGTCCACCGGTGATGTCACCCGAACAGGCACATGCATGATCAACAGGCGACAAGCCGTGGACCACGCCATGATTCTGACAGCTCTCGACGCGACCAACCGACCAGGTAGTCAACCTTATCGTGTCTTTGATCGTGTCGATCAATCTGACGTCCCAGTGTTCGTCTGATCAGCTATCAGCGAGACGATATGGCGGCGGACGCCCGCTCTCGCTCTCGTGATGTGGATGGAGATATGCGCAGCTCACGATGGTCAGCTCGGAAAGACAACGCCGCGTTACCCCCAGCAGTCCACACGCAGCGTCGAGAGTCATGTGAACAACGATGGCTCGGGTAGCCGTAGCGGGAGCATGGGTGTCGCGACAAATGGAGTCTCCTCTTCGATGCCATATCAGTCCAGCTATAGCATGTATGGGCACGCAGGCACAGGCGACAACCGAAGCGGTCTGGCTTCGTCTGCCCCGCCAGCAGCGTTCCCACCCAGCTCAGCCAGTCCCGGACGCTCGACCCAAAGCCCCATGCGAGCCACAGGTTATTCAGCGGCGCCAGGAGTTCCGGGAGGCAACGCCGTTCCCGTGATGCCTGCGGCACCTGTGCCACCGGCTGCTGAGCCTGTTCAAGTGTCTCGGCCTCGTGCTGAGTCCGCTGAAGATGACGACGGCGGAGCGGCAGGTCCCGAGTTCACGCTTCAGTACGATGATGAAGATTGAGCGACGAGCTCCGTATCCTCACGTTAAACAGACGAAACTCGAGTTTTCACACGTTAGGTGTGCTTCTAACCAAACGTTTTAACATACGATATTGTCGTATCTGGAGTTTTGTGGTAGTGTCTTCCACGGCGAATCACCATCTCATGTTCAACTTCATGGAGGTGGACGACGACGGGCAACGAGGCCTTTTGCGCATGATGGAAGCGCCGAGCGAGTGCTCAGGCGCGCAGAGCAAGTCGATTGATTGGAGAGGACGCGTCGTGCGCATGCTCTTGGCGATCGTGTTCGCACTTGGCGTGATGAATCTAGCCGTCGTGCCGTTCGCGCGACCCGAAGAATCTCGCGCGGTTGCCGTCTCTCGAACGGACAACATCACGCACCACTTCGCGACGAAGACCGTGTATTGGGACCAGCGAGAGCGAGCTGATCGTGGTCGTCAGCTACGGGTTCCGCGTGCGTTTGTGGCCGCGAGCTCGATGGAAAGGACGCGCGACAACGCCTCTAGCGTCCGTCTCATTCAAACACAGATCATCGCTCGCCATGGGATCAGGTAGGCGTCGAGTATGTCGAACATGTGTGCATCAACAGCCTCATTGATTGATGGCAGATACCCAACATTCGGTGTGATTACGCACATTCAGTCGCTGCTGAAGAAGCTTTCGTCTGCTGGAGTCGCGTTGCCGACGTGGTTGCACAACTACACTCTTCCGTACGACACCACAGATGCGGGCGAACTGTCGGCGGCTGGAGTAAGGGAGATGGAGCTACTAGCGAAGCGTCTACTACAGGCCCATGCATATCACTCGACCAAAGCGGTGTACCAGTCCGCAAGGTTCACGCTGGTACACACCCACGTCACGCGGACGAAGGCATCCGCCGAAGCGTACGCTGCAGCGATGACTTGTTGACGCGCATTGTGCTGACATGAGCTGTGAGTGAGCACAGCTTCGCGCGAGAGTACTTTGCGAATCCGTCGGACGTTCACTACGTCGAGCATCCGAAACACAACGTACGTGCGTGTGGCATCCCCATATTGTCGTGGTTGCTTGCCGCTGACCGCATGGATCACGAGAACAACAGGATCGAGTGCTCCGTTTCTTTGACATGTGCGATCGATACCAAGTTCAAGTCAAAGCAAACAAGAGCGCTATCCACGAGATGACTGCGTTTGCACAGTCCTCGAAGATGCAGTCAACCGCAAAGCGGCTCCACCAGGCGTTGCACATCGACGGCGCACAGCACACCGTCGACCTATCAACGACCGACATTGAAGCGGCGTTTGCTGCGTGCGCGTACGTTTGTCTGGTTGCCGATCCTTTGAGACTCACGATTCACACTGCACCTCCTGCTGATATCTTCCCGCCAGATTTGACATCGCGCTGTTCGGAAACACGCACAACTGGTGCGCGTTGTGGGGCCGCGAGATGGTCGAGATGCTCGACTACTTCGACGACCTCCGAGCTTTCTACCAGCTTGCCGGCGGCTATCCCATCAACTACGAGATGTCGGCAGTGCTTCTCCAAGACGTCTGGGCGACGATTGAGGCGCGTGTCAACGGGTCATCTCCTCACCACTTTGCGACGTTTCGGTTCGCACACGCCGAGACCACACTGCCACTGATGACGCTGCTGGGATTTGGGCGAGTGCCGGTGTCCTCAATGACTGCGAGCGCGACCGTAAGAGACATTCGTGCACGTGGTTTTCGTACCTCGTCGTTGGCTCCATTTGGTGCCAACATTGAGTTCCGACTCTTCGAGCTGTCGGATGGCAATGAGCGCCGTAACGATCAAGCCAGCAGTCAACAAGAGCGGTTCCTCCTTCAAGTGCTCGTCAATGAGAGAGATGACGTGGTGATCTCAGGCTGCGCTGACGTTCGGTGTCCCTTAAGTACGCTCGAGCGTCTGTGGCGTCCGTTTTTACGTGACTTCAGCTTTGACGAGCAGTGCCGCGTGTGACATTCAAATTGGGGCAAGCTGGTTTCGACGACGGCGACAGGGAGAACAGCCGCCACTTCGCTTGGTCGGTTGTGCTGCCATGTATTTCAAAACAACGGAAGGAGGGTTGATCCTCAAGAGTCTAGTTCTCCGTCAGTCGTCCATGCATGCGGTGATGCTGTTGAATGGTGGAAGAGATTCGCGTCTCTCGTCATCGTGCCCGAGAAACGCCATTTTTGAACAATATCATTTTCTCGGGCTCCATATGCCCAGGTCAACCGAATAGAACACGTCACAGCCGTATGGTATGGTGAGGTCCATCCGACCCGCAGATGGCAGTGAAGCAATCCGATAACGGGTGGGGCGGGATCTCGAGCTGGAGAGAACTAGAGCGACAGATAGAGATGGATGCTCGCGTCCTCTCCACCGCCTCGCGTGGTTCCTGTGGACACGACCGCGGTGCCTCACTCCACAGAGATCTCACTTGCATTCTTTCCACGTCCCCATCACTTGCTTCCAACCCTTCATCATGACTCGCAAGATCTCGGTTGTGGCCGCTTTCCTCGCTGCGGTGCTGTCCTCCATCGCGGTGGGCTGCGCCGTCGCACAGGACCCTCCGTTCGCCGACACGACGTACAGCTTTCCCCGCGTGATCTCGTCCTCGGACCCCACGGCGTTCCAGTCGCTGTCATTTGTCCAGCAGGCGACGCGCTCCATGTTCGACCGACGCACCAACAGCTTCAGCAACATCAATGCGTTCATCTTCCGGGCAACGTACAAGGACCGCGAGCCCGTCGAGGTCGCAGTGAACCCCGAGCTTGGCAACCAGGATGCGACGCAGAAGCACGCGCAGTACTACGCGCAGGAGCTTGGACGCCTGCCGCTGTTCCTGCGCCGCGAGGTTGACGGGCTCCACATCCAGGGCGGAAAGCAGCCCTTCGGTGGTGGTCGCAACGTGCTGATCCACACCGAGGAGGGCGAGTTCTACAAGACGCGCGACGTGCTCAATGAGATTCTCGGACACGAGTCGGGCCATGCGCTGGACCCGAAACTGGCTACGAGCCCCGAGTGGGTCGCTGCCCAGAAGCAGGACGGCCGCTTCATCTCGACGTACGCCAAGAACAACCCCGTGCGCGAAGACGTCGCCGAGTCAGTGAACGCGTACATCGCGGTGTACGTGCATCCGGACCGCATCACGAAGGAGCAGCGCGACACGATCATGAAGACGATCCCTGCGCGTCTCAAGCTGCTGCGTGAGAAGCTCGGGGGCACGCGGCGCATGCTCCGTGTCGACGCGTAAATGTGTGTGTGCCACTGGCCCACAAGTGTAGCCATGTTGACAGCGGGAGAGCTGCAGTGCTGATAAATGTCTGATGCACCTGAGTCTGATTCATCTATGTCGTGATCTCCTCGTTGTCGGTCGGTGTCTCTTCGTTCCACCCATGCGGGTCTGAACCGACCGAATGCTGAGCGACGCCGTCGCGGGATCTTTACAGGGCAAAGCACTGGAGCTCCAATGGATCGATATCCGTGCGCTAGACGAGAGGTGGCGGGCGACGCTTTTGCCCGCAGCTTCCACGCTGTCCTCGCCTTCGATGCAGGCGCTGGTGCTCTCGGCGACGTGGACTCCAGCGTCCTTGGCGCCTCCAAGCGAACATGTTCTGTCGCTGCCGACAATGTCGCTAGAGGATCCCCAATGGACCCTTCAGGCAGACAGTGCTGAAGAAACCGCGCCCCACGCCTTCCGTATCCTCCTCCCGCATCGATTGATCGTGGCGCTCAGCGGCTCGTATTCGAATGAGCTCTTCAGTGTCAAGCTGACCCTTCGGCCTCAGCAACACGCCGCCTGGACGCTCTCGTGCCGTCTCGCGCTCAATGCCCTTGCCACGCAGCTCGCTTCAGGAGCTCGAACGCGTGTCGAAGTTCCTGTGTTCTCAAGGGGCGAGCAGGTCGCTGTCGGTCGTGCCACCATCACCGTCGCCGTTGACGCTGGTTCGTCACCACTGATGAACGAGGTCATCTTGGATCGTAAACCTTCCAAGCTCGAAGTGAATATCCTTCAGGTCAAGACATCGCTACCAAGCGACATCATCGGTGCTTCAAAGACCGTTGCATTGCGTGTGTGGCTCTCGGGGGAGCCTCGAGACAACGCGGCCAAGTCACCGCCGTTCGTCGTGACGGCTGGCGAACAGCAGCACGGAGTCACGCTCAGTGCGTCGCTCACGTCTCAAGATGCAATGACTGATTTCTTGTGCGTTGCGATTGAAACGGTAAACACAAGTGAGAGACACGCGATGCTTGCAATCGCGCAATGCGCCTTGCCGTCCACAAACTGTACGCACGAAGCGTGGACCGATCTCCATCTCGTCGTGAACGACGACAACGAGATGGAAACCGTTTGTGGCGCCGTTTTTCTTTCGCTCCAGTGTTCCCCGGTTCATGTTAGTGAGAGCGCTCCCTCCTCCGAGTTGACGGCGGTGTCATTGCTGGCTGAGACGACTGCGAGAGCAGCCAAAATCGACACCAAGATCGTGCGGGGCAGCGTTGAGATCGAGCTGCGAGAGGCCAGCGCCAGTGACGACAAGGGCCGCGACGCGTTTGTCCAACTTGAGATCTCGCACAGTCGTTGGTCGACTCGGTCTGCTGCTGTGCGTGTCGCTAGCGACGGGTCCGCTGTCTGGCACGAGACATTCCGCGTTCCAATCGTGTGGTCGACGACCGATCGCGTCGTTCCCTCGTTGAGCTGCGACGTCATTAGCGTTTGTGAAGAGGAAAGATCCAAGCTCGTGAAGAAAGCGAAGCAGCTTCCTCGAATCGCGGTATCCGCAGTCGGTGCCTCCGATCGTCGACGAGGTACCACGGTCATCGATCTTCCTGTCTTCTTCGCGCATGCCAACGAGTGGGCGACCGTAGCTCCGCGACTCAAGATGCAGAGCAATGAGCAGGTCAGTCCACAAGCTTCCAGTGCTGCATCGGAGCTGCAACTCAAGATTCGGATTCGGTTTGTTCATGATAACTTGTCCGCACCTCGCGACGAAGATTCAGCGCTTGCTTCCTCGAGAGACGTACACGGGCACCTTGCGTTCTCGTGTTTCAAGGCGACAGGAGCATTTCTACAGCGCATCCAGTCAGCCACGCAGCAAACTGAGCTGCGTCTTGGGGTCATCGATACTCGTGAGCAAGAGAACAACGTACTCGCTTCCAAAAGGTACGTGGACTCTCAGGCGGAAGTGTATAGGAGACCAAACTTATTGGAAGTTCCGTAGCATCAAGGGACTCGCTCAAACAGACGCAGCGACTGGAGCGACGTCGCGTTGGGAGGACGAGAGCCTGGTGTGGACACTGCACGAAGCTCAATGCAAGGCCTCTCCGTTGCTGTGGCTTCGCATGCAAGACGCCTCCTCCGGCAGCGTCGTCGGAGAAGTGTGTGTTCCTGTCTTCGCTAGTATGCTTCACAGTCGACACGTCGTCTCGTTCAGTCTCCCGATTGTCAGCGATCGTCGCACTGCAGAGAGCGACTCTCATGATAATTTGACGCCAGCTCGTCGACCCACTAAAGCGTCATTAGCGGGTACTCGTTGGCGACAGGGGACGCTGACGTTCGAGATGCAGTTCATTGACGGCGTGCAGTCGCAGTCTCGACAGCGCCGCTTGCATTTACTGGTGCATGAGCTCGACCAATGGCGAGGCACCGCAATCCCCTCACTGTGCCGCATGGTCACATTCCGCGTCACACTGAACGATTCCTCTTCATCAAAGGAACTCTGGAGCTCCAAAAGTGCCGTGCCAGTGCAGGTGCCGACTCATGATGATCACTTTTCTATCGAGCAGTCCATTGATCTCAGCCCAGCGACGGCTGCGATGGACGATGACGCTACCAAGAATGTGCTCGTGATCCAGTTGCACGACGTTCAAGGCATAGTGCTGAGTCACGCGATGGTGCATCTACGCGGTGGATGGAAGAAACTGCTTCAGCGAGAGAAGAACGCGTGGCATAATCTCTATGGGACCGAGTCATCAGGACAACGCAATGACGAATCGAGTTCGCGTGCTGGAGCGACTGTCGGTCGAATTCGGGTGAGTATCATCGAGAGAGATCCTGTCTTCTCAAGAGATAACTCAAACGAGCCGACGGTATGCACTGAAGACGTCGTCAGTTGGTTGTTGTGTGAAATCGTGACAGCGATGCAGACGTCTTCGTCTCTTGTCGATGCAGAAGCATGGATCTCTGTGTGTCTTGACGGCTCTAAGGCAGTCAAAACGTTACGAAGCACTGCTCGAGAGAAGGATGGTACCATCGTGTGGCAATGGCGAGATCCGTGCCTGATGATTCCAGTGCCGAAGTCTAGAGTCTCGCCGACGGCTCTGGAGCTCGTGTTCTCTGCTCGCGTGAACGGCACCGAAGTCCATTCGACGGCCGCCATGCTTTCGGTCGAGAATGGAGCTTCGGTGTCTCGCGAGGAATGGCTCACGCTCGTGTCACCGATGCCGAACGACCCATTTCCGATTCACGTCAGCGTTCGGTTGCAGTCGTTTGCAGCTGACCCTGGAACACTTGTTACTCGAGTGGATCAAGCATTGTGGCTCCGCTCGCTTACTGCGCTCTCGGTACCTATCAACGCCGTGCTACTTCGACTGACGCTGCGAGCGGGGCAGCAGCCAGCGCTTTCCTCCGCTGTCAGCGCCATTCAGCCATTCGGGATAGCATCTGCACCATCTGATCCGCTTTATCGGCTCAACAACACCGTGGTTCAGCTTCCCGTTCACGTACGCAGCGCCCTTTGTCGACCTCCAGAGCTGCTTCTCCAATTGATGTCGACCAGCGCTGTGCTCGGGGAGCTGTGTCTCGGAGAGACAACGGTAGCGCTGCCGTCTCTAGTGCATGACGTCCGAAGTTTGATCGAATCGACAAGATGGCTCACGCTGCTTGCACCACACGAAGGCACGTCAGTGACCCCAACTGCCACGATGAAAGTCTCCTTCCTGTGGCGTCAGGACGTCGCAATAGGCGACCGAATGGCAACACGCGACACAGCTGCCAGCACCAACGCAACGTCATCGCTCTTCTCGGACTATGGAGAATGGCAACGTGCGAGTGTTGCAGTGTTCACGATCTGGAAAAAGCTTTTCTACACATTGGACGAGGATCGCAGTGGTCGCATTGACCTTCACGAGTTTCGAACGCTATTTGCCGAGCATGCTGACGGTAACAACGTTTGCTCATTCTCATGGGGTGGATGGAGGCTCATCCATTTTACATCTTGATTTTTTGTCTCGTGTGTTATGGTCTCAGTCTTTTCCCGTACGAGCGATGGCGCATTGCTCTTCCGAATCCTGATGAACACGGACGCAGTCAACGCTGCTGTGACGCCCGCAGCGTTGAGTCAATTGTTTCAGGATATGGATGTGAACCACGACAAGGTGACGTTCTCTTGCGTTCGGAAGTAGTATGCTTGCCAACACGACACGTCTCACGATTCTCAAATTGCTTTGCAGACTGTCGAGTGGAGCGAGTACATTGCTTTCTTGCAGCGACGACTCGATCTGGTCGCTCCTTCACCTCCAATCGCTTCATCAACGATTGCTAATCCTACGTCCATCAAGCCCCCAAGACCAAGTGACTTGATTGCGGTGCCACCGTCTGCACCTGCAGCGGCTCCAATAGAGCGAGAACGACGGCGAAAGCGCCGCGAAGATCCGCACGCTTCCGCGTCTGCTGCATCAGCACCGATTGAGCAGCGGAAGGTCGCGTCTGTCCGTCGACCGGAACACATTAGCGATGACTCGATCACCGAGTCACTCCAAACCAAAGTCGTTTCCCTGGAGACTGCGCTGCAGCTCGAGCGACAGCGGAATGCTCGACTTCGAGAAGAGCTCGCCGCTCTCCAACGCGAGCACTCAGCACTGCAGCGCGTCCAAGAGAAAGCGCGTGTCCAGGAAGAAGTGACCCGCGATTTCCTACGCTCAGCGGTTGACGAACATGACGCGCGTCGCCGCGAGCGGGACGCAACTCGCCAGCGCCACGTCGCAGCATCCATCGTGCTGCAGTCGAAACTCCGCATGCGGCTGCACCAGAAGCGATTTCAAGCGCTCAAGTGGCAGCGCAACGCGGCTGCGGTTCGCCTTCAGTGCTGGTTCCGCCAGCGTCGCGCCCAGCGAGAGCTCTCGATACGTCAAGCGGCAGCTCGCGAACGCCAGCGCAGGACAGACGCTGCTCGATGTCTCCAGCGTGCTTTGCGCCTGCACGCGCGTCGCCAAGAACGTCAGTTGTTGCGTACAGCACGGGATGTCTCAGCGACACTACTGCAGGCGCTTGTGCGACGGTATCAGGCGCAGCGTCGATGGCGGCAGCAACGCTCAGCGGTCTGGCGGTTGCAGTGCTGGCTCCGTCAATGGCTCGCGCGGCGGGCGAGGCTTCGGCTCCGTCTTGCGCAGTGTCAGCTGCGGCGATCGCTTCGCATGTGGGTTTGTCAGCGACGATGGAGACGGCAGTGCGAGAGTGTTCGACGCCTCCAGCGCTGGTGGCGCGTCACGCGACTATGGCGAGACGAATGGCTAGAGAGAGAAGAAGCCGCACTGTGTCTTCAGAGTCTCTGGCGTGGGCTGCAGGTGCGACGGCAGCGCATAGAATGGCTTGACGCAAAGGTAGAAGTGGCAAGTGAAGGCGACGACGAAGAAGTAAACGAAGAAAGAGACGAGGAAACGGCAGTAATCTGGGTAGACAACGACGGTGATGCATGCAGCGCTCCCCCTTGTGATCTGGATAGTGAGGAGGAAGGCACAGAGGGCGCTCTGAATGCTATATGTACAACAGGAGAAATCGCACCAGAAACGAAGGAAGTGGTGCTGGCTGTTCTGGAGACACTGGAGGCTGTTTTGAAGGACGTCTATCGAGATCTCACGCGAGTTGACTCTGAGACAACGACAGAGCAATGCGAGGTCATCGACACACCAGTGACTGCAACAACGCAAAACGACGACGACAAAGACGTTGAGAACCATTCAATTGACTCAGCGCAGAAAGGAGTAGATATCGATGGCTTGCAAGATGTTGAGAGCGTTCTCATGGACCTAATTCACGAGATTGAGCGGAAGCACGACGTCGTTGTCTACGAATCGTCCGATGGTGCAAACATCGACAGTTTTGCAGACGCAAGCCAAGGTACACACACAACAATTGATAGCACAGACAATGACGCCTCAGCTATCTCACTGTCTGCGTGCGACGGTGAAAACCAATTTGAGGCGGTGCATGATGTTCTGAGAGAACTTATGATCGCGATTGAGGACGCCATGGATCAGCAGCACTGCGGAGCTGCGCATATCGAGACCGAGTCAGATCAATTGGTGGCGACTGAATTCAAAGGCGACAGTGCAACTCCAGTCGTAGCACAAGTCAGTCAAGCCATCCCAGACGATGAGTCTCTCCTCCCAGTCTCCGATGAGGTGTCTGCGGCTCTTGACGCCCTCATCGCATCCATCTCGAGCACCGAGTTCACCTCTCAAGGCGACGATTCTCATGCGAAGGCTGCAACTGAGCTTGACGTGCCTGGCGCATCGGAAGCTCATAGCGACTCAGCCTCCGAACACGTGGATATTGAGAGCGACATTTGTGTCATACAGCAGTTTCCCATCGACGAAAGACCAAGGGATCACGCCGTCACAGAAGAGGCTAGCAGCGCTTCATCGCTCAACAGCGATGCAGACTTTGCGCTGCCAGAGAGCGCGAGAAGTGCCACCGATTCCTCGCTCTTTGGTCGTGTCGACAACAGTGAGGGCGACGCGCTCTCGGACGACGAGTCGATGGACGATCGCGACAGTGTCGCGTCCGCCGATCTCCTGCTGGAAGCAGGCGAAGTCGCTACGTTCGCGAGCGACGCGCTGCAGCCAACGACGACACGACGAACGTCGCGACAGTCGTCCAAGCGGCAGTTTGCCAACGCATCGGCGCGACGAATAGACAGCGAGCGCTTGCTAGCAGACGTGAAGAAGCTCACAGCAAGTGACGACGACACGCTTCAAGTGTAATCAAAAAGAGAGTGTGTAGATTCTACGTCGACTACTGTAGTAGTTGGTGCTTGCTCGCGATGCGTGTATCAGTGGCGAGGCACCGTCAGTTACTCAGCGTTCAACTCGGTCGCCTGATTGAGTTCCGCTTCCATCTCGACGTTTGCCTTGAGCTGCGCAGTCCACATGCGGTGGTAAATGCCACGCAACGTGAGCAGCTCGTCGTGCTTGCCACGCTCTGCGATCTCTCCGTCACGCAGCACGAGAATCTGGTCAGCGTTGCGGATCTGTAGACATCAAAAGTAGTCAGTCATGCGCTCATTAATCGCTGAAAAAAGGAGATCAACGCCAATGAACGTACCGTCGAAAGGCGATGAGCGATCACCATCATGGTGCGGTTGGACTGTAGGCGGTTCAACGCAGCCTGGATCTCGCGCTCCGTGACAGTGTCCAGTGCCGATGTCGCTTCGTCCAAGATAACAAACGGCGGGTCCTTCAACAGCGTACGCGCAATCGCGACTCGCTGCTTCTCACCACCAGAGAGCTTGAGCCCTCGCTCGCCGACCTTGGTGTTCCATTGCTCGGGGAGTGACATGATGAAGTCGTAAATACGCGCCTGCTTGGCGGCCGCCACGATCTGGTCAAACGTGGCGTCGAGGTTGCCGTATTTGACGTTGTTGAGGATGGTGTCGTTGAAGAGCACAGTGTCCTGCGGAACGATACCGATCACCTGGCGAAGCGACTGCTGAGTGACCTCGCGAATGTTCTCGTGGTTCACGAGGATCTTGCCAGCGTCGCACTCGTAGAAACGGAAGAGCAAGCGCGAGATCGTCGTCTTACCGGCGCCGGTTTCGCCCACGAGCGCGGTCGTCGTCCCGCGCGCCATCGTGAACGACAGGTCCTTCACGCCAGAGCCCTCGCTTTGCGATGGGTAGTGGAAGTACACGTGGTCAAAGCGCACGTCGACGCCGTTCGCGCGATCGTAGTCGCAGATGCGCAGCGGCCGCGCATTCGGGAGATCCATGATATCGGGCTCGACCGAGAGCAGCTCGCTGAGCTTGCGCATGTCGACCACCGAGTTGATCACCATGTTGTAGATCGTACCTAGGAACGACAGTGGCTGGAAGAGGTTCGCGAGGTAGACTGAGATGGCGACAAAGCCACCAATATCAATGCGGTTCGACACGACATGCGGCACCGCAAGCCCGAGCGCAGCGAGCGTCGTCGCCTGAATCACGACCGCCTGGCCGCCGTTGAGAATGCTGAGCGACGCCTGCACCGACACCGAGTAGCGCTGGTACTTTTCAATAACCTTGGCGTATGAGTCGACCTCGTAGCGCTCGTTCGCAAAGTACTTGACTGTTTCGTAGTTGATGAGCGCATCCGTCGCCTTGTCGTGGTACTCATTGTCGTGCTTGGTCGACGCCTCGCGGAACTTCTTGCGCCACAGTGTGATCTTGATTGTTAGGAACGCGTAGATCACGAGGCTCGAAAACGCGACAAACGATAGCGACGCCAGCTGAAAGTGCGTAGCAAAGATTCCGACGACGACCACGGACTCGGCAAGCGTCGGGAAGAGATACAAGAAGACGTACGACACCACCGAGTTCGCCGACTCGACACCACGGTCCATGGAGCGGAGCACGTCGCCGAGTTTCTTCTGCACGTGCCAGTCGTACGACAGCGTGTGCACGTGCTCGTACGTAAGGGTCGCGAGCTCAATATACGCGGTCTGCTTGACCTTCAGGTAGATGAGCGACTGCAGCTCTTTAAAGAGCTTCGAGAGCAGCGTGAGCGCCGAAAAGATCGCGATCTCGATCAGCGCTTGACGCGTGTCACCAGCGACCAACGCGTTGGTACCACGCGCCATGAACAACGGGGCCGCAAGATTCGCGAGCTTCGAAATGACAAGCACCACGTAGGTCGAGCATGCGCGAACCTTGTTGCTATAGCCGTGTGGCCAGAAGTACGGCTTGAGGATGTACATGAGCTTCACAAAGCTGATGCCCTGCGAAGCCGTCGAGGCGGCGGCTGGCGGAGCTGCGTCGCCAGCGTGTTGCGGAAGTGCTGTGGCAGTGGTCGGAGGCGTTGGAGCCAGGGAGTCCTGTAGGTAGCTGAGGTTCACAGCCTCCAGCACCGTGAAGATCAATGGCAGCGAGTTGGCGATATTCGCATACGACAACAGCAGTGTCTCCTCTTGGCTCTGGGAGTACGCGTCCAGGCGGAACGCGTCAATAGCGAGCACGACGAGGAACGCAGTGCACCAGAGGTAGCTGATCCACGTGAGCGCGGTCACGTCCGGTCGAGACGTTGCAACGGCAAACAGCACGATCTTGAGCACCGTAGCGAGCACAGGGAGTCCCCAGTAGCGCCATTGCACGGCGTTGACGTCGACGAGCCACGCGTAGCGCATGAACTCGCGCGGACCGAGACTGAGGAACGCGACGACCAGCAGACTCGCGAGATCCATTACCAGCAAGAGAATGAGACTGAACTGGAAGCACAGCATCTCGCGACGGCCAGTGCGGCGGCCGCCACGTCCAGCCTTGAGGGACGCGTCCGCGTCGCCTTCGGCGCCGTCCATGCTGCGACGCCAGCGGGAGAACACGGCGGCGCGCTTCTCGCTCTTGTCACCGGCCAGCAGCGGCGTGTCTTCCTTGTTGGGGGCCGACGCTCCGCGCGACGCCGTCATCGTGGAGCGAAGAGAGAGAGAAAGAGCGAAATGACGAGGGGGGCGCGTTCCTTTTCTGAGAGCAAGTGAGAGAGAGAGAGAGAGAGAGAGAGAGAGAGCTTCGTGTCGGTGGTGCAAGCGGCGAGTGAGAAAGGGAAATCGAACCGCTGGATGGGCACTAAAGTGGGAGAGTGAAGAGATCACCTCACTTGAAGTGGCGCGTCCATTCGGTCTCTGTTACTTCACAGCTACGGACACGGCGAAAAAAGACCATAAAAAAGTTAACGCACGTGATAAAACAACATGAAGTTGGATTCAGACGGACAAAACGATATGCATGCATGGAGCAGCTCTCAAGCCAACCTCCTTCAGTACAGTATTAGCTGAGTCGAGCGGAGACCGCGCCGACAAGTCGGGACGGCGCCCCCGCGGCGCTCTTGAGGTAGCACACTGGCTGGCCTGGGTTGTTGTTGATGTACGTGTACGCGTTGCAGCCGGGCGTGTTGGCGCACTCGTCACAGCAGAGCGACGGCAGACTGACGTAGACGGTCTTGATGTCGTTGCCGTAGAAGTCGGTGTCCGTGAACTGCTGACTGCAGCGAGGTGGCGTGGGGATGCACTGGTAGTAGTCTGGGTTCCATGGCTGGCAGAAGAAGCCGTTCGGGCAGCAGGTCGTGCCGGCGCTGTTTCCGCAGGAGCTGTACGCTGGTGCGGAGCATGCAGGCGGTTGAGGCTGCGGCTGCGGTGGCTGCGGCTGCGGCTGCGGTGGGACGTCGTTGATGATCCCCGAGACAGCGCCGATAAACGAGCGCCGGTCGCCGACCGCGTGCTTGAGGTAGCACGCAGGGCGGCCGGGGTTGCTGTTGACGAACGTGTAGGCGACGCAGCCGTCGGTGTTCTTGCATTCGTCGCAGCACTGCGCAGGCTGAATGCCGTAGACGGTCTTGATGTCATTGCCGTAGAGGTCGACGTTGGTGAGCTGCGTGGGACAGTTCGACGGCACGGGCATACACTGGAAGAAGCCTGCGTCCCATGGCTGGCAGTAGTAGTTGTTGGGGCAGCACGTGGTGCCGTCATTGGAGCCGCATTTGGCGTACGGCGCGTTGTCGCATGCGCTGACGCCGGGGAGAAGCGTGGTCGCGAGCGCGAGTGCGGCGATGGCGGCAGAGGCGATGCGGGACTTGGAGTAGCTAGGCGAGGCAATCATGATCTTGTCACTGACTTGGTGGGCGGAGCCTGTGGAGCTGGGGGAGCAAATGTAGTTGCTGCAATTGCTGTTGCTGGAGGATATTTGCCGGGTTGAAGGCAAGTTGAGGAATGAAGAGAAGTGATGACCAGGATCAGGAGTTGGTGCAGCCCATGAAGACTCGACGAGGTAGCAATGGCACCAAAGTCGAGGCGAGGGAGCAGAAAGAAGGTGTCATCGTGCGAGGGCGGTGGTGGTGGAGGTCAGGAGCAGGAGAGCGACCGGATGTAGGTGGTGGATTGAGATGGAAATTTGGCCGAGTCGGACGTGGTATCGTTCCCAAAGATCGCTGACGGTGGTTGATGATTTTCGTTTTGATTCGCGTCGGCGGAAGAATCGTCATTTCCCGTCGCAGTTGCAGGTGTTGCAGGCATTTTGTCACATGGGTGTTTGTGTGTGACTTGAAGTATTAGCGATCACAGGTGCTCGCACTGTACGGTGTGTGACGTTGCAAGCGATGAAAAATTCGGCATTGGCTTCGAATGTTGTGTGACGACGTCTTCCGGTCAGTACATTCACTTCAGTGTGGCTCCAAAATCATTATACACGGGGAGTCTCGCACTGAGGTCTACACGGTACGGTGCTGTTGTAGGGTGGATTTCGTTCGAGGAGTTAAGCACCCGCACCTGTAGCCTACAGGTGCGGGTGCTTAACTCCTCGAACGAAATCTGCCCTACAACAGCACCGTACCGTGTAGACCTCAGTACAGGCTGTAGCAGAAAAAACCACTCTCCTCATCAAACTGCAATCTGTGTTTGTGCTGCACCGCACAGTGGTGCGATCAGCAGTCTGGGTCTTCAGAAGCAACAGGATGTGATTTCTTTCGCTCTATTCCCAAAGCGCAAATAAAAACGGTCACGCCGGAGACAGTCCGGCGTGACCGTTTTTTTTGTGCTTGGGCTCCGAGACAGTCGGTACAATCAACAACAGAACAGGTCTTCGTAAACTCCACCTCGAATCCTGGTCAACTCAGCCTAGCTACTTTGGGATGATCCCCGTAGAAGCCGACGCCGTCATACTCATCCGAGTTGAGAGTTCCTTCAATTTTGTAGTATCCATATCAGGGTAAGATGAGATGTGTCTCGATCAGGTTTCACAGATTATACAGAAGCAGTGGCGATGTCTTGTGAATGTACTGACCGGAAGACGTCGTCACACAACATTCGAAGCCAATGCCGAATTTTTCATCGCTGCAACGTCACACACCGTACAGTGCGATCACCTGTGATCGCTAATACTTCAAGTCACACACAAACACCCATGCGACAAAATACCTGCAACACCTGCAACTGCGACGGGAAATGACGATTTTTCCGCCGACGCGAATCAAAACGAAAATCATCAACCACCGTCAGCGATCTTTGGGAACGATACCACGTCCGACTCGGCCAAATTTCCATCTCAATCCACCACCTACATCCGGTCGCTCTCCTGCTCCTGACCTCCACCACCACCGCCCTCGCACGATGACACCTTCTTTCTGCTCCCTCGCCTCGACTTTGGTGCCATTGCTACCTCGTCGAGTCTTCATGGGCTGCACCAACTCCTGATCCTGGTCATCACTTCTCTTCATTCCTCAACTTGCCTTCAACCCGGCAAATATCCTCCAGCAACAGCAATTGCAGCAACTACATTTGCTCCACCAGCTCCACAGGCTCCGCCCACCAAGTCAGTGACAAGATCATGATTGCCTCGCCTAGCTACTCCAAGTCCCGCATCGCCTCTGCCGCCATCGCCGCACTCGCGCTCGCGACCACGCTTCTCCCCGGCGTCAGCGCATGCGACAACGCGCCGTACGCCAAATGCGGCTCCAATGACGGCACCACGTGCTGCCCCAACAACTACTACTGCCAGCCATGGGACGCAGGCTTCTTCCAGTGCATGCCCGTGCCGTCGAACTGTCCCACGCAGCTCACCAACGTCGACCTCTACGGCAACGACATCAAGACGGTCTACGGCATCCAGCCTGCGCAGTGCTGCGACGAATGCAAGAACACCGACGGCTGCGTCGCCTACACGTTCGTCAACAGCAACCCCGGCCGCCCTGCGTGCTACCTCAAGTACGCGGTCGGCGACCGGCGCTCGTTTGTCGGCGCTGTCTCGGGGATCATCAACGACGTCCCACCGCAGCCGCAGCCGCAGCCGCCGCAGCCACAGCCTCAACCGCCTGCATGCTCCGCACCAGCGTACAGCTCCTGCGGAAACAGCGCCGGCACGACCTGCTGCCCGAACGGCTTCTTCTGCCAGCCATGGAACCCAGACTACTACCAGTGCATCCCCACGCCACCTCGCTGCAGTCAGCAGTTCACGGACACCGACTTCTACGGCAACGACATCAAGACCGTCTACGTCAGTCTGCCGTCGCTCTGCTGTGACGAGTGCGCCAACACGCCCGGCTGCAACGCGTACACGTACATCAACAACAACCCAGGCCAGCCAGTGTGCTACCTCAAGAGCGCCGCGGGGGCGCCGTCCCGACTTGTCGGCGCGGTCTCCGCTCGACTCAGCTAGTATGCTGATGGCTTACCTACGAGACTTTTTCTCGTCCTTTCCTTTTGCTAGCTTTCTCGCTTCGATCTCCATGCTTCGTTTGAATACCTTCGCCCAAAAACTTCCGTAGTGTCAAACCATTACCTAAATCATATCGTCGACTCATAACGACTCGAGATCAATTCCATTGCATTACTGCGCAAACAAAACTAAAATCCTAGACTGAGCTGCTAGAAGTACTCGTTGTCGATGTGGTCAATACCGTCTTCTGCGAGAATTAGCTCGTCTACATGCTGATTGGCTTCATCTAGATCGTTTTGCTCCCGTACTTGATGATCTGAGTCGGTCGACAAGTTGGTTGGGTCTACGCTCTCCCGACTACCCGCATTGAAAGGGTTTAGATCGTCACCGACGAGGTGCAATGGTGTCGTAGGATGCAGTGCCGCTTGGTGTAAGTTGCTTAATGTCCGTGAAGGTGGGAGAGCAATCCGAAATATAGGGTACTCTGTCTTGAAGCCCTCTAGTCGTAACTGTTGGGACATCATCTGCCGATCGGTATTTGCTTCAACCGCAGCATTCATCTTCGTTCCATCTTCATCGCTCTCAGGTGCGTACCGCCAACGATCCTGCTGCTGGAGCATTGCTCTCACAAAGAGAATCTTGCCGTCAGGGAGCGATACCGAGTGTTTCGAGAGAAACATCCCCTTTGCAGCTATGGCAGCTCTCCTTCGAGGAGTATAATCCTCTTCAATGTAGAACAAGTTCAGCCCGCCGCCCTCAGCCGAAGGATGCCATTCGACCAACACGATTTCGTTCGAAGTTAGCTCCCAATCCACTTCAAAGCGATGCGAAGCCTTCACATCCACCAGCATGACGCGCTTACGTGTAACTATGAGGCATTTCTGTCGAAGATCGACATGACCGAGATATCCATCTCCACGGTAGCGACCACCTCGGATCTTGCCGACAAGCTCTTCACCGAGCGCTTCGACGTACGAATACACCTTGAGCCGTCGGGTTCGCATGTCAATGTGACGTGGTGGTCGGACCCGCATTAACAACGCCTTCGTATTTGGATCGATCGCATCCCGGAGTGTACCCAGGGTGGTTGCTGTCGCCAGAGACAACCCGAGCAAGGGCTTCATAACCAAACCGAAAACTCCAGCAAGAAGTCCGGGTACGATGCCACGGACACCATTAAACTCAACAGCACGAATTGGAGACACAACAATACCAGAGATTCCTTGAGCAAATCCTTGATAGATGTTGCGGGTGGCTGGATAGCCCGTGTACTCATCCAGCTTGAGGCAAGCTTCCGACAATCCCAGTGATGATGCAGTGAGGATGCGAGCGTTGAAGTCCAAGATAGTGTAGACCGACGCTCGCATCAACGAATACGTCCCACGACCCATCCCCATTGCGAACTCGCGAGGGCTCTGCTTGCGTCCGTAACCACGCATCAGTACAGATCCGAGTGTTTCTCATCATGTCGAACTTACCTTTGATATGCCATGAGCAGGCTCACTGATGAAATCGTGGAAGCCACTCTTCATGTTTCTCCACGCAATCATCGGGTTGCCGAACACATCAACACTTCCGAGAATCACATATGCTTGGCGTAAGCCTTCACTTTGATAGTGTGCTGCTAAGCGTGATGCGACGGCATCCGGCTGAATGAACGAATGGTTGATATGAATCGCCTTCAAATGGAACGGAGCGTTCGCGATTTTCGTCAGGCTCGTGCCGATAGCGTTCAGAATGAGTCGCAAGGGACCAACTGTGGTTCCAGAAACATGAGTGCTGTCGGAAAACGCATGAAGTCCCTCGACCATAGCTCCAGCGCTTGCCCCGAACGAGAAACTAACCGTCGCCTGATGAAATCATGCATAAGGATCAGGATTGTCCGATCAATAATGCGAAGCAGCATGGACTTACCCGAATTGGGTCGATATGGAACTCCTCAAAGTACAGTTTTGTAGCCTCCGCCTTTGAGACAAGCTTTCCGTGGTTTCCTTGAGAGATCGAGTTCATTGATGGCCGACGGAGTAAGTCGTATCGGGAACGGGTAGGCGAGGAGTCACTGCTCGACTTGTGCGAAGCGGCAAGCGATGTTGTGCCATCTTCACGAATCACCTCCAGCACTTCAACGCCGACGCTCAAGCTTTCATTGTACTCATGAAGCCAGGCACTCGACTGATTAAATCGATGGCCTGAACGCATTCCACTCGTGAGGGCTGCGTTATCTGATCTTGTCCCTTCCTTGACGTGGATGAGCATTGGGAGAAGCTTGTATAACAAAGATCCATCCACACGGATGTGTACTGGTAAGAAACTGGTGCTGAAATGCCGGATAAAATTGATACCAGCGTAGCCGTCGTGCTTTACGAGACGGATGTCAACGACAGGGACAGTGTGGGTCTGGCCATCGATGACACGCGTTCGAGCAGTTGAATTGGAGAACCGAAGTAGCACTGGATACGGAGTCACAGGCAGCTGATTGTCGATCTGGAAGTCTTGCAAGTAGAATCGGCACGCAACAACTCGTAAATCATCTTCTCGAGTCAACCGGGACATGCTAGCACCTCCGGTCCCTCCAATAGCATCGCCGTGATTGCTCACGAAGACGTCAAGCGATATACCAGTGACAGATACGTAAATCAGTTCCCGTGGTCCGGCATCAACGACTGACAAGCCGAATCCCTGCAACTGGACCGATAGTTCCAATGATGGAAGTCTCAAAAACTGGTGAGGGAAGCTGATTTGACTGCTCACCGTGGAATTGACTTCGTCATATCCATCAACTCCGTCTGCTGTCCATGTTCTGGCGGCACGAAGTCGCGTGTCAGTGAAGCGAAGCACGCGAGTTGGTCCGTCTGCTGAGATTTCGATCCCCAATGTTCCTCCTAGCGAATCTGGGAAGTGCTGAATCTTGTCAAGAGAAAATGATCCGATCCTGAGTGGCCTGCTGTTATCGCCAGCAGCGGATGGCAGCATGTCTACAACCAATATCCGGGTTTGGGTGGGCTCATCCCAAGCGTAGTCAAGACTGTGATGAGGGAGAAGGATCTCGCTTCGTCGAACACGATGTTGATGGACACGAAACGTCTCGAGCGAGTAGTTTTCAATCCGGTATGGTGGGGCGCCGGAATGCTCTTCTCGAATGTAAACGCACACACATGGCCGATCAAGCTTGAGGACAATGCGGATCATCTTGATAGCTCTCGTGGAATCGTTTCGAATCCGAACGACAAATTCACCCGACTCCCCCAGAGGCACAGCTCCGCTCCATGACCAGCCGAACTCTGCTAATCGACAGCGGATCGTCTTTGACCTTGCATACTGCATACTCCAATGAAAATCAGCATATCCACCCGCCTCGAGATGGAGTGCGGGGTTCAACGCTGAAAGCATGCCCCTACCCTGATCATCAATACCAGGCACCAAACGCGCTGATGAATGAGAGACTTCGATTGCTGTGTCGAGTGTGTTGATGACGACAAAGCGAGGGGTCAGCATTATCACTTTCGTGCGAGAATACCTTCCTTTCGCGTTGGTGATTGCAAACCCAATCGCGTACAAGCGATCAATCGAATAATCGGCTGCTTCGAGCTCGCCTGAAGTACCAGCTTGATCAAGGACAACTGCTTCAGTCCACTTCTGCTGCAGCGAGTCACTAGGAGGCCCATTCCGCTGCTCGACTTCGTTTACTCGGATCCTAATGGCTCCACGTCCGGGATGGCTGCTTGAATGGCATGCTTGAAGAACCTCAAGCTGGCCCAATGCCCGAGGATCGTCCGTCCCTTTCGGAAGAAGATCCAACAGGCCTTTGATTGGTGGGATACTGGGTATTAAACCTGGGTGGCGTCGTGTTGATTCATCCGTCGGTAAGCCAGACGTGGAAACTTGTTCATTCGCTTGATCGCTGTGCTTCTTTGAGTTCTGCTTCGTCGGACGCAATACGTGCGAGTGAATTGCATGTCTGCTGTTTCTTGCACATTCCTCCCTTAAAAGAAGTTCGTCCCTGTTGAGCGCTTTTTGGCCCGCAAGTAACCTGAAACAAACATCGTTAGTAACAGCAGTAGCGGTTGAAACTCACTGAGTCAGGATGCAACATACATTGTTGGATGCTCGTATGCTGCTCGCTCATCGTCGTGCTCGTACTCAAGCTTGAGCCCTGTCAAGTTGACAATCCAGTACGGAACGTACAGGTACAGGGCTCGACATTTTCCTTCAACAAGCTGAACTTCTGCTGTCACAAATAGATGCGCTGTACTGGAGAGATCGGCCATTCTAATGCGATTCATCTCATCCATATCTTCCACAATTCTCAGAGGATCACTCCACTCAAATCCTTTGATTCGAATGCGTAACTCCAATGGTGTGCCCCAATCACAAAGGTGCCAAGTGAGACAATCCGCAATACCAATGGTTCCTCGCTCTCGCAACCGTTGCTCGCAGTCTTCCCAACCCAGGTTGATACTGGTACTAGCGCTGCTTGCAATGTCAGATGCTGGTGTCCAGTCACTCGGAGTTGCCAAGCAGAACTCTACTGGCCCGGCCATCAAGTTGTGGATGATAAGCGGTGGGTGGAAACTCAGCTTTCGTTGGTAAAGAGCTGCTTTCGTCGTCGATAGCACCGCGCTCATCATAAATGGACGAACCGGACGGTCGCCGTATAGTCGATGGAACTTGATCGAGGTTTGAGCAACAGACTCCACAGTCGGGCTATCCGGCGAAATGCCATCACCGAGCGCCGCACTCGCTCTTTCGAATAGAGGCAAGTGGACACGCTTCTTCGCATAAGCTTTAGGGAGTGAAGAACCGCCACTGTCGGATGACCGAATATCTGGGGGTCGAACCATAAGATAACCATCAACCGAAGCTACAATGTTCAGTGGGAGCGGAGTCACCGAAGACGAATGTACGACATTTTTCCACGACGGAAACATGTGGCCGCGAGGTGAGCTGGTTCGAAATGCCGGTGATGCTGCACGTCGCATGGGGGGAACAAACTCAATTTCGAGATCTGAACCTGTACTGTTTTCAATCATAACAGTTGATCGAACGACAAAAACTTTGCAACCTCGTTCGACGAGAACATCAATCACGCACTCACACTTCTTCGCTCGGGAGCCGAAAGCATCACCCTCAGGGTCGACTAATGCATACATGCGTGAATCAGCTTGATCAACCGGAATAGCGAACTCACTTCGCCATTGTCGCTTCATGCCCCCCTCGACATCGTATGAGTCGTCATTTTCGACGGCGATATGCAAAGATCGCCCGAGATGTTTTGTGATCGGTGCTCGTATATCATCATCAAGACGACTGACAGACTTTTTCTCTGACCAGCCGGCGAAAGATAGTGCCTCTTCACCACCCGGAGCCAATGAATGAATCGAACAGGATGGACACCAATAGAGCAGCTTCAGTCCAGTGAGGTTCCGGATACGATACGCCGAGTACTCGACAAGCTGAGCTCCATCTGCGTCTCGTGTGATCCAGTCCCATGCTCGTTTGGCAGCCACGACACCAGTTACCAGCGCATCAGTCACGTTGCACTGGAAAATTTCATCAGAGTTTATAGACACTCTCCATGGATACACCTCGTTCCTTTCAGGTTCTTCTGAGATGATTCGTAACGCTTTGTCTTGACTTCTTGTCGCGATAACCTCGAACTTCCAAGGCTCAATGAGCGGTTCTAATGCGACAAGTCGAAGGTTGTGATACCATGCCTCCAATGAACAGGAGCACACGATCGACGTTTCGAGGTGTCCAATATTGTGAGCTTGAATTGCAAGCGGCCCGACGCGAGATCCAATCACAGGGGAGTCCTCGCCAACTAGATTATTGAGCACCTCGACGGTGATGGGGCCACTATGAATGTCGACCGCGACAACAGAGTGCGGGGTGACGTCTGTATCGTTCGCAATACTGACTGAATCGAAATCATCATCGATTTCCAGACTTGCCAAATCGGCAAACGGATCCAGAGCAGTCGCATTCAACGACTCGTACGGGGCACGTACACTTCGCTCAGTAAGCTCCAAACACTTCACGACTTGGGCGATCTTGATCAAGGTTGGCATATCTTGGAACGACGTCCGGATCATCACTGGCGACATACGAGCAGAGACAAACGTTTCGGTCCATGTATCCCATGATTTTGGTATGTGCTCTCTTGTCGCATCGGAAACACCTGCAAGAAGTTGACTGTCTTGTTCTTCAGCTGATCTTCGGCGCACTGCTTGCGCTGATGCATCAATATTGAATGATTTTACGATTGAAGCTTGATGTGTCATTTCAGGTGGCGTATTTGATGATGAGCAATCCATGGATGCTCCAGTTCCGGCTTGCACATCGGTGACTTCAACCTTGCCATTCAACAGTTGCAATTCCTTGTCAAGCATAACACCATGAATATTCATCAAGATGGCGCTCGAAACGTATACACCGACGATATCCCTCTTCTTCTCGGATGTGAGCAACCATAACTTGACGTCCGCCAGCTCAGCCTTCATTGTCAGCTCGACGCGCCTTTGAAGTGTGCTCGTTGACTTCACTTCATCGATGCCGTGCATTGATTTAGAGTCGTCTTGTATCGATTCGGCCAGACTACCTTTGCGTACGCGGAGCTCGGTTGAGCCCTTCGCCCCGCGCGAGCTTAAGAAGCCGAGTGACGATTTTCCATCGACGGTCCGCGTGTGGGGATCCAGTTCTGCCATCTTCTTCACAAAACTGATAGCAATAGCGATCACATGGTGCTCGATCCTGAGAAGTGCCCGAGGGGCAACATGTAGGTGCAGTGACGAGATACGCAGGCTACCCGTCACAATGTCAGTGAGCTCGGAACAATTCGTTGGATAGGTTCTCGACAACGTGATAGATATTTGAGGTACCCATTCCGCTTCAGCATTGAGCTTGCTGGGTCTTGCAGGGCATAAAACTTCTTGAATGTAGTCCTACAGTTCAGCACCGTTAAATAGATGCAATCCAGCTCTAACATACATCGCATACGTACCGAGTCATCTGGAGCTGTGTCTCGAATTGTGATGGCGGCAATGTCGAGAACAACCTTCGTTGAGATGTCGCGAGGGTCCTTGCAGTGCTCAACTTCGGCATTGATCTTCGAGAAGCTCCATTCAGCAACCGTGGACCATTCGCGCCCATCAGAGACCCGACTAACAACACTCTCGGCGAACGAGTGCAAGTGGCGGCGCCGACGGGGAGACATCGGCGTTGCTGGAGCTGAATACCCGTGTGCAGACTCTCGACTTGTATCTTGGGTATCTGATAGCTGGCGCAGCCAACCCTCAAGTTCATTGCTAGATCGCGATACAAGAGCAAACCGGAAGGACTCGACTTCCAGTGACAGCTTGATGATAGATGACTTCGTCTCCAAGTGTCGAGATGATGAAGCATTTTCAGAGTCGGTCAACAGATATTCGTCACCATCAGCAGCAGTCGATCCCAACACAGAGTCCATGTCAGCCTGAAGTGGTGTAACTGTAGCTCTGCTGGCGATATGCTGTAAAGGCTGAATCACGTCGCTCCAGACGTCAAGTGCTAGACACATACTGCGCTCGCTAATGTTGATAGAGACGGTCGATAGCGCGACTGCAATGTTGGTGGGCGTTGGATCTTCTGGATTCGCGTGTTGATCGATGCTTATTTCGATGTGAACATTCATTTCGTCCAAAATCGATACAAAATCTCCTTCAGCAAAAATGCTGGCGCCTTGCACATCAACTTGATAGCCTGAACCACCCATGGTCGACTCGTCGCCGTTTGTATTCGACTTGCAAAGTATCACGCCCATGTCAACAACAACAACTTCGGTCGATTTACTGTTCTTTGTTCCACAAGGAAGGACAATTTGAGGATGATGCAGCTCGACACTGACTGATAGCTTTTGCCAAATGCTTTCTGGAGCCTCGGCAGGTTCATCGCTTGTAGAGTCTGTGTTCTTGATGGGAGCGTTTTCATCATTGGCCTTTACTTTGGCTCTTGCCTTCTTCATGGGGTCATCGACGGCATCGAAGAATGGGGTCAGAGACTCTTCATCAGCACTGGAGCTTAGGGGCGTTCTTGGCGAAGAGTGCGTGCCTGAAACGCCCCGACTGTCCATATTGAGTGATTCAGATCGCTTGCGCCGAGACCGAGTAGCTGTCTTCTCAGGATTTCGGGCTCTCAACATTCGCACCGCGATTGGCCCGTGAAGAGCATATCCAACTATGTTCTCAACGAACCGACAACTCACCAATAACCGTGCAGGTTGAATCGATAAAGATACCTCGGGGTTCTTCATTCTCAAGTTGGATGGTGTAGCAGAAATATGTTCTCTTGGAAGCAATACATCTGCGGTGATCAAACTGTCCCCACCACGGTATTTCCAGTGCGATGAATGGTTGATTCCAAACAACTCCACGTAATCGTCGACTGTAGACGCCTTGAAACCAGAACTATCGTCAGGTGACAAGTCGAACACTCGTATGTCGGACACTGTCGAACGGATTCGAATATTGTTGGAGTCGGCGTTATCAACGACACATTTACTGCCGATGATTGCTACTGAGCACACAGCTTCTCCACGATCACAAAAGCAAATCGAGACGGACTGAACTTGAACCATCAAACCGAACATGATGTCCCTGGTGGGATCGCTTTCCTTCTCACCCAATGAAGCCGAGTTCTGAGCAAGAAGCTCTTCTCGTGCCCGCTCTAAATCAGCCAAAACGGATTCTGTAAGTGAGACAGGCAATACATACTCGTGGCTGACTGATGGTGTCAGCTCGAGCGGGGGCGGAATCGCATCTTTAAAATCCTCGTCAACATCATCGTCGGTTGTGGCTTGAAGTGGAACCAGTGCGAGCTTCGTCCTTGTTTCTTCGAGTAGCTCAAGCAATGAGCACACGTAAGATTGATCGAAGACGAAATGAATTGCGCCGAAACGAACATCCAAATCTCTTCGTTCTTCACAGCCCGTTCTTTGATCACTTGTTGATGCGTAAAACAGTTCCAGTAAGTTGCCAGACGCAGCTGAGTCGGCTCGCTGGAAAGAAATAACACGTTCCCTCTGTCGACTAAATCGGCGACGACGTTGAGCTGCCCCGAATGAAGGACCCCGGCGAGTCGGAGTCCGAAGGTTGAAAGGAGCTGAAATTGATGGGCTTGAAAAAACCAAGTACTCTGAAGTTCTTCCGGTTGCTTCGATGTAATCTTCGACGTCAAGCGAGCGCAGGTATACATCAACTTGAGTAGAGAGGGTTCTTTTCGCTGCTCGGAAACGAAAACCTTCCAGTCTTATCAGAATCGTTCCGCTATCAGGGATGTCATCGTCTTCGTAACTGCTCGCATCATATTGATAAGATGCCGGAGGTAACATTGACGTCGATGATTCCGGCTTTCTCAACTGGATTGTGATTGCTGGAATTGTAAATGTACACACCATCAGTCTGCGATCGAGAAGTTCAGTAACCTTCGCCGTGGAAGGAAGTCGCGTGCGTTTCTTTGGAGCTGGTTTCGACGGGCTCGGGGTTGAGTATTCGGGTGGAGGGATTAGTGCTCTGCTACCATCCAGGGAAAATGATTCCAGGTCCTCCAATCGTTGAGCAACTTCAATGTTCATCGATTGATCGAGATTTCCGCTCGTAATGCTGAACCAAGTGTCATCACTATCGGCATCAGACAAGCCGTCGGATTCGCTCCTGGCTTCAATTTGATCTTGGTTCATCAGCGGCTCCTTGATATCCTCCTCGATAATTTTTTTCAAAGCAGATGTACTCAAGAAGCTTCGCCTTCTCTCGGGCACAAATCTCCCTTCATCATCTAAGAATTGCGAGTCAAGTGTGTGATGTTGATCACTTTCACGTCGTTGTCGCAGCTCTTGATTTTCCTCCTGCTTGTTGAATCGTTCCACAAGACCAAGCAGCAAAAAGTACTTCTCCAAGGAGATGTTGAAGGTCAGCCCTGGCAAATCAGCATGAATGTATAACCTTGTCAACGTAGCGTCCAACGGAAGCACAGAAGTTCTCACGGTTACACTGATGTTGAACCTCTCAACAAGCTCCCAGTCTTGATCATACAGTTGGGAACGGGAGCCATCTCCACTTGGTTGCCCCGCGTTGGCCGGTTTACCATACGGTATTAGGAGGACGTGGACATTAGTGATGGCCAGCGCGAACTTGTCGTAAAATTCCTCTTTCCATCGGATCGCACCTTCGCCTTTCTCTGCCTCGTCATACAACTGCTTGACGAAGCTGACACTAGAGGAAAGTGGCGGTGACCTCAAGGGATTGGAAAGTACCATAGACGATGATAGCGGCCCATTTCCGATAGACGCAGTGCTCGATGCCAGGCCCACGGCAGAATTCTTGTCAAGTCTACTTAGCCGCTCCGTTCGGAAGCTGATGTGTCCAAGGTCGATCACCATTCGGGAACAATTCACATCTGTATCGCTCCCTGGAATGATAATGACAGGAGCTTGTACCCGTAGATCGACGGACAGAGATACTCGATTCGCCATCACGTACTGTAGCTTCGCTTCTGTCCTCGCCTTCAAATTGACGATGTCGTTCAGCGAGGCAACCTCAAGTTCTGCCCAAAGTCCCAGCACTTGGGGGGTATTCAAAAATGTGCCCAGTCGACCCCAGCAACGCGCAGTCGGCGAGAATACTATCTCAAGTGGCTCCATGTGAACGAAAAGGACAGCGTCAACTGTAGCGCCGATTGGATTGGTCTCGTAGCTCATAAGAAACACCGGCCCACCGACTCGATTGGCGCTAACAAGCCCGTCAGATTCTCCGGAAGCAATTGGTCGCACTTGCTTACGCGACAGCAGCCTTGAGAATGCCATGCTATCCGCACTCTCATCGAATGCTTCGATAGATTGAAGGGAGACATCTACCTTCGTCGACTCCCCCTTCGTAATCGCAGCAACCTGAAGATTCGAAAAAGTCCCAAGCAAGAAATCTCTAGGGGCATATTTTGATCCATAGCTTGGATCATCACGTTTCAATTTCTTGTTCATCTCAACGTCACTACAAAGAGTGATCGATCCCTTCGTGAGAGCAAACGTAATTCGCGAAACCACATCGGCTTCGTCATTGATATCATCGAGATCAAGTCGATTGCCACGCGAATGCTTGTTATGGGAGTGCTTCTTGGCCTTTTTTGCTGGTTCGTACTCCACAATCTTGAACAACTCTCGAAGCTCAACTTCAGGAAACGCACGCTTTGGGGTGGCATCGGCTTCAATCGGAGACGGAGCAGCACCAAGCTTTGAAGTCCAACCGAACATCCACTTTCCCCAAGACCGATATCGCAACTCAGTAGGCATGCTGGACTCCGTTGTTTCAGTATCCACTGAATCTGAATCAGAAAAAGGAGGCATTGGCGGCCCCGAATGGTCTTGAACATTGCTTATTGCATCTTCAGCTTCCATTTTTCTATCGGCCAGGTAGCGAAAGAAAAGGATGTCTTCAACACTTCGCTTGCGCTCAATCACTTCCAGTGCGTTGAGATCAGCCATGTAGTCCTTCTGATCAGCAAGCTCACGCTGTGTAACTCTTTGAATGCGAGCGTCATGAGTCGCCGAAGCGCTTCCTGGGATAGAACCCGAATCTTCTTCACCATCGCTGTCAGAAAAGACTCCAGCGGGATTAGGACCCATTTCGATTCTCCTTGTGTGACGTATCCACAGTTGAATGTATCGCCGCTTATCATCTCGTCGCTGTTTCATGTATTTCCATGACCACGAACGCCGCTTTGTTTTGACATCTTCAACAATAGCAGTGATAGCATAGCGCCACCATTCTCGCGGTGATGAGTCCAACACTGACTGTCGAGGGCGGAATTTCCGATAGCGTTGGAATCTCTTGTAATGGTCTGGGAGCTGGAACGTGGAAGTCAGGTAGAGCAGATCGCAGTATTGCGATTCCTCCAGTCGAAGCGCCACTTCTGCGATGCTCACGTCGACCTCGAATTTAGGGATGCTTGTATCAAAAGGATCGCGATTGACAATCAATCGTGCACTCGCGTCCACCGGCTTCAGGATAAAGTGATGGCGCTGATGCTTCGGGTACAACTGGAAGTGCCTGTCATCAAATCGTTTTGGGATTGAGTGATTGAACGCGCTGCAAAACTCTTCCACAGAGCAGGTCGCGAAATCAAGTTTCTGGTTCCGCAGAACATCGCAGTGCGGGTCGAGATATAAACTGAGATGATTCAGCTCTATGATTTTGTAGATCCTTGGCTCATTCGTCTTCGTATTGTCCACATACGTGGGTTGCCAATTTGAGTTTGTAGACTGCCCATCAAGCGTATCAAATGAACATGAGACTACACTCTTCCATGACAGAGATACGATACAATTCAATTGTTGCTCGAACCTGTGCGTGTGCTGACTCGATGGTTAAACCAACAGCAAACGGATGATCCCCAGTCGTGTGATCTTCAAGTCGCAGGTGGACCCGACGGATATGAAGCTCGATGTTATCGATGATCTTGTTCACCAGTCGCGCTGTGAAGCCGTTATCGGTCTTGCTGGATGCCGCGCTTTCACTGTCGGCAGCCTCTCGTCGCTGTGCATCCGAGTACAGTTGCTCGAGCAACTGCTTTTTGATCACAAACTCGTCCATCTCCCTCAGCACACCTTCGACGTCGGCCTCGACACGAGCCAACAGGTAGACGTCATCGATCGTGAGCACTACGGACTCGGACTGCAGCCGGTTCCACGGGATCTTGAGCTCGATGGAGCCGACGACTCCGCGGACGAGCTGCACGGCGGCCTGCGACGCGAGCGCCTCGGGCTTGAGCTCGAGGTCGCGCAGCACGACGTAGCCTGACCAGACCTCGACGTTGATCTTGTCGGGGCTGAAGCATCGCGGGTCGATGTAGCTGCCGAGCACATTCGTGAGCACGCCCGTGACGAGCGTCTCGAACATCTTGACGCCCGCGGTTCTCGCGCTTGCTGTGCTGTGGTGTGGTGGTGTTGGGCAGGTTGAAGTGGCGTGGACCACATGAGATAAGGTTGAGGTTTTTATCGGCCGAAGGTGGACCCACCCACTTTTTCTGCCCCCTCGAGACCCGGAGCCCAAGTCACGGAGAGACACGAAGGAGACGATCGCCGCCGACGGGTTCGTGTTCCTTTACGTCGGTCTCTCTTCCTTCCTCCGTCTTCCTCCTTCCTCCTGCTCGCCGTTGGACTCCAGGCGCCGATCGCTGGACGACATGGACTCGGTGGACAGCGCGTTGCGGTTCCTGCAGCGCTCGTTTGCGAGCGTCGCGAACGAGGAAGCGCAGTGGCGAGAAGAAAAACAAAAGCTCGAGGCGCAGGTCCGCGAGCTCGAGAACCAACGGAGTCTGCAGGAGGAGGCGTACAAGGATGCGCTGCTGCGTGTGAAGATGCTCGAGTTCGCGCTGCGCCAGGTGTGACGGATGATACTGGTGTCGGTGGATAGCGGGGGTGGAGCACCGGTGGTCTGATTCATGCGTTCACATTGCTAGGAACGAGGGCGATACCTTGTGTCACCAGCGCCCGTAATTAGTGCGCTTAACGCGACGCCCACAAACAGCGGTGGTGCCCGGCGGGGCGAGCGTGCAGACATCTCACGTCCGGCAGTGAGTGTCTCGCGAACAGTCGAGCGCGTTCCGTCCGCACAGGCCATGGAGTCGCCGATGGGCAGCCCCAAGCCGCAAGCGCAGATCTACCGCATTGACAGCAGCATACCGGTGAAAAGCCCGACCACGCCCAAGGGCATGGAGATCACACGCCCGCGAATGGGATCTCGCGGCAATGCTCCTGCGAGTCATGAAACGACGATTCAGCGAACAGGTGAGTCATCGTGCCGCTCATCAGGATACGATCAGGCAGACTCACACCGTTGCTTCTAGACTCTTCCCACGACGCTGCTCGCAGCCAGAAAGCGGCTCCGATCGTTGTCACTTCGAAGAGCTCGTTCCGACCGTTGAAGTTGAAAGTGAAACTTTCTGCTCACATGGTGCGAGCTTTGCCTCCTTTTCATCCTGAAAGATGCGACTTCGTTCTAATTGCAATGCGCAGGATGGCGTCCGAGCACTTGCGTTCCATCCGACTGAACCGATTATCGTGTCTGGTAGTGAAGACTGCACAGCGCGCGTTTGGAACCTGGCCAGTATGCAAGGTGGACCTCCTTCACAGAGGTAAACGGCCTTCCGTCTGTGTGTCTCAATTATCAGATCGTGACCATGAATGACGAACGTGGATGTTTACAGAACGACCGAGCTTGATTCCGTGTTGACCATGCGAACACACGCACAGAGTGTTCTGGCGGTGGCTATCGTCAGCGCAGAAAATTATCCCAACAACTCGGCTGGAAGACACGGGGCATTCGCGACATCCGGACGAGATGGCTCCATCTGCCTCTTCAACTTGCCAACGATGGAGCATGACAAGAGCGAACCATCCTCCCTCGAAGATTACAATGCCTTGAAGGCTCACACCGTGAAGCGAGCGCACGAGGATGCCATCTGGAACCTTCATGCACATCCTCTGACGAACGTTTTATTCTCTGCGGGGGCTGATGGCATTGTGCGAACCTGGGGTCTCACGTCAGGTAAGCTGCGGAGTAGCCGGAGAACCGTAGTGCATCTTCTAATGCTGTTTTCTCATCTGCAGAGCTCGTCTTGAAGAGTGAACTGCGTTGTTCGACGAAGTCGCACGCAAAAGCCACGGGTGCGTCAATTCCAACGATGAGTGTCAGATGAAGGAGACTGATTTTGGCATTGGTCTGTGCGCAGGTCACAGTGTTCGAGGCACTCTCATCCCTACGTCAGTTCACACGATGTTGAGTGACTCGAAGACGTGCGTTGTTGGATACACGAGCAGTGCGCTGGCGCAGTACGATTTCCACGGCGAGCAGCTGATCCAAATGGTCCGACCGTCCGAAAGCGAGAGCACCAGTCGCGAGTTGCAAGTCAACACGGTCATCTCGCATCCAACCATGCCACTCGCCATCAGCGCTCATCAAGATCGAAAGATCCGCATGTTCGACATGCGGTCTGGTGAGTGAATGACCTCTCGCCCACTCACGTCTCGCATCGTTGTTTGACTTGGTGTGTTGTCTTCGTGCAGGCGAGTGCGTGTCAACCATGGTCGCGCATCAAGACGCTGTATCGACACTCTCGATCGACTCGGCTGGACTCTACCTCGCATCAGGAGGTGCGTTTCCATTGAGTTCTTGTGTGTCGAAAGTGAATGGAAGCGCTGAGATTGTCATGCAGGTCACGATGGTTCATTGCGGATCTGGTCAGTCGCTGAGCGACAGTGCGTGTTCGAGCAGCAGGTAAGCCTCCTTGTTCAGTTCGCCTGAAGAGCCAACCATTCAACTCACCACGCTGCGTCTGTTGTTTAGGCACATCGCCCCAAATGGTCAGAGGCTGTCCATGCAGTCTCGTTCCACCCGTCCCGGAACTTCGTCGCGACCGGAGGGGCCGACGGTCTCATTAAGGTATTCCAGTGATCAAGTTGCTATCGTCAGTGTGAATCGTAAGGTGGAGAGAACGTTGTACAAAGATGAAATGCACACACGAGTTAGAAGCGAATCCGACACGAGAGAGACTCTCAGCGTCTTTTCCGTTTCATTTAGAATAGTTAACGATGGCAGAGAGCAGTCAGACGACAGCATCCAATGCGTAGCTAGCTTAGATCACGCCAATGCGGTTGGCAACGTCAAGCGCATCGTAGTCAGCCGTGAGGCGGACGTACGCCTTCTTCTGGCCATCAGGTCTGCAAAAACAACAGCATACGAGTCAGTAAACCGGAAACAGGAAACCAAAACGAGAGGGCAGCGGGAATTGCTGAAATCGGGGAGATGATGGATCCAGCCAGGCCTTTCAAACTCCGCTTTGGCTCCGACCGGAGCGCGGCGCCCGAATACTGGCATCTCCCCGTCCAAAGTATCGTCCCGAAGGGGTGTACCTGATCAGGGTGTTGACCTTGGCAGCCTTGATGTCGTAGAGCTGCTTGATGGCATCCTTGATCTGGCGCTTGTTGGCGAGGATGTCGACGAGGAAGACGAGCGTGTTGTTGTCCTCAATCTTCTTCATGGCCGACTCCGTCGTCAGGGGCGACTTGATGATGCGGTACTTGTCCATCTTGTTGCGCGTCGGCACAGCCTTGCGCGCATACTTAGGGGCACGGGCAAGCTTGAGCGTCTTCGGCTTGTAGAAGTGCACCTTGGTGCGGACCTGCACGGCCTTGCCATGCGAGCCCTTAAGGACCTTCTTGGACACCTTAGCGGCGGTCTTGCCAGCAGCAGTCTTCGGGGTAGCCTTCGCCATCGTTCTCTCTTCCTTCGGATGAAAAGTGCTTCGCCGCCGCCAAGCAAGCGGTGATCAAACAACAGGGGAGCTGCTGGTCAATGGTTGGTGAGCACAGGGAAAGATTATGCACCAATCAAAACACTTTCCAAGTCCGCCAGTCCATCACATTTTATACCAATCAGAACATCTTTTTCAAACACAAGGCAGATTTCCTTAACTGACACTCGTTATCCTAGAATTTGCCAAGTGAGCTCTCAGAATCAAGGACCCAAAATAGACTTGCGTCATGATCCCACTCGAAAATGTCGAAGCGCCTGCGGTTTGTAACCTGTGACACGCTTCGTTCCCGCTTCAAGCAGCGCAGCACGAGGAGCTCATTGATCGACTCGCAGGTCGCAGCAGTATCGGGATTCCTCGAGGGACTGGACCGCTATGGCGCGCTGCATCGTCGCCGCGCTCGCTGCCTTGATCGGATCCTCGGCGCTCCCAGCAGGCGCGACCGCCGCGCGAAACGTGAAGCGCATTCTCCACTTCTCGGATGTTCACCTGAACATCTCATCCACGTTCGACGACGCCGAATCTCAAGCGTTTCCGATCCGCTATGGACAGGACGCCCCGCTTGCGCTGCTCGAGTCTGCGCTCACGTACGCGCAGTCCGTGCTGCCGAACCCCGATTTTGTGTTGTACACGGGCGATCACGTCGCGCACGGCGAGTTCACGGACGAGTACATCGCTCGCGCGGTGGAGAAGAACGTCCGCGTGATCGAAAAGTTTTTCCCGCCGAACAACACAGAGATGATGGAGACCACTGCGATTATTGGCAATGCGGATGGAAGTACGGGTCGCCGGATTGGATGCAGATACTACGATGAATGCAGGCTCGAGTACTGACATGAAACCCGTGATGCGATGGATGTGCAGATCCTGACTACCACATGGAGGTCACCGATCCGGACCGCGAAGTCAACCCATCGATCAAGCTCATCTCCAAGGTCTGGGACGACTCGCTGTCGCCATCCAACTTCGCGGCGCTCAACCGCCGTGGCTACCTGCGCCTTCCGTTTGATGACAAGCTCGTCGTGCTCACGCTCAACACTGTCCCTTACTCGGTGAGGATAGCAAGTCGTCTCCTTGACGTCGATGGTTGGGATTCTGACTGGAAGAGTACTTTTGATAACAGCCCAGTCATGTGCCTAACACGTCAGCGATGGAAGATCCGTTCGACCAGTTTGCATGGCTTAATGCGACGCTTGCAGATCTGCGTGCGCAAGCCAAGTATGCCTTCATCGCCGGGCATATCGCGCCATTTGTCGACTCGTACGGTGGCAATCCGCAGTGGCACGTCCACTACATTGAGAAGTATCGCGACATTGTGCGCCACTACAGCGACGTCATTAAGGCGCAGGTGTTTGGCCACGTGCACAGTATCGAGTTTCGCATTCCGGTAGACACAACAGGGCAAAGTACCGAGGATGAGTTGGTGGCGCACAGCCCCGTGCTTGTCTCGGGCTCGATTTCGCCCCTTTTCGGCAATAATCCGTCGTTCATGGTGTGGGATATGGACGCCGACACCTACGAAGTCCTGGACTACACGGTGTACGGCAGCAACATTTCGGACTCGAGTGAGCCACTTGCATGGCAACCACTCTTTCAAGCCAGCACGGCGTACGGTCTTGACAGCCTCTCCTCATCGGCGCTTCAGGACCTGTATACTCGCATGGTGGAGGATCCATCGCTACTGGAAGAATACTATTGGAACATGAAGGCGCAATCGCATCGGCTCCCAGCGTGCACCACAGCCGAGTGTCGGGCCAAGATCTTGTGTACCATGAAGTGGTGGACTACGAAGGGCGAGTACCTCGCCTGTGTGAGCAGCGCGTCTTCGATCTACACGTCGACTCAGCGCTCCACAGCCAGTCAAGGGAATGCCTTGTCGGCTGGTGACGTAGCCACGACGATCGGAGTCACTGTTGTCGCCTCGGCTGTCGTGATCGCGTTCATCGTCTTCGTCGTCGGCTGGCTTCAGCGTAGCGGAGTGGTGAAGACCCAAGAAGCGCGCCGTCTAGAGTATGAGCACGCGTTCCCCATGCTTTGAGACATGCGCGTACGAAACGGTCATCGCCAAGAGTAGTGCACAGTAGGTCATGGCTGTGATATTCAACGCGTTTACATGAGCTTGAGATGGCCCGTGACCTCGTTGATCGCATCGATCGGCGCCGGTCCGATGCCCAGCACTGTCTTGGAATCTGGCGCGATCTGCGTTCGACCTGCGTCGACCTGAGGAACACAAAACCACACACACACGTGAGCAGATTATCAATATGCGCTTGGATACAGTGCAGCGTCGACGTACGACAACGTAGTTGATCAAGCCGCAGGCCGTCGCCGCCTCTGCGAGGCTCATCATCTCTTCCTCCGAGTCGACCTTGAGACAGACCTTCGCTTGGCCGAGCATCTCCCATGCCTTCACAGCATTCGGCGTACGCTTCACTGCACGCTTGTACGCTCCGAGCGTCGCGTGGCAGCACTGTGCAGCGATTTTACCTGCAGGCATCGGACGTGAGTCATCCCTCCATGGCTCGTGCGTGGCCCAGTGGTATTCAGGCGACCCGTGAACGTACCTTTGCCCATCTTCAGGTCCGTGCGCACGCAAAGCACCATCTTATGAGGCTGCCAGCTCAGCTCGTCCTTGCCTTCCCATTCACCATCCGAAGACGATTCGTCGTCGGCGTCGCCGCCTTCCTCCGAGACGTCGGCGCTCTTGTCATCGTCATCCGCCGACACCGCGGGCGTTTCTTCCCGCGCCTTCGACGCCTCAACAGCAGCCGTGCTGCTCTCTCCCTGCAGCTGCTTGGTCACCACATAGTGCGTCGCCGCGCCCAGCAGAAACGCCACAGAGCACTTCCAGACCACGTCGTCCATACTGAAGTCGTTGCGTGTTGCTTGGTGTGGGATCGGAAGCGGTTGTTCACGAACATCAGTCCCTAGTTTGATGGGATATGGTCCCTAGTGGAGGGCTAAGCTAGACTAAATACAGTACTGTAGTACGCTCGTGAGGGCGTAACCCACTGCGCATCAGGTTACGGCGGGAGCTCTTCGACGACACATCATGAGCACACAGTATGCTGGAGCTCCGCAGACGGCGGGGATTCCTCAGCCACCGGGCAGCGGAAATGGCTCTGCACCAGCAGCATCGCTGGCTGGAAGCACCGCGCCGTCGACTCCGATCCAGCCAACACTGAAAGGTACGTCGTGTGCACCTGCGCCACGTACACATTGCAGCAAGTGAGGAGGAACTAACTGGTTTGCACTCAGTCATGCGGCTGTACAAGCCCAAGCTGTACACGCATGGACCGTCGTCGTCCTCTCTCATGCCGACGACGCTCGCGCAGTCCACTGCCTTGCAGCACGAGTTCGCGATGTCGAGCATGCTCATCTTGCCCGACAGCTTTGGGTGAGCACGCCGTCGCTTGCAACGTGAAGGACTCAGAGGGGGAACTGACCTACCGAGTGGCACTCTGCCGTTGTCAGCGAGATCTTTCTGGGTAACACGTTCAGCAGCTACATCTCCGTCATTAACCAGTACGCGTGTGACCTGCGCGACGTTGGACTCACGGTACGGAGTTTCTTTCTCTCTGTCTCTCACCCTTCCTTTGCCTGACGAGTACGGGGCTCTCGTAGGCCAACATCCAATGCGCCAACGATCGCGTGGACCTTCAGGACAACCGCCTCGCACGCACCGGTAACGCGCCGCCGCCCAATCCGATCAAGGTGCTTCCCGCCGGCTCGAGCCTCGACATGGTCGTCGACTATCCGCTCAACCAAGTGGGCAACCACGTGTACGCAGTCATGTCATCCATATCTATTGCTTTATGCAGCACACGCGCTTACGCTGGCTCTTGCTGTCTGAAAGGCTTCGCGTGGGCGTCACATACGTCGATCCGATCACGAACGAGCCCAAGTCGCTGCGCAAGTTTTATCGGTTCGCGGTGCAAAACCCGCTCGTGATCAGCTTCAAGCACGCGCGTCAGTCGCGCGACGAGTCACTTGTCGAAGCGCAGATCCGCAATGTGTCCAAGCTGCCTCTCTTCCTCGACAACATTCGCTTCCTGCCCGTCGCTCCATTCACCAGTGAGGAGCTCAGCCTCGACGCAAGCGACCGACTCAAAGAGAGTGGTGACGACCAGAGTGACGACGACTCGATCCTGCGCGCGATGCTGCGACGAGGTCCGCAGACGTTGCTGAACCCACAGGAGGAAGTGCAGCGCGTCTTTCGCATCACGACGACAGCACCCACCACGAGCGACTCGGCGCAAGCGACGCAGAACTTGGGGCGGCTCCATGTCGGCTGGAAGACCGCGGTCGGGGAGGCTGGCTCCGTGCAGAGCCAGCCTGTGATGCGCAAGGTCGACGCGCTTCGCGAGGTCACTGTCTCGCTAGAGGATGTGCCATCCACCGTGGCGCTTGGCATCCCGTTCCTCGCGACGGCCAAGATCACCAACAACTCAGCGCGGCCGTTGCAGCTGCAGCTGCAGCTCCGCAAGAGCGACATGAGCGGCATCGTTTGCTCTTCGCTTTCCCATCAGGTAATGTGTGTGTAGCTGTGGCTGTGGTTGTGTTGAATTATTCATTTTGGAAAGACCAACGTCTCGGTCATTCTTCTTGACACATGAACTCACTCGGTGCTGTTGCCCAGGCGCTGCCATCGCTCGCCGCCCGCAGCTCGACGAACGTCGAGATCGAGTTTCTGCCGCTGGCTGGAGGTCTGCAAAGCATCCGCGGTGCTGTATGCGTCGACCAGCGGACGGGCCAAGAGTTCCCGCAGGACTCGCTCGCGAGTGTGATGGTGCAGTCGGCGCTGCCGCCGCGTGCGGCGTGAGTCGGCCGCGGAGAATGAAACACGAAAAGCATGGTCGTCGTTTTTGTCTCACTGGATCACACACATGGCGGTCTTCTTGCGCTCAGGAAACGCGCCCATGCACGTGAACTCGACTTCTCCCGCGAGAAAGACGTCGCCTGGAAAGATCTGCACGCTCTGGTTTTCCTCGAGCCGCACGAACGTGCCCCACTCGCTGAACGTGTCGTACAGCCAATAGCGACCTTCGCGGTGCTCGATCACAGCGTGCTGCGGGGAGACGTACCGGTCGTTGAACTCTATGTCGGCGCTGCTGAGCAACGAGCCGATCGTCGCGACGTTGCGCACGACGTGGATGTCGCCGCGGTTGGCGCCGGACAGCACGTACAGCACCAGCGCGTTCAGTAGCTCGGGGCTTTGCTGCGTCTCGAGGATCGTCTTCTCCAGCAGGTTCTTGTTGCGCTTCTTGCGGCGCCACTTGCGGGACGGGTCGTTCGTGTCCTCGAGGTCCGCGTTCTCGAGCAGGTTGTCGCCGTCCTCGTGACCCTGTGAGTGCAGCGCCGACGTGATCACCTGCGAGTGTCGCGCCCGAAACTGTGTCGCGTACGAGCTGCGCCGTGTCGTCGACCGGCGCCGGAGGATCGGCGTCGGAGCGCCGGCCGCCGACTTCTTGACGAGCGAGTGGCCGGATCCCGCGCGAGTCTCCTGGCTGCGTAGCAAGTGCTGGAACGCGGACACGTCGATGTAGAAACACTGAACACCCGTGCGTGCACGAAGATGTGTGAACGGCGCGTCGACCTCCTGACCAGCGAGCAGCGTGATGGGCTGCTCGATGGGCCACTCGTAGAGCAGCGGCGGCGACAAGGACGATGCTGACGCTGATGCTCGTGCGTAGTTGTCTGGTGGAATCGTGCTCGCAAGTGGTGCAAGCTCAAGCTCATCGGACGATGCCTCGCCGTCCTGAGCTTCGCGCTCTAGCGTCTCGGCCAACTCATCCACGGATTCGGTCGAATGTGGCATGAGGCGGTGGCCGTCAGCGTCGACGACGTCCACAGCGCCGTAGCGTAGCAGCAGCAGCCCGTAGCGGCGCTTGCCGTTGCGCCAGAACTCGCCGTTGCGCACGATGAAGTCGTCCTGCTGGAAGTAGAGGCGCTCGGCCTTGGCAGCGATGGAGCGCAGCTCCTGGTACGTGACGGCGCTGCACCACGGCACGCAGAGCCGGAGCTTCTGCAGCAGGTCCTTGTGTGTCTCGTACGTCAGGTGCGGGCGGATGATGTCCATGTAGTACGTCAGGTAGCCGCAGACGTCCTCGCGGCTGAGCACGAGAAGCTGCGTCGGCGACAGCGCCTTTGCCGACTCGGCGTACTCCATGTCGGCGCCCCAGAGCGAGGCCTCGCCAAAGTAGCTGCCAGTCGAGACGACCTCGACGATACACTCCTTCTCTTGGGCCTTGCTGTTCGGCGCAACGTTGATGCCGCCACCACCGCTGCTGCTCGACTGCGAGTACACGCCCAAGGACGTCCCAGAGCTCGCGCGCGTCGCCGCAGTGGACGCGCGGCGGTTGCGCTGCACGCTTGTCATCTCGACCTCACCACCGAGAACGACGAAGAGAAACGCGGCGGGATCCCCTTCGTCGTAGATGTTGTCGCCGCTCTCGAGCTGCAGGCGCTGCGCACGCTTGGCGATGTTCTCGAGACTGTGGCGGTCCATGCTGATCTGCTGCATCCATGGCATGAGCTTGAGGAACTGCGTGTTCTCGCGGATCTCGTCGGCGCGACTCATGGCGTCGACCGAGTCTTCTAGCTTCACGTACGTCACCTCGACCTCGCTGCTGCCGACCCGAAAGACAGAGCCCTCGACCAGCATGAGCGCCTTGCTCGTGTATCGAATGACGTCGGGTTTGTACTTGGTCTCGTGCAGGATCGAGTTGCGGCCAAGCAAGAAGTACATGCCCTGATTGATGCCGGCGAACCGTGGCGTGAGCGAGCACTGTCCGCTGTCAAGCTGGATCGCGAACTGCTCAACGCAAAGCGACGCCGTGAAGACCTGTCCGTCGCACGACGCGCCCTTGCCGACCACGAGCGTGTCGCTTTGGTGGTTCTTGAACGCCACAGGCAGGTACTTCTCGCGACGCCGCGACTTCCGCTTCGATGGCCGCAGCAGCTGACACTTGAACGCGACCTCTTTCAGGTCGGGCTCGTGGTCGCGAAACGCGCGGTAGACGTTCACGACCTGCATCGAACACTTGCCAAAGAGCAGGATGTCACCACGACCGATGCGCGTCGGCTGCGACAGCAGCACGCGCGTCTTGAGCAGCGGGTTACCTTCGAACGACAGGTCCTGCAGCACGAAGAAGTGGCCGTCGAACACGATGCGTGCGTGCACCGGGTTGATGCCCTCGGCCACGATCTGGATGTCGCACCAAGGCGACGACCCGATCGTGTAGCACATCTTGGGGCCCAGCGCGATAGTCGTGAGGTCGCCATCCGCCTCAGCGGCGATCACCGTCACGCGCAGCGACCCTGGTGCCAGCTCGCTGTAGATCGGCGTCGTGCTCTTGACCTTGCGGCGGTAGCGAGGCCCCGCAGGGAACACGGTACCACCGTCCGCGGGCAGATTGAGCTCGTAGTCTGGCGGTTTACCGGCTTTCACGAGCGCGTCCTCAAAGTGCACACTCTTCTGGTTCTGGTGCAAGCGACTGCCCTGCCTGCGGAGCTGCGACGCACTGCGGTCCAGCGCGTGTTGATCGGTGAGTCGCCGCTCGAGGCGCGACTTGGTGCTCGACTTCTTGAGCGGCGCGTTCTCCGACTTGATCTTTGGCGTGGTTGAGAGCTCATTTACGACGACCTGCGCGCCACTGCCCAGCAAGAAGGTGTCGCCAGGTCGCAGGCGGAAGCCATCCCGCTGCGGCTGGTGTCGATTCGTCGTGGAGAGGCAGAGAAACGTGCCACCAGAGCTGTGGCGGTCACGAAGCAGATAGTCGTCACCGTCGACCGTGATCTCGGCGTGGATCGGATCCATCGACGGCTCCTTCGTCACGATGTGCACGTGCTCACCGCTGTCTCGGCCGATGAAGCCCGGGAACAGAAACCACGCCTTGCGGTGCGACGGTCCCGGCGTCGACTTGCCCTGCGGTCGATGCACCACCAGGCACAACTCCTCGTGTGAACGGAGCCGGCGCTTCCCGCTCGTCGACGCTGCCGACTGCCGATGAAGGTTTGGCACCGACTTGGCACGCTCAAAGAACGCCCGGAAGTCGAACGACGTCGAGTTGTTGAGAAAGAGGACGTCATCGTCGTCACCGTCCAGTTTTGGCGGCTCCGGTTTGAGCGGCACGATCGACTTGCGGTTGCTCTTCCACTGGCTTTTGAGGCGCGGCGAGCGCGAGAGTACGGGCTCTGGACGACCGTCGCGTAGATTTGTCGAGCTGGTCATCGACCGCAGCGACATATTGAGCTGCACAACCTCAGTCGGACGCGCCTCCACGTTCTCTTTCGGCATGTTTTTCGCCACCACGTCGTCGCAACACACACTCGAGTCGCTGCGCTTGACAACGCGGAGGACTACCGTTCGAATCGCACTCACACACGTGGGAGTGGCGCCGTCAAGGTTGAGCGTCGTCTCTACCGATACCTCACGTGCCTCGTATTGGCTCGCGGGCATGAAGCCCAGGCGTGCTCTGAGCGCGCCGCCGTGAATCCCATTGCGGCGTCCATCCTGCCCAGCCCAGACCCCTCGTGCAGACTCCTATATATAACTACCGTGGCACGTCCCGTTGAAGAGACCAGCGCCGTCATTGACGGCTCTGATCGCTATTCTATTCTTGTGGCATTAAGAGATGCGAGGGGCAACTGCGGATCCGGTGTCGGCTTTAACGACAATGTAGCCATGTTCCGCCAAAAGGTACAGCTTTTTATTCGCTCAAAATCTGTTGTTGTCAGATATACAACCAATCACACGTCTAAGAATGGTGAATGTTCGCGAACGAAAGGTCGTGAAGCCGACGAGCCAATCACACCATCGAAGCAACGGAAAACGAAGCGGTGCAAGTTCCCAACCGCTTAACGTTCGCTTGCTCGCGTCGAATGTTCACACGTGATGGCTGCCGCCGCGTTGCTGCTGCTGCCGCTACTGCTGCCTGAGAAGCACTGGCAAAATGCGCGGACGCAATTGAGTTTCATTTTTCGATTTCCTTTCGACTTGCCACTCATGGGAAACACACTGATCACCTCCGTCTGCCGACGGGAGGAGCCGCTCGAGTTCGAGGACATCTCGGACGAGACCTTCGACTTTATCGCCGTCGCCATGCATCAGCCAGAACCTCTTCGCAGCTCAAGCAAGATCCAGACCAAGTCCAAGACCCAGCGATCCGCCTTCTCATCCAGCGTTGTGCACCCGACGTTGCCAGTCGGAAACGTCGTGACTGTCGTGCCCGTTAGCTTCTCGACCGAGTCCAGTTCTACGACGCCGATGCCCAAGATCACTGACGTTGCCATCGAGACGATGAGCTTCAACGACCGACTGAACATGCTCAAGTGGGACCCTGAAGATATGCCGACGTATGCCAAGCGCCAAGAGCTGTTCGTCTTTGATGAATACGCCCCTCGCCCTGCGACAACCAAGAATCTCAAGACCAAGCCCCGTGGATGGCTTCGCCGAGCCGTCGACACGTACAAGCAAGCCAAGTTCACCCGACGCCAACAGAAGACGACACAGAAACAAAAGCAAGCGACCTCGACGGATGGTTCGTGCAGCTCCGCCCAGCCAACGCGCCGAAAGCGATCGCGTTTTGCGACAATGTGGGGGCCCCGTCCAACTCCTGCAGCACTAAAGGACGAACCATTTCAACTTGATATCAGCGCTGGAGACGCGTTGTTTGCTGACGAAGAAGAGAAGCAGTTCCTCGTCGCGTCGCCCCGACCGTGTGTGCTCGACAAGCTGAGTACCGACTGCGATGAGGTGCTGTCCGAGACGGAGAGCGAGTCGATCGAGTCTTCGCTTGCATCCGACTCTGATTGCATGGAAGAAAGCGATGACGAGTCTGAGTGGACTCGCTCAACGTCGTCGTCCTCGCTATACTTCTCTGCAGACGAAGATGAGTCACCTGGTGGTGCTGACAACAAGACAAGCGACGACACGTCCTTCTTCGTGTCCAAGGACGCGTTCTGCATGCAGCTCGACGACTATTTGCGAGACGACGACGATGCCGATAACTGCGTACAGTACACTCAGATCGAACGGGACGTCACAGCTTCAAGCTCGTGGATGAACGAGGCAGAGCGCCGTTCTCTCTGCCGCATGCTAAAGGCGTACGTGTCGTACAACCCCGCGGCCACGTTCCGCAAGGAAATGATCGCGAACGCGGAAGAGTGCCTCGTCGTATTCAGTGGAGACGAGCTCGCTGCGTTCAACGCGTTCGTGCTGATGAGCCAGACCAAGTGGTGAATGCAAGATGCCCAGGACAAGTCGTGGTCGCGGCAGCCGTTCATTGCCGATCCACTACCGTTGGCGTGCAGACCAGCGCTTGGCGGGTCGAGTGCTCCTTCTCTCTCATTACAGAGAAGTCGATAGCGCTCTCCGCTAGGAATCGAGGCCTCCTTCCCTCATTACGGAAGTCGAGTCGCCTCTTCCTGCGCTAGCTCCTGCGAACGTTGACGAGTGGATCGCGTCGAGTCCTCATTTTGATTCGAGAATGACTGCCGCCCTACGACTACTTGCCTTAGCCTGGGCTACTTTGCGATACCATGTCGTTGTCTCTGTACACGAATGCGATACGCAGCAATTGTAGAAGTAGGGAGGCGAAGGAGACACATGTAGATCCTGCCAGTATTTATTCAATTGAAGTGGTGATCATGTGTGTGGCTCTTCACACACGTCAAAACCAGCCTAAATTGTGTGGTAACATTAATTTCGTGATGTCGACCACACTATTCAAGGTCTTCGGATCGATCTCCCTACGCTGTCGTTGGACGATAGATCGTCAATCACAGACGTCGTGGGATCACATCATGATGCTCGCTCGCTCGCTTCTTCGTTCGTCGCTGGCGACGACCAAGTCCAGCATTGCGCCCGCTGCGGTGGGTAACTCGGCGCTGGGTAGCGTTGCTCGCTTTGCGAGTGCCCCGGAGGTACGCTCGCTCAACACGTGCTGCTGTCTCGTCGTAAATCCACTCAGAGGGCTAATGATGTTGAGGGGCTCGTCATTGTATTATTGTGTTGATGTCAGATGCATGGCACGACGATTCTCTGTGTGCGCAAGGACAACAAAGTGGTGCGTTTGAGTTCCGTGTATTCGCATTGCAATGACCGCTGTCACCCCCACAATCGCTGACACCCGCATCTCGAGCAGTGCATTATTGGCGATGGTCAGGTGTCGCTTGGGCACACGGTCGTCAAGCCAAACGCCAAGAAAGTGCGCCGTATCAACGAGAACATCGTCGCGGGCTTTGCTGGCTCGACGGCTGATGCGTACACGCTGATGGAGCGCCTTGAGAGTAAGCTCGAAGAGTATCCGGGTCAGCTCACGCGCGCCTGTGTCGAGCTCGCCAAGGCCTGGCGAACAGACAAGTACCTGCGTCGTCTCGAGGTGCGCATGTCTGCTAGAGCTCAGAGAATTGCACAACAATATTGACCTTGTCGAGCTCTGTGACTAGGCGATTCTTGTGGTGTCGGACCACAAGCAGTCGTACACGCTGACGGGCAACGGTGATGTCGTGGAGCCCCACGATGGCATCATCGGCATCGGCTCGGGCGGCACTTACGCACTCGGTACGTCGCATTTTTCTCAGAGAGACACATCGTCGTGAGCACTAACAATATTGTGATTATCCTAACAGCGGCGGCCCGCGCGCTCATCGACCAGCCGCATCTTGATGCCGAGCAGGTTGCACGCAAGGCGATGGTGATCGCGGCTGAAATCTGTGTCTACACGAACAACAACTTCGTCGTCGAGCTTATCGAGGAGAAGGCGGACAAGACCGAGTAATCACTCGTCGAACTCTTTCGTCTTGGCATTCATTTGTGAATGGGAGACAAGACCGGCGGGCTTAGAAGAAGACAAACGCATGAACACACTAGGAGGCGAGGAGTAGTATGAGCAAAGATAAAAATGTTTGTGGAGTGGGCATGCTATCTGACTTTGATGCAATAAAGCTCGTTGCCAAACCGCAAATACCTCCCACAACGACTCCAAAGCGGGCTTAAATGTTGTTGGCGATCACCGAGTTGTACTTGTCGATGTTGCGCTTCAGAATGTCTTCTAATGGTCCCATCACGCGCTTGAACGTCTTTCGGTCCAACGTCAAGCACTTGACTTTGCCATTCGCAGTGACAGTTGCCTGGCGCGGCCGCGTCGTCAGCAACGCGATTTCACCGAAGTAAGCGCCGGACGTGAGCTCGCCCATAATAACTGGAGCCTCGCCAGGGTTCAGCTGTTTCGTGCACGTCGCTGTGCCCTCTTCAATAATGTAGAACATGTTGCCTTCGTCGCCCTGTGTGATAATCACCTCGCCATCGGCAAATGTCTCGGTTTTGAGGGCATCGGCGACTGTCAGGCGCTCATACTCGCTGAGCGATTCAAGCAGTGGCACACGCTCGATGAATCCCTTGTGGGCCTCTCGCTTTTTCAGAGTTGTCTCCATGATGATGTACTTGAATGTCTGACGATCCAATGCCCATGCTTTGGACTTGGCCACAGCCTTCACGGTTGCGGCTCGGGGCGCGTTATACATGAGCGCCAACTCACCAAATGACATCGAGTCTGTGCACTGCAAGCAGCTTTCTGTCAGTGTCCAAATCACGCACCCGCGTCTCTAGGAACAGGGGCTTACAGTTTGCACGAGAACATCGTCCTTGTACACTTCGCAGACGCCACTCTCGAGAATGTAGAAGTTGTCGCCATCATCGCCCTGCTTGATAATCGTCTCACCCGGCTCAAACTCCTTGGGGAACATCGCATCTAGCACGATTTGGTGCTGCTTCTCATCGAGAGACTTGAACAGAATGTTCTCCGACACCATCTTCGTGATCCGAGCGCGCTCTTCATCCGACTTGGGGTGCACAACGCGCTCATAGTGCTTTGCACTACAGGTACGAATTTCAGGTTAGACCATCTCGCATTCGCAGTTGGAGCTAGAGAGGACGCCATCCAACGCACTTGTTTGGATCAATGGTTTCTGCGGACACTGACGTTCTTCGGCCCTTCGGAATGGGCTTGGGCGCGACAGGTTTCTCGTTGATCTCTCCGAGCGCGTCGCGATCCTCTTCTTCATCTTCACTTTCAGACTCGTCTGAGTGATGGTCTAACCACAGTCATCTCACGATTGTCAGACACTGATCCAAGGACGGAGTTGCTCACGCTGAAGGGGGCCAACGTACTTGTTTGACGCGATCGATGGCTGTTGGATGCAGGGTTTTCGTGTTGCTCCTTGTCCACGATGCTAGGGCTCGGCTGAGCGAAGGACTTCTTCTTCGGTGCCGCCTCCTCCGGGTAGTTCGTCTGCAGGTACTGGATAATGTGCTGGATGGGGTTTTCCGGCTTTGCCAAGAGTAAGGACTCGACGAGGTTGATGAAAAGCGTGTTGATGCCCTTCTTCTGCAAGTAATCCTGCAGCTCCTGCTGCACTCCTTCTGCGTCGGCCATTGCTGATCAAGTCAAGCTCTAGAGTGTTGCGTTTTGCCGTCGGCTTCCACGGGTGGTTCCTCCGAGGCGATGTGGACTATGTGTGCTATCCGCCGTGGTCTATCGTAAGATCAACGAGAGACTCGAGGGAGGTTGTTTCGAGCTCGCTTTAGCCGCCGAATGAGTGTGCCCGCACAGATGTCTCCTCTGCTCGGCTCGCACGTTTGGAAGCGCCTGCCGACCGTTTGATGGAAAACGGGAGGAAGCTCTAGCGCGAGTGCGACGGCGTGGCCGATGGTCGCCTGCGCTCTGTGGAGTGGTTACGAGGATTTTTTTAGGTCACCAGGTTCTTCCTTCAACGCGTCGTTTCCGCAAGAGAAAGTAAATTACGGTAACGTTTCCTCACACAAGTGAAACCCATTCTCGTATATGTTATATTTTGATGCTTTCGATGCATTTATTAGAAGAAACACATACTGGTCACGTTCTACTCCTTGCACACCACCTTCCCATCTGCAAAAAATGCTACGAACGTTCTATATATCAATTCATGCAATGACCCACACGCACGATACGCCGAGTTAAGAACACGTCCGACCACTAATCAACTTTAATGTGGCTTACACTACATTGTTCAACGTACACCGTTGGTGAAAGGCAACTCAAGCGAAGCAGCTCAAGGGAACCAATGGCACCGACCGCCGGTACGTCTACGACATGCGCGCTTGATACCAGCGATACAGCCAGGATGACGTCCTCTGAATTCAATCGCGGCTGATACTAGGCACACGATTGCGCTTCAAGAAAGCCCAGGCGAAGAAGCCGTTTAAGAAGCAGAAGAAGATCCCGTCACTGAAGAACCGAATTCGAGCTCTCGAGCGTTTCCTCAAGCGAGATGTACGAAATCGCTCACCAGAATGTTCTCAATTGGACGAACATGCATCATAACTGACGTTTTGCTCGCAGAATATCGATGCTGCGACAAAGTCGGCGAAGGAGGCAGAACTGAAGCAGCTTCACCACGAGGTAAGCAAGACGAATGATGCACACTGCTCGAAGAGACTCGACATGACCGTTGCACGCTTGTGGGTAGCGGGATGAGAAGGACCGACTGGAGGAAGAGAAGAAGCTCGCCGAGAAATACAAGAAGGTGTGTTTACGCTTAAACTGCCTTGTCATCGATAGATGAATGATTTCTGATGGGATTTGTTTGGTGTCACTCGCACCATTAGCCACGCTTTTTCGAGCGTGTGAAGCTCATGCGCAAATTGAAGCAATGCAAGAAAGCCATTGAACAGGTAATCATTGCATCGTGATCTCGTGCACAAATTGAGCCTTCCCCTGACACTTCCGTGTGATGACCTAGGCGTCTGACGAGAAGGAGAGCGAGCAGCTTCAGAAAGAGTATGAGCAATGCCGTGAAAAGATGATGTACATCTACTACTATCCGAAGGCGGAGCGCTACATCTCACTTTTTCCGGCGAAGCCACTCAGTGACGAGGATGCGAAGAGGTCAGAAACATCGTGTGGCGTGTCGCTCTTGTACGTCTCATTATGATATGATCTGTTTTTGCAGGCACGAGGAACTGCTCGCGAGGGCCATTGCTCGTTTTGAGGAAGAGCAACCTATCGCAGCTTTCGAAAAGTTCTGCTATGCCAACGCTGATGAAGACTCGTCATCGAAACCTCGTGGTGGAGCTGCTGCTGCAGCGTCTCTGATGGCGAAGAAGCCGTCGAAAGAAGCCGAAAAGAAGAAAAAGAAGCCGAAGAAGGAGAAGGCACAGAAATCTCAGCCAGCGAAGCGCGAGCGTGTTCTCGCGGATGACGACGACATGGAGGCGCCTTCAGATGATGCGCGCGGTGCAAACGACGGCACAGATAGCGATGAGGATGATTTCTTCTTGGAGTAGAACGTCATCGACAATAGATAATATCTTGATTCACTTTCTTACACAAAGCAAAAAATGGTTGAAAACGTGGTGAACGCAGCAACTGCATGGGCGACGCTTTGGTTCCGAGCATAGTGTAGTCGCAGTTGGGGCCACGTGGCCTGGGATGCTGCATAATGCTGCACATTCTGCTTAATCGAGAATTGCAACCGAAATCGGCGAACTTGGATCAATCAGTCAGCTCATGCCCACCGCAGCATCAGATAAGGATTGAGAGCGCGGAAGATGAGTCGACTTCGCTCAGACGAGTGTCAGCAATGAGTTCGGCTTCAGTACGAGATGCCGCCGCAAGTGCGTTCATGTTCGTGTAGCTGAAAGATCGAAACGCTTCAGCAATGTCTGACTGCTCTTGAGCACTGTACATGCCACTGGGAAACTTCAAGTTGTTCTCAAGAGGCGCTGGTTCGCTTGTTGGGAACAATGGATCGACACCTGCAAGACTCGGATCTAACTCCGTCTTGACACTGCTGTTGGTCGACTCGGGAGGATTTCGGTCCATGCTGCCATGACTTCTGTCACCGAGAAGAGATGCAGAACCGTCTCTGTTCGCTAACAGCTCCAGCTGTCGAAACTGCAATGCTCCGTCCGCTTGGCTTCCGACGTGATCGGGAGAGCTGCTGTCCATTGAGCGTGCATCGATATCGAAATCATCGTCATCAATGAATACATCCGTCAAATTCCGATTGTTGAAGTAGCTCGTGTCATTCGGACCTTCCAATGTGGGTACAAATGGAGGTGTAGATTCCAACAGGGTGTTCCAATCGATACCCAAAAAGAAAGGATGTCGTTGCAAACCTTCCCAACCGAGGCGTCTGACGGGGTCTGGTTCGAGTAATTGGTTGATCAAGTCCATTGCCTCCATCGATAGGCATTTTTCGCCGTCTGGCCAAAGAATCTGGCGCTTCAGAATATTGTCGAATATTGCTTCAACCGTCTCATCATTAAACGGCGGAAACCCAACAAGCATCTCGTATAAAATGACACCCAACGCCCAGTAATCAACAGGGGGTCCATGAGGCTGACCAAGAATGATTTCGGGACTCAAATAATCGGGCGTACCACATCGTCCGTACGTATGGGCGACTTCTCGCTTCCGATTTCGTCGAGCAGGTTTACCACTCAAATCATCCGCCAACAGTTCCGCAATCTCGTCGTCGAAGTCCAATCGTTCAGGATTCTCAACCGCCACCACATCGTCTTCGACTGACGCTTGATCACTGTGATCAAAAAATACACCATCCTCTCTGTACTCGGACTCCGAGTCACTGACAAAAACCCCTTCCTCAGATAAACCGAAGTCGGTAAGCTATCATTCATTGAATCGGTCGTTTCAGTATGTCAGCTGTGAAAACTTGCTCCAAATCATCAGGCACGAACCTTGATGTGACCATTCGATGATATGAGGATGTTATCAGGTTTCAAATCTCTGCTCGTGGCGACATTAGCAATTGAACGGTGCCATCCCAAGCGAACCAACGGTACCTGTGGACGCAACCCTTTAGATGCAGATGATTCAGTGCAAGAGCGACTTCTGCAATGTAGACCCGAGCGACCTGTTGTAAAGCCACGTTAGTTCTTGAAACCAATTGATCACCCTTCTCTTTCATCATCGCACCTGCTCTTCGAGCTGAACAATGCACTCCAATAGAGACATGAAGTCTCCGCCCGGTAGATACTCCATGACCAGGAACAAGTTGCGCCTGACGGGAGATTAACTCATAATTAGACTACAGAGACGCAATATTCGTAACAGCATCACGCACTTCGTCTGGAACGTCCAAAAGAGCTTGACGACGAATGGGCTTTCGACGTTCACTAAGATATCTCTTTCGGTCTCTATGTGCTGAATCTGTAGTCCCAATTAAACACTGGTCAAATGCGTGTCAACACGCACATTAAGGTGGTTGAAAGACGTACCTGTTTCTTGCGCACGATGTGTTCTTTCGCGAGCACTTTGATGGCATATTGGTCTCCGGTGGTTTTCTTCCGAGCCAGGTATACTTTGCCGAACGCGCCTTTAGAGATTGGCTTGACAATGTGAAAATCTCGAATCGAAACACGACACGCTGAAGGCTTGCGGACACTGGTTGCGGATGGACGAGCAACTGGTACATTTTCGACTTCTTCAAGGGACTTGGTGCGCTGGAATGGTGCGCGTCCATCGTTTGGGCCTTGCTGCAGCATCACTTTTTGAGTTTGCCGCATTTTGCTCATCTTCGCGTGAATCAAGTTTCGAATGCGACTGCAATACTTCAGTCCGCGCTCGACAGCAAAACTCGCGCTATCAGGCTCTTGCTCTCGGATCCGGTCCAACATCTTAATCAGGCGGGAGCATAACGCGAACGACTCGACACTTGACACATCACACGAAGATGCCTAGAACACACCATTTAGTTTGCACGACAGCTACTCAAGGCAACAACAGTTGGCGAACCTGGATTGCAATGACACGCAAAGCGTTGTAGAAATGTAGCTCCTCGGGATGGAAATACGAACGAAGTGCCTCTGACTGGAGATTAGCTTTGATGGATGTAGCAAGTTTTGACAATGCGTTGTTGATTTGATCAGCCTCGAGTTCAAACCGCCTCGACATCACACAATAATTTGTGTGCTCATCCAAGCTCCATGCATCAACCCGACATTCACAGAGCTTGCAAACCACCATGGAGGACTCACACTTCCGGAATCGGACGGTCAAAGGCCGCTGGGAATACTGAAGCATATCCAGAGCTTCTTCTGCTGAGTAGAGGGAGACGTCTTTTCCATTCACGGCATCTACTATCAATCCCCGAGTAATAGACGTGTTCGGAGGGATCTGAAGCACGTTCTTGGACCATGCATCGGGCTGTACACTTCGGACCATAACTTCTCGCCTGGTCTCGTTGATCACAAACTCAATGCCAAGAAAACCATCGCCGAACTTCACCTCGAATGTTTCAGCACGCGAACACGATGTTTCACCAGACGATGGATCGTTTGTTTTGACGATCGTGAATGCTAGCGGAGATGTCAGCGTTGAATCGTCTTGCTGATTCTTGTCCATTTCAGCTAGTGAGTCACTGGAGCCACGCTGGCGCCATCGAATCTGGTTCTTGCCAAGTCGGTCGAGAACATCACCCAATACGCTTGGTGGTGCGTTCGGTAGACAATTGCGAGCGGATTGAAGCTCGGACGATGTAGTGCTGCTGCCAGTCGTGCACGGAGGTATGTTGAGACTGAACTGCCGCAGTAACTTGCGAGGAGCAATCTCTTGTCGTAGCTCTTCGTTGAGTAGCTCCATCGCACCACCGAGTGTGCGACTGGTGCCGCTACTCTTTCGGCTGCTAGATGCGGATCTCACATGCTCGACGTCTTGCTCGAAGCCACTTTCCGTGCCACTGGAGCTGTTGCCGCTAATCTCGAGCAGCTCTTCCCGTTCTTCAAAGCGTGGCATCGCTGCCATGACTGCACGTTTGCGTCAGTACGAGTTCGTGCGTGACAGCGCGCGGTCGCGAATGAACCCCAAGCGTGGGTGTGTTTAAGTTGTTTTTTGTTTTCGTTGATGTGACTAAGGCCGCGATCGTGCGGCCAGCGTCAATTGCGTCCTCGTTGCTTGTCTCTTGACCCGTCCCAGCGGAAAGGACGTCACTGTGTGAGCGATGGACGACTCCGCCGGGGCTAAGAAGACAGCGGGCGCAGATTGCCTGCGACGTTCCGGTGTCTGCTGGCGCGAGCCTCTCCCGACGGGGAAGGAGCCGAAGCGCTGTGTGTTCAAGAAGAACGATCAATGACCGCCGAGTGTCATGCACGCCAGCGCAAGGGCGACACACCAAGTCGACGTGCTGCAGGTCCCCTGTCGGAGGGCGGCGAGGAGGAGCACGGGCACAGGCGGCGGCGGTGGTGACGGTGGTGGTGGTGGTGGCGGTGGTGAGGAGGAGCAGGCGGAGGAGCGGGGGCAGGTGCCACCTGCGAGGTGGGCGAGAAGGTGAGCCAAGTTGACGTTTCTGTTCGGCGTGGGTTTTCGCCCAACCCGAACCGGGACCAACACTCTGACGGGAGCGAAACCCTGAATCTGGTGCTGGTGAAGTGAAAGCAAAAAGCGAACAAACCAAGCCAAGCCGAAAAAAAAAAAAAAACGATCGAGCGGGCGCTTGACCGAACCTTCCAAACAAACCGACCAACCGAACCGGAAGAGCTGGGGTGGGTGGGTGGGACTCTTTGTTCTTTTAAGGTTTCTCGATTCACCACGCATGGCGTTCTGCAACTCGCGCCATCTCCTCTCTCTCTCTTTCTTTCTCACAAAGATCAAACGTCAATTCAATTTGCGGGTACAACCGAAGGAGACAGATCTCGGCTTCTGGTACGTACCGGTATGAGGCGTATTGGCTTGCGACACGTCCGCGATGGAGCCACGTTGAAGGAAAGACACGCCCATGAATCAATGGTGCGTCTTTCCTTCAACGTGGCTCCATCAAGGCTTTTGATCGGATCAAGTTGATCCTGTGCAGGCTTTGGCTTCCTACACTGTACATACGTGGTGCCGGGTTGATGGACCAAACCAGTGGCGAAAACTTGGTCGGAGCAAGCAGCGACGCCCGGTCGCTTGTGCCCATCCCCCCCACGACAAGCGCAGGATGTTCTGGAGGAACGCGTCGTGATTCGTGATTCGCCCTTTCCATTCCTGTCGATTGCCTTGTCTGTCAATCGACGACGAGCCGCCGCACCCGTTGCCCGCTTGTGTTGTTCTCCAACGATGAGGCTTCATTCCGACCGTGGTGCGACTGACTGCCCCTCTGGCTCGGATTCAATGACGGAGACGCACCACAACGTTTGCTCCGCCATCTCGAGACGGCATTGTTCCCGGATGATCCGACCGCCAGCTTCACAACTCTCGCTGCATACATGCCCACACAACTTACTCCCTATGGATGCCTTTTGTCTATCAAAAGTCCACAGCTGGTTGAGTGACGTGGTGGTGATGCATGAGACAGATCCTCGACACGGGCAGACAGACGTTGCGTCAAGGAAGTGCATGTGTCGGTCGGTTGCAACTCCGTCGTGGGAGAGGAAAATCCGCTTCAACAACCACAGCTCTCGATGCGTCCAGTTGTGGGACACATGCACATCTTGCGGCGCTTGAGTCGAGGCAAACGCACATATGTATGTCATTGTGAGGTGCCACCTCCCGCATCAAATGTCCTTCGCGTGCGCAAGGCTAATCACGGACTACGATTCGCGGTCCATCAATGTTCGGTAATGATGGACCATCATTACCGAAAGTCGATGCGAGCGTCACGCTGGACGCGTGCTTGGAGCTGGTCGAGTAGAGCGACCCGAAAGATAGACCAATCAATGGAAGATAATTGCAATCATCAGCTGGAACAAACTGGACGCAACACAACAGCAGCGCTCCTCAACCATTCAGTCCTAGAATCCGAATCCAAGCTGGTCGCATTGAGCTGAGATGAGGTGGGAGTCAACAACAATGCTCGCCAACGAGGAAGTTTTTCGAGGATACACAGACGAGTCTAACACACACAACAATAATGGGAAGAGCAGATTGAATTGATGCCAGGGTCAACTTATTTGGTCTGTACGCCATGGTTCCCTTAGCTATCTGCAAGCTAGTTTCCCCAATTTCACACATTTCGGCGACAAACTGTCTAGCCACGGGACCGAAGCATCCATTCCACGGCGTCGGCAAAATCTTTCGCTAGAAACGACGGATCACAGCCTGAAGATACATCCACGAACACCTCAGCCAACGGATCGCAGCACGATTCACAATACTGCGCGTCGAAACCGAACAGTATCGCCCTTGCGCATGAAGTCGTCATCACCGGGTAAACCAACCTGTAGTATGCTCATCTCCGTCTCGATACTTGCCTGTCTTCACCAGTACCGACTGCATGCCGATCGCGTTGGCGCCACCGACGTCTTGGCGCACATCGTCACCGACCATGATCGCATCGGACGCGTCAACGTGCCTGCGGACAAAATCGACGAAATACACCAACCGTCGAAGCCACACAAATCGGTGGAAGCAAGCACCACAAGCATGGAAGTGAGCGTGGGAATTTGTTGAATGCGTCCAATGCAGAACGTACATGTCAGCCAGAGCCTGATGGAAGAAGCTGGGAGCCGGTTTTCTGTGTCACCGTGGCGGCATCAAGTCAGCGCGCACCTCTGATCAGTCGCCATCGACTTTAACCACATCCATGATTACCCGATAACGGTCGCTTCAACGCCGGCGGCGTATTCCAGACCGCGGACAAACGCGCCGGGGCCGAGATTGAGACCATCCTTGACGGCGAAGTACCGCGCCTCGTGCAGCGCAATCAGCTTGCCACCATTCTGAAGCACTCGGAACGCCTCGTTAAGCTGACACCAGTAACAATCCCGTGATGATTAGCTGGGAGCGCGTTGGCGTTGCAGATTCCGCACATCGTCACCTTACACGATCGTAATGGAAGTGGGTCGGCGCGAGACCGACGACAACCGCATTCGGATTCTCACAGTTCATGCCCTCAAACTCCTTCTCCAGCGACGGATCCACAAGTAGCATTGGTCGCAAGCTTTGTTGCTTCAGAAGAGATCTTGCGATGCTGCCAGACGTCAGCACATGCTCAGGGGCGATATTCGTGAGTCCAATCGCGTGCAACTCGGCGATGAGGTCGCTGCGCGACTTCTTGGTCGTGTTTGTGACTGCAGATGAATGCACCCAAGTTCACCAGCGAGTTAGGAGCGTTCTATCGTTGTAGTGCATTTGACTTCCGACAACACAGCTCACCAAATCGAACCCCAATGTCGGGCGCCGAGAGTAACCGATCCAGCGCCGCGATCGCACCAGGAATCACCTCATCGTCGATGTGCAGGGTGCCTAAAGACACCGGGCTGGTCACTAGCGTGGCGCGCATCCATCGCGCCCGCGTACCGATCGCTCATACCGCTGAGATCAATGAGAACGCCGCGAACTCGCCGAGCACCTAGTGGCGCCATCTTGAACATCTGCGTGAACTGGCGAAACGATCCCAAGAGAGAGAGAGAGAAAGAGATCCAGCATCCAACAGAGTCCCGTTCTCGTATTGGATTGGACGAAAATAGTGGCCGCCCAGCCTTTCCCCCTCGTCTCACTGACCAGCTCCATTCCAGTCGCTTTCCCGAGCCGACGCGGACCTGTTCCTCCGGTTCGTCAAAACGAACGCGACTCGCCTCGACCGACTCGAAAGAAGAGGAACGAAAGAAAGTCCTAATCTAAACTGTAAAACGGATTCTCGTTGTCCGCCACCATTCCATTCGGGTTGTCGTTATCGGCAATCCGCAGAAACGGACGCCCTCCCCATCTCCATCGACCGCTGGCGCCAGCGCGTACCGACTGAATGCCTGCCAGCAAGAAGCGCATTCAACGCGGCGGCGGCGCCGCGGTCGCCGGTCAGCAGGTGCCGGCGGCGCTCCGTGACTGGGTCCACATATGGCACGGCGTTCGGGTGCGTCAGGACGGTGCCTCCGCGACGCCCACGACGCGGCTCCAAGTCGAGTCGAGTTGTGGCGATCGTGATGACGCGTACCACGGAGGCAGCCGGCTGCCGCCGCCGGCGACAAGCATCTTCCACTCAGGCTCGCGACTCGAGGCATTGACATTCTGGCAGTCGTTTGTGCGGCTCCCGGCGAACTCGCTGTTCCCGCGCGTGCACTCCACGTCGAATCCTCGACGTCGTTACAAGGATTTTCTTTACGTGCTGCTCAACATGCGATGGCCGGCGTTGGGCACCGTGCTGCTCTTGGTGTTCCTCGTCAATATTGTCGTGTTTGCGCTGCTTGTGTACGGCGCGTGCCGCGACCCCGACACACTACTCAAGTCATTTAATCTCAGCTATCAGACATTCAGTACGATCGGGTTCGGCATCGTGTACCCGGCGACGACGTGCAGTAATCTCGTCATGGTGGTCGAGTCGTTCGCGTCGATGCTCGTCACATCGGCGATCACAGGTCTCGTGTTCGCCAAGTTTGCCAAGCCGCGTGCCAAAGTTGCGTTTAGCAACGTCTGTGCCATCCAACCCTACGGGAAGCGGTACCTTGCGCTGGTTATGCGCGTCGCAAACGCGACTCAGTCCAAGGATGTGACGCACGACGTGATCATGGAAGCAAATTTCAAGGTGCATCTGCTGCGTATCGAGCAGAAACTAAGTGACAAGCAGTGGGCTCAGGCAGAGTCAACGACAAGCGACGTGCTTTGTAGCTACAACTTGAAACTCCTGCAGCACAACTTCATCACGTTTCGTATGGGTCTTGCCGTCGTGCATATCATCAATGAAGAAAGCCCGTTGTTCGGCATGAGCGAGACTGATTTAGCGTCGTCGGATATGATCATTGAGATCGCGATGTCAGGCGTTGACTCCACCCTTCAAGACACTGTCTCCGAGCGCTATACGTACACAGCTGAGGACATTCGATGGGGCTTCCGCTTCGCTGAAATGCTCGATTTCGACGAGTTCAACTCCGACGTGATCATGGATTTCGCCAAGCTGAGTGCCATTGAGCCGACACCAATCGATTGTGCTCGATATGTGCGATCTTCAGATGTACCAAATGATTGGAAGGGCGATAAATCATCCCGGAAGCAATCTACTGACACCGACGTAACCCGTCGGTCATCACTCGGTGATGATCAATCGAGTTTCTTGGTGCACAAGGTCGGAGGATCAGCTGGAAAACAATGTGTAGTTGGCAACGGCGGTCACGGAAATTTCTCTGAAGGTGACTATCAAGATGACCGATCACACGATGAAGCGTTTGGTTACCGAGAAAGCATCGATGGTGATGATGATTATGCTCCGACATACCACAAAAAGGCCGCTCCGAATAAATTCTGTCTCGGTCTTGAGCCGCTTTTCGAGCCGTTACTCCAGCCATCCGTAGGTACTCAGCGCCTTCACCGTGATCACTCGGATGGCCTCGCACGACGAAATGGACGCTTAGTCTCTATGGCCGCACCACAACCGCTTCAGCACTCAGCAGCACAGCTTGTCGGGTCGGGGTTGATTGACGAGGGCGTTGACGAGCAACCGTCGGAGTTCATTCTCCCTGTCCAGCAACGACGGCAACTCCAAGGGCAGCTCATGGGCGAAGTGGACACAGACGATGAAGATACTTCGTTGGATACAGCGCCGAGTCCCGTGCCGTCGGTGGCCCCACAGTACAAGATCTCAAACACTCGTCAAGCCAACCAGTCTGTTGTGTCTGTGGACGTCCAAGACACTCCGCGGTTTATGCGTGTTTCCCCGATGAATATTCCGAAATCATATGACTTCATGCGGCTCTACAACAGTGCGTTGTACGTCCGCTGGCCAAAAATCATCATGGTGTTCGTGATCTCGTTCATCGTGATTAATCTCATCTTCGCGCTGATCTACTGGGCTGAGATGAGCGAGATTGCCTCGTACCCCGATATCAATGTGTCAAACTTCGAGCTCGCATTCTTCATGAGTGTACACACCATCGCGACAATCGGCTATGGCTCTATATCCCCAACTCCGACAGCAGTGTACATGAACCTCTGGGTGCTTGTCGAGTCTTCGCTTGGGATCATTGCAGTCACGATTATCACAGGTATCGCTTGGGCAAAGTTCGCTCGGCCACGAGCACACATCCACTTCTCAGCCAACATCGCGGTCACATCCATCTATGGTCATCGATGCCTCATGTTTCGAGCCGGAAACACGCGCCACAGTGGTGATGTCCACGAAAACTTTTTCCGAATTGGAGTCATTCTCACTAACCGGAAGACAGGACTGCGGCAAATCTACGACGTTCCACTCGTTCGCGCAGAATGGCCGTCAATTAAGCTACCTGCGACACTCATTCATGTTATCGACGAGTCGTCTCCGTTTTACAAGTTCCGTTCGTTGGATCAGCTCTCTGAGTCGCGTGTTGCTGTCATCGCATTGCTGACGGGACTCGATACGACGTTTTCGGAAAATGTGTATGCTCGGAAGATGTACTTCTGGGACGACTTCGCGTTCGGTGCACGCTTCGATGATTTCGCCGTGCTCCGGCGAGATTGCATTGAGGTAGACTTCAACCGTTTCGATGCTCTCGTCCCAGAGGATGAGGACCCTACATGGCAGCCTTGCTCCACATAGCATCAGTCCTGGGAAGAAACTGTGTATCATGTGTCTCTGGATATCCATTTCCACAAATAAAGACAACGAAGATCAATAAAATGTGGGATACATCTCGTGTTTCATGCTTATCATTTGAAATGGCTTCCTTCGACTCGATAATGTCGAAGGGACTGACAGATACCCTTGAGTCGCGCAGCTCAGATTTACCAGCGGCCACGTCCGCCTCCACCACGGCCACCACGACCACCGCGACCGTAGCCGCCGCCACCGCCGCCACCGCCGAAGCGTCCAGCCATGGCCTCGAGATCACGGGGAACCTCTTGATCAGCCTCACGCAGAATCTTCACAAGCGGGCCCGCCAGTCGACTGTTCTCGTTCGAGAAGAACGAGATAGCGGTACCCTTCTGACCAGCACGGGCCGTACGACCAATACGGTGGATGTAATCCTCGATGTTCTTGGGCATATCGAAGTTGATGACGTAGCGCACATCCTTGATGTCCAAGCCACGCGACGCAACATCAGTCGCGACCAGAATCTGCGTTCGACCTTCCTTGAACTCCTTCAGCGTCCAATCGCGCTCCTCTTGGGACTTGTTACCGTGAATGGCCTTGCACATGTAGCGCGTGTTGCGCAAGTTGCGACTGAGCTCATCAGCACCACGCTTCGTTTCACAGAAGACAATGATGCGACCACCCTCGTAAATGTCCTTGAGATGGTTGACGAGTGCGTTGTACTTGGAGTAGTCATCCATGACTTCGACGATTTGCTTGATGCGCTTGTTGGCGGTCAGATCCAGCGAACCAACAGTGACTTGAATAAAGTCGGTAAGGAAGTCGTGCGCGAGCGAGACGACTTCCTTCGGCCACGTCGCCGACCACATGAGCGTCTGACGATCCGGACGAATCTGGCTGACAATCTTGCGCAGTTGCGGCTCAAAACCCATATCGAGCATGCGATCGGCTTCATCAAGAACCAGGTACGTCACACGGCGCAGGTTTGTCTTGCCCATGCTCAGCATATCAATCATACGACCCGGGGTACTGCAATCGAGAAGGATCAGTCACGGTTTAAATAGAAAAAAGGGCGGCGGAGGATCAGCGTACCAGATACAGATTTCGACACCCCGGCGCAGATCCGCAATCTGCGGTCCCTTCGGCACACCACCGTAGATGCACGTGTTCTTGATCTTCGAGCTGGCGCCGAACTTGTTGCACTCTTGCTGGATTTGCACGGCAAGTTCGCGGGTGGGTGCAATGATCAACACGATCGGACCATCACCAGGCTGGAGATACGGCTGTTCAATACAACAATACAAATGAACAGTCAGTACAGTCCAAGAACTTCAGGATACCGTGCACTGCATAGAATCCACGGACGCGACCATGAGATGCCGAGAAAGACGGCGAGTGACGGGTGCGACGGATTCGAGGGTGCTGCTGAGGCTCCACACCGGAGTCAGCTGCAACCACGTCGTAACGGCAGCAGACACAATACACGAAAAGACTGAAGCCTCTGACGAGACTTCATCCTTCCTTCTTCACATTGCTGCTGCTCGTTACGCGCATCACACTTGAGAGGAAAGAGAAAGCACGTTGAGAACAGACACCCACAACCCACTGACAGCGCTGCCGCAACAGATACTGCCGATTGCCGATGGAATGCGTGCCGTTCTCTCACTTTTTCCTCATCCGCCATCGCTGAGTCGCTGAACTGATCAAGAAGAGGCGACAGATAGCTACATCGTCGCGCTCCAGCTTCATCGTCTCTCTCGAGCGGAATGGACGGCGTTCGCGCATTGCGTGCGATTACCGACAGCTACAAACCTGTGCGTTGATGTGGACGATCGCTGGCAGCAAGAATGCCAGCGTCTTGCCGGAACCGGTGGCCGAAATGCCGACCATGTCGCGACCCGAAAGCGCCATGGGCCAGCCCTGGCACTGAATCGGAGTCGGCTTCGTGAAGCCCAAGCGGTTAACCTCCTCGAGCACGTAGTCCGGGAACGATGCCTCCTCGAACGTCTGCACGCACTTGGGCACGTTCTTGCCCATCACCGTAATGTCGTTCTCGCGCTTCCACTGTTCATACTCGCCCTCGGAGCGACGCGCCACGTCAGGGTGCTCGTAGTAGAAGTTCTTCTCGAACACGGGCAGCTTGGAGAGATCCCACTGGATGTTCGTGTCCAGGTTGGCGCCGAGCGGACCCGAGCTACCGCCACCACTGCCGTAGCCGCCACCACCGTAGCCGCCACCGCCACCGCCGTAGCCGCCGCCGCCGCCGTAGCCTCCGCTGCTGCCACCGTAACGACCGCCACCGCCGCTCGAGTAGCCTCCTCCGCCACGGGAGGACGACGAGTAGCCGCCACCGCCGCCGCCATACGACGAGGACGAGCCGTAGTCACGGCGCGAGGAGGAGTCCGAGTAGCGATCGCCCCAGCTACTGCCGCCGCCAGAGTATCCGCCGCCGCCGCCGCTGGAGTACATGGTTACGTCGTTCGGGTTCGGAGTTGGGGAGTTCGGGAGGGGGTGTCCGGAGGGAGAGATGGACGCAAGTGAACGTTGGCTCGGTCGCTCGCTCGCTCGCTTCCTTTCGTTTTCGGGTCGACGGAAAACGAGACTGAACGGGTGGCTTTTCAACGTTTGCAAGTTCAGGAGATGGGTGGGTCGGCGGGTCGGGTTGGTGAGGTAGTTCGGGTCGGGTTGTGACCTGCTCCTGGATTCTTCTGCAAGGATCCAGGATGATATATTCATTTCTACAGGGTATATTACCATGCGGGTCGCCTAGTGAAAAAAAACACACATTTTTTTAGGAGCTACCAGGCAAGATCGAACGCTCGTACGAAGCCATCTGCTGGTGAGCTTCGGAGATGCTGACTTCGAGCTTGCGGACGCCGCGTTCCAGCAGTGCGACGACCGTGAAGGCTTCCACGATTTGGTTGCTCTGTGCGACGGGATATTGTGAGCACTGATGATGGATACTCCGGTGGGGTGGACCAAGCAAGCGCAAGGGACGTACAATGTAAATCGCCAACTCTTCCGCGGACGAGTGAACGATTGGAAGCAGCGAGCAGTCTGCCTTCGGGAAGCTAGAATCGGAACTCACAAGTGAGGATGCGAAAAGGTCAATCATGTCATAAGCACATTGAGACGAACCTGAACTTGGACATGTCTTCAGTCAGCAGGTGAACGTTTGTTCCGTCAAATGTGATCTGTGACAACACAAGATGAGCACAAGGATGGCGAGACACGATCGCAATAATCGATATCTACGCACCTTCAACGCATCACTGTTCATCGGCACCAGGAAAGTCTCATTCAAGTCCTTGCAAATCACTCGCGTGATCTTCTTGATCTCTCCGAAGTCAACAACGTAGCCGTCAGGGCCGACTTGACCAGTGATCGTGACAGCGACACGGTAGTTGTGACCATGCAGCTTTTCTCGGAAACCCTGCGAGCCACGGTTCGTCAACAGGACTGGGTTGCTCGTTGATCGCGGATGATGACTTACCTTGTAGGCGATGAAATGCGCGGCGTTGAACTTCATGTAGTCCTTCGAGACGTGGACCTTGAACACTTCGTTGTAGCCGGACGAAAGGGACGTCGTCATGCCAGGCACATGCGCACCCGCAGTCGGCATCAGATGCCCGGTCGGCAGCGCCCCGAGGTTCATTGCGACTGGGTTTTGAACGGATGAAGGCATCACGATCTGCGCAGGCGACGCCATTCCGGTGGTATTCATCACGGGCACATTCGCGATGGCACCAGGCGCTTGCATGGGACGGAAGGGCTGAATCTGTGCCTTCACCTCCTCCGGAGTCTTCAGGCACCCTCGAAGGTGCGACGCCCATCGGTCGACGTTCTTCGACGAGATCTCCTTATCACAATAGCAGCACTTGACGACGCCATCGGTCGTCGCCTCGCGCGTGACGTTCATCTTCACGATGGCTTTCTGCTCTGCTGTCAGCTCCTTCGGCACCGCGTTGCCAGCCGTTGCCATTCTTCGACGCCGTTTGCTCGTTCGCGGGTCGTCCTTGATCCCTGCGCTCGCGTCCACAGATGATGAGCTCTCACTTCCACCCCCAGACGCGACGGACGGCGGATCCTCTAATGCCACGAACTTCTCCTCCACGTCCAGCGGCTGCAGCATTCAGGGGAGCGCGTCCGAGTTCGGCGTGCCAGCCTCTCGCTGTCAAGTTGAACGATCGGGGACGGCATTTTGGCCAATTACACGACGACCGAACATAGGACAGGCCGTCCACAGTCTTCACCACTCGTTGATTGGGTGAAATTCCCCCTTTGAGTTCCTAACAGGTGGATCAGTTCGTACCAGGACGATCATCCATCTCGTCTCCCCTCAGACGTTCCACCCACACAACGCAGCAGCGAGTGAGTATCCACATCCAGGGCGGAGAATACGCGCGTCCTCTTCGGGGCCGCCTCCCCTCCCCTCCCCTCCTCCCTTCCTCCCCTCCTCCAGCTCCTCTGCCCTCCCCCCACGCCGAGGCGCCATACATCTCCCCATTCCCGCGCTCTCGTTCCACGCAACTTCAACTTCTCTCTCGCTCTCTCTCGCGATGGCTGCAAATCTCGGTGGTGGTGGCGACGACAGCAGCAGCCTCCACATGCTTCACTCATTGCGTGTGGACGGCGACGCGTCTGCGGACGACGAGCCGCAGACGCCCAGTCCCACGGGAGCGCAAATCGGCGACGACGACGACATGGATATGGACATGGACTTGGGCTCTCTGGACGACGTCGACGACATGGTGAATCCCGGCGGTGGGTACCAAGCAGTGGGCCAAGATGACGACGATGCACACGACGAGACAGAGCTTCACCGACATCGATTAAATGCGTCGCTCGCGCAGTTGCCCAAGCGGGCGGATGAGGAGACATCCTATTCCTCGACGCGTCAAGCAACATTCGTGTCTGCGACAACGGTAGCGAACGACAATGAAGGCTTCGACTACTTCTACGATTCGCCCGCGAACTCTCCGATCGCAGCAGCGTCCTCGACAGCGCTTGTCGTCGCGTCGAGCTCGCCGACAACTCCGTTTGTCGGACCCGTGAACGCTCCTAGTCGTTCGACCGGAAGGTCACCGACCAGAAGCGCACGCAATCGAAACCCATTCACTGGCCTCTCGAATCAGGGTGCCACGTGCTACATGAACTCACTGCTGCAGACTATGTTCATGACCCCAGAGCTGCGACTCGGCCTTTATCGGTGGCAATGTATGGATGACGACGATGAGGCTGAAGAGGACAACATACCGCTGCAACTTCAGAAACTCTTTGCGAATCTGCAGCTGACAACGGAGGAGTCCATCTCGACGAAGGCTCTTACCAAGAGTTTCGGTTGGACTGGGGCCGATGTATTCCAGCAGCACGATGTCCAGGAGCTGTGTCGCGTTCTGTTTGACGCATTAGAGCGCTCTTTTAAAGGCACCGTGAACGAAACCCTGGTCAACGATTTGTATCAGGGGACGATGAAGGACTACGTGAAGTGCCTGGAGTGCGGATATGAATCATCTCGAAACGACGAGTTTCTTGATCTTTCGTTGGTCATTCGTCCATTTGGATCCAGTCAAATGATGAAGAGCGTGGAAGAAGCCATTGAACTGTATTTGAAGCCCGAAGTGCTAAACGGTGAAAACCAGTGGCTTTGTGATCAATGCAAGACCAAACGCGATGCGATTAAGGGGCTGAAGTTTTCAAAACTTCCGTATTTGCTATCGTTGCAACTGAAGCGTTTCGATTACGACTTCATGACGGATTCTCGTATCAAGCTGCATGATCGAGTGACGTTTCCAAAGTACCTTGACATGAACGCATATTTGCATGGCGATGAAAGCAGTGGTACGTCTCGTGGAAAAATTGCTCGAAAGCTTTCTATGGAGCGCCACGAACTAGAAGGTCAACGAGGTGGCAACACGCTGCCGAACGAGAACTCATCCGAAGGAGCAACTGCTCGAGTGCATCGCCTGTCATCCATGGACGAGACCCAGCCGATGCAGTTCGGTAATGCTAGTGGCACGGGTGCGGCTGATTCGATTGCTGAGACGTGGTCTGCGTCGTTTGATCCGGAACTGATGATCCAACGTTGTGGTCCATATGTGTACGAGTTGTACTCGGTGCTCATCCATTCGGGAAGTGCTCTCGGCGGCCACTACTATGCATACATCAAGTCCTTTGAAGATGGCAAATGGTATGACTTCAATGATTCCAGTGTATCTGAGTTGTCTGAAGCGGAGGTAAAGAAGGCATGGGGTGGTAATGGGAGCAGCTCCTATGGCGGGCGCATCACATACAGCACATGTGCCTACATGCTGATGTATCGCCTCGTAAGCAAGGAGAAGAACATGAATGCGGTTCCCAAGGATTGCATTCCTTCTCACATGATCGAACGCATGAGGGAGGAAGAAGAGCGCCTGAAGCGTCAGGAGTTGGAGCGAATCGAGATGTCGAAGAAAATGTTGTTAAAATTCTTCATGAAGACAAACATCCGGGGAAAGCTTGAAAAATGTATTTACGTCTACAAAACGGCGACACTGCGCGAGGCACTTAAGATCGCACACAAAGCATTTGAACAAGACCTCGGGAAGGAGATGCCATCTGTGCAGAATACGCGTCTCCGAGTGTACAATGACTACAACGGCCACATCAGCGATGCTTTTGAAGGCAAAGAGGACAAGTCACTGCAGTCTCTGCAGATGTACTCGAGCTATCAGCTCTATCTTGAAGTCAAAAAGGATGACGAAGAGTGGGAGTCATTTGATTCCTCAAAGATCCAAGTATTCGTGCGCAAATTTGTTTTGCCCTCTGACACGAATGAGGGGAATCATGCGATCGTCGATGGGCCAGATATGTCTGCTCGATATATGCAGCTTGATCCCGATGGAAACCTGGAATCTTTCTTGAAACTCATCCGTTTGAAATTTTGTGTGGATCCTGCTAAAGCAGTTCGGGTGCTGTCCAAGACCGGATCCTCGTACACGTCAGCGTCGCCTGTCAAGATCTACAACCGTGGTGACCAAGCGGGAGCTGGCAAGCTGCGACTCCGAATGGATCTTCACCTTTCGAGTAACATGGAAGTTTTCTTCGAAGAGTGTGAGAGTTTGTCTGATCCATCACCTGCAGCCGATTACTTCGAACGAGAGATCAATACGATCAAAGTGAAGGTGTTCCATGCTGAAAGGCCCACCGATGAGCTCCTTATCGACAGACGCGAAACAGTTCGCACATTGAAAGAGCGTATTAGTAGCTTGATTGATCTACCAAGTGACCAATTCAAGCTGCTCCGAGGAAACGTACGCGCTGGCATCGAAATCAAAACCATCGACTCGACATTATTCAACTTGTCAATGTCGAATGGCCAAGGTGTCTACGTCCAGCCGGGAACTCCACTAATGACTGGGGAATACTTGTTTCGGCTGATGCTGTTTAAGCCGTCACCAAAGCGACTGGCTGTCCCAATCCTCAATGCCACTGTCCCTGGTATCAACCTTGCTGATGTGCTTGCGTCTTATGCAACGGTCACTGCGGGTCCGACAATCGGGTCAGAAGCATCGGCGTCAACGATGACTGTGGTAAACAACGCATCGTCGGATGCTGATCAGGATCTATTTGATCTGGACGAAGTCTTGGTCCGTGTGAACTTGGAGGAACATGAACTGGCCTTTGTTAGCCAAATCAAGGTGGGCGAAGAGATGAGAATCGACGAAATTCGGGCGAACGCGTGTGATGTTTTGAAGCAAAAAGGAATGATCGACGCTAACGTGGAAAACAATCAGGTCCGAATTCGGAACCTGCTGACAACAACGATGACCCAAATTCTTCCTGATGGCAGAGTGCTGAAGGAGGCGTCGGTTGCACCTGTGTACGAAGGTCGTGGGATCGTTGCGCAAGTCTTGCCTTTCGCCGAGAACATTGTTCCAGAGCATCGAATTTTCGAGGTGGTCTTTGTTGATCGGAAGAAGTGGCGGTTCTCGAAAAAGCGTCGATTTGAACTGATAGCACCACACTCACCAGAGGCCGAATTCAACTCGAGCCATCCGCCAGTGTCTGTGGATATTCCCGCCAAGATCGCCGAGGCTCTGATGATTCCCCCTGAACAAGTTCGCTTTGCAATCGTCACAATGGAAAGCGATACCTATGACATTTGTGAGATCTACAAAACTGAGTTCGATACTTGGGAGCAGTGCATGAAGCGGCTTGATGGGAAGAAGGATCACTACCAATTGCTGGTTTTTGCCACCGATGTTGATGATCCCATCGGAGGTTTCTCTGCCAGGGAACGCATGCACATTCAGGACTTCCTAGTCAAGAAGCGAGAGGAAGCTTCGAAATCTGAAAGGACATCCTACTCCTCGTACCCTTCGCGGAAGCCCCGTGAGACTGCGCTAGTGATTCGCACGAAGTCGAAGACAGGCGAAAAGAAGGGAGGTAGTACAGCCAGCAGTCGTAGCAATGGTACGGCGGGTGTCTCTATCCGCACACCGACGCAGAAGTCGAACGACGACTCCCAGCGTCCAACGGTGTCATCGGACACAGACGATGAAGAAGATGATGTCGAGTTCATGAGTTAAGGGCGAGCGTCTAGATGGATGCAATGATTCAACGTGATCTCATGTCCTCACCATAAACCTTGAAGATTTCGTAAGGCATTAGCTGTGTACTGTACAACAGAATAAAATGCAGCTCTGCTAATCTAGAAGAATCGCGCGATGGCTGCGTTGCTGCGTTGGTTCGCGGACGCCGAAGACGTGGCTACTGGGAAAAGTGACGATGTCGATGTCTTCGTCGGAACTGCGTTGGACGTTCCGGCACTCCACAATCTCTTGAACACCTGGCCGGAGGCTCCATACTGCTTTGATGAATCAAGGCTCGACTTCGAGAGTGTGTCCCTGGTGTCATTCACAAAAAATGACTCGACTTCATTCTCCTTGTCATCCTGTAAAGGATCAGATCGTCGTTTGCGCTTCGTGGCTGGCTTCGATTGGGCTTCGCCACGGTTGAGACATTTTGATTCCTTGCACGAGCAATCTGGACCGCATGACTGTTTCTCAGCCCTGCATGCACAGCTCTTCGTTGCACATTTCCCGTTGCATGAGCAGCAGATGCTACCAGCGACTGTTGATGGCTTGCCGAGAAGTTCATCAATCTCGTTGAGAATGGTTTGTCCGTTCTCGTTGTTGGTTTTCGGCTTCAAAGGCTGGCGCTTCTTAGCTCCATCAGACTTTTTGGATCGCTTCTTTGACTCTTCATCAGCAATGTCTTCATCTTCCACATAATCTGAGTCATCATCCTGCCCGTCTTCCTCCTCGTCGCTGCTCGACATCAGTTCATCCAGATCCACCTTCTCAAGGCTGACCCGCTTCGATCCTGTTTTCTTGCCCTTCTTTGCTGGTTGCAACGACTTCGCGTTCGCATTGCGAACCTGGGCTAATTCGGCTTGTAGATTACGAATCTCCTCCTTCAAAGCGCTCTCAGATGAGCCTCCAACACACGATGACATATCTGCTGTGCTTCCATGCTGCTGATGTCGAAGATCGACAAGTTCTTCTTCTGCGGCTTGTAGGTCTGATTTGCACGACTCCAACTCCATTGTGGTCGTTTTTGCCTCAATGACACTCTCCATCAGCTGTCGGATTAGATGATGACAAACGCTAGCTTTTGTCGAGAACAAGCCAGCAGGGATGGCGTTGTTCTTCTCGACACTCGCAAGCTTTTGTTGAAGCTGTCGGATGTCCGCATTTTTCTGCTGAAGAACCTCTTTGAGCTCCTTCAGCTTCTCACTCGCCGAATCTCCAGACTGTTCTAGTCTTGATATCTCTAGTGCCACTTGCTTTCGATCGTTTAACTCCAGCTGAATAGCGTTACGTGCACCCGCAAGTGTCATCTGGACTTCTATTGAGTCTGCGAGGAGCTTCGTTGCTGCTGCAACCTCATCCGCATCCACGACGCCATCATTCTTCTTGTCTTGCCCTGTCGAAGTTAGACGGCTGACCACATTCAGCTTTTGCTTCGAGACAGCGCGCTGCTGTTGTGCTGACTGACGCTGCTCAACGAGAGATCGCATCCGCTTGTTCGCTGCAGCGATTTCTTCGTTTTTACGTTTCAAGACATGTTTTTGCTTCGCATGCAGCGCCGATAGCTTCTGTAATTCATACTGCTTCCGCTGATCTTGCCTCTTCAGCTGAAGAATCTTCAGATCTTGATCCCGCTTTTGTTTTCGGTGTGCCTCTGATTCCTCCTTCAGCTTCTTCTGCAGTGTAGCCCTCTGTTTTTTCATATCACCGATCTCTTTTTCGAGGGAGGAAATCTTCAGAGCTCCACTTTTCCAAAGACGAGTTAGCCTCTTGCACTCTTTCTCTGCATGTCGTGCTACGTTGAGTTGACTTTGAAGGTCTTTCAGCTTCGCCTGAAGAGACTTTTGAGATCCTTCGGTTGCAACACCCTTGCCAGCTTGCTTGGACTCGTGTGCGGATTTCTCCCGCTCATCATTTAACTTCTCCACGTCAGCCTCCAGCTTCCGTATCTTTTGCTCATAGCTGAGTGCCAATGCTGTCAGCGGTCCGTCCGAGTCTCCACCAGGTGCAGCGGATGCGTCAACAAGTGCTTTGACAATCCTCTCCTTCTCCTTAATGACGTTTTCGAAACCATCAATATCGTCGGCCCACTCTCCTGGTGATCTGTCCGACGGTTCTTCCTTCCCTGGAGTGGGTGGGAACTTGCTCAGCTGCACGGACTGGTCAAAGTCGATCGCTTCTTGCATCAGTGCCTTGGATTTTGGTGATACGCAAAACTTGTCACCCAGGCTTTTCGAAGTAACACCCTTAACACCTGTGGAGTTTCTCTTCTGCATCAATTCATCAGCAATCGACTTCCACTTTTCCTTGGCACTCATCACCAACTGCAGCTCCTCCTCTCGCGTTTTCGCGATCATTCTCCAACGCTCAATCTCCTTCTCCATTATTTGAAATTCAGCAGTACTGGGGGCTCTGGTCGTCGCTGTGCCTGTTGATTTCGCCTGAAGAAGTTGGAGTTGCATCACTTCCAGCTGCTGCTTCAGAAAAAGCACCTGATTTTCAGCACTCTGTGTCTGGTTGATGATTGCCTGGTTTTGGATGTTGCGTGCACGGGAGGCATAGCGCAACGTGTTACACGTCTCCTCGAAATTCACGTCGGCCGGGCTGATACACGCGATCATGAGTGTCTTGCTGTTGCCTCCGAGTGAATCCTGTAGCAAACGGGTGAGCTTGGAGTCTCGGTATGGAACATGGGAGCTTCGCTCGGAGAGTGCATTGATCACATTGCCAAGGCAGAGTAGGCCTTTGTTGATGTTCACACCTTCCTTGAAGCGCGCGCCTTCGGCGTTAGTCCGCTTCGCACGCTCTGACCCAGCCAAGTCGACGAGATGGAACTTGGAAGTCCGCGCCTCCATCCCTCTCTCGACAGTCGTCTCAACATACTCCATCGTCAAGGTGCAGATTGCATGCGATCGACTCGACTGTGCATTCATACTGGTCGACGCCGTCGCGCGGTTCAATGTCCCCGCATGGAGTAACGCGGCAACGTCTTCGATCGTATCGACCGCTTTCTCAGACAGACCAGCCACGTAAATACCACGCTTGCCATCGTCTCGAACTGATAGTGGCGCTGGGGTGGGCACTGACACCAAGAGATCACGGATCTCCTCGTTCAGAATCTATGAGCATTGGAAAAGTAAGCAAACTATGGCTACCCTCGTGTTGTCAATGATTGGCAGCCCACCTCCAAATACGATAGCTTCAACACGAAGCGTCTGGCATTGCACGATGCCGACAATGAAGCGATCCGCTCAAAGATCTGCACCACAGCCAGTTAGTTCGATCTCATTTGCACCGCGTCCACCAATGCGCAATGTGTGGACTCACCTCACTCATCGTGCGTGGAATGATGCCGCGATCGCTCGGCGCTGAGCTCAGCTTGAACTCGTTCCCCATTGTGTATCTGCAAACAAAGCAAACGATTGTATCGTTATCTCGATGCCCCCTAACACGTGTGAATGCCAGCAATGCACGTACGTCTTGCCAGAACCAGTCTGTCCGTAGGCCAACACGGTGGCGTTGTATCCATCGAAGAAGCGGTCAACCAGCGGCATCACAAGCGTCGAGTAGACATCGTGCTGCGGCGTTGACGGCGCGAGCGCAGCGTCCACTTCGTACTGTTTCCCGTCCACGCCACCGAGCAGCACCGTCCGCGGACCGACGACCGTCACGCACGGCTCACTGCCCTGCGCGCTCTCGCCGGCGCTCAGCGGCCGCACGCGCACAGCGACCTGCACGGCGCTCGTCCTCTTGGTGCCGTCATCTGACGCCACGGACTCGACGCTCTCGCGGGACGTCATCTCGATTGAGCCTCAATGGGGGGAAATCCGATGAGCGATGCGCAAGTGCAACAAATGACCACCTTTTTGAGTTTCAAGCGCGAAGTTTGACTCGGAGACACTCGCGCGCCATCGAGTCGACCGACGCCTTCGAACGTTCAAAAGCAAAAAAAAACAAACGGAAAAGTACGTGCGAATCTAAACGGAATAAATTCTCAAGGTACTGCAGGCCTAGGGTGTACTGTATCATTTCCTTCGATTTTCGTATTTTACCTGCTTGCGGATCCCGTAATTTTCGGCCAGAACAGAAACGTCCAGTGCCGCCCCGTCGTCGCGTTCTGGTTGGGTGGATTGTTGCAAGTTGAGGGCGCGCGACGACTCTCGCAGAGCACGTTGGTGCATGTTGACGGCACCAGCTGACTTGCAGCGCTGGAGCTTTGTCGCTTACCAGCTTCTTCATTCCATCGCCCGACGCGCCGCCGCCGTCGGTCAAGTGGACCTTTCGCGAAGGATCCTCCGAAGGAACGGAGGCGACTCTCGACGACTGTCGTGCAGCTGACGGACGACTCTGCGCTAGTCGCTGCCTGCTGGTAGTCTCGAGTCGCGTGACGATGATGGAACCCGAACACGTATCGGAAGAAAAGCCGCTGGTGCGTCTCTCTGGGTGCTGCGATGTCTGAATTGGTGCAGCCGACAGTTGTGAGCGCTAACGCGAGACGTGTTGTGCGTGTTGCGTGTGTAGCTGGCGGAGAGCAGTGTGAATAATGCCGAAGTCGCGACGGTGCCGCCTCCGAGTGCGCAAGATGCGGTCGCGATCGCCATCAACGACGATGACCGGCTCGTGCTGAAGGTGAAGACGATGACGGAGAAGCCGATTGTCGTTGAAATCGTCGCTACTGCTACAGTCGGAGAGTTGAAGGAGATAGTGAAGAAACAAACCAATGCTGAAGGCAAGTTCCTCCGCCTGATCCATCAGGTAAGAGACCCGATGAGTGTGGCGAAGATGGTGATCTGGATTGTGACTGCCTCAGCTTGGTTGAATAGGGCAAGATGCTGTCGGATGACAAGGCGACTCTAGAGAGCTACAAGATCAAGTCAGAAGATTTCATCCATTGCGCCATCAGTGCAGCGCCGCCGAAGGCAGTGGTGAATCAAATGTCTGCCGATCAAGAGCCAGAAGAACGTGAAGATCCATCGCGCCGACGAGGTTTCGATCGTCTTCGTGATCGGCTGAGCCGTGAAGAAGTTCAAGCACTTCGACTGTACTTCTATCCCCAGTTATCACTTTACATCAGTCAAGCCGAGCGTGTACCCGGCGAGTCGAGTGAAGATCGGATATACAGACTTGAAGAGGAGTGGATGGCGTCACAAGGTCCTCACTCGGAGTTCGGTACGGCGCACACTCTGAATGGTCTCGTTTCGTGGGAGCATTGTGAACTCACTGTGAGTATTGTATCCAGCACTGAATGTCGTCCCGACCGCAAGGATTGCGATGGATCAGATGGACGCGAATGTGGATAGCTCAATTCTTGCAGCCGATAACGAAGGAACAGGAACTGAGTTTCTGTGGGGATTTCTCATGGGACTTCTTCTCGGCGTGTTCATGTTGCTCATGGTGAGTGCTATTTCGTGTCAGACTCAGCGATGTTTTTTCTTTCACGCGACTCACTGATATCGTGTGTCATTCATAGCTCCTGGATCGATCGGTACCGCGCAAGCAAAAGATCGGTCTTCTGCTCGGTGTTAGCATGAATTTCTTCCTCAGTGTCGTCCCGAAGTCTGTCACAGACCAGTAGTAGTCGCCAGCATCGATTCGACCTTGTGCGTCTCATTAATCGTACTTTATCTAGTGATTGTAAATGGTGTGGCAACTTGCTACTGAGAGTCTGTATCCTCGGCGGAGCTCCTTGGCGTCATAGATGTCCTCCCACATCAGCCTCCAGTGTCGCTATGGATGACACGACGAAGTAAAAATGAGGTTTGCAGTTGGCAAACAATGCCATCGTGTCGAAATGTACTGATGCCGTTAGCATCAGTTCTCAGGCAAGATCCATCGTACGACGTGTTGGACTCATCGGGCTGCACTATGGCGCGTATGTCGAACATGGTCGCACAGCAGCTTCACCCGCGAGCGACTATGCTCAGACAGCATAGGTACACAATCTTTCAGCAGGTATATTATGTTCAACTCAACTGTGATGAGGAAGAAAACTCCAACGTCCCGATGCGATCACGAGGTGTGACCGATCGGTGACAGTGTAGAACCGTCACGTCGAGCGTCCCGCTTACTCCTCCTTGAGCGCCTTCTCGGCAGCACGAGCAAGCTCCTTGCAGTGCGAGTCGAGCAGGTCGCAGTTCGAGTAGTGCCACGGGAAGGGCTTGTTGCGCAGCTTGAGGTACGCGAACTTGGGGGCCTCCTCGTGGTGCTCGTGGCCGCCGAAGTGCGACACGAACTGCACAGCCGTGTAGACCGCCGTGAGGCCCATCATACCCTTCGAGATCTGGGTCCATCGGGCCATTTGCTCTGAAGTAACACGAGACGCAAACACTCCAGTCAGACTCATTGCCGACAGCCAGAGAGGGTCTATCGATCCATCCACGTACCCTTGGCCTCCTGCTCGGTGGCCGACGACATCTGGCGGGCGCCAGAGCGGAGCGAGTTGGTGATCGTGCGGGTGCCACGGTTAAGGATCGACTGCGAAACACGAATACGACCGGGGTTCATTTAGACCATTGCAAGAAAACCAGAACGCTCGACAGCGAGCGGCATGTATCGCAACGTCGCGTTATGCCCCCAGGTCTATCCGTCGACCAACGGGTATGGCGCCTACGGTCGCGCAGTCACTCGCTGTCGCGCGCATTGACGACCAATATGCGTACCATGGTTCTGATCTCGCGTTTTTCACTGGCGCGGCGGTTCCAAACGTGGGGGGAACGGGTGTTCTGACGGTGCGGCCGGCGTGAGGGGGAAGGAGGAAGGCGGTCGCGTGGGCGTGCGGCGCTTTTATCCCAGGTTACTGGGTGTTTTTGACGCGGGTTTTTGCCTCTTGTCTCTGGCACCTCGGTCATCACGCCACGGTTCACCCGGGAGCCACCGAACCGGCTCGGTTCGGGTTCGCCACTCACCCACATTTGGCACCGATTGCGTTTTAGAACACGGCACAATCTGCTCCGGTCGGTTCGTTTTGACGGCACATTGGACGGCCGGCAATAACTGCGTCCGCAATGTGGCCAGACGAGAGTGTGGGTGTTGACGGCCAGAGCCGGCGGGCAGTCATACATCCACACAGTCATCGGTTGTCGCCGGAAGCGTCGCCGGGTTGACCCATCCTGGCGTGTGTGTGGCTCGGGAGACTGCGAGGCTCGTTTTACGAGCCATACGGTGGAGCACCGGATACTGCGTGAGGACTCCTGAACGGAATCCGTCCGTTGTTCAACCGTCGAGCGCTGCGTCTCTGTGTATCCATCGCGGTCCACATCCCAGTCGGCATTTCGTCGGAATCAGGCAGGACACGTTCATCCCATCCATCCCATCCACACCGTCATTTCATCTTCCGCCGCCATGACGCGCCAGACCATCACAAGCACCTACGTCGATGCGACCCGCACCTCGACGGCCACGACGCCCGGCGCCGTGCACCGTATCAGGGCCAAGTCCTGCGCCAAGACCAACCAGGCGAGGGAGGACGCGCTCTCGCTCGCGGACCTCGTGGAGGAGATCGAGACGCAGCTCAAGGCAGACAGCAAGACGCCACTGAACAAGCGCACTGCGTTTCGTTCGCTTCTCGAGTACGTCGTTACTACTGCATGGGGCTCGATGTTTTGAGGCCACTTACTCACTCGGGCTGTTCTGTTGGCCAGGCGTTATGACGGAGACATGCGAGAGCTCGAGCGCTTCGCGTACGTCGATCCATCCAAGAACTACACACGCAATCTCATCTCGACCGACCACGAGACGTACGCCTTGATCCTCTTGGTGTGGAACCGCGGCAAGTACAGCCCGATCCACGACCATCCGTGCGACGGCTGCTGGGTCAAAGTCATCGAAGGCACTGTGAATGAAGTGCAGTACAAGATCGCGGACTCGGGACGCCTCGAGGAGACCTCCAACATTGTGCTGAGCGAGGGCGTGACCTACATGGATGACTCTATTGGTCTCCACAAGATCGGCAACCCCCGGGACGACGTCGACGCCATCACCCTGCATCTGTACTCGCCGCCGTACGAGAAGTGCCGCGTGTGGTTCGACCCCGAGCAAGCCAACAAGTCTTCAGTCGCGTACACATACTACTTCTCCGAGTTTGGCGAGCGTGCGGATTACTAGAGAGACCGACCACCCATGGCCAACGCACACCGTGAAGCATCATAATGTATGTACCATGTATGTATGGTAACAGACCCTTTCAACCCTGAGTATAGCAGTCGCGAAAGAAAAAATCCTTTCGCTAGAGCCCCAGGCCTTGCAACGACGGTCGGCGCTGGTTCGATACCGAGCGAGCTGACGTCGGCGGAGCGCCATCGCCCAAGGGATCAATTGGGCCAACCGCCCGACCGCTGCTTGACTGTGAGGGCAAAGCCTCATTTAACTGGTCAGTCAGCTGGTCAACTCGTACAGCAGGCTAGACACACTCACACCTTTAAAGATCCCTGGCGCTTGAGAGCAACGGGGGGCTGCATCTGTGCTCTCGCGTACGACGAACCAGGTCGGGAGAACTCGGAAATCTGCAATTCACGTTACGTCGCAGCAGAAAATGGATGAGACCCCAAGCAGCAACCCGAAAGAAAATCGTGCCAATCGTACGCTTTCCGAGTGTTTTTCGGACACCGAGTTGCTTTCTGGTTGATCTTGAATCTTTCGAATGATGCCTTTGGCAATCAAATCGGTTTTGGAGCTCTTGCTGCACCCCCTGGCTTCACAGCAATCGTCAGTTCAGCGATTGAGGAGCTCACGAGTAATAGAAGATGCGATCCGCACCGGCGAAGAACGGCCATATTGCCTCAGAAATGCTCGCATAATCCACGGGCGTTCGTCCTTCAACATCCGCGATCTTGGGATCGGCTCCTCGCTCAAGCAGAATTCGGACAACTTTGCCGTGCTCCTGGAATGCTGCGGCATGGAGTGCCGTCCAGCCAGTTCCTACAGAACGATACTGTCGTTAATGCGACTATTCGTATCCCCCAAGAGCTCGAGTTCCTTGCCTTCATTGCGAGCGCACGGATCAGCTCGCTTGTCGAGTAGAAAGGAGACCATCCCGTCGTTTCCCCACAGCGCAGCAGCACACAATGGCGTGGTTCCGTCTGCACCATCAACCTGCGTTAGTCATCGCAGTTTTCATCCGTCAACACCTTCATCCATGGAAAGCTCGCTCACCACGGCCCGGAGCGTCAATGTCTGCGCCACTCTCCAATAGAAACTCCACCTTTGCGCAAGAAAAGCAAAAAAAAATCACTTTCACAGCCTGCTCATCGCAGCGCGTTCATCATAACGAACTGTGGAGCGGGAGCCATTCGCTGCCGCCTCAGCGAAAGCGACGTGTGAACGGATCAGTCCTTCTCGTTCTTGCTGGTCAGCGTCGTGATACCGCGACATGATGTTGTTCAATGTGACAGCTTGTTCAGATCCGACTGCTCAGTCAGTCAACGTGGAATGAAGCGAGGGGCGCGTTTCAGAAGGAGTTGCAAGAGATGAGGCCCAACTGAAACTGACTGCTGTGTGGTCCTCATTTAGATGGTACTGAAGTAGCTACACTTTAACAGGAGCTACGTAGATTCTCCAAGCATTTGGCCATTGACGATCGATATACGTGCGTCGGATGTGTCGCCACACGATGCTTGGACGATACATGGAGCTTCTTTTCCACAAAGCTCGGGTCAACGATCAGATTCCCTTCAAGATCGATTGCGACTTCGGTTCCGACATGCTGATACAGACCCCACTATCATGCGAAACGTTAGGCACACCAGCAGCGAACAGAAAGAAAAAAGTCACGTACAAAATCTGGGACACCCGGAACAATGTCTCCGTCCATCACGACTCGATAGCTGGCTGGAACGCACTTGTCGTACAACCGAACGAAACTGGGATTGCCGACGCGAGGCCCACCGAAGCTGAACATGCTCACTTTCATGCTCATGTTGACGGCAAGATCATACGCAGCCAGGACTGACAAGGCGCCACCCATGCTGTGTCCCGTAATATACACTGCAACACCAGGATTCTCGTCCAAGACTAATCGAATGACTTCTCGAAGCTCACCTCGCACGGATGCATATGCGTTCCAAAAGCCTGGCAATACGTGTTAGGTGAAGTATTCAAGCGTATGCCATCTCATGGAGGCACGTACCTGAGTGGACTCTAGGGAGTGCCATGTTCAGGATTGGTATCTTGGCCAGTCCATCCTTCACCTTTTCCATGCATGTGCGATCTCGAACCTTTCCCTTCGATTTGATCCACAGCACTTCTTGATGAAATTTGAGGTTGCTCTTCCAATTGAGCTTACTCGTAGTACCACGAAATGCGATCACCAGTCGATTATGTGACGCGCTGACTGCAACAAGTGCATATGTGTCGGTCGTTGGTCCTCGAAGCTGTGCGACCAGCTCATATCCATAGTCTTCAAGCGACAGTTGGCCATATCCTGACGGCGACGGGCTCCCCGGGGGATCGAAGTATGCTTGCCAAGCTAGCTCTAGCATTCTTTGAGCTGTCTCGACGCAGAAAAGATGAGAGTCAGGCGTGAGAAACCCGTATTTATCTAGGCGGGGCCGATCATCCACATGATATGCAGTCGTTGCCAACAGCCCTGATCCATCACCTACAGCTGGAGGTAGATGTACAAACATCAGCAGATACACATATACAGAGAGGAAGACCAAGCGACCAAGTGATGGACGACTTGCATGAACCTTCGCGAATTCATGCAACGCCGCTTGGATGAGCGCGTCGAATCCCATCAAGTACCATGTCTGCAAAAGGTGCCACAGCTCCAGAGAGGAGAAAATCAGCACGTACAAAAAGATCAAAAGAGCTTGGAGGAAGAGAAACCGATACGATAGCTGCTCAAATCGTGTGGACATGTACGGAAGCTTCACCAAGTAACCCCGCGTTTGCCAGCTCAACCTTGCGATCCAAGCAAGCCAGCCGAAGAGCATAGCAATTCGGATGAAACCCATGAGTACATAAATCTCGTTTTGCTGCGGAACTGATCCACTTTGGGAGCTTGGAAACAGGCTTGGAAGGCGAAGCATCGACATGCCGATATCGACAGACAGCAATGCGATCCCGAATACAAGTTTGGGCACAACACTCCTCCATCCGCGTCGATGATCCATCAACTTGAGCCAGAACACGTAGAAAAACGCCTGAGCAAACGCCTCACATGCTTCTGCAACAAATCTCGTTCGCACATTGACGTTCCGTACCCATTCCACCGCAGTGTAAACAGGGTTCTGCCACAGCATCAACACGATTCCCAGCGCAAGGACCCATCGTTGCACAGGCAGAACGTCATGCCATGAGCCTACTCCATTCAATACTGCAATGAACCAGCAAGGAAGCGAGAGGATGGTAGTGAGGAGCAAGCCGGTTCGCACGATGAGCTCCCCAACGTGAATAGCAGGCTTTCTGTATTCAGCGAAAACGACAATGGTAAGACAATTGTTTTTCGCGACTGCCAATTCCAAACGTACGTGTATGCGAACTCGTACGTAATATGACGAGCCTTCAGGTTGGGGTAGAGTCCCTTGAAGACAAGCGTCACCAGATAGGACTCGAATCCATCACCTCCCTGCATCGAGGTATCGTAAGAAGTCTGAAGACGTTGTGGTGTGCAAAGGGACTGCGTACCAATTCGTCGGTCACCTCGAGCAATCGAGTCGAACTGCATGCAACCCTGGAAGGACAGGTTACCCAAACACTCTGATTGGTCTCGGATGCAATGAGTCTCGTCGCGAGGCGATGGTGGCGCTCAATGTCAACACCGTAGAGAAGCACATCGTAATGCAGTGCGAACGCTTCGTCAGCCACGTCCAGTTCAACGTCAGCCAAATCCCAGGAGTCATTGAAGCCACCGCGCACTTTGGTCCTTGATTTCTCGTCAACTGATGTTCTCATGTCAGCTGGATGCAGTGCTGCTGTCAAGTTGGACTCAAAGACGAGATCTTGGATGCTCACGCGAAGCTGAATGGCCCCTGCATACCACGACACGTTGTTGACAATCGCTGACCATTTGGCGATGTTTTTCGCTGTATCGACGGCAATACACGGCGCAACTGGAAGCGGACGATCATCGCAAACCGCGCCAGGAAGTGTGATCACCTACATCAGAATGGCATGAGTATCGCATAGTGCATTCACGATCCGTGTAGTTCCTCAAACCAATCACATCACATGCATACCGTTTCTAAATACCCTTGGCTCTGAAGATACGGCAGCACGAGTGCGAGAACGAATGACAGGTACGTGATCCACAGCACTGTGTACGTCGCACGCGACGACAACGTCTCTAAACGAATGCGTGGATCTGCGACGTGGCGCAACGGCCCCGTGCCTGATGAGTTAGCGCCATGAAGGGACTCGTCTTCACTCCCTTGCTGCGCGAGACGTGAGCGCATCTCGTACGCGTCACGAAAGAGCTCGGACGATGCGTATCCCTTGGACGCGAACAGCAGCGGGCGATACACCCGGGATTCTGCGCTCTCCAGCGCGTCCTCTCGGTCGTCAGGAGCTGCCGACGTCAGTGGCACGTGCTCTTCGCCTCGCAAACGCAGGACATCACGTCTCGTGGGCGTCATTGCCGCGGCGATCGACTGCTTCTTCCTGCCTGCCATCGCCAGTGCTCATCAACGTCGTGATCGCGAGAAAAAGGAAACTTCAAATGAAGTGTTTTAAACAGTCCCGGATCGAAACGACTAGAGGGAGAGGGAAACTGGTAGTGCTTTTAACCAATGAGCAGTCAGTGAAGTCGGACCAGCGTCAATAATCTGTCTGGGAGGTTTACAGGATATACTCTCAAGCACCTTTCGATGGGATTTTCGCCGAGGCAGGTCGCAAAATTGAACGAGAATTTTTTGAGACCTCGATCCAACTGACGCCCAGTCCACTACAAGGTGATGTTTCTCGGAATTGCGTGAAGTCGTTACCTCTCAACTGAGCGACAGTTGGCAAACACTGTCTCATTTCGTCAGTGGAGTATTCTGCTCACAACGGCGTGGGAAGCGTTTGCCATTCTCAATTCGCCTTTGACAACAAGCATCTAGCCTGGCATCGCTGAACAAGTTCGTACACCCTGCCGGAACTATTTCTCGCTCGTGATCGCAGTGGGAGCATGAAGGTATGGGCCATGCCAGCCACCGTCATCATGCACACGTCGAATGAGACCATTTGTGCTTGATGGCGGTGGTGCGGCATGGCACGTACTCGCATGCTGCCCACGGACCAAGGCCAGCCCGTCCCCGCCTATTCCGTCCATGAAGGTATGGGCCATGCCAGCCACCGTCATCATGCACACGTCGAATGAGACCATTTGTGCTTGATGGCGGTGGTGCGGCATGGCACGTACTCGCATGCTGCCCACGGACCAAGGCCAGCCCGTCCCCGCCTATTCCGTCCATGAAGGTATGGGCCATGCCAGCCACCGTCATCATGCACACGTCGAATGAGACCATTTGTGCTTGATGGCGGTGGTGCGGCATGGCACGTACTCGCATGCTGCCCACGGGCCAAGACCAGCCCGTCCCCGCCTATTCCGTCCATGCCGATTGTGCTCGCATTGCCGTCTGCTTGAGACGCTCGCAGCCCCGGCACAACGATCTCGCGAACGACAGGAATGTCTACGACGTGTGGCGCTCGACGCCGAAGAAGCCTTGCCTAACGAACAGCGACACGAAAACACGGTGAGGCGATTGCTTGTAGACGCAAAGAAGGCTAGGCACAGTCTTGGTCTCGCCATGGACCAGCCAAGCCGGCACGTATCTTGAAAGTATAATTGAACAGAACATACAGCTATTGCGACGCCTTGCATAGGATCGGGTCTGTCTACCGCGCCGCAGGGTGACAATGGAACAGAAATTCACGACCTCGCTGCTGAACAGTGGTGACAGCGTCGGCCGTGGCGGCTGTTCGGCAGCCGCGTTCGTGGAATGCTGTCTTGCTGCCGGCTTGCTCAATCGCGAGGTATGGCAAGATTGGGAAGTCAGCACCTTAGAAATCATGCTAAGCCCCAAAATACACCTTATCTCGGTCATTCTACTGCAATACTTTCGCCCACAATCCATTAATGGTTGCTGAACTATGATGTTCACGATGCGCGTTTGCGGCGAAGATGATTGTATGCATGACCAGATTGCTCAACGCACGATCGATTTCTAGATCATGGATTTTTGTGTGCACGATCCACGCATTTTGTTATCGACAGCTGAGTGTTTTGTGCAGATGTGTCATAGAGTGGTACACATTTGCCTCTCTTCAGTGATAAAATACTTCTCATCTCTGATGCAAGTACCGTAGTGGTCTAAAATACCTCTCATTTACAGTGTAATTTACTCATCAGATATAATAATCCTTTCTGGTCAATAATTTGAAATGTAACCATCCTTAAGTGTCCCTAGGCCATATTGTCGTAGAAACTCATAAATTACTCTGGGAAAGGAATAACTGGTGGAGAGCTGTTAGTACTCCCTTCTGGGAGCACTACCAGGAAAAACCGAAATGGTAGGAAAACCCGTCAGTTATCGAGAATTGTCTGTTCCATTCCCCAATTTTCAGTAATGTGCAGTTGCCCTAATGAATAATGGTTGGAACTCGACTCAACTCGGGGGGTGGTCTGCTTTGCGTTGATGCGTGACAGCAAGGACGTACTCATTGGCGGCATTTATGCCATCCCTGCAGTGACCGACGGTTCGACCTGCCAGGCGTCTACGCACGCGTGTCGGCCACACACTTTTTTTTTTTGCGAAGACCACAACATGCAGCGACAGGTTTTGAAATACTTGAGTGGTGCATTGCTTGTGGAGAAAGAATACGAACATGCAAACCGAAAAACGCTCACAAACGCGCTGCCTTAGGCTGACACATCCTGCGTTGATGGCGCGCCACTCGTGTGCAGTGCTCAGTGATGGCTCGGACAAGTTCTTGGTACAGCGTGGCGTTCGTCTTCGTGCTCGGAAAGCGATGGCCGCCGTCATGCTCCATGACGACCGTCGTGAGGTCCGACGCAGAGGAAAACGCTGTGCGATCGGCATCATACACCTGTGCGAGCCGCGTCTCGCTCTCATTGTACGAGTCGCGTCGCCCAACGACGTGGATGGACGGGAAACGGAGACGGCGTAGTGAGCCGTCGACTCGCTCAAAGTAGCGCCGCACGTTGATACCGCGGATGAACATGCCACTCACGCAGACGTTCAGCGTCCACCACGGGTGGCCGTTGGGGCCATGCAGCATCAGGTTGCGTGCGACGTACGTCGTTATGAGGAACGCACCCTGCGAGAATCCGACGGCGACGTCGACAGCACCGATCGTCGCGAGCTGAGCGTCCAGAAACGCCATCGACGCCTCGAGCTTCTTGATCGTCCAGATCCAGTCGCTGCCGTCTTGCTCACTGGCGGCAGACACGCTCAACCACTCGAAGAACGGTCCGTCGTGTGGATGCCGTTGCCGTACGATGGGCTCTGGTGGTCCTCTCGCGGGATGGGGGGCGTTCAGATAGATGAACTCAGCGTTGGCGCCGAACGCACGCTCCAGCGCAGTCATCTGCGCTTGGAGCACTTTGCCGTTGGTGCGGAAACCATGGAGACACAGCACGCGAAGCTTGCGCGGTGGAGCCATCGTCAGTGTGGGCGCCGTGATGAGGAATTGAAGGGCGCAAGTGTGTGTGAAGCAGCGTGTGGAGGGAGATGGCGTTGCGTGGGTTCATTTTTCATTGTTCATGATGGGCTTGAACGGCCGGCCAGCTGAAGGAGTGACTGACTATTTGGTTATTGCTCGCTTCTCTCGGCCGCTGTCCTCGAAACGGCGCGTCGGCTCGAGAAGATCGCTCTCCTTCAGCGAACAAAAGAGAACTGGGATCGAAAGAGAGAGTGAGAGAGAGAGAGGATCAACACACGAAGCGCGCATGCAGGACTCGCTGGGCAACGAGAACTCGGCGAGCGCCAAGAAGGCGCTGGCCAAAGTGCAGAAGATGTTGGCGCTGGTGCAGCTCAAGCGGCACGCGCTCGCGCTGCGTGACTACCGTGAAGCGCTCGACGAGTGCCTCAAGCCCGAGGCGAGCACGGCCATGAAGATCCTCGGCTACCGCATGGCAAGCCGCGTGCCGACGTGCACGACGCACGAGATCTGGGCGACGCTGCTCGACGCGAGCGTCACCGAGCTCGCAAGCTCGCAGAACGCCGCTGTGCTCGTTCATTCGATCCCGTTGTTTGAGCAGATGCCGATGCCGTTGGTGCTCAGCTTTCTCGCGGCGAGCGAGCGCGAACCGATGAACAAGCTGCGTGCTGTGCTGCAGCACGAGCAAAGCGACGTGCGTTGCTGCGCCATCACGACGTTCGCGCGTGTGACAATTGACGCCGCCGACGCGCTCGCGGCGCACGACGCGTTGTTCGCCTTCGCGTTCGAGTCGCACGAGGCACGCATCGTGTGCCAGCAGGACGTCTGGACAATCATCGTCGACGTCTGGAAGGTCGTGTTCCAGGCGCTGCTCAACGTCGACAGCGCGATGCCCGAGGTCGCCGGCACGGCGTTCGTCGCGATGCGCGCGCTCTTCGCCAGGACGTCGCGCATGGCGCAGTTCGACATGCTGCATCTCTCGCGCCGCGTGACTCAGGGCGCCGCCGCCGCCAACGACCTCGCCGCCGCGATGTACAAGGAGGCCGCGCCACGCATCCGCATGCTCGTAGCGTCGGCGCAGCGCCTGCCGACACGGTTCCAGGTCGACGCCGCGTGGTGGCTCGCGATGCTGCTCACCATGATGATGGACCGCAGCGGCGCCACGTGCCCGAGCATCAGCGTGCCGTACCTCGAGATCGACGTCATGACGAGCGCTCAAGCCGGTGGCTACGGTGGCGACATGCACGACGATGACGATGAGAGCCGTCCGACAACCGAGCGCGTGCGTGTGGACCAACTCACGGCCGACGTCGTGGCGTCCTGGATGCAGCGCCTGCTCGCGGGCCGTGTCGCGCTCGCGCCAAGTGCGGCGCTGTGCCGCGCGTTGTTCATCGCGTTGTCGCACCCGCTGCAGGAGTTCACGCGCCTGCAGGTCGCGCGGCGGCTGGTCGAGCAGCTCATCGCGCAGTGCTTCTTCCAGAAGACGACCGATGCGCGGCTCGAGATGGGACGACTGCTGGTACGCGCGTTCGCGTGGACGACCAGCAGCGATTGTATCGCGCTTTTCGCGCGCGTCGCTGATGCAGTGCACCTCATGGAGCGAGACGCGTACGTGAACGACAGGCACGCATGTCGCTTTGTCCTTCGCCGGTACACTGACGCACCTATTTGCCTCCGTTTTTTTTTTTTGTTTTCTATCAGAGATCGACGCGACCTGCGACAGCAACTACTCGAGTCGGTGTGCACGCGCGTGATCGTCCAGCGAGACCTGCTCTTGCTCGAGTCCATCGCATCTATGACGATCTTCCGTCAGCCACCTGTCACGACCAGCAAGCAGTCGCCTCGCGTCTGTAGCTCCGATCTCTTTGCGGCGCTCGTGCAGGCACTCGTGTGCCCGAGCGACAGCGCGACGGGCGCGGCGGAGCGCCAGGTCGCTCAGCTCGTCGTGCTCAAGGCGTTTCAGCCGCTGCTCGTCTCGAAGCGCACGGCATCCCACGGCAGTCGTCTTCCGCCGGACGTGCTATCATACGTCGCGCTCTTGACACAGCACTACCAGGCACTGGTGCGTCGCCCAGACGTCGTGCTGCCCGAGTCGCTGGCGTTCTTCGAGCAGGATGTGCAGCGCGCGTGGCCACAGATCCCGTTCTGTGCAGTGCGCATTCAGCTGCTGTGGGTTGCCATTCAGCTGCATACCACGCGCCAATTGCTGCCGCTCACTCGATTGATGGAGCTGCTTCGTTTTGAGGTCAACGAGTCCTATGTGGTTTCTAGCGATGAGGAACGTGCACGAAAGGGCGATCATGCCAGCGGAGCGACCGCAACTGCTCTTGACGATGGTCGTCTCGGCGGTGGCGTCGACTGCGGCGCGATGTCCGATGGCTCAAGTGAATGGCACGACGCCCAGGACGTCGCGACAGTGATGACCATGATGGAGTGCCTCAAGAGCATGGCGCAGCTCGATCCGCAGCTCGTCCCACAGCTACAGGACCTTCAGACAGCGATGCAAACGTCGCTAGACTCGGCCTCGCAGCCGTCGACCTCTTCGGCTGTGCGCACCGTCATGTACGATGTGCTATCCTTCTTTCTTGCTTGAGGTGACTGCATCATTCTCACTCTTTGCAATGTGTTGCGTTGCAGTTTGGACGAGGCGCTTTCGGTACCACAGGACGCCGCATCGCCGTCGTCAAGTGCTTTTCGCAGTCTCTTTGCGCTTCATCGTTTTCGTCCGTCGTCACTGTTTCTTCCGCTCAGCGCTGCGTCGACTGCGATGTCTTCGGACGCTACAGTGGACGACCAGCCGGCGATTCATTCTCGTGAGATCACGATCACAGGGAGCGCAGACCCCATCGCGCTTCGCGTGTCGTACCGGCAGCCGGTCGACGGCCACGATGACGTCGTCACGGTCTGCGTGACGGCGTGCAACACGACCAACATGGCGCTCAGCGACTTTGAGCTGCAGATCCGCTCACAAGGTCCAGTGCGCTGCATCGATCCGTCGAACGACACCAAGATCCGTCTACTGTCGGCTGGCGCGTCGAGCGCGTCAACGGTCGCTCCATTTGGGACCATCAAGGGCGAGAAGCGCTACTTGTTACAGCGCTTCGCGACCGCGACCTTCTTCTTCCACGTCGCGTTTCAGGAAGTCGAGTCTGGCAGTGGAGAGGACGGTGGTCAGCCGCTCGCGATGCGACTGGCAGCGACTAACCCATTCGTCGTCCGCGTGGACGCGTTGATGCGTGCGCCGTCGCCGCAATCCGCGACTGCAGCGTTTTTCCAAAGCGCTTGGCAAGTGTACGTTGTGTTTTGTATTGAGAATAGGCGATACAAGGGCGATGATGCAATCCATGGTGACGCTGATGACTTTATCTGCCTGTCTACTACAGCGCTGAAGACAGCGTTGTGTTCGCGATTGAGTTACCTCAAGACACGAAATCCACGCTCTCGCCTGCACATCGCGTCCTGGTGTGGGTTGACACCCGCCGCCTCGCGATCGTGCACGAGCTCCTGCTCGATCTTCCCATTCTTGCCCACGTGCGTATCTTCTCCCGAACTCTATCCGATTTCTCGTTTGCTGACGTTGATTGCTCTCGTTTGTGTGTTCCAAGATCTGCTTGCTTGCGAGGACGCAATGGGATGATATCGTCGCAGTATCACTCTCTATGAGTTCACGTGGTAGCTCCTCGCCGTGGTCCGGCATCTGCACTGTGCGATCGACCAAGCGCAACATGTACGAGCTCAGCAAACACCCACAGGACACTCTACGCGCGCTCTTTGGCCCACAGACTCGACTTCGCATCGCTACAGAGGCGACGGCTGTCGAGGCTTCGACGCACGAGACAGCGATATCATCGGTTGGAGCGGGCAGCAGTGACCGCGTGGCGTCGTCGCAGGCGATGGCTGCGTCGCTGCGCACCGCCAGTCGCCACATAAGCGCGTCGCGCCGCGCGAGCTTCAAGCCAGCGGCGCCGTCGGTGTTTGCGTCCGATCCGTTCGCGGCGTCTGACCTGACGTTCGTCGATTTCACGACGCCAGCTGCAGCGAAATGGCCCGAGAGCAGTTCATTTAACTCATCGCCGTCGTCGGTGGTTGGTTCGGATCAAATCCGACCGACGGCTCCAACGACCGCTGCGAGTGGCGGCTTTGGGTCCACTGATCCCTGGGGATTTTGAGGGGCTCGGTTGCGTACGAACAGAATGTCAGTTGGGTTCCGTTTTGTGTCGGACGCGATCTTGGAGCAGCGATGAGGGAGGGCAGCCAATCCCCGATCGCACAGCACCACCCAACGGCTTTGGCTGCTGTCGCTATTCCTGTTTATGCTGCTTTGCTTCTGTCGTGGCGCCTGCCCTTAAGACTGGGTGAAACGACCGCGAAGATGATGCCTTCCCAGGATGCAAACGATCTCTATTTTGATCCAATCTTCCAATTGTGATGGGATCCTGCGGCTCGCGTGCTATCCTCTGCCGTGGTGCCATCGATGTGAATGAACCATTCGTGTGGTCTCGAGGATGGATTGATTGCTTTGTCATTTGTTTTCATAGTCTCTTCGTGTTGTTTGTTGCATCAAGAGAAATGCACAGAAGGCGTGGAGAATACGACGTACATGATCCCACCGCAACAGTTTCGTTCAACCAATCCCAACAGCCAATGCTCTATGTGGATACGGTCTACCGACTCGATCGCGGGCTGCCTCACCCGGTGACTCGTCGTTTGTTTCTCGTTTACCGCTCCTCAGACGCGTTCAACGATCTCATCCTTTCCACCGAAGGGCCTTGTCGCGACAGAATTGCTGACTGCGCTCGGCTCAAGTTGCTTTATTTTGGTTGCCTGCCACTGCGTGCGATCGTTTCGCCTCCGCCAAAACACAAGGAAGACCCCCGCCTCGCGCAACGTCGGTCAGTCCAGAATCGGCTCTTCAGTGACAACCCAAGGTTTCCTTCCGCCCTGCAGAGATTGACATCCATTGAGTCAAGCGCAAGTCTCTTTGATGCAGGCGGCGACGGAGCGCTACGTGCTCGGGCGCTGGGGGTTCCGCTGTCTCTGGGCCATTGTCATCCTCATCCATGTCACCTGCACGGTCTTCCCTGCGCTCATCGGTTGGCTCTACAAGTACATCCCCGTGCGCGCACCTCGCATCGTGAACAACGCCGAGCTCTACTCGGTTAGCGTCGACCGCAAGTACTACGGAGGCATCGCGTTCTGCTATTTCGCGGTCGCGTCTGTGCACGTCCTGTGTCTCGTCAACATTCTGCAGCTCTCGATCCGTAATCGTCGACTGCTGCTGGAAGCGCCACCGCGTCGAGCGCCTGTCATTCGCCTACGGCGCAAGACAAAGGCAAAGGCGACGACAGATGTGAAGGCCAAAGAGAAGGATGGCGGCGCTAAAGTCAAGGATGCAGAGCCGACGACTGCGCCGCAGCAACAGGACGCAGTGGCTGTGGAGTCGACCAAGTCCGATCGCACGTACACGGCTCGCGTGCTCAGCATGGCGTCGTCGTCTCGGACGCTGAGCACGATCAGCCGCTTCTCGACACAGACCATGAGCTCTGTCGTATCCGCCGTCTCGGTACTCGATGTGACACATCCGTTCTACGACGTTGTGCACATATCGCGTGAGATGGTGCAAACGGGGCTGCTGACGTACCAGATCTACAAGGCGAGCTACCTCGTGGCGGTGCCGTGGATGAACAACACGCTTGTCGTGCTGCTCGTGCTCAACTGTTGGACGTTTCCCGTGATCCACAACATGTTCCACTCGCACATGTACCTCACGCGGTTCATCGGCATCGGCATCAACGTCGCGCTCGACATGTCGATGTACATTGTTATCCCGGTCGCGCTTTTCACGCCGTACTATCAGAACTACGAAATCATCGCCGGCAGCTACGCCAGCAACGACTTTTGGTACACGGACCGCTGGCTCATGCGCGTGCTGACCGAGTGGAAGATGCTCTTCATCACGTCGCTGGCAGATGGTGTCTCCAAGATCCTCATCGCACTCAGCATTAGCTTCGCCATGCTAGAGCTTCCCAAGCTCGTCGCCCCGCAAGAGAACACGGAGTCGTCGTCGGCAGCCTACACCGTCAAGGCGACGATTGTGTCGCCAGCGGGGGACACGTCAGCCGTCAAGAAGCAACTCTGGAACGGGGAGAAAGCCACGAAAGCCAAGTCTCGCTTCATGAAGGTCAGTCTCGGCATTCTTGCGATCTGGGGTACGATCGTCGGCATCGTGCACGTGCACGCCGCATCGCACGGAACGAACAAGATGTGTGTGAGCCAGGTGCGGCCGTGGCTCTCGAAGCGCGCGGCGTGCTCGCTGCTGCAGATCGACTGCAAGGTGAACGCCGTCTACGGCAACGGCGACGAGTTCGAGAAAGCGCTGGCCAACATCGACGAAGAGTGGCTCTCGTACCTCGTGATCCGCCACTGCCCGAACGTCGAGATCACGCCAGCGATGCTTCGACTGCGCAACCTGGCAGGCTTCAAGATCTTCAACTCGACGCTCGCGCGCTGGGGCAGCGACGCCGCGCTCACGCAGCGCAACCACCCGCTCGCGTTGTTCGTGTTTCTCGCGGAGGTCAACATGACCGCGCTGCCGCCGGGACTGTATGACCCCGACTACCCGCAGCTGCTGCTCGACATCGAGATCTGCAAGAGCAACATGTCGACGCTGCCGCAGGAGATCGCGCATTCGTGGCCGCGTGGTCTCTTCCTGCTGCTCGAAGGCATCGAGTTCACCTCATTTCCCGACGTGCTCAGCGAGATCCAGCCCAAGTCGCTGTCGCTCGTGCGCAGCTCGATCCAGAACGTGCCAGCCAAGTTGTTCGAGAGCCCGATTTTGCGCTGGCTCAAGATCAGCGGCAATGCGATTACGGCACTGCCGTCGTCCGTGCAACTCGTGCCACCGCTGCGCTTCTTCTTCCTGCAGGGCACGCAGATTGCGAGTCTACCATCATGGATGAACCTGGACGTGATCTTTGAAGCGCAGGCGGGCGATACGCCGCTCTGTGACCACCTGCAGTCGCCGTCGTCCAACGTCACACTCACCGCAAGTGAAGCGGAGCGCATGAAACGCTTGCGTACGATCGTGAACTGTGTGAAACCTGCCGACCGCGACGCTATGTTCCACTTTCCCATCGGCCGCGAGCTCATCAACAACCCTTGATGCATTTTCACACTTTCTTTCACGTCAGCTCGTCTTCATTTTTTTATCTTCACAAGTAATGCATTTCAAACGCTACGTTGTGTATCTTGGTCGACTCGGTCAGTTGCTGTGGAGAGATGAGCTGGTGAGAAGCAACGCGTAAGGAGGTCGCACATCAGTCTTCAGCATTTTTGCAGGCTTAGAGCCAGCGAGCAGCAGCGCCGACGTGCTGCGAGATAAAGTCTCGCGCCACCGACACGCGCGCGTAGACGCCTGGTAGGTTGAGCCGTCCGCAGCCGTTGCCCCAGCTAACGACACCGATGAGCACATCCTTCGCACCTCGCTTCACGACGAGCGGGCCGCCAGAGTCGTTCTGGCACGAGTCGCGCCCAGCCTCACCACCAGCACAGACCATCGCCTCAGACACGCGTGCGCCAACGTTGGCACGGCAGCGCGCATTGTCCCAGACCTTGACGTCCACGCCGAGGCGCACATTCGACTGCACGCCACCTTCCTTCGTTCTTCCCCATCCCATGACGGTCGCTACTGTACCGACAGCCTCATTCGACTTGTCCGCCGCCGCCAGCGCCACAGGCTCGATACTCGTCACTGGTTGCGCAAGGCGGAGCAAAAGGAAATCGTTATGGTCCCTCTGAGCATCGTACTCGGGGTGCGGGATACGCTCCACGACCTCGATGATCTGACCATCGCGAGTGCCCTTGACAAAATGTGCCCCAACAGCGACATAGTTGATGTCGCCGTCGTCACAGTGCGCGGCCGTGAGGACCCAGTCCGGCGCGATGAGCGAGCCACCGCAGAACGTCTTGCCAGCGCGCTCATACCGCAAGCCACCGAGGTACAGGCGCGTACCTCGGGGGACCTCCGTGCCACTGAGGATGAGCGTCGAGGTACTGCTCTGGTTGTTGTACGCGTCGACTTGTGCGCGGTACTCGGTTGGTGTGAGATCGGCGGCGGACTCGGCAGCGCAGACCGCCAGCAGCGCCGCAGAGAGCGTAGCGAAGAACTTCATCATGACTCTTGACAACGATTTGAGGACTTGAAAGCAAATGGTAAAGTGGTTGAAATCAAGAGCCTGGCGAGCAGCCTCAGCTCGTTGGATGACAGCCAGTCACGAACTCCACGCCATCCTTCTCACTCTCTCTCTCTCTTTCGTGTTCGGCGCCTAGCGTCCAGAGTGGTTACTCACCTGTCAGTCGCTCGGTCGTGTCGATCTTCCATCTGAGTACGATCGAAATGGATGCGTCACCCTGTATCAACGGATCCGTCAGCTTGACAGCGTCATGTGATGGCACGGGATAAAGTCTGATAAAGATCTCGCGTCCGACAGTGTCCATGTACAGCACCCACATCTTTCTGGTCATGAGACGTGACATGATTAATCAGCTGCTGAGCACCCTGATGAGGCACGAGATCCTTCATTCAACAATGCGCTGCCCTCGCATCTAGTTCACCCGTCATGTCATGACTCATGATGCATGTTCAGGAGGGAAGAAAGCGCCACACTCGAAAGATCATGTCCGTCTTTCAATCATTCATCACTCAATCGGGTTGCACATGCATGACCAGGTCTCAGTTACGGGGTGAGACTCTCACCCATTTCATCACCAGCACTGTCTACACCTCTCGAACGCGACATCCCTCCATCACCCACAATCACCTTCTACAGTCGCGAGCCTTGTAGAGTGCGGTCTATTGAGCGGCAGTGATCGACGATCAAGCGTGCGAGCTCTTCGTACATCGCAGCGTATTTCTTGACCGACGGGAATTTGTGGCCACCAGCATGGTGCAGCATGACCTTGGTGAGCGAGGACGCAGGAAACGCTGTCGGATGGGCGTCGTACATGTCGGCAAGACGGTCACATTCATCAGCGAAGGGATCCACTTGGCCTGCGATGTGGATAGACGGCAACGGAACGCGAATTGGCTGACCGTCGGGCGTCTCGAAGAGGTGCCGCGCGTTGACACCACGGACCCGCACACCGCAGACGCAAATGCAAAGCTTCCACAAGTGTTTCGGTGGCTGCTGCTGCAGGTAGCGCATGGTCAAGATCGTCAGCAGCACTGCGCCTTGCGAGAAGCCAACGACGACGTCAACGGGTCCGATCTCGGCCAGCTTGGAGTCCATATAGGCCATCGCGTCGTCCAATCTTTCCAGCGTCCAAATCCAATCGGAGCCGTCTTGGTGGGGGACGGGAGTCACATGCCACCATTCGAAAAACGGGGCGTCGTCGGCGTGTAGTCGCTCGATGACATCTTCCGATGGCCCTCGAGCTGGCTGTGGGGCGTTCACATAGATGTACTCGGCGTTGTCTCCCAGCGCGTCGGTGAGCCCCTTCATCTGGTTCTCCATCACCTTGGCGTTCGTACGGTAGCCATGCAGGCAGAGCACGCGCAGCTTGCGAGCGAGCGCGACCATCGTTCCCGTGAAGCACGGGAAGTGGGCGATCGCGATCTGGAGATGCGGGCACGAGCGGAAGACCTTCTATCTCTTCCCAGACGTGATGACGTCGAGCTCGACGTGGCGTCATCTGGGGCGTCATCAGATGCACTGTAATACACCGTAATAAAAGACCTTCCTGAATAGAAGACATGACAATGCTGCGTGAGTCGGTCCGCTGGAGATCGAGAATGGAATCGCGACATGGCGTGAATCAACAAGCGCACTCCTTTCGTGCTCTCTGAATTGTGCGGTGTGATTGAGCAACGTGAGCAAGGGATTTTTTCTCTCGTTCAGCAGCTAAAAATGCATGGCTAATCAGTCTAATGCTGGAGGATAAAAGCAGCAGCATCGAAGACGAGAACACCGCACAACGCCGTGTGCAGCGATGCTGTCGGCAATTCTTCCGGCCGATGCTGCGAGCTACCCAACTGTGCGGTACGTGCTGGAGCCGGCCCACGCATTGCCAACACTCGACTTTTCTGTTTCTGTGAAGTCGCGGTTTCTCAACGCTCGGAGTCATGCTTACATGATGCGTTGGCTGCGCTATCGTCGCGTGATCTCGACCTCCTATATCATCGGAGCTGTCGGTGGGTTCGTTGCATATGTAAGTGATGAATCGCTGGGGCGGCCACTGGCAGTCTTCTTCGCACTCTTACAGCTTCCCAATCCGATCGCGGGGCTACTCGTCCTTCGATTCCACATGCTTCGCTTGATCATTCGGACGCATGACTTCTGGTTTTTCTTCTTCGCATGCACAACGTCATTTCTCACATTCACCATTCAAGTTCAAGATGTGCGTGCGTGTCTCGCGTCCGTAGTCTGGCTGGGTATCACCCCCAACTTCATGATTGATGCCGCGATTCGGGCGGTCCCGCGACTTGCGGCATTTACGTTTTTCGCGATCGCAACTATGATCGCGTTCTTGACCCTCTCGCATTTCCAGCTGATTGAAGGGCTCCGCGACTTCGACCTTGTGTCGTACAAGTCACACCGGCTGCCGGCGTCGACATACGTCACCAATGGGATCATCACGACTACGGCGATGCTGCTCCGGAACGTTTATCGCAAGCGCGCTGCATTGGGTAAACGCGTTGGCCCTCAGTTGATCGAGTGCGTGAGCTATCGGTGCTTGCTAAGATTTCGTGCCTTGAACGACTCCTTGAATTTCTTGCCATCGTTGCTAATCGAATCTCCGACGCCTCAGATATCCGTCCCAAACTGCATGCAGCCGCTTCGATATGCAGGGCACAGAAAAGTTGGAACCATTAGCGCAGCGGACACAATACTCTCCGTCTCAACGTGGCTCACCGGTTGTTCAAACGCAAATGCCTTCCAGCCGTATTGGCGTGCACTTGGATGTGCAGCGTTACTGTCGGTGGTCACCACATTCGCGCTTGCAATCAAGCCAGCTATCGACACGGCAGAACCAGGACGAGAGGTGGCTGTTGCTCAGTATCTGTCGTTGACGCTGACCATGATCTTCACGCTGGCCACCTTCGCAGTCTTGCATCGCCGCTTGTTCCTGGCCTTGCTGTTGTCGTTCGAGTTTCTCTATATATCGGTCCAAGTTACTGTCGTTCACATCAGCCTCGCCGACTTTTACTGTTGGCATCAGCGCTGCATCGTGCTACCGATTTCGTGGCTGTGGATCCACTGGGTTCTGACGATCGACGCTCTCACGCCGACTGTTCGACACGCCATCGGCTTTCATATCCGCCACGCAGCGATCATTTGCACGCTGTCGTTCATGTCTAGCGCGATCGTCATCCACCTCTTGATTTTTGACGAGTCGTCGACGCAGATCCGAGATCGCGTGCTATGGAGTGGCGATCTGCTCGGCCACCACGCCGAGTTCCGCCTCTTGCCGACGTTTTACAACTGCTTCGCGACGCTGCTGGGCTGGTCTTTGCGCTTGCTTTATCGGCTCTGGACGGTTGATAACGACGTCCTCGTGGTGCTCGACGGCCCCGTCGTGTTCGACAACTACCTGGCACAGGCCCGCCATCGCCTCAACTCGCGGCTGTGGCACGACATTCCACCGAACGAACGCAGCGGCGCCACCTGATCCCATCGCAGGTCAGGTGTGTCGCCTGCCTGATCAGATGCCGTTCCCAACCTGCCAGCGAGCCAGCGAGTCAGCTGCCTGCCTCGCTTGCATTGTGATTCCCAGACTGGGACCCAGTGTTGCAGAGCGATGCCCATCCTCCTTGCTGTGCTCCGCACGCTTCCTGCGAGAGCTGCTCAAGCCTTGAGCCTTGAGCCTCAGGCTGAGCCTCAGGCTCGGAGCTGAGCTCCTCCAACGCAGATGCCGAGTGCTCTTTCAACTTCAAACACACGTCGCCTCCGCTTTGAGCGCCAGACGGCTGTCGACAGTCAGTGATTGGTGGAAAAAGAGACCAGCTGATCCAACAGTGTCACGCTCTGTTAATCAATCGTCCAGTCTGTGCACCTGTGTCACCAGTCTGTCTGTCGCAGAAGTGCAAGTCGCATGCTGCGACACTGCGCTGCATCACTCGCGCGCTCAAAGTCGCTCTCTCTGTGGATGGAAAACGCTGGTTGTTGCCTGCCTGACTGGCTGGACTGACTGGACTGTCACCCGACTCGGGTGACCCGAGAGAGCGAGTTTCAGTTCGAAGCGAGTCAGCGAGTACAGAGGAAAAGGTGTAAATAGAGATCACATGAGAAAGGTGTGTGTTCGCTGCGTGTGAGCAGCGACCCACGGTGTCGGCGGATGGATTCCTTGATCCAGCAAGCAGCATTCGACCGACGGAGGCAGTGAAGCTCGCCCTCCTCCTCCTCCTCCTCCTCCTTCTCCCATTTGGGGGCTCGCGTGATAGGAGATCGCACGATGGCCGAACACACGCGCACACGTCAGATCTGTGGACTAAGGCACCATCCCGTGTCCCTTCCAGGTGGCGCCCGACACCGAGAATGCAGACAACATCCAGTCTGTACACGGCAAACTGGTCGACATTGCTCGACGGCACTATGCGGGAAGACATGGTGGTGCAGACAGACAGAGTGCCTGCAGAAATGCCGAAGCAAGAGAGCATATCCTGTGCCGGTCCGAGGCTCCCGCCGGCCGCCCGGCTCCGAGTTAAAAATGCGCTCGAGTGACGCGCGCCAGACACGCGTGAATCTCGGGAGCACGAAGCAGCGTGACGTTGGAGGCAGGCATGTCGCCACACACCGCATGGAGGGCGGCCCATGCATTTCCATGCGTCTCTTGCGCAGACCAAAGTATCAAAGATATGCATCACGGCACCTGCGTGAGTGCTTGGACGTCCGGTTCCCATTCAATCCAGCAACGGAGAAGCCACTTCCTTGCAGCCACTTGGGGCTCGCGCGCGATGATTGGCTGAGTCTATCTTGCGCGCGAATGATTGGTCGATTGAGTGTGCATCTCCCCCCTTCTCTGCAACGCCGGAGAAGAGCAGGTGTGTTCTTGTAGAGGGAGCTGCTCTAATACAGAGCGACGCCGATCCTTTCTCTGCTCTTGGGGTCGTTGCAGCGTCGACTCCACCTTGCTCTTGTCTTCCTGCCACCGCCAAGCTCCGCGCACGCGAGCGCACCGTCGACTGCTGGCCATTAACTCAAATCCGAACGCGCCGCACACACGACAAGACCAGCAGCGTCCGCCTGTGCGATTTCGCCCAACAACGGCTCTCTCCATCTCAATCTGAAACCATGAGCGGAAGTACGTCGACGGCGCAAAATCAATGCGAGCGCGCTTGATCACAGACACTCATGAACACTCTGTGCTGCTGCCATAGAGTACCTTTGTGGAACCATCTTCTCCTTCACGGGATGCATCTTCCTGGTACGCGATTTTCGATACTTTTGCGCATATGCACGATAGTTTTCGAGAGGCTGACATTTCCCGTGGCATGTCGTGTAGATCGTTATCGGAGTCATCCTCAAGGCGCAAGGTGAATACATTCACCACGCGAAGAAGACGAAGAAGACTGCCAACTCCTGCTTTGAAGCCGGTACGCCCGACTTTCTCGTTTGACCTCGACCTACAAAAGCACGTCACTCACTGATCGCAACTTCAGCTGGCTTGTACGCATTCTTCTGCGTTGTCTGCTTCTTCATGTACCGACGAGGCAAGCTCCAGACGACGGACGATAAACTTGGTCCAGCTGCAACCTCTGTGCCACGCGAGCTCTCGTACTACCGCATGGAAGACTCGGAGGCCGAGCTTCCTCTTGTGCAGCACATGTCCCCTGCCGTGCTGTCGGCGTCTCCGGCGTCGTCCTACAAGTAATTCTCTCAAGTGGCCCAGATCGCATGCGGTCACAAGCATCGAGAACAGAAGCGCCCCAAGCGCAAGCCTGGAGCTCTTGGCGGCGCCTGCTACAGGTTCCAGCCAAGACGACGAGACGCAGGTCGAGGTGGTGGCGGTGGCTCTCATCCCAACAGCCTAGGTTCTAGTAGAAAATCTATCCGTGTAATTTATCGACAGCCAGTCGTGAAACCCAATCGCGCGTTCATCGATGGAGCTACAGCACAGTGCTGTGAGTACTCAGTGCTGCTAATGGTGGCGATATGCATCTATCTATCTACCTGTGCATGCACCAACATCTTAATATGCATCGCGTCCACGAGACTAACGCAACACCACACTCGCATTCCTTGAAGTCGAGCAGACGCTTCTCATGCTGGTCCACTGACTGGGATTATTAACGTCACAGTCACAGTGACTTGGCCCCGCACTGGGTGGTGGAGCGGCGGACGGACTGTGGTTGGGTCGTCCGCTCCACCACACCTAGCCCTATCGATTGGCAATAACACAAAAATAATGTGGTACACATCATTTCATTGGTTTCCTTTGCTGGGTGTTAGCATGTTGCCATCGCGATGATGACAATGGAGAGGAAAGACAACGTCAGCTCAGCTCATGGTGGTGGGGCTCCTGCGATGACAGCGCCAGCACAACAACGCAGTGGTTGCTCATATACAGAAGAAACGGAAGCTGGCGCTGACGCTGATGTCGTGCGGCTTGCGTCGCTGCAGCGCGCACCGGTTGACGGGGAGCCTGTTTGTGTGGTGAGTGCCTTCGCCCGCTCAATGATGACTCGGACAACATGTGAGCAACGGTTTGCTGTATAGATTTGCGGTCGTTTTGGTGAGTATGTATGCGATCAAACGGATGAGGACGTCTGCAGTCTCGAATGTCGCGACGTGTGCCTTGAGCGCCAGCCAGTCTCCGTTGAAGTCAAACGCCAAGATCACGTGACATCGCCAACACAGGACCACTTCAGACCAACAGCAGCTCCCAGTGATCGCGACGTGTTGAAGAAGAGACAGCAGATTGGCGTTCATGTGGAGTGGGTGTCGTCTACAGTGACGGCAACAGACAGCACGCATGCGCATCATCGTCTACCGATGCCGATGAGTAGTTTCGAAGGCGACGAATTGCAGTCTGCACCAGAGGCACTACGGGACAATATAGCTGCGCGAGGATGGGAGTATCCAACGCCTGTTCAGATGCAAGGCATTCCCTGTCTGCTGGAAGGACACAATGTAGGTTGATGCTCACGGATTCGTCAACTACGGCGACCGCTCACACTGACTTTGGATGTGGTTGGCAGATAGTCATGAGTGCCGCAACAGGTACAGGAAAGACGGCCGCTTTCCTCATCCCGCTGACCATTCATATCTCAAATGCGGCTGACACGAAAAACAACGTGATGGGGCTCGTTGTCGCTCCGATTCGTGAGCTTGCCATTCAACTAGAGATGGAGGCGAAATCGCTGATGTTGGGAATTCCGGCGATGCGAACAGCGCTGCTCATCGGTGGTCAGCCGCTTCCACCACAACTTCACCGGCTTCAGACTGGCGTTCAGCTTGTTGTTGGTACGCCTGGTCGAGTGTTGGAGGTATTCACCAATCATTGTGACGATTTCGCTCATCGGATTCGGTGGTGCGTCTTGGATGAAGTGGACGCTCTTCTCGACACCGGATTTCATAGTCAAATTCTCCAGCTTGCGCGCCTGTTTTCCAATAAGAGCACACAGTGGTCCTTCGTAAGTGCGACGATTTCCACCGAAGTAGAAGAGCTGGTGCGAGAAATCCTGGGTAGCAACCATTCATATGTTCGACTTCGCACCAACGTACCAAGTCTCAAGAGCACACCAGGGAGTGTGACCTCAGGCGAAAGTTACATACTGGCATCTGATGTTCGACATTCCATCGAGTGGGCCGACGACAAGTGCAAGAAAGCAGCACTATTTGACTTCATTAACAAGCATGCTCATCACACAATCGTACGTGCTCGCGAGTTAAGGTGTTGCAAATTTGTGATGGTGTCAGGCTGACATGTTGGATGTTTGTTCAGCTGGTGTTTGTAGAGTCACGAGCTGGCGCTGATATGCTTGCGAACGCAATACATGTCCGATGCGGAGTGACTGTGGACTCAATCCACGCCGGCAAGACACACGAATGTCGGCTTCAAGTGCTGGAGCGATTTGTACTCCAGCAATCGACGGTGTTGGTCTCCACGACTATCTTGAGTCGCGGCGTGAATCTTCTTGCAGTGGATAAAGTGGTCATTTTTGATGCACCGAAGAACTTGGCAGACTTCTTTCATTTGGCCGGTCGGGTTGGCAGGAGTCATGTACGTTGTGGGCAAGGCGAGACACTGACTCTTGTCAATTCGAACGATACTACGATATTACCCGAACTTACCCGTGCCATTCGCAAAGCGAGGGGAACCGTCTCAGATCGTGTGTATCACGAGGTACGAGAGCTATATAAGCAAGAAGTCCGAGTTCAGGCTTCCGCGAACTTGGCTACAGGCTTGACACATAACTCCAAGCGAGCGTTTCGACTCCGAAAACTTGAGTTTTGCGAGAATGACGACGATGCTGGTGCTTCGGAGTGGACGTCGTGGGAGTTGAGGAGGGCGGCACGAAGACGAAAGCTTGGTTAAGTGCACACGAACGGGTCCTTCATCGTATCCGTTCGATGTGAGATGATGCTTCAGTCTGCAACTTGTTGATCCGGAAAATGTTAATGTACTCGACAGCTCCATCGACAAGCACCAACTCATCAACGTGACAAGTGCACATCTTCCACAATACCTTCAGCCCCCATGGTAGCACGGTCGCACAACAACTGACAAACACTGGGAAGACCCGAATCGCAAATTCAACACCCAGCACTTTTCGTTGCCACAAAACTCGATCGAACAGAGTGTCTGGCGACTCGACTATTAGAATGACGTATAAAACGACAACGCTGCTGGCAAAACACATACCAGCGATTCCAGCTACGGCCCGCAAATGGATGCCAAGTTGTGCCCGAATCGAAGGTGTAATCGTGTCGAAAAGGAGCACCCAGTGAACCCATAACCACGAAAGTAGCACATTGCAGCAAGCCAATGTGCTCCACTGAAAGAGATCACATGTTGCGAGGTGTATGACGCTGATCTGCGCAGCGAAGAATGCAAATTCAAAAGACGATACGATCGCCCACGACAGTGACCGATGGCAATGTGCGGTTGAAGCCAGACAAAAACCGGTAGTCATCATAACTGCAGCCCCTCGCATGATCGGAGCGTCGGTTTTGAGCACAAGAAGATCAAGTGGATTTGACAGCAGAGTCATCATGACGCTCAACCTCAAGCTGTACCACAGCAGTGAGTGTTGCCGAACCGTGACGCGGATTCGCCTCAAGCACGACAACGGCAGCAGCGTATCTTCAGCGTCGATTGACATAATGGAAGGTACGTAATGCAGTCTCTGGTGACACGTCAACATCTGGGTGCGATGATTAACCATACTCGTCTCAACCAGTCTCGGCGCATCTGCACCAACCGGATCCAACCCCTGGCGAAGGTGCAATATACATCGATAACTCACGCATGCAAGCACCATCGGCGTTGTACGTCTTCTCAGCGCTTCCCGACGGCGAACCACATTTCGAGCCAAAAGCGCCATGATCGAGAGCAGCCCATTGAAGATCACAGCATAAGATGGCAACTCGTAATGATTAAATGCCAGCAAGGTGACATTTTGAACTCCATGTACCCGGCCACTTGCGACGAGTCCAACCATCACGACGATGTCAACCCACGCGATCGCAGTCGTCAGGAGTACACGTCGCATTGCGTGCATATTGGCGTCGACAAGAATGTTGATTTGCACGCCAAGCCACGATAATAGCAGCATTACCACGCGTGCGTCTCCGAACACGATGCCCGCGACGATAAACGTGACAGCGTTTAGCACAGAGAAGTACCAGAACTCGAACGTCGTCATCAATAAACGCACAACGTCATAACGGAGGAATCCCAAGCCGACGAAGTTGAGTGGTAGGCCCACACTCGCGATCACGGCGCCGATTTGTCTGCTTAGCGATAAATCCAGTACCAGAGTGACTGGAAATCCGACCGCCGTCACAAGGTATCCGACAAAAAAGATGTTGCGAAGCCGCAGAAGGATGCTCACGATACCAACGTTTCGAGGGCCGAGTAGACGCGAGAAGATAGAGACCGAAAGATCAACACATGGTAGTGAACTGGCTGGCTCAATCGTGTATCGAACAGCGTGGGTGCTTTGTTGGCAGATCCGAGCAGGCTCGACGAACACAGGACGGATGCGAGCCATTATGCACGCCGATGTACGAAAGGGCTTGATTGAGCAATCGGGTGAACGGCGTTCAAGTTCAAGTCCACGACACTTTTTAAAGATAGGCAGTCGGATGCAGTGAACTTCGCGTCGAGTGAACGGAGAGAATGATTGATGTCACCACCACCGTGGCCAGCGAAAGGTGTTATTTTGGATGTATCTCGGATGCCATTTTTGACTATTTGGCATGCAAGATCTGCGTCACGCTCAGCTTCTCCCCACGCTGCTGACGGACTCGATCGAGACGATCCAATGTCACGCGTCGATATCGCGTCCGCATCACACGATTCATGGAACTTCCACTTGAAGCCGTCTCACAATTTGCCTCAAATCGACTTGTCTGCGACGCTGAAGACTCGATGCCTCAGTCTTCGTAGCGCTGCTCGCCTCACGAGTATCCTGACAGCGCTCGGATCATGCAAGGCACTCGGTTCTGTCGTCGCGATTACCTCATACTTCATCGTGTTTATCGTACCAGTTCAGATTGGTCGGTACATCTCGATCGGCACAACGATTCTCGCGCTTCCGGGCTTTCTGGCGCCGCTCACGGTTTTATGTGTCGATGTGGTGCGGCTGGTCATCGCTTGCTACGACACCGCATACTTTTGGCTTGTGTCAGTAATCACGTACTCCTCGGTAGTCGTGATGGTCGGTGACGCGAGAGCTTGCATCGTCGTGATTTCGTTCATCGGCTGGCACCTCAACTTGTTCGTCGATGCAGCCGTGCGCCAGCTTCGCACGATCGCCTTTTGCAACTGTTTGATCACCCTTGGAACCGTCTCAGCTGCGGTGTGCATCGCGTTTGGTGCCGTTCCCAGGACACACAACTTTGTTCTTGTGCAGTTCAGCCACGAGCACTTCATCGACGCAAAGACAGTCGCCAGCAACGGACTCCTGACGCTCGCTGCGATTCTTGCACGCAACGTGTACCGGCATCGCGCTCATCTCTTTGCACATCGCAACGTGGCGCGGCGTGGCGTCGTCGAGTGTGCGACCTACAGGTGTCAACTTCAATTCAACGAGCAGCTGCATACTGAGCTACCTGTGGTGCCCTTGGCAATGGAGCACGAGCCGACTGCAGAGGTGGTGGTGGGACCCTCGACCGTGTCACTTATTGTGCAGATGCGCTATGTGCCTCTACTGCCAACCGTCGACGCGAGGAATGTGGCTTTCAGAAGAGGTCTACAGTGGTTGATTCGGATGCGAGGCTCTGCCAGTCAAGTCTTCTCCATCGTCCCGTTCATCTCTAGCGTGTTGATTGTTCTAATCTGCGGGTCGCCATCAGTGAAAAGCTCGAAGCCGCAACTCTGTAAGGTGCTGGAGGCCACAACATTGAGCCTGACATTGCTTTACATGCTCGTTTGTGCCGCTCTTCTCCAGCGCCAGCTTTGCGTTGCAGTCGTCAGCTGCTTTGATTTCCTGTTCCCAGTGTCGCAGATCTCGCTCTTGATTCTCTCACTGGGCGATATGTTGGACACCCAGGGCCCTTCAATTCCAGCTCTTCTCGTCGTCTGGCTTTGGAGCCTCTGGATATTCTGTCTCGACGCTTTGACACCACCCGTTCGACGGCATCTCGGGATCTACGGCTGGCTCAGCCGACTCATCGCCACAACTTTAATCGCTGCTTTGATTTACGCCGGCTACCTCGTCATCAAGACGCTGACGCAAGCAAAGAATGCTCCAGAGTTGAACCACCTGCACAATCGCGTCTTGTGGCAAGGCGTTGTCTTTGGTCGCGCCTACTCCATTCGGCTTGTCGCAGTCTTCGCGAATTGCTACGCAACGTCGATTACGTGGGGATTGCGGCTGTGGTGGCGCATCTGGCGCGCAAGTTCGCATGATCTCGTGCTGGTTGATGGACCGATCGAGTACGACAACGTGCTGATTCAGCGGAAGCAACGGAACGCACGACAAGGGTAGCGACACATCATTGCCTTCATTCATTTCCAGCACGTGATGCGAACAGAACTGAGCACATTGAAGGCGTCGTTGACTCAAGAGTGTATTGTAGACGCTGCGAGCATCACTCCACCAGCGATTCCAGCCTGTAGCAGCGATGGTCCATACGGCACCATCGCTCCATCGATCGGCAGAACGAACGGCGCGATAACTTCATCCTGCAGCTGACACACGTGGACATTTGCCGCCTCCAGTGGAGTTTCGGATACTGAGACCCGCGAGGAGAAAACGATGCCACCGAGAGTACGCGCTTCTTCTTCTTCGCCGCTCGGAACACTCAATGGCGCGGCCGTCGACGCCGCACAGACAAGCGCGAACTCGCCGACGCCCCAGTGTTGATGTTGTGACGTCACACCGCTGGGGCTGAGGAAGACGGTGACCCGCCGAATGAGACTCACAGTCTCCTCAGTTGCGTTGCCGCTCAGCAGCGCGTCGAGCACTGCGCGCGTCGGAGACACGAGTAGCGTCCATGAGGTTTCTCGGGTGGGTATGGACTGCAGCAGAGCAAGGAGTGACGTCTGGGAAGCTGCGCTGTCGTCCTCGCCGTGCAGCACAGAGACCGTGTCGTAACTGAGCAAGTCACTGCGCATCGTATCAAACGCGTGCATCGGAACGAGTCGGTTGCACCGCAGCACCACGTGCAGCACGGGTCGATCCGAGCTCCACGCGAACGGCAGTGTCGTGACGTCTCTGCTGCCACGTAGGCGCAGCAGCAAGGCACAAGGGAACAACGGGCGGGGCGCGTTGCGGTACTCAAGCCGTCGGCGCTGGCGCGTCGCGTAGCTCTTGCGCGACTGACTGGACGGCACCGAGCTGGAGCGGTACAACATGAGCGGTGCGGACGAGTCCGCGGGACCGAGAACACCGCCAAGTACGCGTCGCTCCGCGTCGGGAAACCAGTGCATCGTCAGCTCCAAGAGATTCTGTGCGGCCTTGCGGTTGCTGCTCAGCAACAGGAACGAGTCGGAGGCGGCGTCGACGTCTCGCGTGGTGTCGGGCTCGTCGTGCTCCCAGGGACACGGCAGACGGTCTGAGAGCCCGCTCGCAGACCATCGGAGCTCCTTGCGATCGAACGTGGCGACGTCGACGGCGAGGTGTCCCATCGACAACGTGATCGTCAGCGTCTGCGAGGCGTCCGGCGACGCGGCCGACTGCAAGAGTCCGACGACGACGCAATCGAACGGCAGCAGTCGAGCGCGCTCCAGTCGATCGAGAAGCTCACTCCAGACGGCAGCCGCGTGCCGCGTCTCGCGGTGGTCGTCGAACGCCAGCGTCACTATCATGACGGTCGGCGGATACCGCGGGCCGCCGTCACGCTGCAACGCGTCCTCGAACGCGTCCAGGCTCTGTGGAATCGCGATGCCCTGCGCACGGACGACGCGCCAGTCGACGAAGCGCGGACGCGCGGCCTGAAAGGCGCGGTGCCACGCGCGACACGTGCTGGCCATGGCGCTCGTCTCGCGCCACGAGAGAAACGCCGCGACCTGGTCCACGACCACGTCAGTCGGCAAGCGCAGGATGGAGCCAACGCCGAAACCGCGACGCGCTCGTGCGTCCTGGCGGCGACCAGCGCCTCGAGAGCGGCGGGAGTCATGGCGACGCGACGCAGAAGATGACGATGATGATGATCTCCTTGTCATGCTGTGTCTCCACTGGTGAGGAGATGCAAAAAGAAAAATAAAAACCGTTTTGGGTAAAATATAGCGAGCCGTGTTTAAACGTGTTTTAACGGAAAACTGTAGCCATTTTTATATGAGTGGGATCGATCATGTCGTCGTGGACTCTTCGGGCTCAATCATGGTGCCGCGTTCTGCAAGTGCCATTTCATGACGCAACGCATTTATCCACGCGTCTGCACCGACACGAGGACGATGTACCGACTCTGCTTTGTGTGACTTGCGCCACGTCGACGTCGTGAGACCGCGAAGTATCATTGTGGAGTTCCTTGCAGTCGACAAACCAACCGTGGCCAGGCGAGGCTGTGCGACTCGAGATTCTGGAACAGGAGGCTTCGATCGAATTGTCGGACACGAAAGAAGCTCTTTACGGATCTCTTGAATCATCTTCATCCCGCTCGCAGATATAGTCGATGTGGAAGCCACGCGTTGTACGTCCGCTGCTGCTGATGGCTGCCGCTCCAAGGGTTTGAAACTGAGAAGGCGTTGGCGGATCTCGTTATCGGACGTTTGCCGAGCGCGAGAAATAGTGTCGTCGCTTGACCCTGATGTGCTTGGTTCAGCTGAAGATCTCCGTGCGTGGTCTTCAGTTACCACGTCCAGGCTTCCGACCATCTGCAAATCTGCCTTCACTTTATCCACCATGGACGACGTGTGGGACACTGCTGTCAAGAAATCATGTTGTTCCGACCGAAGCGCCTTGTGCTGATACCAGGTTGACAGGAACTCGGTGACAGAGCAGGAGAGGCGATGGGTATCCAGACAGTCTTCTAACCACTCCATCTCTTGTAGCTGACGCCGAAATTCAATGGTCTCGCCATCAAGCACGCGCAATTTCTGCTGAGCAAGGCGGTCAAGTCGCTCGAGAGCGGTCTCATACTGCCGTCGTATAGCCCTTTCAACTTCAGCGCGATTTGCGATGACTGACTCTTTGCATTCTTTGAGCTGGTTCAAGCGATTCCCGATCAGCGCTTTGCGTGACTCAATCAACGGATCGCTCTTCAACGATTCACGAAGCGTTCGCTCATACGCATCCGAGATACTGAGTAGCCGGTGGGTTCCTTTCTCTCCAGTCGAATGATCGCCGATCATTTTGCACGTGACGCAGACCGGCTCTGCACATATTGAGCAGTAGAACTCCACTGACTTGTCTTCATGAGTCTTGCATTGAGCCAAACAATCGGCTGCGGCGTGCTCCATTAGCTTTTCGATCAATCCATTTGATTCCGCATCTTCATTTCCATGAGACGTATTGGCCGAGACCGCGGTGAGGGACGAGAGTTCCGAATCACCTAGAGAGGGGGTGGAGCTTCGACGACGCACTTTTGATGCCTCTTCCACGGACACTTGCTCTCGGATCGACGCTCGCCGATGACGACTGACAAGCTTGTTTGCGGAATGCACTTCTTGATCACAAGACGGACAAAGCTCGGCTTCACATGTCTTGCACGCGACCGCAGCGCGATTTTTCTCACAGAGCGCACACCGTCTTGTCGGTGACGACTCGAGAGGGTTGAGCGAGAATCGGACCAGGAACTGTGGTAGAATCTGCATTGGGTTTGTCAGGATATACTCGTGGCGATAGCTCTGGTCGCAATCAGGTGGCGATAGCGAGGTAGGATACCGAGCAATATAGTAGCTGTGGTAGCCAGGAGGCAAAGGGGTTTGCCTCGCCTCCTCTTCAGATCCGACGACAAAGGACTTCCCGACTGCAATTTTGCATAAAACGAGTTGCTTCCTCATGACCTTGATCGAACTTGTGTCCATCGTGATTGGAATGATTCCAGTTGTGAATTTCATTCCAGCGTGTGAGTCGTCCACTGGAGTGAAGCTATACGCATGGGTTTCACTCATGGCTGAACTGAGATCATCCACTGCGACCCAAGACTCAAGCTGCAAGAGCCCAACAGAGTGACGATCGTATTGATCAACCAGACCAGGATTTTTCATGTCCCACACGAGAACATCATCATGCACGCGGTAGCCAGGGAGGCAACACTGCAAGAGGTACTTTATCCTGGTGTAGTCCTTGTGGCTTGACTTGATAGGAGTGACCGTGGCAACAGCGCCAGACACCGGAGGCTCCGAAAACGTTGCATTTCTTTCCGGTTCGAAAGCAGTGGGCATCGGCGAAATCGGCGCCATATCCACGTTTGTCTCCTCTTCAGCCTCCATTTCCGCGTCATCATTTGCCTTTGTTCCGGCCTCATCCCCTTCAGCAAGATGCTTCGAAAGAACGTCAAGATCGCGTCCTATATCGTCATCGTCGTCTTGAGCTTGCGGCTCTACTTCATTCACCGAGTCACTTGTTGCTGCACTCGACGGTTGATTGGTACAAGTATCTTGACACAGTGTTGACGCTGAGCGACTCTCTACGACGTCGTGCGTCGAAGCATGTGGTGCGAGAAACAGGCGAAGTCGCGCGAGGGAAGTATCGAGATCTTTCTTGACGACGGGACACGACGTATCTTGTGGATCGCCGTTCATTGTGAGAGATGATGGGAATCGCGGACTTCAGTCACGTTGCTGAGTTTTATCGCCGTCCTCCCCTGAAGGCGAAACTCCCGCAGTTACGCGCCTTGTCGTCGGGAAACCCTCTATCCTCACCGAGAGCCACATCAAGCATCTGTGGGTGGTGCCAACACTACGCGTTCGATTCATCATGAGGCCGAACTTCACCCGGCGTGCTCTCATTACATTTACTTTGTACTTCTATTTAGCTTCACTTCAGGTCAGATACATCGCCTGGATTTCCTCTGATTCTGTGTCGCGCAGCACATTCTCCTTCCAAGAGGTCAGATCAAATAAGTGTAAATGCAGTGCACAAGCGCAACGTACTCTTTCAAGCTTGCATTCACCACCAGTGGCGAGATTCAGAGAATACTCGTAGAAAAACCCGTCGACCGTCGCAACATAAAGCTGAAGAATCGGATTCCGAGGGTCCTTGGGTCCATGCACCGCACACAAATTAGGGACGCCAGCGGATCGAAGCCGAGCCTACGGAAACATTTGGTTACGGCAATCGAAGTATACTGCGCATCGGTCATTTCTTCTTACATAAGCGAAATCCCGTGTGCCTTCTGCAATGCCTTTCATCGAGCTCGGTAAAAAGGCACTCACTGCCCCTGCAACTTCCTCGAGATGAGCCCCACTTGTACTGCGAGATGTTCGCGTCACGGATCCAACGGATCCGTTGTTGCTTGCTGAAGAGATAGTCTGTGGTGTCGAAGAATTTCCACTCCAGTTGCCATTTTGTGTCGTGGTTGCACTTGCCACGCTTGAGTTGGATGAAGCGCTGCTAGTAGACGCGTTGCTCGCTCCTGCAACACTCGTTAACGTCGATAGCGAATTGCTTGCGTAGGATAGCGTCGAAGTGAGTGGTGTGAAGTGGCTAAAGCTACCAGTAGCCGATGTCTCCGACCCTGTGAGCGAAAAGAAGTGGACCGTTCCCGTCTCGCTGGACGCGCACAGAATCGTCGACGCTTCGTTGAACGCTAAACAATAGATTCGCGCGGCGTAGGACCCCCGTCGAAAGGAGGCCTTCTTCTTTCCTCCAGGGACACTAAACACCCGAATCAACGTGCCCTAAACAGTTTCTCCAACATGTAATGAATGACGAGATGCGGCTTTCCACTTCGTTGCATCGCTTGACTTACCGTTTCCGAGGCAGTGGCGAGCAGCGTTCCCCGCGAATTGAACGCCATCGCAACTGGCGCCGAGCGATGCGCTTGAAACGCGTTCAGAACACTCAGGTTATTGGCGTCGTACAGCACGATTTCGCCTGGCGACGCCCCCGATGGGAACGCGAGGTGGCCGTCGTCGTGCGGGGACAACGCGCACAGCGCTTTCGGGTTGGGCGACGTATCGAGCGTCTCCAGGATCTTCATGGAGTTGATGTCAAAGATGTAGATCGCGCGCTCGAGCACGGCGATCAGTCGCTGTCGGTTCATGCGCACCGCCAGCACGGCGGTCACAAAGTTGAGGTCGCAGATGCCCGCGTTGGTCTTGGTGTTCCACACGCGCAGCCGCCGCGGGGAAAACGCGGGCTGTTCACCGGCGCCGACGAGCGCCACGAGACTCGTGCAGTAGAGCATCTCCGCGAGTCCGATGCCGCCGATGGTCTCGTGGAAGACCTTGCCGAAGGGCTCGCAGTTAAAGATGGAGAAGCCGCGCTTGGTGCCGACGCTGATGCAGCTGCAGCAGTACAACAGCAGCAGACACGAACGAGAGAGATGGTGGTTAGAAGATCGAGAGATTTATATATGGAGAACTGTATGGAGGGAACGCACGACGCATCCTGGTTGAAGCTGAGGAAGAGCAGCTCGCTTTTGACGGTATCGGGATTCTGCATGAGGAAGGGAGAAAGAGAGCGAGGAAGAGAGAAACAAGATGGAGATGACGTTGCGAACGTCAACCAGAGTGAAGGTCGTAGCACAGCGATGCATCCCAATAGAAGACCCTGCAAGTGGGTGCACAAGTTCAAGTGAAACGACCCTCACGTTGAAGTCAATCATGATGCTGGTGAAAAGGATCTGAGCGAACGGGTGGAACACGACAACTGACGATGGTGGGCGTCTTGCGCGCACTGAGACAGCTGAGGCAAGACGAGTTCTCCTCGACTACGGTCGTTGGCGCCATGTCTGATCTTTGCAGAACGAAAATGCAGGTCGGAGGATGCTGTTTTCTGATCTGATCGTATGGAGAACCAAGAGAGACTGATGTATTGCTCGACGCTTGAATCGATATGTGCCTTACAGCTTCTCCAAGATACTGATGCGCTGTGCTTCCTGATGCCACGAGACAGGCAGCCCCTGTAGCTGATGGACGAGCGCAAACTGCGGCGCCGAGCCACGCAGCAAACCGTCTCGGTAGTCGATGACGAGTGCACCGGGCGACAGCTGACAGCTGACGCGCGAGCTGCTCCTGCACTGCAGCGTAGAGGCCTTCGTCCCAGCACAGTGAAGTCAGTACGACGACACGCGTGTCCCCGAGCTGGGTGCTGAGCATGTCGCAGTTCAAAAACTGGCATTGATCAAGTCCGTGCGTCTTCCCCAACTCGCTCGCGACATGATGCAAGAACGGCACGATCTCCACGCCTGTCGTTGGAAGACCGAGCAGCTTCGCCGTGAAGAAGACTAGCGATCCCGTTGATGATCCGAAGATGACACACGGCGTGGCAATGCGTGCAGGCGCGTTCTCGTCGTGTTGGTTATCGCTATACTTCTTCGAGCTGAGCGCATCACGTTCGGTTAGCAGCGGATGCTTGAAGAGGCGAGCGACGCGCTGCAGAGGCTCCGCCTCGCACACCTTTCGCCACGTGGAGAACGGAGTGCTTCCGTAGGCAAAGTTTGTTGTCGTATACTTGACGCAAAGGCCACTGGAACGGAGGTTATCGTGCAGCTGAGAGTGGAACACCCGACTGTGTTCCAGTGCCCGCAGTGACCGAATGAGGGGAAGCAAACCCTCCAGCGCTGCCTGTTGAATATCTCCTTCTTCCTGTTCAAGCTGATGCGATCGCTCAGCTTGTAGCTGTTCAAAAGTCGGTGTCTTCTCCCCGCAAAGCGCTTCAGTGACACGGAGCTGGCGCTGTATCTTGGTCACCATCGACAGACTCTGCGACTCCCATGACGGTTGCATCACAGGGACGGCGGCGACGGGCTGCTTCGTCGTGGCGAAAAAGTATTCGTTCACGAGCGCCCGAAAGCTCTCCATCGTGCTGAGCAACACACGTAAGAGCTGTTTTCCCTCACGACACTGCACGACGAGCGCATTCGCTTGGATCCGCTGCGCTGCGACCTGCAACTGCAGGGGATCATCACGCACACACAAACACACAGACAGCGTCATGACCCATTGCGTCATAAGGCGTTCTACACGGGTATGCGCGTACCTGGCGCAACTGAAGACGCGCATGTTCCCACTCGCGCTCGGCGAGATCCATCGAGTTGCTTCTTTTCTCACAATGCCTCCACGACCTTTCGTGGCAACAAGCGGATCTGAGGCGACCGTGCTGTCTCAGATACGGATCTGAGCGGTGTCTGAGGCAAGATGGCTAGCGTGTTCACTCACTCCTCCAAAAGCGCTGCTGGCGCGATGTGATGTCAGTGCCATCAAGCTGCCTGTGGTCCGTTCTCAGGCGTGCGCTTCACGCTGCACATCTCGAACGCTCTTTATCAAAGCTGTGCTGGTCGGGACAGTGGATTGGTTGTGCCAATTACATGGCTCATGGCTTCTATTTTCTCTCTCAGTTCACTCGACGGCACCGATGACAACACGCGTTCTCTCGGTCCATATATCATCCTCAGCTGAAGCGCTAAACGGGGGCACCCTCAATGTGTATTTTGAGCGCGAGTTTGTCTCCCTCACCCGGCACCATTCCTTCACATTCCATTCTGTTGGGGCGACGGGAGAAGTGGCAGAGCGAGTGTGACCGCGAGTGGGAGAAAGACAGCGGCATGATGCCTTTCAAGAGCTCAGAGCGACGGATTCTTCCAGTCGACGGAGGTGTCGATACGATCGATCAGCATGATGTTGAAGCGAAGGAAGAGGAGGACCACAGCCAGCTGCAGCACAAACACCACCACCACCATCATCATCACCATCACCATCACCACCACCACCACAAGCACAAGCACAAGCATGAGCACCACGAACACGAGCACGAGCACGACGAGCACCACCATCAACATACCCACGTGAAACGCAAGTCTACTGCCCAGAACAGCGGTTCGACTACACAGCGTCGCGAGCCGTTCTCGATCGCGCGGTGGAACTGGATTCTGGTCCTGGTGAACCTCGCGACGTACGCGTTATTCATGACGGACGTGCCGCGCTCGGGCATCCACAACGACCTGCGCCAATTCAAGCGCGTTGGCCAGGGCGAGTGGATGTACTTTGGGCCGTACGCTTACGTCGTCAGCTACTTCCACACGTTCGAGGCGGCCGACGGTTCCACGGGAGTGATCGCGTCCACAGACATCGACGGTCGCAACCAGGCCGCGACGGCTCGCACGTGGTCGTACAAGTACGACACGACGTCGATCGGGTTGCGCACGCTCGCGACAGAGTTACCCAAGCCGCTGAAACAGACGACCGCAAGCCTCATGTATGAGGACGTGCGGTTGCCGCCAACGTCGACCATGCGCCCGCGCGACACGTTTGCGTTCCTTGAATCCATCATGGACGTGGTCGCGCTGCGGGCGTCGACGGACATGCCGCAGATCTATGCCAATGGGTCGTCGACTCCTGAGCGGCAGCGCGTGCGATACAACGGCGTCACCAAGTCACGCCGCACGGATCTATTGTACGATATGATCACGCACCGCTTCGTCGAGATGGCCGAATACCGCGCAATCCGGGCGACACACTTTGCAGCGCTCGAGTCGGACCCAGCTATCGATGTGTGCGCGTTTCCGAGGGATCGACCGTTTGTGTGTGATCTTGGCATCATGGCAAACTACAAAGCGACGGCAAAGCCAACTGACCCAGTTGGGAAACGAGTCGGCCGTGTCGAGCAAGACATCAATCGTCAACTTCAAGCGCTCGTGTTTCGCGCTGTCGCGACCCACAACTACACCAATATCACACTCGGACAATTGACCGTCGACGCCGTGCTGCTAGACTCGATTGCGCAGCCACTCACTTTTAGTGGGGGTATGGTCATGGCCGCCAAGGGAAGCTCTGAGTTCGTACTCCTCACACGCGTTCGAGACTGCACAGCGGCGGGTAGCTGTCGCACGCTCGTGCTTGGTGACTATCGGTACGAAGCTGGACAGTTTATCTCGGACGTCGAAGGCTGGAACACGCTGGTGAGTCTGCTGCGCGCGATCGGACAGTCGTACGCAATCGCACGTATCTTCGCACTGGTGATCGCCGTTCACGTGGCGTTTCCGCCGGAACGACGGAATCTCGCTCTTACCGCTCGAATCGTACTCGCTGAGGCCCCGAGCCACGTTGTGACGTACGGGTCTGCGCTGCCGATCGTATTCTACGCTGTTGCGCACATGATCGACGCGAGTATGACCAATATGCTGCTCGTCGCGCGGCTTATCAAGATCCAAGGTAGCGTTGTGACCGATCCGTGGGAGCTGCTGCAAATCGTGAGTCTCTCCATGCGCAACCAATGGCTGATCGCCGCCGTTGCTTGGCTCGCTGTACACATACAGACATCGCTCAACGGCGCATGGCGGCGAGAGTACGGCGTTGTCAGCATTCGCGGGCACGTGTGCGGGCTGCTGTCATCCATGTCCGTCGTTTTTGGCTATCGCCACGTTAACTTTCGCGACACGCGCGTCTTGTCGGCATTCGAAGAGAACCCTAATGTTGCGGTGATGCTGGCGACGTCCTACATGCGCGAGCCCGCGAAACAGCGTAACAGTGGGGTCTTCGGCGACGTCATTACCATCACAATCTGCGCGATCGTGTACGTGGTATGCGTAATCGTTGTGAAGAGCGTCGTGCGCGCCATCAAGGCCACGCACAAAGGCTTCGCACGTGGCGCACCGTACGCACTACCTGGCGAAGCATCAACACGGACGCTGCGGTCACTGCAGGTTGAGCGCGCTGGGATCCTCGTGAGCGAAACGAAGCATCTACCATCGTCGTGTGGTGTATTCTGGAGTCCGGCGGGCCTGTCATGCGCTTGGGGTGGTGATATGCTGGCTGGTCCTCACGGATCGAATATGACGGTGCTTGAGCGCAGCATGCTCATGAATATCGTTTTCTTATCGGAGCCATTCACGTACCTATCGCTGCGATTCGGGTTCTCCTCAGGTGCACTTCAGTTTATTCGACATCGCCGGACCGGTCGCAAGCTCGCGTGCGCAGTGCGAATCGATGTCGACGATGATGAAGTTCGGCAGGTGCCTACAATTGACGAGCTCAACGAAGACAGCGAGTATGATGTCGTCGAGACCGTGCCAGCGGTGAGCGTGCCATTCCACGTCCTTGTGCAGTGTCGATAAAGACCACTCCGCACCAAGATCAAAAACAAAGACGAGAGGCGTTTCCGTCAAGCGAATCTTCCCGGTGCACTTCTCTTGGATATGTGACGCGAAGGCCCACATCCTCTAGAAGTAACGACAGAATGTCGATGTCGCACTGGATGTTGTACTCGCAGTCGCCGTTGATCATGAATGCACGCAGGAACGAAGTCATCCCATTCTGCCTTTGATAAGGTTGTCAACTAGACCCTTCAGCGTCGATCTTCAATTTTACACCGAATGAACGATAGTGCTTGAACTGAAAAGTATGACTGGAGAAGGCGGATGTCGAAATACATATCCTCGCAGTCACAGCTTAGTGGGCTCTTGGATATTTCTTCACTCGATGCACGACATGATTTCGATGAATGTCTCCGCCAGTGCCGCGACGACGTGTAGCTGATACTGTTTGCAAATGTCTCAAAGCACAATTCCCTTCGATTCGATTCTGGTGCGTCATTCTGCAATCACGAGGAAAGATATCCAGAGCCTCTGTCTGGAGGCGGACGTTGGTGAAATGCAAGCACAATACACGTGCTGTATGGCTCATGAATTGTTGTCACGCAGGTATTCTGGGGGATGACAAAGCCCATGAAGAACGCTCACAGTAGCAATCGCTTATCATAACCGATCTTTCTTCCATCGCGTTCTCTTGCAGCAAATGCTCCAGCGGTTGGTTGACCAATGCGCCCGTGACGACAGCGAGAGTGACGATCAACTTCAACCAAATCAGGTGACATCGCTCTTAGGTTAGTTCAAATTTCGCTATTAGCCCATCAATGCCAAGCGTCGAAGTCAATCATAATTGCTCTCAACTCTATGCAGCACAGCGAGCGCCACCTCAACAAACGTCGTTCGGTCCCCTCATGACAACAGAGGCCGTCGAAGCAATGCTGTGCTTGAGCGCCATGTCAGTCAACCTCTTTGGCATCGGCCGACACACAGACACAGGTTGTCACCAGGCAGGCAGCTCTCATTCAGCAGACCTTCATTCTGCTGTCCTTACCCGATGTCGGAGGTGCTCCCTGTGCTTCTGGGTGCAAGAAACCATCGTCCTCGTCAAGCGTTCAGTGACGTCTGAGTCTGAGTCCATCCCGCCGCCCACGTGTACGTGGGCGACGATGGTCAAAGGCTTAATTTGAGTTCGAGGCCCGCACGCGTCAGTCTCCCTCCCTCGCCTCCCAGCGCCCTCGCCCGCCCTCCTCGACAAGACCATGGTGCGCGTGTTCCTCGGCGCCTCCGTGCTCGGAGCGCTCGCGTGCTCTGCGGCAACCGGCGTCGCCGCCGTCGCGGCTCCGCAGCCGCTCTCCTTGGCGCTGCACCGTCTCGACACTGGCGCTCGCCCCGCACGTGCCGACACGTATCAGCGCCGACGGCTGCTGAGTAGCCCCTTTGAGAATGTCCCGCTGAACCTCGGCATGGGCACTCACTACGCGTGGGTCTATGTGGGCACGCCCCCGCAGCGCGCGTCGGTGATCACCGACACGGGCAGCAGCATCATGGCATTCCCGTGCTCGGAGTATGTCGCTAGCATTCTGCCAAGGCGCAGTCACTATGCACGAACTGACATTGGCATGATGATCGTACAGGTGTGAGAACTGCGGGACGCACACAGATCAGCCGTTCGCGTCCGCCAACTCGTCAACGCTGACGCACGTGACATGCGCGCAAGCCGACTTCTTCCGGTGCACATCGTGCCAACAGAAGGATGTCTGCGATATCTATCAGGTGCGAGCCGACAGAATACATACACTGCAAACGCAGGCGAGCACTCATCATCATGTGCGACGAGCAGTCGTATATGGAAGGAAGCAGTTGGCACGCGACTGTCGTCGAGGACATCGTGTACCTCGGAGGAGAATCCAGCTTTACGGATGCCCGACTGCGGGACTCGTTCGGCACCCACTTCAAGTTTGGCTGCCAGAACAGAGAAACCGGGCTCTTTATCACGCAGGTCGCTGACGGTATCATGGGTCTCGCCAACAACGGTACGTCTCGTGATTTGTGATGTGTGAAGGCCAACATGTGCCTCGTTTCGTTCAACTGACTCACCGATGACAATGTCTACTGCAGACAACCACATCATCGCCAAGCTATTCCGCGAGAAGAAGATCCCTAACAAGATGTTTGGACTATGTTTTGCGGAGGATGGAGGCTCCATGTCGATTGGTGCGCCAGACACATCTCGACACAAGGGGCAGATCCAATATGCCAAGTTGAAGGCCAACACTGGCATGCACGAGTACGTCTTCCCGAGGCTTGTAAACCCTTGGTTCCAACTCACCTGTGGTTTGAATCTGCAGTTTCTATGCTGTACACGTCAAAGATGTTCGCATCGGCGGCATGTCAGTCCCAGTCGACGCGTCGACGTACTCACACGGTCAGTACATCGTCGATAGCGGGACGACCGACTCGTACTTCCCGAAATCGATGAAAGCTGCATTCTCGGATCTCTTCCGCCGGATGAGTGGCCTCGAGTACCGCGTCTCATCGCAAGGATGCCACGGTTATACCGACAGTGACATCGAAAAGCTGCCAAACATCGAGATTGTGCTTGGCGCGCATGGAGATCCAAACGGCAACGTCACACTTCTTGTTCCTCCACATCAATACCTGATCAAGGAGGACTCTAACACGTATTGCTCCAGTCTCTTTCTCTCAGAGTCGTCCGGTGGAGGTACGAGTCCCATTTACTCTGCATAACGAGAGGATGTCGTAGCTGATGAGATTGCCCGTCATTGTGTCTAGTCATTGGTGCCAACATCATGACAAATCGCGATGTCATCTTCGATCAAGAGAACCAGCGTGTCGGATTCGTCGACGCAGACTGCCTTTACCAAGAGCCACCAGTGGTCGTCCCACAGCCCGGCACCGTGAACGTGTCAGCCTCTTCATCGTCTGGTGTGGGAACCGATGACGACGAAATCACGGCTCCATCGACGCTTCAATCTCGACCGCCAGCGATTCGCACATCCAATCCGTCGGCAAAACCGAAAGCTCGACCGACACCTGAACCGGCTGAGAATCCAACAGAGCCAACGGAGCCCACAGAGAGTCCAACGGAGCCACCTGCAACGACGGCGCCCCCGTCACCGTCTCCATCGCTTAGCGCAACGGAGGTGCCCACAACGGAGGAGCCGACGACGGAAGCGCCAACTGCGGAGCCAACTCCAGAAGCCACGACGAGTTCGCCTGTACCAACTGAGACGCCAGCCCCTACGACCTCGGAACCTGCGGTCACCAAGACACCCAAGCCAACGCTCAAGTCTTCACACAACAGCAAGCCCGTGTCAAACTCCGCCAACTCGGAAGCAGGAGGTTCGGATGATCATCCGATGGTGCTCACGGTCGTCGGCACGTGTCTCGCTGTGGCGTTTCTCATGGTCGTCGCCATCTCGGTGCGCCGCCACAAGAAGAGCAACAAGGATCAATGGAGCCGAGTGAACGAGGAAGATGGTGGCGATGGCGACAGCGACAGCGACGACGACGAAGAAGAGCTCATTGACCACACTTCCAAGTCGAAGAAGTCGCGACGCAAGTCGGATGATGTCGACGAGGATGACGATAAGGACGACGACGATGATGACCTCGAAGGTGGCCGACACGGTCATTCGAAGGACGACGACGATGATGATGACGACGACGATGACGAAGACGAGATCTTTGATCGGGACGTCCATGGCCGCAGCGATGAGCTCAAGCATGACGCTCGTACGTTGGAGCGATTGTGAAATTTCCATAAAGGATGGACACTAGAGCGGGGTAGATAACGTGAAAAGTTGATGTTCGCATATTTTTGGCCATCGTCCACTGACGGAGTCAGCCATCGTATCAGATCTGAGTAGAGCAATGGCCTCCTTGTCGCATCACCACGTGGTCCGTGCATTCCGCCCGAGTCATCAAGAAGAGAGTTACTGCTGCTGCTGCTGCCGCCGCTGTTCACGCGAGCAAAGTGAAGCGTGGGATATAATGACTCGAGCACTCTCGTTCCCGTCGCTACTGTTGCTCTGCGCTTCTGCTGCTGCTGCTGCTGTGAGCCACGCCGTCGCAGGAGCGCACGAGGCAGCGGACGCGGGATGGCTGCGGTTGCCGTTGAAACGGCACGATGCTGTCGCCCCTGGTCAACTGCGCGCTCTGCAGCAGCAGCGCATTCGCCGTCGGCTGGGAGAGACGCTTGAAGATGGCAGCTCGAGCGAAGACGATGCATTCAACCAGACTCTTGGCATCGTCTACAATGAGGTTCCGCTGGGGGTGGGATACGGGTACGTGAGCTCTTAATGCTGGCGCGGAGGACCAGAGTCTAATGCGCTCGTTGCCAACAACCACAGCACGCACTATGCAGAGCTCTACATTGGCTTGCCACCGCAGCGAGCATCAGTCATCGTTGATACAGGAAGCCACTTGACGGCGCTGCCGTGTAACGCGTACGTCCTTGTCCGAGTGCGAGGAATGACGTGGGGTCCGACTGACGGGCCTTTGGCGATGCAGCTGCAAAAACTGTGGTGAACACACCGACCCATTGTTCGACATGAACAAGTCGTCGACTGTGAAGTATGTCAGTTGCAAGGCACAGATTCCTTGCAGCTCGTGCGCGCAGCAGCAGTGTCTCATTGAGCAGGCAAGCATCACCATGTCAGAACGTGAAGTCCACGTATTGCATAGCTCACTGCATCTTCACTGTGTCTACGGCAGAGCTACACGGAAGGAAGCATGTGGACGGCAGTGATGGTCGACGATCTCGTGTGGCTGGGTGGTTTCAGTGGCAAACACGTCGAGGGCGTCATGAAAAACTATGGTGTTCGATTCCCGTTCGGCTGCCAGACGTCCGAGACAGGTAGGTACAAAGCAAACCCGAGTCGATGGCTAAGGGATTTTGGCGTGGCTAAGGGAGTATCGTATGTTTAGGTCTCTTTATCACACAAAAAGAGAACGGCATCATGGGACTTGGGCGTCACAAGGCGACGCTCATGTCGTACATGGTGAAGGAGAATCGAGTCGCTGAGAACATTTTTACGATGTGCTTCAACGACAAGGGCGGAAACCTGGTCTTGGGCGGCATAGACTACAGCCAGCACGAGACCAAGGTCGCGTACACGCCATTGACAGACAGCTACTCGGGCTGGTACCCTGTGAGAGTCAAGGACGTCCGCGTCGGTCCAAAGTCTTTGGGGATCAGCGAAGCACAACTCAACAGGTCTGTTGGAGGATGAGTTTGTTCGATATGAGTCGCCTTCACTAATTGAGTGTGTTGTGTGCAGCGGCAAAGGCGTTATCGTTGACAGTGGAACGACCGACACGTTTTTCGTCAGCAGTGGAGCGCGCGCGTTCAACTCAATCTTCTCTGATCTCGCTGGTATCGACTATAATGAAGACAAGATGGACGTATCCTCCAAGACGATTCGAAAGCTTCCCAACATCACGATCATCCTCGCTGGCCACGACGGCGAGGAAGACTTCGCACTAGAGATCCCGCCTGAGAAGTATCTTTCAAAGGCAGACGACGGATCCTACTACGGCAACTTCCACTTCAGTGAGCGCTCTGGCGGAGGTACATGAGGTGAATTGGCACGCAACATCCGAAGTCAGCTAATGATCTACTCTCTGTGTAGTGCTTGGCGCCAGCACCATGGTCGGATACGACGTTATCTTCGACATGGAGAAGAGTCGAGTCGGGTTCGCCCAGTCCAAGTGCGGTACGTCGCTTGCCGTAACCACTCTTGCATCAATCGTGCGGACTGAGATTGAATGATGGGTGTAGACGCAGCGAAGCCAAAGGGTAAAAGCTCACAGGATACTCATGAGACGCCAAAGGCGACAGTCGCTCGCACGAGTGCCCCTCCATCCGTTGATGTGGAGGAGAAGACCACAAGCGAGAAAGCTTCATCATTCAGCAGTATGAGATTCTTTGCGCAGATCGTCGCAGTATCTGCCGTCGGCGTGATCGCAGTGTTCGCGTGGACTCGGCTACGCAATCGCTCGTGGGTTCCGCTGCGAGATAGTGAGACCACGCGAGGCTCGCCAAATAGTCAGAGGCTCGACGACATCGAGGCTCAGCAGTCGCCATCGCCTCGGCGATCGACGTCTCCTCAGTCTCCAGGAGGAGCTGGAACACCACCAAGCACGTCCAACCTCGCGCGTGCCCCGCTGTCGCCACGTTTCACGATCGGCAGCGACAGCGAAAGTGAGCACGGCGGGTCGCCTCGCGTGTGACCTTCACATGGCTACAGTCACTAAACGAATTCTATATCAACGTCATTCAAACGAAACTGCTGTGTGTTTGCTGACCGAGTTGCGGATCGATGAGTGACCATGCTCGAGACCAACGACGCCGTCGCGTTAAGAAGTTCTTGGAAGCTGCGGCATGTGGGGATCTGAGCGACATGAGAGCGTATGTCCTCGATGGCGGAGACGTGAATGCAACGCTCGGAGAGCGTTGGACTGCTCTGCATTACGCGGTGACCAACCAACAGCACGACGTCGTCGCGTTCCTTGCGACGCAGAAGGACTGCGACTTGAACCGGCTGACAAGGTGCGTCTACAGTCTCTTACGAACGACGTCATGCGCTTCCCTTGTGGCTGACGAATTGTTTTCCGCTGCTGTACCGTGCACGCCACTGGTATCACACCATCATAACGATCTTCTCGACCATCCTTGTCATCCCTCCACCCGTCCATCCATTCCTGCTATGGTTACACGAGTAGCGTCGGAACATGTGCGCTTGAGATGGCGCTGGAGCGGATGGACAACAAATCGGCCCGCATACTGCTCGACAATGGAGCCTCCCGATCTCCAATCGGTGCGTCCCAACGCCATTCCGACTGCTGCATGAAGGGACGTCTCGATCTGAGCTCGTGGTGTGACTGGTGTGTGGCGCGCGCTGTCTCTTGCCGACGACGGTCTTGGCGTTGTCAGCGACGACTGTGCTGCGACACGTGTGGGACGCCGCTTGGCTCGCGATGGATGTTCAGCAGCGCCTGCATCCGTCGTGGTCGATCCGATGGAGCCCCGAGACCCACCACCGCTTCTCCCAACAACAGCGCCTCGCCTGCCGCCTCGTGTGCATCGCCAACATGCTCGCGGCTCGTGACGCTTCAGCGCCTCCAGAGATCACGACGCCACCGCCCGCGATAGTCGACTGGATAGGCAGCTCTTTCCCGTCTTCCTGTGCCGGTGTCCAACCCTCTCGCGCACGCCGCCGGTTCGGAGCTAACGACGCGACAGCGCGTGCTCCGCTGGCGGTACTTGCCGTTGCCGGTCCTGCTTCAGATCTTTGAATATGCCTTCTTTCTCTGGTACACTTTCACATCTCACATTGCGTCTTTCCCATCACTGCACTCCTGACAGGAGTCCTGCGGGGGCCGTTGCACAGCTGCAACCTGCGTGATGCGTTGCGCTTCGTCAACTTCCGAGCTGACATCACCGCCACCGTGAGAGAACTGCACTCGGTTGCCGACTGCTGGCGCTGCTCCAGTCGACGTCGTCACACCACGACTGCGCTATCGACTGGAGTGGGCTGTTGCGTCAGAGTTTTGGAGACCTGAGGGGACCCATTGAGGACACCCGCGCACTGCACTGAAATGTGGCGCTGGCGGCGTGAATTTTGAGGCTCGTCAGATTGCTCTCGGCGATGGTACTCGTCAACTTCAGAGATTTTGATCCAACGAGTGCAACCTGCGCGAAGACAAGCCGGCGATCGGGCGTCCCGATTGTGTCGTGACGGCGCGACGAATCTCCCGCTGTGACAATCACTTTGTCCACGTGCAGCTGGACAGGACGCTGTGAATCTCGGCTGTCATCGGATGGACACTGACGCTGTCGGCTCGGATTGCTGTCACGCTGTCAATCAGTCGCGCTGGCATGTGTTTCCGCTTGAATTCTCCACAGCCCATCCCTCGCGCTTCAGGACGTTTGGATCGGAGGATGCCGACTCCATCCACTCATCTGCGCAGTCGCCTTTGTTGGTTGCATGTAAAGCAATCCCCATCGAATCGCAATCTCAGTTGCCGGTGCAGATTGCGAAGACGCGCGCGACGGTGTCCACGCTGTCCAAAAACGAGGAGACGGTTGCGCTTGTCAGGGACTGGGCACACGACCCCGTGAACACAGCATGAGCACGCAGTCCCGCATTCACGACCAGGAACTCCTTCCTCCTCATGCTGAAGACGCAGGACGCCCATGCAACGCCACCCGGCGCACGCCCCAACGCCAGCTCTGTCGAGACTGACAGACAGCAGACGGATGAACGAACTGGCTGGCTATCATGACACCGCGCTCGCTCGCCATCTCGCACCGGCATGTCGCCACGCTGGCTGGCGGTCTGAACCTCTTGCACTCGATGCGGCCGCCTGGTTGAACATGCGGTTTGACAGGCGTTGGCGTTCCCCCTTCCTCTTCTTCCCTCCAGAAAATGGAAGCCACTTGAGGTTGGAGCGACCTTCCGACGACCTTCCCGTCACCCCGAATCTACGCCAGCATGCCCAGCTGACTGAATCAACAACCAAAACCACTGCTGCCCCGACTTCTCGCTCTCTTGCACGCGCGCCGCCCACATCGCCAACCTACAGAAAAGAAAGGCCGAAGTGTGTGGTGTGCCACCCAAGCTGCCGCGCTACGCCACGCCACGCCTCCTCTTCGTTCTCCGCTCCTCCGTCTCCGCCTCCTCCTTCTCCTCCTCCTCCTCCTCCGCGTTCTCCGCTCCGCTCCGCTCCTCTCCTCTCCGCCCAAACCTGCTCTCTCTCTTCAGCGGATCGCGGCGTTCGTCTTCTCCGGTCCATCGCCAAGTTCGACCGAACGGCGAGTCACGCACGACCAACCTTCCGCTTCCTCCTCGAACGTCAGCCACTCGCGTTGCTGCTGCTGCTGCTCTGCTGCTGCTGTTGTTGACTGGATCGAGTGATTTGGTTGACCCGACCGACGACCGTCCGTTCGTTTGACTCCTTTGGTGCCGCGGTGCCGCGCGTGGTTTCACATTACCACCGCCATCGCTGTCACTTAGTTGAACCACCATCCTTCGGTTGTGTCCCACACGCACAGCGAGCTCTGCAGACGAAAGCGCCCCGATCGAGATCGAGATTGCTGTCTCTACCGCTTCGCCACCATCAGTCCATCCACCGAGTCCCGCACACGATCCGCTCTCACGGACTGGTGGGGCGACTGATTGATTGACTGACTGATTGACTCGACGCGAGTCACCAGCAACCGCGACTGTCGTTCTCGCTGAGATTGATTGCACCATGAAGTTTGGCAAAGTACTGCAGCAGTCGATGCAAGTGTCGTCGCCCGCATGGGAGTCGTTCTGGGTTGACTACAAGCTGCTCAAGAAGATCATCAAGGACTGTGCGCAGATCCAAAAAGAAGAGAAACTCGATGGCAGCAATCTCATCAAGACCAAGATCAAGCCGAACGCCAAAGAAGACAATGACAGCATTCGCACGTCGCCCGATGAAATGAACTTCTTCCGAACGCTGCGATCCGAGATCAAGAAGATTGGCGACTTCTTTGTGCGTGAACAGGGCGCGTACATCAGCCGCGTCAAGGCCATTGAAGACCAGTATCTGCAGCTTCAGGTGTGACTGTGTTGCTGGTATTGCCTACTCGAAAGCTGTGGTCTCACGCCGATTACGTTGCAGTCTGATCCTCGTCCCGAGACCAAGACAGAGCTGATGAAGGCATGCGTATCGCTCTACAAGGAGCTTCTGCTGCTCGAGAACTTTGCAGTGATGAACTTTTGCGGTATCTCAAAGGTATATTCAGTGTCGCGATCGATGCGTATTGTCAACATGAAACTCACGCACTCTTCATGGTGCTTAGATCTTGAAAAAGCACGACAAGTGGACTGGATATGCTACCCGGAACAAGTTCATGCGCACAATTTTGATGAAGCAGCCATTTGCGACGTACTTGCCGCTCCTGCAGATGATCGACCGACTGGAGCACATCTTCATGGAGGCAACTGGATCCAGCATTGACCAACATGATTCTCGTCGTCGAGGTGGCGAAAGCCGTCCCAACATGGATCGAAGCCTTCAGCATCATTCACCGTCGTTGTCAGCTGCAGCGGCCACAACATCACCTAGTTCCTCGAGTGCACTCGCGACTGATGGGTCTCCGGGTGCCGTCTCGAGCCGTTCGAATAGTCCAACGACAAGAGCCATGTCGCCACAGTCTTCTGATGAAGGGGTTTCGCTCGGCCGGGTCCACGCACTGCGAGATGATGCCCGTCATTTCCGACAAGCCGAGGGGGTCGATGATTGTTACGATGGTGATGAGGATGGCGACGGTGAAAGCGGTGACGATCAGGAAACCACGGCTCGAGAACACCAGTCTCCTGAACGTGCAGTCAGCGCTGCCGAGAGTCTTCCTCAACAACAAATTTCGCCACTTCCAGAACCCCCTCAGCCGCAGCCAACTGCGCTCCGAAAAGAGTATCACTCGGACAGCGATGCCGCCGCGATCGCGATGCTGTCCATGAAAGAAGGGATGCTCCACGGAAGCGACAGCGAAGGCCCGACGCGATACAAGCGGAAGGCTTGCTCGCCGTTGACCTCCTCGATGGGTCCGAATGGCAAGAGAAAGATGAGCTTCGCGACGATTCTCAATTAATTCGTCCAGGAGATGTCAACTGTAGGTCATAGAATCAGGGGGGTGAACTCGGTGTAATCGAGTTCCGATTGCCGCATTGTCTTCGAATGGATTTCAATGTCAACAACCACGAGTCTCCTTGCTGTGATTCATCGTCATTGAAAACTCTATCATCGTGAGTTGTTGTCGAGTCTGTGTCCTACTCCATGAGCCGCACGTCACGACAGCGATCCTTCCTCACACAGTGCCGACTCCAGATTCGAGATGGCGTTGTCGTCAATAGTAGCGACCGACCAAAAAGAAAATGATGGCGCACACCAGCAAGTGGAAGAGACCGAATGCCTGATACGATGGTACACTCGACGAGTTCAGCGTGATGAAGTCTGGAGCTGAAAAGAGGCAAACCTACCGCAGGATCCTTCGCTGTGACAACCTTTTCTGAGCCCGAGTGTGCGTCCTCGTGAGCCCCACCCGCGTTTGCTCCGGTTTTTCGCTGACGCAGGGTTGAGCCGTTACCGTCATCTTTCTTCACACGCTGCGCATCCGTTGAGGCCTTCTGAAGGAGCTGTCGAGTAAACACAACCACACCAGTTAAGGAAGTCATTCGAAAAGCCTCAGAGAGTTCACGCTGAGCAGAGTCTGTCGTTCAAGAGGATATGTTTTCTCCAGGTCTCCCATCAATGCGTCTCGCTGGGCAGTCAACTGCACGGTGAAGGCAACCAGCTTCACGGAATTGCGAGGCCATATCAGTCAAGCATACTTTAGACGGAGAAGTGATCAATAGCGCGTACCTCGTCATACTTCTTTCTCAACGCAGCGACTTCTTGAAGAGCAGCATCTTTGCCATTTCCAGACGCAGGCGGAGAGATCGTACTGACCGCCTCGTTTACGGTGGGAGACTCGGCTGGCTTCTGAACGGGCTCCTCCAAGAGCGCAGCCGTAAGCTGTTCTGGTGTCGACACATCCAAGTCGGTGACGCGCTGACGAGGAGCCGTGATCTCGTCCAGGTTGGTCGCTGCATTCGGGCCTCGTCCAGGAAGCAGCGACGGGTTCGACGAAAACCGATCAAGTGAGTCGTTGCGTCCCAAAGGCGTCGCGGGGGTCTGTGGCGTCACATCCGCCTCTGCGTCTCCCGCCTGCGTGAAGCGACAGCGCAGTTTCTTGTTGGCGAGGCAGCGCTTGTCTGTGTTGGCCCACATCGCAGTGAGTTCATCAGCCATTTCCTTGGCCGACTTGGTCTTGACCATCTCGTAGAAGCTTTCGTCCACAAACAGACTCTGCACGAGAAACTTGTCATTCGAAAGCTGACGCTCGGACGGATCCAGCCGCAAGAGCTCATCGCAGTCCTTCTGCTGCAGAATGACCATGATCGACGCCGACGTGTTCGGCGCGAGCATGCCCTGGTTCGGCCGCACGAGGTATCGCAGCGGTCGCGTGGTCTTCACTTTGAACGCGACGGTGCGCGTCTCCGACACGTTGCGGATCGTCAGCACCGCCTGCGGGGACGCCTGGGGCTGCAGCTGAAACGAGAGCGACTCCACGGGGTCGAGCACGACGCTTTGCGTCGGCGCCTCCATGCTTGCGTCGGTCATCTTGTGGTCACTCGGCTGTTGGATGATTCCAACGTTGGCAGGTTAGTCCACTGTGATGGATCCAACGACCCCAACAAAAACAAAAAAATGGATCGATGTATGACCAACTCACTCCGTCCCAAATGCGCTTCTAATAGCCTTCCAGACGCGAGCGTGTGAGTGTCTGCGTTGTGCGACTGATGTGTTGCGAGATGCGTTGGTCGATCAACTCAGTCCAGCGCACGTGTTCGCCTTGCGCACACCCCAATAGCAGCGGTCAATGAATGCCGTTTCCCTCGGAACCTGCTTGACTGCGTTGTTGGGAAAAAAGTGACCAAGCGGACCGGAGAACATCATCTCAACACAGGGCGGTTAGAGCGTGGGGAGGATGGTTTTTGTCAATTTACGCATTGATCCACGTCTATATTGCGAATTCTGCTCAAGATGTGAAGAACAACATCTGCGCCATGTCCGTGACGAGTGCAGCGTCATGATCATAATGCGCTAGCAATGGAAGTCCGTCGTTCTTCACCATGCATATCAATCATTGCTCATAGAAAACATGCAACGCACAGGCAGGGATTGTCCATCTCAGACTTGCGCGTTCTCCGTGATGATGCTTGCGTAGAATTTGTGGAGGCGACCCATCTGCGCCTCGTACTCTTCATCGCTCTGGCGTGCCATGACCTCCGCGATGGAGCTCATGAGACCGATCGCGCGCTCGTACCGCTGCTGCTGGATCGACAGATCGAACTTGGGCGTCGGCTGGCGCGTGAGCAGCGCCGAGTTCATCTGCGTGCGGCGCATCGTCTTGAGCAGCACATCCGGGTACGACTCATAGATCTCCTTGCTGATCGGGTGATTGTGCGTCACGACCTACGGGACATACACGAGTGAGCACATCGACTGAAACAATGACTAGACTGCACGCTATCTCATACCTGGTCCGTGACGATGACCATGTACTTGTTGGGGTTGTCGGATGGGCTAATCTTGACGTTGATCTTCGCGATGCAGCCGATGCCGCGATACTTTTGGCCCGGGCGCGTGGTCGCGCCACGGCAGCGCGCCTTCATCGCGTGTGTACACATATATATCCGATGGTGGTGGATGGCTGTGTCGGGAAACTCGATGCGGCGACCACGCGAGTTCTTGTTGTTCATCATGACCTTTTGCTGGTTGCGGCGGTACGCCTCCACGCTGCACGACGAGCGCATGCGGAACGGCTGGTACGTCTCCTGCATGTACAGCTCAAAGTACGAATCGAATTCGTACCACGAGTTGAATGACACGCGGCTCATGCGCTTGCTGTCGTACAGCTGCACACGCTGTTCGCCGCCGCGCGTGACAAGCTGGCCGTTGGCGCCGGCTGTAGTGTGGAGCGCAGCGTCCGTCGCTTCCTTCATCTTGGCCATCACGTCATTCATCTCCATATCCTGTTCGCCGTCCGAGTACGTCTCTTCACCGTCGTCGGCACTGACCGCCGCGTTCGCGACCGCAGCGGCAACCGCCGCGCCCATCGTCGGATCGTCCAGAGCGACCGAGCTGCCGTCAACCATCGCAGAGCGAGCCTTGCGCTTCTTGGACGCCTCCAGCTCAACGGCAGCGACGACTGCCGCAGCGGCTTGAGCGGCAGCGGCGGCGGCTGCCTCGGCGGCCTCCATGGAGGTCGGCGCGAGCGGGATCGTCGTGCCAGGAATCGCGGACGAGTCGACGGCCGGGGCGCCGGCGTCCAGCGCTGTCGTGACCGCCGCCGAGACAGCGGTGGAGGCGTCGCTCACGGCCGTCGACAGGTTGATGTCGGCGCCATGGTAGGTTTCTGTTCCGCTTGGCGCCATGGCAGGATGATCCTTATGTAGAGTTGGTGTGGTCTTGGCGCCGTCCGCGTTGGTGTGCGCGTTGTGTGGGTTGGCTTGCGTGGATGGCGCTGTCGTTATTCTGTTGGTGTGTTGGGTTTGGTGGACAAGATTCGTGGAAACCACACCAACTTTTCTCCCTCCTTCCTTCCTCCCCTCCTCTCTCCCCCCCCAGAGACTCCGCGCGCGTTAGTTACGCAGCATAATTTCAAAAGCAGAATACACCTTCGGTACGAGGTTAATGAGATAACAACATGCGTGACAGAACGCCCCAGTTGGTGTTGGGTGGAGCGGACCCAGATCATCCATGTCACTCGCGCGGGGAGAGCGCACGCAGCCAACCAAAAGCCGAGGGGGACACGATGGCGGCGTGACGTTTCATGTTCGACTTGACTGGCAGCGGTGTTCATTTCGGCATTGCGGATCCCCTCGATATCCATATCTCTCACGATGGCGAAGAAGGTCAAGGCCGTGCCTGCGAAGCCGCAGCCCAAGAAGGACGACAGCAGCAGCAGCAGCAGCGACTCGAGCAGCGATGAGTCGGTGAAGAAGGTCGTCGTGGCCAAGAAGGCCGCCAAGGCCGCCGAGAGCTCCACGGACGACAGCTCGGATGACTCGTCCTCGGACGAGGAGACCCCGGTCGCCAAGAAGGCCGCCCCGGCCAAGAAGGCCGCGCCCGTGAAGAAGGAGGAGTCGTCGGACAGCTCGTCGGATGACTCGTCGGAGGACGAGAAGCCGGCCCCGAAGAAGGCCGCGGCCACGCCGGCCAAGAAGGCTGCGCCGTCGGACGTCGACTCGTCGTCGGAGGACTCGTCCTCGGATGAGGAGGAGGAGAAGAAGGCTGCGCCGGCCAAGAAGGCCGCTCCGGCCAAGAAGGAGGAGTCGTCGGACAGCTCGTCGGACGATTCCTCGGATGAGGAGGAGGAGAAGAAGCCTGCTCCGGCCAAGAAGGCGGCGCCTGCCAAGAAGGAGGAGTCGTCGGACTCGGACAGCTCGTCGGACTCCTCGGATGAGGATGAGGAGAAGCCGGTGAGCAAGAAGCGCAAGAACTCGGACGCTGCTAAGGAGGAGCCCGCCAAGAAGGTGGCCAAGAAGGCGGAGTCGTCCTCGGATGAGTCGAGCTCGTCGGACTCGTCGTCGGATGAGGAGGAGGAGACGCCGGTCATCTCGAAGAAGCGCAAGAACGATGCCGAGGATGCTGCCCCTGCCAAGCAGCAGAAGCAGGTTGAGGGTGAGACCGCGTCGGCCACGTCCAACGAGGTGTTCATCGCCGGTCTCCCGTGGAGCGCCACGGAGGAGGAGGTGAAGGAGCGCTTCGCCGAGTGCGGTGAGGTCACGGGTGTGCGTCTCCCGCAGTCGAACGGCCGCTCGTCCGGCACGGCGTTCGTGACGTTCGCCACGACGGAGGCTGCGCAGGCCGCGCTTGCGCTTGACGGCGGCGACTTCGGCGGCCGCTGGATGAAGATCCGCACGGCGGAGAAGAAGAACATCTACGACGAGAAGCCGGAGGGCTGCACGAGCGTCTTTGTCGGCAACCTCGCGTGGGACGTCGATGAGAACACGATCCGCGAGACGTTTGGCGAGTGCGGTGAGATCACGAGCTGCCGCCTGGCGACGGACCGTGAGACGGGCGAGTTCCGTGGTTTCGGCCACATTGACTTTGCGACGACGGAGGCCGTCGATGAGGCTGTCAAGCTCGCGGGCACGTACGTGAACGGCCGTGCCATCCGCGTGACGTACGCCAAGAGCCGTGAGCAGTTCAACGGCGGTGCCGGTGGCCGCGGTGGTGGTCGTGGCGGCGGCCGTGGTGGCTTTGGCGGCCGTGGCGGTGGCCGTGGTGGCCGTGGCGACTTCGGTGGTCGTGGTGGCGGCCGTGGCCGTGGCGGCGGTCGTGGTGGCCGAGGCGGTCGCGGTGGCCGTGGCGACGGTCCCCCGAAGCGCCAGGCGACGACGATCCAGAACTTCCAGGGCAAGAAGATGACGTTCGACGAATAAATCGACGCGGCGCGAATTCGATAGCTGTTGTAGTAATACTATTAGTTTCCCTCGAACGATCCGATGCCCCGTCACCAACTAGAGCTTGCATGTCGAAGGAGCACTCGACTCGAACAGGACGCTCGCGATGTCGAGTGAGAACTCTTTTTTTTTCTCTATTTGAATTCCACTTGAATTTTTTTCTTCTTCCTCTTTCATCGATCGTCTTGGTGTGGTGTGCTGCTTGTCACTCTTTACGTCGTGGGGACCGCGATCGGCTGCGGTGTCGATGTCGACGATGACGGCTCTCTCGACTACGACTGCGGCTACGGCTACGGCTGCGACTTCGATCGCGCTCTCTCTTTCTGTCCTTCTTGTCCTTCGATCGCTTCTCCCGCTTTCGGTCCTCTGACTTGTGCTTGCGCTTTGTCTTCTTGTGTTTCTTGTGCTTCTTGTGAGACTTCTTCGACCTCTTACGTTCCCTGCTACTATCGCTGCTCGAGCCATCGCCATCAGACTCGGAAGATTCCATGTCTGCTTCGCCGATTGCGCGAGACAACTGCGACTGCGGCGCAACTGGGGTAGAAGACGCTGCATTAGTCGACAAATGCGTCACCGTGGAAGCCATTGCATCGACGCTCTTGATGGCGGCCACAGGGTGATCTCGAACTTTTTCAGCCACAGTCATCTTGTGTTCTGCAGCTTTGTCATCCTCCTCCTCTTCCTCCTCCTCGTTGTCCTCTGCCAAGTCCTCTTCATCAGTGCTTTCGTCAGACGGCTCGAAGATGGATCGAAGCAATTCACTAGATGGCTTGTTCACCGCTGGAAGCGGAGGAAGATCGTCGCCATCATCCTTCTTCTCCATCTCACGAGTCGTTGCCGCCTGCGTTGGTGGCGCTTGATCGGCTGCAGTTTTGCCACGACTTGCCGCGAGGTCCATGAGATGCGGAGCCAGTTCAGTCGAGAACAAATCGTCCGACACGTCGCTCTTGCCGTCTTGCCCCGAGATTGTCTGCCCTTGACATTTCACATGGAACCGCTTGCAAAGCAAGACGTGCGGTGCCCAGGGGCTCTCGGTACGACGCGACTTCTTGTGTGAACTTGCTGCAGCGACCGTGGTCGCATTCAACGGGTTCTCGTCTTCTTCGGCAGTCGACGACGCAGAGACAAAGCGCTTGGCGATTGAGGCCGTGATATTAGCTCGAAATTGCTCGCTCTGCGTGCCAGACGTCAATGGCTGTCGTTTCGGGGGTTCGCTTGCCGACGTTTCTTCCTGGCGACGCACTGTTGACAACGACTCACCCAGCATGCGTGCTCGTTCCTGGGCCGTGACGAGTGTCGATCGACCGTGCTTCTCAGTCGTCGAAAAGTTGTGGCGTCTGTAGATCGCCGTGACGCCCGCGTGCTCTAGGCTCTCGTCGAACACGTGGATCTCACGGAAGGATGATGGCACATCGAGGCGAAGTGCGACCGCTTTCGGTGCTTTCTCTCGGGTCGACGCTAGCACGAAGCCAGGCAGTGGAGGCCGCCCGTCATAGCACCGCTGGAACGACTTGTCTCGCTTCTGCTGCGCACGCACGGTGGCTTCGTCCGTCAGTTTGAGAGGCTCGTGAGCTGGCCCAATCGAACGGTCAAAGTCTTGCATCGACGTCGTCTCGTACACGTCCAGATCGTCGTTGTCCTCGAGCGCACTCAGCCCAAAGCCCATCGCTGCACGAGACGAAGATGTCGACGACGACAGCGTCGATGCGCCACGCAACGCGTCCGCGAACGTCACACGCGCTGCACGTGCATCACTGTCGCCGCTCTGTCCGTCCTCGAGCCGCTTCTTGTGCATCAGGAACTCGGGCGCATTCACGTATGGGTCGAATCCAGCGCCATACTTGTCGTTCTTGGGCTTTGGAAACGCGCGCACGTCAATCAACTGCCGCGGCGCAACGTACACCTCCTCTCGTCGTCGGCTTCAGCACCAGCGTCGTCTTGATGCTTGTCATCATCGCCATGCTCCGCGCCAATGTCTCGACGGCGCTTCCGCAAGCGAGGTCCAATGCCGTGGCCATCTTTCCAGCCCATGTGACTCAATAGCGTCTTTCCGATGGAGCTGCTAGCTGGAAGAATGAGCTCCTCCGGTATCAACAGCATCGATGCCGATGACGTCTGCACCGAGTCCTTCACGCGCTGTCTGCCTGTCGCGTGCAGCGTGTCGTATTTGTCGCTCGTCTCGAGTCGACGGCCGAGCAGTGGGTCGTCCTCCTCATCCATGAAGTCCTCGATGCGCTGCGCGCCTCGCGTCGCGCGCTGCTCTCGGGACGACGAGAACGTCGACGGTTGCCATCCATTCTCACTGCCGACAGAGTTGTAGTATCCTGCGGAGAAGCCGCCAGTGAACGCGCCGTGGAAGCGCCGACGCCCTTGTGCATCAGTCACCTATCGATTGGGGTTGCATGCGCTTATTAGTCCGCTAGATCGCTCGATAGAGCGCATATACTCTTGATCCACTGACCTCGTCGTTCCATCCACCATGGCGCTTCATGTTTTGATCCGCTTGTACATGGACAACGGGTTGGCTCAATACGGATCGAACTGGTGTGGACCACGTTAAAACCCACCACATCTTTGCAGCTCGAAATCTTGAAATTTAGGAAAGAAGATAGAGACCAACCCACACCAATAATTGTATTGTTGGCTGCATGACCATGAGGGCAAGACATGGTGGCATCACTCTGTAGCTCATGCAACACACACTGATGCAGTCGCTTTGCAGCACACTGCACACGCATCCTCCACACATACTGCCTGCAACTCTCTACGCTGCTGCCTCCGTTTCACATAGCGGACACTTGAGATCCTTGTTGAGCTTCTCGAGGATGCACTCGTCGTGGTAGCGGTGGCCGCATTCAAGCGTCGTGATTGAGACGACAGGGGGCGCCTCACTCGAGTCGTCACTGTCGTCGTGTGATGGCGAAGAGAGCGAGGACGAGGCTGACGCGCGCGTTGGGTCACTCGTAAGAGACTTGGACGATACGAAGCTCTCCAGCGGCCTCAGCGGGCGGTCGCAAATCGAGCAGCTCTCCTCGTTCATCGTGCCGCGCAGCTCGGCTGGCGCGCCAGGAAGCGACACGCGGGACTCCAGCACCGTGTTGTTGAAGTCGGAGCGGTCGAAGACCATGCCCTCGAAGAGAAAATCATAGACAATCTTGGGCAATGACTGGGCCGAGATGGAGCACTCGAGTGACCGGTCCTCCTTCATGGTCTTGAGCAGAGTATTCATAAACGCCTCAAGCTCACGGAGGCGTTCCGACACGACGCTTTGATGGCGCGAGCGGAAGAAGTGACGACGGGGGAAATGATGTGTCACGAACATGTAAAGCCACGGGCAGTTGGACTGGCACAGGTGGCCGTGGTCGAGCACCTTGACGACACGCTCCTTCATGTCGTAAAATTCCTTGAATGGGCGCAACATCTCCCACGACTGGTTCAGCGCCAGATTCGTGACCTTCATCAGGTACCGCGGGCGCGAGAGCCGGCTCGTTGGAACGTACGCCTTGATGAACTGCACTTGGATGTGCTCAAGCAGCGAGAGCTCCAGCGTCTGCGGCACCACTGCGGCGCCGATCGAGTGGCGCTCCCCACGGCGTGCGGGCTTCATGCTTCCCGATGGCTCCGCGAACGAGCGCCGCAGCCGGCGCTCGCTGCGCATGACGACCAGCGTCGACTCCATGTCTTGCCGCAACGTGGCTTCGCTTGCGTGCGGTGCTCTGACTCGAGGCTGGCGAAGATGTAGCCACACTCACACACACACACACACAACGAGCCCCCGAAAGACGGTCACACGTGGGAATGGCTGGTGGGTGGGCGAGTGGAGACACTCCTGAGCGTCTCCAATGCGGGGCGCGCCCTCTCACACTCGCTCTCGCGCACGCTCTTCTCTTGCGCTGTGCTCTGCCGACTGAGCATTCATTCGTGTCGCGCAGACGAGCAGCTGGTCGCGAAACGACGCGGCCAGAGTGATCAGCACCAGACTCTTGACCTGGGTTTAGCAACTGACATCACCGTAAATATACGAACATTTGCGGGAATTGGACGAGGTGTTTATAGCAAGGATTCTCTCTTAAGCCATTCGAATGACTCACTCTGCTGACGCGTGCACGGTCTCCTCACGGTCTCCACTCGGTTCGTCGGTTGCGACGCCCAACAGTTCCGCGGCGTCAGCAACAGCTTTGGAGCAGGCAGACTCCTTCCTTCCGTCCTTCTCGCTTGACCATTGTGTCCCTCGTCCATTTTGGCAATTTTGCGTGATGGATGAATCGTGTGGTGTGTGACACACCACGTTGTGGGAGAGGGGGAGCCTGCGGCCCAGCGCGGGCGCTGTGTGATGGAAGACCATCACTCTGCCAGCCGTGAGTACGCAACACACAGTGCGTGAGTATCCACCAGCCGGGAGCTACCGACAGACATCACCGACTGACTCTGGCTCCGACGTCGTCATCTCCGTCGGTCTCGTTCTCTCTCATTCTCATTCTCTCTTGTCCGCTCCGACACGAACACGAACGACCCTCTCTGCATACACCATGAGCTACTTTGGCTGGGGCTTCACGTCGTCCGCGGTGGACGCTGGCGCGGACGGCGCCGCGACGTCCGGCCCCAAGATCCCGTCGTACGCGACGCCCGAGGATGTCGACTACCGCGCGTTCGGCGAGGAGAGCGTCAAGATTCTCCTGGACCGCGACAGCGGCGATGACAAGGTCACGACGTGGGCGCTCGAGTCGGAGGACGAGAACGCCATCATCTGGCGCGGCGCCGTCGAGGGCAGCGACTGGGCCGCGTTCCGTGTCAAGATGACGTTCAACGCCACCAAGGACGCGATTGAGGCCGCGCTGCTCGACGTCGATGTGCTGCTCAAGCTCGACGACATGACGGAGCGTCTGACCGTCGTGCACGAGGCGGACAAGGAGCACAAGATGTCGCTGCGCCACATGACGAGCAAGGCCATCTTCCCCATTGCGGGCCGCGAGTTTGTCGTCGTCACCTACACAACGGAGCTGCCGGACGGTCGCCGTATCATCGCCAGCCGCTCGATCGATGTCGAGAGCGTGCAGGCCTGCGAGGGCTACGTGCGCGCGCAGAACATCATCACGGGCTACATTATCGAGGAGAAGCAGGACACGAACGGTGCGAGCTTCAGCGAGGTGACGCTGCTCGCGCACGCGGACCTCGCGGGCTACATCCCTGCCAGTATTGTCAACATGCTTGGCACGTCGGCGACCGTACAGGCGTTGACGAACTTGAAGAACATCCTCGAGAACTAGGCACTGTCATAGAGTACTTCAACATACGCTTCATTCAGAATTGATCGTTTGCTTTCATCTGACTATGGTTGACCTTTGATGTCAAGTCTCTTTCTCTCTCTCTCTCTCGCATCGATGGGATTTTAGCACATCGAGTGTCACCATGAACATGACGAGTCTCTCTGTTACACCAACATACTCACGAGTAGTACAGCTCCACCGCCGACTTCTGCGGTGGACGTTCACGAGGTGCCTCTGGTCGCGAACGTGGTCGCTGACGATGAGCAGCTGCAGCCGCGTTGTCTGCTGGCCAAGACTGCTGCTGAAGCGAGGGCGACGCTGGGATACTCTCTCTAGTGAAGCTCGATGCGTTGGGACGACCAAGAGCGGTGCCGGTCACATGTGCTTGGCTTTTTTGGAGGAGTATCCGAGCCTCGTGCGCGCTTTTGTCGGCCCCGACCGGTCGGTCTTCGAGGATCTGGCAGTTGAGCATCGCTTGGCGACGGTCGCTCGGCTCTGCAAAGCGCCACAGGCGAAGCACTTGGTCTCGCCGCACTTCGTCTTCCATCGTCATAATGTCGTCAAACTGTTTCTTGTCCATGAACAGCACTTCGATGAGGAAACGATCCTTGAGCTCGCGCTGCTGAGAGTCAAACGCCTCTCCCTCAGGATGGTTCAACATGACGTCAATGCGCTGCGCACTGTTTGGTGGGATGAGGCCACGTGCTGGTTTCACGAAGTACCCCGTGCGATTGGTCGTCTTCACCTTGAACGTGAGTCCGCTGCTGTGTGCTTTGTTCGTCAGGAAGAAGTAGCTGGAGCCGTCCATGCGACCAGTTGCGGTTTGCGCGACAGCGAACGTCAGAAACTCAGCAGGATGCACGCGGAACTCGCGGACTTCCATCGCCGTCTCATCTGGTCCAATGGCATCGAAAAACGAGCCATTGACGCTGTTCATCGTCGCGAACTGCTGCGGATCAATGTCTCGAGCGCTCTCAAACTCTGGCTGTTGCGGCAACTGCTGATGCTGCAGCTGAACTGGAAGTTGATGGGAATGCTGGTTGTCCTGCACCACTCGCTTCGAGTCACGCGGGTACATCGCTGGCGTGCGTGGCTTGTGAGGCGGTGGCTGCTGGCGGTCCTCTGGTACTTGACGGGGCGCAGCACCAATCGGTGGAGTCGGAGTCGCGGTTACGTACAGCGCACTGCCTTCAAGATCCTCCATCGTCAGATCATTGGCACGAGGTCCTACGCCTCGTTGGGAGGGTGATGGTAGTTGGTTATTATTCGCCTGTTGCGCCGCCGCTGGTGATCGCGGTCGAAGCGTTGTCTTCTTCTGCGGCTGAGGGGGAGATGGCTCCTCTGGCATCGAGGCTCGCTGCGGCGCGGCAGCCACGCGTGTCTTGATCTTGGCAGGAGGCGGCGGCGGGGGAATCTCATGAGACATCGCAGGCTCTTGTTGCGTCGTTTCGTGCAGCTGAAGCCGCTCAATCGCGAGCATTCTCGGCAGCGGTCCGTCCTCTCCGTTCGCATCAATAAAGCGGCACGTGAGCCTCTTGCTGTTGATGAGTTCACGGGGGATGCGCTTCCAGAACTCGGTGAGGTCGTCCACACTGAAGCCCCGCATGTCCTCGGCGCGGTCGACGCTTTGGATGAGAAACCGCTCGATGATCTGGCGCCGCGCCACGAGCGGCAGCGCCAGCAGGCGCGTGCACGACGTCGGCACCATGGTGATGACCACCGCGACGTCTGCGCCCGGCGCGATCACGCCCTGCGTCGGCTTGACCGTGAACATGTCGGCGTTGGTCGTGCGCACCTTGAACACGACGTGCTTGCGCGTCGAGATGTTGGTGAGCATGACGCACGTGCGCACGCCCTGCGCGGTCTCCTCGAGCGGGAACGCGAGCGTCTGCGCGGGCTCCAGCAGCAGACTCGAGTTGACGCCGACCGCCGCGGAGATCATCTTGTGACGCGAAGGGGTCCGTTGGAGACTGGATGCGTTGGGATACAACCCACAGTGTGTGTTGGAAGTTGGCGTCGACGACCAACGTTGGAACTGCCTCGCTCGGGAGTCCGGACTGGACTGGGCCGCCAGGTTGGTGCGTGTGTTGACTGGGAACTGATGGTCAAACATGCAGACCGGGCGTTCGCGAAAAATTCGCGCCGCCAACAACTGCGTGGACTCGGGTCGCCCACAATAGTATTGGCGTCAGCCTGGTAAGCACTTATGATAGTAGACGAGGCCATTTGTGTAATGTCTTGTGAACATTTTAGTGTGAATCTACTGAGAGAACATCAATTCACCTTGAAAGGTCGTGCGTGGGTCGGACTGGGCAGGAAGAAGCGAGATCCGCGCACCCAGGCGACATTGACATCGACGCGACGACGACGCCATGCGCGCTGAATGCCTCCGTGTTCCGGTGCAGCGGCGGTATTACTCGTCCACGGGATCGCTCGCGCACATTGTCTCGCTGGCGCTGGTGGTGCTCGTGGTGTTCTTGCCGCTGTTTCTCGCACACGGATCGCACGGGTTCTGGCCCAAGACCAACACGTACTTGGAGCAACCACGCGTCAAGTTCGCGTACACTGTGCTGAGCGTTCTAGAAGGCGAACGAGTCGCGCCTGATGGGCAGAAAGAGTATCTCAAGCTTGTACCGAACTCGCTGCCGCCACGGGTCCAGCGATTGCTGCAGGACGACACGCGCGCTTCCCAAGTCAAGGTGAGAACGAGCAACTTCGTGATGACCTGCCTGCAAGGGCAGCCCACTCAATGGGACTATGCACAGTCGTATGATACAGATCTCAATCGCGATAACGTCCCAGAGTCGTTGCATATCCGCGTAGATGTGCCACTCGAAGATCGTGAAACCATCTTCCACGTCCAAGCTCTCGTCATCCTAAACGTCACGCTGCAGGTACGAGACCACGATAGCTGTCACACGCACACACATACACACACACACAGGACAGTGCCATCTTTAACGGGACTTCTTTATGGCAGAATCATGTCAGGCTCAACATGGACGCCGTTGCGGCCGTCAGCCACGTTTCGCAGTTGGCACTGGCGTCGCTACGAGTCGACGGAGACTTGAGGTTGGAGATGCGAGAACCAGCACGAGTCACGACCACGTCTGTGAGATCAATGACTCATCCTGCCTGCAGTTGAGCGTCACATAACCGGCTTATTGTGCTCACGTGATGACCAGCGACTTGCGGCCTTTCAAATCAAGTCCAATCCTCAATGCATCCAGCATCAACAGTGTTCAAGACCTCGACATCGGCACATTACTTTCGCGTTATCGATCGCGGGAATGTACGTAACAGGTGCATATTGCTGCATTCCATCTAGCTCTGACGCTGATCACTTGAAACTCAGGGCTCACGACGCTCGACGTCGCAGCTCCAACATGGACAAGCGATCTTGGAGGATCTTCACAGCCACGGCAAGACTTGCCTCGCACGTTCACGCTTGAGCTAACCATTCGGATCCCACGATCGAGCGTATTGTATGATCAGCAATCATGAAAAGCTGTCTACGTTTCGCTGGACTGACGACCATCCATTCTCTTGGTAGATATCGACCGACGTGGAGTGAGCTGCTCAAGACAGCGTGGATCCAGGTGTGTTTGCCGGGTCGCGTGTCCACGATACGCGCACGGCACATACTCAAATCTATTCGTTCTGCAGTATTTCAGCATTTTGGTCATCGTACACACACTATGCAGCGGCGTCCGTGACGTACTCTTCAGGAAAAAGGTGATGTCTGCTCCTGACTGCAATGCTGTCGCACAGCCCTCATTTCGCTATTATCTGCAGATTTTGGACACATACTCGACGCTGGACGACGCTCGTATCGTCACCAAGAGCAGGTTGTGACGCCCATGACCACTGGGTTCTTCGCACACACACACACACGAGGCAGCACCACCGTCATTGATCCATCCATGACAATCGTGCCAGCCAACCACAGTCATCCACGTGGGCCACTTCACTCACCATCATTCATGGTCCCCCACAAAGTTGAAGTTGGGATCTGAGCCTAGATCTGATAATTTGTTGGCATTCTGTCCTTGTCATGTTCCTTCTCACCCCATTTGAGAATCTCCTCTGATCAAGGCACTTCACTTGACTGTCGTCGTCTCCTTCTCCGCCTTCTTCGCCGCCATCACCCGTTATCATGAGCACGAGCGCGTCGATTGCTCAGTCGTTTGAGGCTGCGCGCGACGCCATCGCAAAGACTGGACCGATACCACGAGAGGAGCTGCTGCGGCGCTCTGCGGATCGCATTAAGCCCTCGCGTTTGGACGAGAAGGAGGACCTCATCGCCTCGCTCGACAACATCCAGTTCTACAAGGACTTTTCGGTCGCTCCAGGAGCGCCTGTGAGAGACGAGCGTACCGGCACTGTAGAGTATCGTCGCTACGACTTTCGGCTGACTGCTGATGAAGAAGCAAAGCTGCGTCGACTTGGGTTTGTCGTGTCGAAACGACTTCAAGCCGACAGCTTTGCGGAGATCTACTACCGCATTTACTCGGACGATTTGCCAGTGTACATCACCACCGACTCAGTGCTTCACGCCTGGCATCGCAGCTTCGACACGTTCATTGTGGAGCTTGAAGAAGCAACGTTAATTCCTCTTCTTGATCGCGTGCTGAGTCAGTGTCGCGTCGCATGTCGCTCGATGCTGGCTCGTGCATCGGATGATGCGCACATGACTCGAATTCTTCAAGACGTTGAGTTCTATTTGTCAGTCCCATTGACACTTCTGAACGAGGACTCATCCGGGCTTGACATGGGAATCCCGACCAACCATCCACGCGTGGAGCGAGTGCGTCAAGCGATCGACAATGGAAATCTTGAGGGCATGGATCTCTTTGGAGCCTCGAGAGACATTGATTTCTCTTTGTTCAAGCCTCGCGGTCACTATACTGCATCGAAATCGCTCACTCGCTACTTCCGTGCCATGATGTGGCTAGGGACAGTCGACTTTCGTGTCGCAGGTACCAATGACAAGGCAGCAGAACTACACCAGCTGCAGTGTGCTGTCGCACTGGTGTATCTGTTGCGAAGTACTCGAATGATGACGCAAGTGAAGACGTACGACAAGACGCTTTCTGCTCTCGTTGGCGATGGACCAGGATGTGACTCAATGACACCGTTCGATCTCGATGCAATCGTTCCTGATAGTCCAGACGTCTTGCAAAACTACTTGAGTAGCTCTCAAGAAATGCTTCTCGCCTTGCAAACCACCATCACGAACCGCAAGTTGGGACAACAAGCGATCGCAGGTCACCCTTTTACCGAGTCAGATGCACAAACTGCGACCCCGACAATCCTTCCGACATCGTTTGCTCTTCTCGGGCAACGTTTCGTATGGAGTGCTTTCGTGTTTTCGAAGCTTGTCTACGATCAAGTTTTTGAGGATGGACAAAAGGTCATCCGTCGGCTGCCAAGCGCTGTTGATGCCATCTTTGCCATGCTGGGCAACGATGCAGCGGCAATCGAGATCGTCAAACGCATGGGAGCGACTGCCGATGACAAGGGTTTTGTTGAGTTTCGGGATGGTGTTCCCTTCTCAACCAATATCTTGGCACTACGGACGATACTCGATGCCGCATTTGCAGACGTTGATCCATTGACAAGCAGTCTGAGTACGTGCTGGCTGCTGGCACTTCGTGAGCTATCCGGTGCGCCAAGTGCAGCCCAATCAGCTCAAGTCTTTCAGTCACGAGAGTGGCAACTTCGAAAAATGAACACCCAGCTCGCATCCCTCGCTCAACTTCGTCATGACACGCTGTTGTATGCGAAGCAGAGCTTCACGATGGGCACGAGGTGTGAATACAGCGCTGGCTTTGTCGATCCATACCCACGTTTCTGGAAGCGTATGGAACAACTCGCGACCCGATGCACAAGAATCCAGAGCGAACTTCAGTTGCTCGGTGTTGACGTGGTAACGTCGCATCGAAGTTTTTTTGAAAACTTTGCTGAAGTAATGTCTAATCTAGCAGCCATAGCTGAGTGTCAAGCAACTGATCGACCCCTGAGCGACGAACAAGTCGATTTTGTGAAGACCGTGATTGAAGAGCGCCACGGAAGTGGTGGCACTCGGTATCTTGGCTGGTACCCGTCTCTCTTCTTGGCGAACCGAGAAGACTCGGGTAAAGAAGACCATATCGTTGCCGATGTCCACACAGATGTGCCTTCAATCGAGCATCGAGATCCAGGCGGCATCTTGCATCTTGGCGTCGGCAATGTGCATTTCGGATACTTCGTCGTGGACAAGACGATGTACGCTGGGCCCGTTTTCTCAAGTTACGAGTTTGTTACCCCGATCAATGCCCGGCTTACAGATGATGAATTCAGCGAGAAGCTCAGCTCGATTAAGATGCCGAGCTGGGCCATCGACAGCTTCGTTGCGTGATCCAATGCAACATCTCAGTGCTCGCTCAAGGAGTTTGGCGTATGATGGCGAAGGTGGGTGAGTGTGGTCTTTAGTGCATGCTGTAGTGGTTTGGAGTGAACATCATGAGCAAGTCCTCGTTGGAACGCATCCGCAGCCTCCGCATATCGTTTCAATGCATATAAGGCGTAACCCTTGCGAAAGTAAGCCTACATTATGAATGCAGCATTGTCGGGATGAACTGTCAACGCATCGTTCGTGACAGTGCATGCACGTACCACGGTAAGAAAGGAACACAACTCGATGGCTTTGTCTGCATCTCGCAACGCAGCATCGTATCGACGAAGCGCCGAAAGTAGCGTCGATCTCCGCACATATAGAATCGCCATGTTGCGAGTGGACTCAGCTTGCAGTGAGATTAGCTTGTCGTACTTCTCAACCATGGTGTGGACTCGAGATCGATCCATCTCGACAGGATCGTCCAGCACAATTGCTGTGATTGCGAGCTGTTCAGGGCTGAGCGGTGAGAGTTGTCGCTCTGGTGACGGTGGTGGTAGCGGAGATAAGTGTTGTGGTATCCCTTTTGGTCGTGGAGACATGGGTTCTTCGGCTTGCGTCAAGATGCTCGCGGAAACAGCAGCTGACGACAGCACTGCTACCGATGCAGACGGAAACAGCGGCTTACGAGGACCCGATGGACGAGCTCCAGCGTCAGCGCTCATTACGTCGCGGCGCTTTGGCGTTTTTTCAGTTTGTTTGGTTGCTTGTTGTGGCGGCAACGACGCGTGTTGTGACACTCGAATCGGCGAGATCGGAACCTGAATGGGAGCCAAGGGAAGAGCAGGCGCTGATGCAGACGTCGACAGCTCCTGGTGGTTCTTGCTGGCATTGGACGTTGGCACTTGTGACACATTCGTGAGCATGTAAGCGTGTGGCTTGGAATTGCGCAACGTCCACTTGTGTGCCGCGCAGCCCGCCTCGTTGTACCGATGCCTCTTGATGGACGCGACGCATGTACACTCCCTGTACTTCTCCAGGCTTGCTGTTGGGCCCATTTGAGCCAAGACATCGGCCTTGTGACGAGCGATCTCCCGCTGCTCATGCTCGACTTGCTTCGCAGTTTCGATCCACACGTCTGCCGACGTCCTGGTCTCCGGGTGAGCAGGAGTAGACGCCATCCCTGCGGAGCGATGGACGACGAGCGACAAGCGATCAGAGACAGAAGCACCGAACCACAAGTCGAGTAGATTGCATCGTGCTGGTGAACAGCAGACAGGCAGCGACACAGACGAAGACCTCACAGGCAGCCTACGCTTCGCGCAATCCTAATTTAGTCAGTGGCCTCGCAAGGCCAAATAGATGAAGAGCTCGACCCAGCACGAAGCCACATACATATCTACGGCGAATGGCGTGGCCACGCGTGGGTCTCCCGGCTCTGTTGACGTAGAACTACATGTAGGTGGTTACCACAACCGCCAGGCGGACACCGCGGTTAGATGACGTCGCTCTTGTCGCTGACGCCGAGTCCGCGCTCCAATACCACGTCGTACGGACTGCCGGCGACCCGACTTCACGGCGCAGATGTCGTCTTCAATCGCTTCGTCGTCGTCATCTTCATCGCCTTCGAACACAAGTGCATCCATATCGACAAGTTCGTCAGCACGAGGTGTTGCAACCAACGCAGACGGCTCGGTGTCCGTGGGAGACACTGGCACGAGCAGTAGCGACGACGAGAGCCCACGTACTTCTTGCCAGGCACTGTGAAAGCGAGACGACGTACGTTGCAGCGCGTCCCAGATGGGCTCAAGCGCCGTCGGGACCTCGCAGCACGCCTGCCCCTCTTCATCGCCATCGTCCTCAAGCTCGTCTTCCTCGCTACTTTCGGCGACATCGTCGAACAGCAACTCGGTTTGAACGTCCGTATGCAGCATCTCGCGTTCGTCTTCCGTTGGACCGCTCTGATGATCATCCGCGTACGCGAGTCTGGTTGGGGGTGCTGGTACAGTCTGTGGGGTAGCAGGCGTCGCCTGCTGATCAGGCGTTTCGAACTTTCTGAGCACACTCGTGCGTCGAGCTTTCGTCGATCCAGGCGACGGCGTTCGTGAACTTGAGCGCGAACGAGTCGCCACGAACGCTGGAGATTCGCTCTTTCTCTTCCGCGCAGAGCTCGAGCGCCGCGGATCCTGGTTCTCATCATTTGCGTCTTGCAGCGGCGAGGTATCGATTGTCATGTTGGCCGCCGCAGCGCGCATGCTGGCTCGCGTCACGGCGCGATGCGAAGGGGTCGTCTGCGGTGTGATCACGTGGACAGCGTGTCCAGGAGTACCTGTTGTGCTGGATCTTGGCGCAGGAGATGCCGCACGCGTATTCGACTTCGTAGATGACGATGGTGTGCGAATGACATTGACCTGAATCACTGGTGCGAGACCGTTTTCACTGACATCACTGCTTTCCGCATCGTCCTCGAGTCGCTTGGCGACGGATAGCGTCTCGACCACCTCGCTGCTGTCGCGAGGTCCCCATCGCAGTCGGAATTTGGCGGAGCTCGTCGAGCCGATGGAGTGGCTTCCGCCTTGACGACGCGCTTCTTCGAGGAGCCGCAAGACCTGCAGTGGCGTTCCATCGTAGAACGACGGCAGCACTTGCAAGCAATAGACGTCGCGCGGGTCGCGGCCTTTCTCGAGCTTGAGACCTGCGTTGGTCAACAGCCGACAGTCCTCCTCACTCAGCTCGAGGAACTGCGCCGGTGCAGCGAGCTCGTCTCCACGAGAGAGACTCGCGAGCGTGTGCGTCTGGCTCCACATGCCTCCTGTGACTCACTCGTTCCGTCGCGAATGATCAGACGGCGGCGTGTGCTGTGGAAGAAAGAAAACGAAGGGGTACACGAACGTCCTTCGTGTAATATTAGCTGCGTTCTTGCAACAGCCAGGCACAAAGAGAGAGAGAGAGAGAGAGAGAGAGAGACAACGACGCTCAGTCACACACCCACACACCCACACACATCCATGCACATGGCACACCACACAGAGAGACACAGAGAGAGACACACAAAGAGAGAGAGCGTGAGTGACGCAGAGGGGAACATACCGAGCGTCGATCAATCCGTGCGTCAGTCGGTCGCGCGTTCTTCCGTCGGGAGCTCTTTCTTCTTGATGCGCGAAAATGTGTGGGTGGGTGGGTCCATCCACCAGCTGGTTGCTGTATGAGGGGGGAGCAGAACCCATTTTTTGGCGGGAACGATTTTGTGCCAGCCTGGTGAAACGAATGCACAGGTATGCATTATCACAGGTTTCACTTGACCATCACTCGTCGACCGTCGGCGCCGCGCCCGAGTTTCCCCTCGAGACGACGATGGCGCGTGATGGTCGTCCATGGAGGATGACGGCGGCGGACGACGCCGAGCTCTCTCCTCGCTCTCACGACGCGTCGCCTGCGGATCAAACGAGAGCGATCGATGTGCAGCATCGCCACGCGAAGCGCCGCCGCTCGGATGACGCTGTGTCGTCGCAGCAGTGCAGCGCCGACCCGAATGCGTTCTTTGGATTGCGCCGCAGTGTCGTCGTGAGCGCTGGAGCGACGAGCAGCGGGCCGTCGTCATTGCGGCTGGCGTTGCAACTAGAAGAAGAAGAAGATGACGGAGCTCTGACGACGACGTCTCAGATGAGTCGTGCGGCGAGTCAAGCACCGAACGAGTTCGCGGAACTCTTTGAAGCTGAGTCGCAGGCGTGTACCAATGAACCGACAGTCGAGACGCGACGTGACATTGAAAAGGAAGTGGAGCATGGTGAGGAAGATGACGAAGGGCGTGTGGACACGGATACAGAGCAACGCGATGGTGGATTTCTCAGTGATCTGGAAGGCAGATGGGTGGGGCGACGAGCGACACGCCTGACAGAGCAACAGATCGATCACAATTTGCGATTGGAGGAAGCCTCAGATGGGAGTGCATCACATGACGTTCGATTCATGGAAACGCCACCAATGAATGCCCTGACCGAACACAGTGAAGCTACCCACGATCTGGACGCGTTGGATCAACTTGACGACCACACACGAGGTCGAAGCGACTCTGCTGGATCGTACCCGGACACAGAATCCTTAGCAGATGAAGACGAAGATATAGCGGATACGCTTGGTGTAGATGAGCTTGAAGCACAACACAAGCTATCGAGTATCGATCGGTTGTCCGCTCGTCCAGAAGAAAATTCTACGTCGCGTGATGATTTGGTGCCGGAAAACCCCGTGAACAGCCCCCAAAACCACTCTGAGCAAATGTGTAAGCCAGCTCCGTGTGCTGACAGCGACGACATGACACTATTGGAAGTTGCAATACGTGTTCGGGCCTCCAGAAAACGCAAACTAGAAGCTGGATTCCATGATGAAGAGAAGTCTGCAACGAAGGGTCACTCCGAGGGTAGCCACGTGGGGGCTGCGATAGTGCGCGACTCATGCTCACTTGATGACGAAGAAGAACTCACTCCAACTCAGGTTTCTCGGCCTCCAAGACATCATGGCTCACCAAAAGGGCACAGAACCCATGCGGCACTAAAGAAGCGCGAAAAAACGGCACAGCCCACAACCGCAAAACCCAGTACAGATGAAGATGCCAAGACGTACGATTTCGTTGACTCATCGTGCCAATGCGGGGAGGCAGTGTGTCAGTGTGCCCCACCAACTGCACCTCCAAAAGGGTCTGGAGCAATTCGCAATCTTGAATTCGCTTTTGCCATTCCCGAATCACAGGACAGTGAATCCCAAGTGTTCGATAGCCTTCCAGATGCGCCAAAGCTAGCGTCAAGAACTTTGGCTGCGGTTCGTCTTGGTGATGCCACGGAAAAGTCGACCATCCTATCAACCGCAAAGGGGACTATCATACCAAGTCCATCTGAGACTACCAATAGTAAGCTCACTGCTGAGCATCAAACGAGTCTGATCGATCACAAAGGAGATGGTACCCACGCCCAAGATGCTGCTTTAGCGACGCCAAGTAAGAAGAAGCGTGGACGAGCATTCATGTCGCCTGATGTCGGAGTTGTCCACCATCGGCTTGACCACTCGCAAGAAACGACACCGAAGAAAAAACACGGTGCACCCAAATCGACTGGTGCCGGAAACTCCTCGGCGGCATCAACTCCAACTGTCCGCACCCGAGTAAAGCTTCTTTCTCCAATCCCGACATCCAGAGCGTATGCATCTCGATCAAAGACCTTGTTTAAGGCAAACCTTGAGTTTTGCTTGACTGGCTTTGTCAGCGACGGTTTGACCAGTTTGACAGAATTGATACAATCCCATGGCGGGCGGGTGTATGACAAGGACATCCTCGTCCGCGGAAATTCGAAGGCTGTGGTCATCGCAACTCCCGTATCATGGCGGAAACTGAAGTTTATGACAGCAGTTGCGTGCGGTATCCCAGTCATTCATCCCGAGTGGATTCACGCTTGTATTTCCACTGGAACAGTCTTGCCATTCAAGGGTTATTGTGTACCAACTGGGTACTCAATCACTTCAGGCATGTTTTCGTGTCTTCCTGTCAAGCATGTGAACATATTTGCTGGCAAACGGTTTGGCATTCCTCACGATGTGCATCCATCATCGCTCAGCCATGTGCGACAAATGTGCGAGCTGATGCCGTCCATTCTGAAGATTTGTGGCGCGGCAGAGGTTATCGTCGTAAGTACTGCAAGTGAGGCATTCTAGACGTAGGATTGTGCGGTCTAAAATGCCCCGTGGTTCTAGGACCTACAGGTCACAAGAGAGAAGCTGGTTGACGTTGTGATCGCCGACGAGTCCACCAAGGTTCGTGTGTGCGTGTTAATGTGGTTGATGGACCAACTCACTGATTCATGCTCACCTGTAGATCTGCGAGTTCTTCGAACGAAGACACCACGTACCCGTGCAAACATTTTCTTGGGTCACGGAGTGTATCGTTTTACAGGTATTCTTTTCACTTCCTGTGTCGCTTCGTTGTTTACATCTTCTCACCCTCTACTTCCAGAGGTATATACACCCGGCACCTGATGAGTTTCGACCCCAAGGTCCTGGAACTATGGTTGCCGCTCAAGCACAAATCGGAGACAGCGAAAAGTAAGCGACATACTTCTGTTTACACTTGCTCCCGAAGCTGATGTTGTCTTCCATCAGTACGGTACTGAAGCTTCAAGCAGGAGAGCTGGTTCTCGTGGACCTGTCGAACGAAGGAAATATCGATCACTTCCTCCTGTTCGACGTGTGCGAAATTCTTAGCATTCACCAGCACACTGACGGTGGACACAGACGAAAGGCTGAGTCGGTCAAATCTGTCTCTCTGCGCGTTGGGGTGCTCGAACGGTACGCCTATCGATGATTTACGTCGAGTTGTGCAAATCATCTCACATGATGATCGTTCAGGTTACCGAACTCTCCCGCTTTGTTCCGGAGCCAAGCACGCATTATTGACATAACTCCGGACAAGATCAAACGACGGGTTGTTGCTGTATCAAAGGAAGATTTCGATACAATGGAGTACCGTGATGAAAGCATCTTCTATTACGAGGAATAAAGACTTGGAGCGACACGAGCTCATCATCGTCTACAGATTGATCAATTTGCGCCTGTTTGCTTGCAACTGTTATCTTCCTCGTTCAAGGCCATACGATGTGGAATGAAAAGGTAGAACCACGGCTGTCGCGAAGTGTTTGACGTCAAATGTTAGGGATGCTCAAGATGCGTACACTCCGTCCAGCAGCATGTTTACCCTCATGAATGGGTCGATCCCAGCGTCGGAGAAAATACTCTACAGTTCCGTCATGATTCATGTCACCAAGGAGTGAATAACGTGACGTTCGATGGATGTTGATGACCAAGAGTACCTGCCACGAGACGAGCCCAAGGTGAGCAATCATCATGCGATAGTAGTTGGCAAAACTGTCGGCGAGGAAGCTCCAGTGCCCGCACAAGTCTCGGAACCAAATCTGTGGCGTCGCTAGAGGGACGTTCAAAAGTCAGTGCGCACATCATCGCTCAGTCGAAGATGCGACATCGCGTGCCCGTGAGATACACCAGCGCGACGTCGCCGAATTGCGAAGAAGATTCGAGTAGGAATGCAGATACGCCATCTCGAAGCTGTGGATTGACTAACTGAGTGACGATGAAGCCAAGATTGCATCGTGTCAAAAACGCACATCCAAGTGGCGGATCAAATGCTGGTCTGCTGGGCGGCACAGTGCACTGAACTTTTCGACTCGTTCCTTACGCAAGTCATGAACGCCATTGATGAAGAAATGGCCGACCGGAACGGGCTGCCCTGCAATGAAGAAGAGTGAGTTGGTGCATGCTTCGAGCATTGGATGCATCTGTTCCCTTAATCAAACCTCGAAACAGTGCGAACCACCTCACGTTGACACCGTTTGCGATCATGTAGAACCGCTTAAGGTCGTCAGGGAGCAAGCATGGGTGGTGTTTCTGACGATAGACAAGCGACGTCGATGAGACAGACGTCACCAGTTTGATGAGTCAGTTGTCTCACCTGCTCCCAGACCCCCAGCTGAGCCGTTGGGGTCCCCACGGGGGGCTTGGACTCGAGATGAGACACCCTCTCGTGTTTCTTGAGGTACGTGAAGACGCCCATCGAGATCGCATCGATGAGGTCTGTTGCATCGCTCATGATCGTCTCGATGTGTTGCCCGCGAAAAGACACACCGCGACGTTTGAAAGGACCCACAGGCTATATCGCCCACTATGAAGTATATTCTGGCAACGATGTGGGTCCACTAGTGCTTTACAAAATGACCGTCGTTGCCTTAAATCTCTTCCACTCGCCCCTTGTAGCCCGCGAACAAATCCTTTTTCTCTTCTGCTCGCCGAGATCGATCAGCTGCAGAAGCAAAACATCACGAAGTGAGCAGGTTTCGTCACGAGGTTTGTCACATTCAACTCGCATGTACCTGACGCAGATTTTTCCTCCGACGGTTGGTACGAGTAGTGTGGCGGGTTCGGTGGAGGCGCCGGGTGGTCAGACGGTCGGCGAGGGAACGCCGACGGTGGATGCACGGGCATACGCTCGAATTCTCGCTCGAGGTCGTCGAAGAGGCCGCCGCCCGCGCTGCCACCAAAGATTCCGCCACCAAAGAAACCTGATGGAGCCAAACAAATCGCCGTCATCATCACGAGCGCTTTTCTCTTGTGGTGGGATGACGTACTCTCAAATGGTCGAAGCATCTCCTGTCGGAAGAAGTCGAACGGACTCATCTGAGCCTCAAAATCGTCCTCTCTAAAGGAACAAACTCACGAGTGTCAGCACTTTCGTCACGATACAAAGACACCGACAGACGAGAAACATTCAAAGAGACGAACCGCTGGCGAAAGGGATCGAACGCGCCAAATTGCGAGCCGAACGGATCACTGCCACAGCCAAAACGTGGTCAGAGCTCGTTCTTCTTCTCACGTCGTCAGCACACAAGCACACGACGCCGCGAGTCATTACCCTCTTCGCGAGTCCATGCGTTCGCGGTTGAAGAAGTCGCCGTTCACGAGATCGTCGCCGCCGTGTTCGTCCTCTGTGATCTCCTTGCTGTTGGAGATGAGCTCCTGCCGCCAACGTGAGCTGTTCGCTGCGCGGGTAACGATCACGACAACACAAACCGTCGCACCTTCTTCTTGCCAGGGCATTGGCGAAAGATCTTCTTGACGATCTCGCACTTGCTTTCGCCGTTGATGGACCGACACGACTGCGAGAACGCCGTCGAGTAGAAGCAGCCTGACCGGAGGAAGGCCCACGCGTGCGGCGATCGATGGTCAGCTACAGATACAAACTGAGGGATAGAGGGAGCGTGGGTCGGGTGCCTACCAGGGTTCTCCTCACGGTCCTTCTGGATCAGCGCTTGCTCGTCGTCACTCAGCGATGCCATGATGGAGAGAGAGATGGCGATCAATTGACAGCAGCGATGTCGGCGGTTTGTTTGAGCTCGTGCGCAATTGTCCACCACAGAGACATGCACTCCCACAACAAGGACCATCGCTCTGGCTGTTTATGTGATAACGAAGGTTCGAGAACACAACACGTTTTCATCTGGGGTGGATTTATGCGATATCACAGGTATCTGTGACGTGTGCATCATGTAGCCATCTCTGTGCCAGAAGAGCTCACTTGGGTGTGTTTCTTTTTTTTTTCCAACAATAACAGCGTCGCGTGTTTTCCGTTTTGTCGCCAGCACGAGGGAGACGCCGACGATGCGGAGGCGACGATGAATGGTGTGATCTCTCTCGAACCGATCGTCTGGTCGAGCGAGGAAGACGAGTTCCCAGCGAGCAGTCTCGCGACCGCCGAGTGCGTGCAGCGTTTCCAGCAGCTCAATGACGGTGACGAGGCCCCGCTGCGTGACGCTGGCTGGCAGTCGGAGAAGTTCTGCGAGTACCCGCAGACGATCGTCTTTCGCCTGAACCGCGGCGCACCGATCGTCCTTAGCAAGGTTTGATAGGCGTAGTGAGATTGGTGCAGCAAGCACTCGCATCGACTCACGCGTGTCTTTTGGCTATTTTGTAGCTGCTCATCCTATCGCACCACGTCAAGATCCCGAGTCGCATCGAGATCTTTGTCGCGATGCCGAGTGCTTCCGGCACCAGCGTCACCAACTGGAAGTCTGCGCGCTTTGAGCGACTCGGCTTCGTCGCGTTTCTGAACTCGCTTCCAGGCGCAGCAGTGCGCGCGAGAGAGCTCAAGTCGGTGCCGATGCCGTCGACGCCAGTGGCGTTCATCAAGTTCTTCGTGCATTCGTGCCACGTTCATCCCTCGAACTTGTTCAATCAGGTCGGCGTCGTCCTCGTGCTCGCGATCGCGAGGGATCGCGACGACGTCGAACTCGACGACGACCATGATCGGTGGCTCGCACAATGGACGCAGTCGCTCACCACGAGCTCTTCGCTGCCCTCGCTGTCTCCGACCGCCAAGCGCGACGCTGCCATCGCGTCGTTCTCGCCAGACGCGAAAGCGCAGGCTCGTCTTCGCCACGCGTTCCCATCGTCCCCAGCGCTGTTGTTTCCATCGTCTTCATCCTCATCATCGACGTCGCCGTTGTGTGCTGCCGAGATCTGGCTGCCGGAGCGCCAAACGTTTGCGTCACCGACGCAGATTCTCACGCGTCTTCAGCTCAGTCGCGCGCGTGCGGAGATGCGACTCGCCGAGCGTACGACCGTCAAACTGGTCGTGGGCCCCGAGGACCTCGTGCTGCGCGCGTGGCGCGTCGACGAGCTCGAGTGCCAGACGCTTTGCGAGCGACTGCAGCGCCTGCAGGCGACAAGCACGGCGCTCGCGGCGTCTCACGATCGCCTGGCGCTTCGTAACGAGATGAACGCGATCATCGACGCATTGCGAGCGCTCGATGAGAAGAACAGCGCTCGTGAGCGCGAGTTTCAGCAGCTGATGAACGCGAAAAGCACCAAGAAATCACCAAACGGACGTACGCGCGACGCGAGAGCGGAGGGCGTCGCGTTCCCCGGGAAAGCGTGTCTCTCGTCAGGCGCCGTCGACGAATGGCAGACGCGCGAAGAGTTTCTGTGGAGCGTCAACGACGCGCTGCGCCGCCTTGTGCCACAGACATCGAAGCAACGAAAGGAGGACGACAACGACGAGGAGGACGAAGACAAGGACGTGGAGGAGATCGCGGAGGAGGCGCTGCAGATCGCCACAACAGCGCTGGAGGACGCGCACCCGCAGGTGTTTGTGGCTGCGAGCACGCTACTCGCGACGGTGCTGCAGTCGCATCCGCTGTTCCAGGAGACGACGGCGTGGAAGCGCGAGGTAAAGTGACTCGGAGAGACTGTGAGTTTGTATCGAAAGACGCGACTGACGGAATACTGATGAGCCACAGGTCACGACGCTTGTCGCGCTGCTTCTGCGTCGTCTGGATGACGCGCAGCCTGTGATTCGAAACAACGCCGCCTTTGCACTCGTCAAGGTATCTCTCTCTCTTGCTCTTTGTATGACGACAAGCCCGAAAGACTGAGACACTCTCTCTCTCTCTTTCCTTGTGTCTAGATTGCCGAGCTCACGAAAGCGAGAGGCACGTTCGTGATGCACACGCTTCTGCAGTCGCTCGAGACGCCGCAGAACGTCGACCTCGTCAGCGCCCAGCGACTCTATGGACTGCTCAAGGTGCTCACGGCGCTGTTGCTCGGCTTCCACTGCTGCGCGACGATCGACATCGCGCCCAAGCGCGTGCTCCGCGTGCTGCTGCGCTGCGACGCGTTCGTGCACGACCACGCGCTCGTGCGCGACGCCGCAAGAGAGCTGCTGCTCGTGCTGCACGCAGACGTCGGCAGCGCTGTGATCCTCGAGTACCTCCGCACGCGCAAGAAGCCGCCGTTCGCGCTGCCCGAGTCGGTGCTGCGCAGCATCGAAGAGCTGCTCGCAAGCGTCGAGCAACGCGCTGGCTGACCGACGCGAACGCAACTGCACGGATCACTGGAGACTGCAGCCGTTGGCGTCCGACGCCTGCGACTTGGCAGAGCGAGCGGATGGCTTGGACTCGAGCGGAGATGGAGACGGACGCGCGACCGACGGCGGAGGCGCGTCCGCCGGTGGTACGACGGCGGATTCCACGCGCTCTGGCTGTTGCTGTTGCTGTGGCTGCTGTAGTTCTTGCGGCTGCTGCTGTGGTGAGGGCGACGTCGGGGTGGCACTCAGAGTCTCCGTCATCTTCTGCTCCATGGGCTCGGGAACGATCTGCTTGAGCCGCGACCGACTACTGTTGCTTTTGCTGTCACTGGATCTTGGCGGCAACAACGACGACGGCGTCGGCTTGAGGTTTAGCTTTGGCTGGGTCGCCTGCCATCATCCGATCAAACAGCAGCCACACAAAGAGAGATAGAGCGACAGAAAGCAACACATAGAATTCGTCAGTCCGTCACATCGACTCGTTGTGTCTGCTCCTCTCCGCCGCGATCGTCACCGCAGCAGGAGGCAGCCGCGATCGTCTACGAGCTCTTCTCACCTCAGGCAGCTCTCGTGTCTCCAACGTCCCTCGGAACCGCGCGAACGGCGCGTTCACCTCCGTCACCGTCGTCCTCATCGCTTGCTCTTCATTTGAATGCTCATCCACTGTAAACGTGAACGAAGACAGCGGCGGTGTTGGGTGCTGCTGGTTCCATGTCGATGATGGCAGCGGCGCGTTCGAGCGCGGGACGACGTCGCCGTGGAACGAGATGTTGCCGCGTTCGAACGCGCCGTCGTGTCCCTCGAGGCTTTCGACCGTGAACGCGTGTGCGTACAACGCGTCGGGACGCGCGTGCAGCTGAAAGTATCGCGCCGTGTGGCGCACGAGCGCGTCGCGTTGCGTCGGCGATAGCGGATCGCGCTGATCCAGCGACTCGTGCTCGTTCTCTGCAGCTGCTGCTGCTTCTCTATCGTCTCGTTCGTCTGCCACGTCGTCGTTGTCGTCGTCGTTGTCGTCCTCCGTCTGCTGCTGCTGCTGGAGATGGCGACGAAGACTCGCGAGCTGCGCGTCCAGCGACAATAAGCGAGAGAGTCGCGACGCCTTCGAGTTCGAGTTCGAGTTCGTGTACGCGCGCTCGGGATCGAGTCGTTCCAGCAACGCGAGGCACTCGCTCGCTAGGCGCCGCAGCACCAGCGTTCCGGTCTCTTTCTCGCTCGTTGGAGGCAGTAGACGCTCGCAGCACGAGCGAATGGCCGCCGTTTGCTCGCCCGTTAGCGCTGCGTCTCGCTGCTTTCGTCGTTGCTGCTGCAGCACCCAGCGAAGCGAGCGCAGGCGGTTCTCCCGAGTCGATTCCCCATTGTCTTTGCGTTGTTCTTCTTCTGTGGACGGCACCAGCGCCGCCACGAGACTCGCTCGCGTCTCCCGCTGGTCGTACAGCAGTCGCAGCGTCTGCAGCCACTGGCGGTCGATCGCTGACTTGGCGAGACGCGTCGGTCGCGTCCACAGTCTTCGTGAGACGAGCACCGCGCCAAGCACAGCACGCAGTCGCGTCGTCACGACACCACGCGGCGTCGCCGTCACGAAGTCCAGCGTCGATCGGTGGCGCCGCTGGAAGAGCGAGCGCACGAGGCGCAGACTCGCGTGCAGCACGCAACGGGACGACGCACGCGACGACGACGATGACGACGGCCGTGCGAGCGCGAGTCCGACGACCGCGACGAGTCCCTCGGCGACGAGCGGTGGCGGCAGCGACTTGGAGAGAAGGAGCACCGGCGTGAACCGCTCGGCGACGTGCAGTGCGTGCGTCACAAGCGCCGAGCGGTTCTCGTCCTCGTCGTCCTCATTGTCAATGTCGTCTTGTGGCGCTGATGGAGGGGAGTGATGCAGAAGACACTGCGTGAAGAAGGCGCCGAACGTGTAGGCGACGATGGCGATGCGTCGCTGCGAGTCGTCGAGCGAGATCGACGGCAGCAGCGAAAGAGACGACGAGAAGGAAGCGAACGAGGACGAGGAAGACGACGACAGAGGCAGAAGACCGACGGACTGCAGCAGCGCGTGCTGCTTGGCGCGTGCCCGCACGAACGCGCGCATCGCGTGGTCAAAGATCGAGTCCAATGGCGAGATGACGTCGAGCGCTTGCTCCTCTCCTTGTGGCTGTTGCTGCTGCTCGACTGGTGATGCATCCGAAGAAGAGGGAGATGCTGGCGATCGCTCGCTAACAGCGATAGCTACAGATGAAGAGGAAGAAGAAGAAGCAGACGAAGAGGGAAGCGGCATCGCGAGTCGCGAGAGAAGCGCGTCATCGTGGACGCCGAGCTGTGAAAAGAGCGTTCGCAGCGCAGCGCTGTCGTTCGTCTCCGTCTCCAACTCCAGTGGCGACGGAGACCGACACAGCGGTGGCAGCAGTGTCGTGCTGCTACTGCTTGTGCTCTTGTTGTTATTGCTGCTCCAGTGACGACGGTGGTGGAGACCGCTTGTTGCGCTGCGAAGATGAAATGATCCAAGCACCTGCAGCGTCTTGATCGTGATGCGGCGCTGCGGATTCTCAACGTGAGCGCTTGGCGCAAACAGCAAGAGACGCAGGAACGCGACGGCGTCCGACTCGTTCTCGCCATCGAGCGACAGCGACAGTGCGGACGGCGTCTGCCATCCGACGACGGACGGCGGCGGCAGTGAGGCGCTCGCGACGCGACGGAATGACGCGCTCCAGTACTGCGACAGCGCGTCGCAAGAGTCTTGATCCTCTTCTTCCGCTGCTGCAGTGCTCTGGTCTCTCGCGGAAGCTACAAAGAGCTCCACTGGCAAGCGAGAAAGAGAGAGAGCGAAGACGTTAGCGTTGCTTCTATTCCGTCGTTCTGTGTGGGAGACAGACCTTTTGATGGGCGCTCGACCTTGTGGAACACGACGCGGACGACGCGTGGAGTGTAGTGCGATCGCGAGAGCACCACGAGCCCGAGCTCCTGTCGACGCGGCACGGAAGACGACAGCGACGGCGATGGAGAGCGAGAGCGAGAGCGATGGCCATCCAGCGAGAGGCGGACGGCGCTAAACGGAAGCTCCAGCTGTCCATCGATGCCCCACTCGTCGTCGTCAGCGCCGCCAACGACGCCTGGCAGCGGCGTCGGCTTCATCTTCATTCTCTCGAGCTGCTGCTGTTGTTGAGAGAGATAGGGACACGAGGCGGAGAGCTGCAGCGTCGGTGCGTCAACCGGCAGCACGTGGAACGGGACGTCCACAAGCGTCGACGTCATGCTCGCATTCTCTCTCTCTCTCTCTCTCTCTCTCTCTCTCTCTCTCTCTCTCTCTCTCTCTCTCTCTCTCTCTCTCTCTCTCTAGAATCCTGACTCGGTTGCGCCACTCACGTTTTCCTATACATAGCAAACCATTGCATTCACATTACGCGCTCTCTTGACGCACTCAATCACTTGAGCGCTGATCGCTCTGTGAGGCAGTTCATATAAATGTACGTGTCGACGCCGTAGCCGTCCATGGGCATCACCGACAGCGCACCACCAAAGTAGCGCGCGTACAGCGACGCGATGCGAAGCCCAAACGAGTTGAGGAAGTCCATGCCACTCGTGCGTCGCTCGAGCGCCGCCGACACGGGATCGTAGCGACTCACCGAAGAGGACGAGACCGACGATGACTTGGAAGATGGCTGCACGTACGAGAACAGCGCGTTCGCCTGGTCGCGCGTCATGCCGCCGCCGCGGTCCGAGACCTTGATGCACACGCCGTGCGCGCCGCCCGAGACGAGGATGTGCACCGGCGGCGGCGTCGCCGAGGCGGTCGTCGCCGCGCTGCTGAGGCTGTTGAGCACAGCGTTCTTGATGACCTCGGACAGAATGAGCTCAATGTGCTGCGGGATGTAGCGGTACGTCGCGGCCGGTTGCCCTTCGATGCGGAACTCGGGCAGCGCGCGGCCGCGCAGGTTCTCGGACCACAGCGGCTCGACCTTGGCGATCACGTGCTCGGCGATGCGCACAGGCGAGCAGTGGTCGGCGATGATGCCCGAGAAGCCCGGCACGGGCTGCTGCGCGGCGACGTGCTGGTCCACGAGCATGCGGATGCCGATGCGCGAGTTGTAAAAGTCGTCGAGCAGGCGACTGAGCCCGTGCGGCTCGTGCGTCAGCGTCTGCAGCGCGTCCGCGAGGTTGTTGTGCATCGTCGCGTGCTCCTCGCGGATGCGGCGGTGCATCGCCATGAACTCGCGCTCGCCCGCGAGGTCCTGCGGCACGGGCGACGTGATCATCTGCTCAAAGCTCGCGACAAGTTCCTCGCGGAGCTTGACGATCGCGGGCGCGTCCGGCAGTCCATGCGGCAGGTTCTCGAGGTCGACGATGCGCCGCGCGAGCCGGATCGGCACCTCGCGATGCAGCAGCTGCGCCGACTTCACAATCACGGGCGCGTTCTCTTCCTGCCATCGCGCCAGCGCCGCGGCGTCGCCCTGCAGGCGCTTGGCGACGTCCGGCGATGCGCGCGGCCCGCGCTGCAGCAGCGCCTGCAGCGTGATCGGCGGCAGCGGGATGTGGTGCTGGCGATAGACCTCGGCCATGACCTTGGCAGGGAACTTGGCAGCGGCAGCAGCAGTCGCGGCAGCCATGATGCGCTTGAGAGTGGCGTGGGGTGTTGGTGATTGAGCTCCTTCGACGCAGCAGAAGATATCGAGCGTGACGACTCGAGCCTGGGTCCGAGTGACCGCTGATGGTGGTGCCTGTCTGAATGCGCAAACACACATTTGGCCAATCACCCCGGATAACGGATTGGTTATCAGCCAATCGATGCGCTTGACGATGGACCGTGTTTTGGTTAGAACAATCTTGTGAGCTGTTCGCGCTTGCGGTTTTAGAAGGAACATGGCTACACGTTTTTTGACTGTGTCTGTCAGTGTCCAACCAGCAGCAACAACTCGTCACGCTTGAGCGCATTGAACTGCGCAGCAGTGAAGCGCAGTCGGTCACGAAGCTCAGCGTTTGCGCCTCGAGCTACGAGCATTTTCTCGATCTCCTCGTTGCCGTGCATCGTCGCGCAATGGAGCGGCGTCCAACCGCTGCGATCCGTCGCGTCGATCGCGGCGCCGCTGTCCAGAAGCACCTCCACGCTGCGCTGCATTCCCCGCGTGGCTGCCCAATGAAGCGCTGTCCGTCCTTCCTTGCTTGCGGCGTTCACGTCAGCACCAATCGACAGCAACTTCGTCACAACGTCCACGTGGCCGTTCGCCGCCGCGCACATCAGTGGCGTCCATCCACAGCCATCACGAAGGTCGCAGTTCACCTCGGGCGTCGATGACGGGCTCGTGCTCAGTGTTCGAAGCTCTGTTGTTATCTGTAGCATCGCGTCGATCGCAGTCATCTGTCCAAAGTCGGCTGCGTAGTGCATCGAGCTCCAACCAGAGCCGTCCTTCGCGTTCGGGTCGCACCCGCGGCTCATCAGATCGCGCAGGACCTCGAGGTCACCCCGACCAGCAGCGAGCCGAAGCTCCTGGCTGTACTTGTACGCAGGCGCGAAGATTTGTGCGAAAATGCTGAGGAACGTAGTCTTGCTGATGGTCTGTGAAGGCGTCGGCGGTGTCAAGTTGCTGCCGTCGCTAGACTCGACGTGCATCGCATCCTGAAGCCGAGTCACGACGAGTGCTTCATACTGTTCCGAGCCCAGCACGATTCCAGTGCGATGAAGCAGTTGTGGCACCAGCTCCACGCTCACTCGTCCACTTTTCTCGATGTCAAGCTGGTCGAACGCGAGCCTTGCGACGTCAAAGTCTCGCTCTCGGATCTCGCTGATCTGCGCGACCTCGATTCGTGTTGGACCATCGATGACGCCGCCGCTGCTCACGAGCGTCGTCACACGCGCATTCGACGTCGAGGCGTCTGTCAGCATGGTTTCTTTCTCGGGATTCTTGACGGCTTTTACACAGAGCACGACCACTTCTCCCGCCTTGAGGCTCTGACACCCCAGACTTAGCTCCAGTGTGTGTTGGTCACGGCGCCACACGGCGTCCAGCTTGACGTTCTGCACCGATGATGTACGTAGCGTGACGAGTGGCGCGTCGGCCATGTCCCAGCCATCGGACGGCAGCTCAAGGGAGATCTTGCCGCGTGCAGGGACTCTCCCGTGCGTCGTAAAACGCACCGTGACGTCCGAGACCGCGCCTGGCCAGCAGTTGAACGGCTGCCAGCGCCTCGCGCCTCCAAGTTCTCCTGGGACGATCTTGACGACTGTCGCGATGGATGGGCCATCGATGATCTGTCCACCACGGACGGACGGAGGAACGGTGTCCCGAACGACAAGCTTCTCATAAGACGTGAGCGTCGCTTCGGCCGCGGCGGTGGCTGCCTCAGGCGTCGAGACACCAGCGATAAGGATGATGACGGCGGTGTCGGCAGGGATCGCAGCGTCGACCAGCCTAAACTGGAGCAGTCGAGTCGCTGAGGTCCACGCCGCTTTGAGTGATGACGCCGCGATGCCTCGGGGGACGTGCAGCACGGCATGGATCGACTCGGATGGGGGAATGCCCCAGCCTCTATCAGGCAGTTGGCACGTAATTCGACTCTCGATTGGAAGCACTCCAGTCGTCGTAAAGCTCACAGCGAGCTGGCCGACAACGCCAGGGTGGGCGAGCTCAGGCTCGACGCGGCAACGACCCTGGAACGGCTTGGCTGTGATGACGTGGTGGCGCTGGGCGAGCTTGAGATGCGCGCCGCGAGTGTCGCCACTCACATACTCGGCCGCAGTCAATGGAGCGCCAGAGTCGCCGCGCGGGTGACCCATCGTACATCAAGTGTCGGTTAAACAGCCTAAGCTCACTCTCTCATTCTCTCTCTCTTCATCGCGAGATCACGAGGAGGCGACGCTGAATTTAGCACACGATGCCATCAACAAGACACCGACTGTGGCGGCAGCAACGCAAGATGACGCGTTTGCATTGAGCCGTAACATCTGTACAGCGGCTGAGGAGCGTCATGAGAAAGATCGAGATATGAAGCGCAAGAGAGAGAGAGAGAGAGAGAGAGAGAGTGAGCTAATTGCTGTGTTTGCACCATGTCGCAGGAATGGACCCACTGGGCAATGGGCAGCGATGATGACGCACTCGAGAGAGTGTCGACCATCACTCTGCATGAGCTTGTCGCATGATCGGTTACACCACGCTACCTACAGTGTAACCAATCGCTCTCCATCGAATATGCATTTAAAGAGGTATTATGCCCTCATAAACGTCGTGATGCTCGTGGGTTGCAACCTCCATATCGAGTATAACAAGTCAGGAGAGTTCAGTTTCGGCCCCTGGGGGTACACGAGCGGGGCTCGGGGAGATTATGCATGCTGACGGAGCTGTCCACCAAGCGGCCGCCCAGACAACCAACGAGAGCGCGGCGAGGTGAGCAGCCTCGACGTCTTGGCGAGGACCGCGATCGAGACCGAGAAAACCAACGGACACTGCCGCGCGCATTCGTTCTCTCGGATTCAGAACCCTTTCACGAGTCCGCCAGTCTCTGATTCATCTCTTCGAACCGACATGTGGCCGCGCTGGGAGCTCCGCGATCGCGACGCGTTCGTCAAGTACGCCAAGATCGAGCTGCAGCTCGCCTTGAAGGAATGGAAGATCCTGTTGCCGTGTGTCATCATGCAGTGTACGTCTATCGAACAGACGTCACCACCTCATCTTCGATGACGTCCGCTGACACGTACGATGCTTTGGTGACGCAGACGTCCACGGTGTCTTCCACAACCTCGCGTACTGGATCCAAGAGCACAAACTGGAGCTGATCCAGCGCTACCCGCTGTACGATCTCGGCTTCGAGCTCATGCCGGAACTGAGGTGCGACATGAATGTGTTGTTGGTCTTCCAGTTGCATGATGCAGCCGTGCACTGACATCTCTTTTCGTTGTCGGTCGACTGCAGTGAGACGAATGCGCATTGGTCCGAGTACCTGGTCTTCGGCGGTGTGTTCGCGCCCGCGATTCTGCTCGTCCTCTCGGTTCCGCTCTTCCGACAGAACCCGAAGCACCCGCGATACGTCGCCATCATCTTGAAGCGCGTGCTGCTGCATCTCTCGGTCGCGCTCTCGTTCCGCATTGCGTCGTTCCTGCTGACCGCGCTACCCGGTCCGGCGCGTCACTGCCGACTGCTTTTCGACGAGACGTGTCGCCAGAACAACCTGAACGACCCCCTCAAGTGCGTCATCGATAACCCGGACTTCAAGGCGCCACGCGGCCATGAAATGTTCACGAAGATGGATGCGCTGAACGGTGAGTCGTACTTGTGTGTGTGTTCTTAAGATGCCAAGGACTCACGATCTTCGTTTGTCCACTCACTAGGCTGTGGCGACCTCATGTTCAGCTCGCACACTATCTACACATTGTCGTTCATCCTCACTGTGAGCAAGTACTGGCCGAGCAAATACCTCGTAGGATTGATGGTGTCCATCCAAATCGCCATCGCGTTCCTGATCGTCGCGGCGCGCAAGCACTACAGCCTCGACGTCTTCACGGCGCTCTACGTCGTCCCGCTGCTCTGGTTTTTCCAGGAGGCGTACTACTTTGACATCAACAACCGCAGCGTGCAGATCTCGGTCAAGTCCATCCACGAATACTACGGCGTCGATGTCTCGGAGGACGTCGACCCGCAGGCATCAGCGGGCATCGAGCTGGAATCGGTGCAAGTCACGTCGGACGACACTGTGCACGACCCGTCGTCCATGGACGGCTCCTCGAACGCGCCGTTCCAGCGGAAGAACTCCATGTGACTCGCAGGCGCTTGGAGCATCACTGAAGACAAGGATCGAAGCAGTCTTCTTGGCTCTGAGCGCTCCGACAGTCCCAAGGATCGGTACAACACGATGCATTAAGCGCATACACCTCCCCATCCATGCACCAATCAATACAGACCATCGAGTTCCCCATCGATCGAACATGCTCCCGCCGTCGTTTCCCGATGACCATCACTCCGAAGATCTCCCGTGTTCCATGGCGCCCATCGCCATTGCCTACTCTCCATGCTGACACGTGGGGGCTGCGCGAACGATGGTGCTGCCGGTGCTCGTGTCGATCCCGCCATCGAACTACGTCGAAAAAGCGCGTTGGGCGCTTCAACACGCTGGCATCTCGTTCACTGAGGAGCGCCACGCACCCATCTTCCATCGATTCGCGACGAAGCCGAAAGGCGGACAATCGGTTCCGCTGCTTCATTTCCCTGAGAGCAAGCACTCACTGACAGACAGCAGCGACATTCTCGACTTCTGCGCGACCAAGGATCCATCGCTGTATCCCTCGGACGAGACCAAGAAGCTGGAGAAATACTATGACACGACGCTGGGTGTCCATACGCGGCGCGCGGGTAAGCGAACAACCATGACCGTTCCATGCCTTACGGATGCTTGATACCGATGGATGATTTCGTTGCCAGCGTATTTCTTCCTCTTCTTTAATTTTTGGGATGCTATGATGCTCATGTCGAAGCCCATTGACAGCTTCTTTGAGCGATGGCTGACTCGACTGCTCTTTCCCCTCATGAAGGCGATGCTGATCAATTTCGTGGGAGCTACCGAGTCGGCAGCAGCAGAGTCTGTCGAGCATGTTGAGAAACTGTGCCGTGAGGCAGAGGCGCGTCTTGGAGACGGTGAAATCGGGAGTCGCTTCCTGGATGGAGACTCGTTTTCAGCCGCAGACATCACGTTCTGCGCGCATATGTCACTCTTCATGCTTCCTCCCGAGCACGCATACCTGCAACCTCTTCTTCACCACGCGGGGAATCATCCACTTCGCTCGCGAATCGAACGAATCCAGCAATCGAAGGCCGGGCAGTTTGTCCTTTGGTGCTACAAACACAAACGTCCAAATATGAAGCAAACGTCGGTTCCTCGCGGTGCGACAGCGTAACACAACATGACGACAAGGCGGCAACTCCAAGCGCTGGATCGATCAATACCGTTTACGCGTAGAACTCGCTAATCTGTGAAAGAATTTCCGAGTCGGTAAAATCGTCGAAGTTGAGCATTGAATGGTCGCTTTCTCGATAGCCCCAGGCGAAGTTGTCCGGTTCAACGCCGTGATCAACCACGTGGGCATCGTGTTGAGCTTGTGCTGGGGTAGTCGTATTGAAAGGAAGAGGTTTTGAGGCTCGCACACAGTCGTCATTGCCATTTGATCTTGATCCCGAGCTCTTGAGTGCAGCATCTGAGGGGCGAATGCTCTCGGCAACCATGATTCGTGAGCTTTGAGCGCCTCCATCGGTCGTGTCGATGAAGTTGACACGGATTTCCAGGGGTTGTAGCGCTTCTGAGAACGAAATATCGGGCCACGAGTAGTTGCATGAGCGAGAAGCCTGCCATGATGTGTCTTCGTTGCGATGCCTGTCGATCCTATCTGGCGATTCATCCTGCGTTCCAGTTTGGGAGTCACTAAACGACAAGCGCTGCTCAGCGCCGTAGCCGCCCTCGGCGTCTTGGGTCGAATGAAGTAGGCTCGCGAGCGCAACCGCACCGGCATGCTCTTGAGGCTTATGCACTTTCCTTGAATGCCTGTGCAGACATCAAGCATCATTCACCTTTGCAGAAATGTATTCCGGTCCGGCTCGCTTTACCTGATGCCGTCTGCAATAGTCTCCTTCCAACCTGCCACGACACATTGCTTGCATCATCTCGTCTGACCGCTAGACAGTGAAGACACAGACCATCATGGGGCATCACATCGCTCCAGCGCCGCTTCTTGCTTTCCACATGTGCTCGCGTCATCTTTCCCGCTTCGGAAACTGGTCGGCAACTTCAACTTCTTGAATTGGGGATCAACTCAGAATTGAATTGCAATAAGACAATTCACCTATCGTGATTGGACAGAATACAGGCGTGGTGTTGACTGGTGTGGAGGCTCTGCTGCTTTGAGCTGCTGACAGTTGGAGAGTGCGATCCACCGGAGAGCAGTGTCGATCGAGATGAATGTGTGTGACTGAATATGCCGTGCGCGATTGGTTTCTCTATGGAACGGGCGGGTAGATGGCTGCCAGGTTCGCGCCAGGCGCTGCGAAGTGCTTGTCGCCCCTGGTGGCCAGTGACTCGCTCGTGTGTTTCCTCGCGCAATATTAAACCGACCCTATGTGTGTAGAGAGCGACAACGCGTACGTTTGACGCTTCTCAAGAACTGGGTCGAACAGATCTTTATCAATAAGTCTACTGAAGATGGATATAGACGTAGTTGGAGAGAGAGAGAGAGATGGAGAGAGAGAGCGGTGCTTTCCAATGGCGTTCATTTGCTATGATTCATCCTGTCAGTTCGTGAAATTGACGTACGTGTCTGACTGTGCGCTCGCAATTTGCGTGTCGGACTCTTTAAATTGCCGAAGGATCTTGGTGTTGTATGACCGACAATCTTCATATTGACACTACAGGCGAATGAATCATTAGAGAGAACAGTCAATGCACGACAACCAGCTCGCGGCGGTACCTTGTGGTAGACAAAGTGGAACGTCGTGACGCTCTTGCGCTCACAGTCGCTGCAGTAGATGAGCGACCGGAAGTCCTGGTACTCAATCGGCATTTGCTCTCGCTCGAGGAGCTCATCGATGCTCGCAAAGTAGAGCTCCATGTCGCCCAGCGATTTTGAGCACAGTGGGCAGATGTAGTTGGTCTGTTCAAGAGAGAGCTACTCATGAGTTTCCTTCCCCCATCGAAAACGAATTCCATGACGTTCGTACCAGTGTGTACTCCTCGTAGCATGAGACGTGCATGCAGTGGCCGCACGGCAGGAACATCACTGGCGTTGTCGATGTGAACATGAACGTGTGGCAGATGGGGCAGTCGGACTCGAGCGACCGCTCCACGCATTTGTGCTTCTTCAGACTGATGCTCATACACGCATTACAGCGGTCGCAGTGGAAGTAGTCAATTTCCAGACCCTGCACGTAGTAGGATGATAACCATCAGTCGATGAAGGCAATGGGTGCAACGTTTACGATCAGACCACACCTTGCCAATGCGGCAGATCTTGCACTTGTCACAGTGGTAAATGTCCTTGGTCGGATCGTCATCGAAGAACTTGCAGACGTTACAAAAGTACCGCGCGAAGTCTTGATGGCAGTTGATGCAGGTTTTACCCACGGGCTGTAGGCATTCGTGTCAGTCGCTCCTGTCGTCTCCAGTGTGCTTTTAGGTTCGTGTCATACCTGCATTGTATTGCATCGCATACAGGAGATCGTCTCGGTCGCATAGCGATCGAAGCTGTGGCTCTCGCCTTCATCGTGACAGAAGCGGCACGAGTACCACTTGCCACAGCATTTGCCTTGTAGCTTGCATCCTCTCCTGTGAGTCGACAGGTCCAGTGAGAATGCGCAATACGTTGATGCTCCGGCGATTGGTACCAAACGCACTGGTAATGCGTGCACCCGAGAATATTCTCCGCTTCGTTCTGTGCATCATGCAAAGGTTAGATACCAACAATCGATTCCAGTTTGACCCAGGCAGCGCAATCGACTCACGTGGTACGTGACCCGCAGTCGTTCGGTTTCATTGTCCGACTGCTGCCGAGTGAGCGCGACCTTCTCCTGGTTCTCGTTCCATTGCTTCATCATGAGCTTTTGCACCGACTCGGCCTTTTCCTTTGGTGTCAAGGATTTACTCGACTGGATCTCTCGGATCTGAGCTTTCAGTGACGCCTGCTGGTCCTGCGGATCGAAGGGAGAAACGCTCGCGTCTTCAGTCGCGTTGCATTTTTCTCTACCAGTATCAAGTCCCGACACTCGGTACCTCGTTCTTGTGGATCGGAGCTGGCAGCGCCGTCGGATGGGGTGCGCGAGTCTCATGCCGCTGATTGGTGTCGTGTTCGTGGGGACAAGACTCGTTGTGCACGTGCTCGGGACCTCGAAACATGACGGACTAGAACTCGATTGCTTCGACGTCGCCGACAAGAACACACGTGCGAGGCGTCTCGCTCGGCTCACCGGCGTATCTCGTAAAACGCAAACTGCTGTCTCTTTCTGAAGGCGTTGGATGGCGGCTTGAGGGCAAGAGCGACCCTCATCGCATCCGAAAGACGAGAGCCGCTTCCATGGAGCGCGTGGTATCCCCCAAGCCGACCAGGTTTCAGAGGCGCTTTGCACGGGATAAGGGCCGCATCCATATCCATCGCAGCGAGTTCCCATTCCATTCCGGGGAGCTGTAGTTGGCGCATTTATAGCTGGCACCGTCATCAATCACCCATCGTCCGAATCGAGTGACCGAGTCAGAGAGAGAAAGCGATGATAGCTCCTCGTCATGGCATCCATGAATAGCTACCTCAGTGTAGCCATGTACTCTAAATTGTGTGGTGCACATTATGTTGTGAGTCAACTTAAGGAAGTTTTTACTTCCTTTGTGGAGCTCGTCGTCACCATCATCACCGCCAGCAAGCCGAACATGCCACCCAAGGCAGCCGCACCTTCGGCCGATCGGCTTCGACAGGAAGCAGAGGCTCAACGAGCGCGCGCGGCGGCGCTTCAGTATCTGTCCAAGACAGCGAGTGGTCCAAGTCAACGGGAGCTCGCGCAGCAGCAGCGCGACCGAGAGCGCCTGAGCAACGCGACGTCCCAGACTGTGCAGCAGATTCTGGCCAAGCACCTGCCTGCAGCGAATGCGTCGGCATCGCTCGGACCGACACGCGACAACACACTGGAGGTGTATGCAGCTCAGCGCGCAAAGCAACTTCATCAAGGAGTGAGTGATCGACGCGCGGTCGCTGGTGCTGTCGGCGCGACGGAAGCATTGGGTCTGAAGTCTGGAGCGGTTGCTTCGGCGTCGCTCACAAGCGCTGTGGCGAATGACGACGCGCTTCCTGATGGATGGCGGGAAGCCGTAGACCCTGCAAGTGGTGATACGTACTTTTGGAACGAGGTGCGAGATAGATTTCGTCGTTGTAATGGATGTAGCCCAGTGACCGATTGATTGACAACGTGGTTCTGTAGAACACGAAGGAGACGTCTTGGGAGCGTCCTGCTTCGGGAGAGAAGACACCGCCAGAGGAAGCTGCCGACAGCAAGGAAGAGATTCAAGAAGTGTTGCAAGAGTACGAATGGATCGTTCTTGTTGTGCCGTTTACATTGGTGACTGAGTGGTTTTTATTTGGTCGTTCTTCTGACGCAGTGGATGGGAAGAAGTGGTTGACCCACAAAGCAACTCGACTTACTACTGGCACCGAGAAACGAACGAGACAACGTGGACGCGTCCAGTGAAGCAGGTTGTCTCTCTCGGTACGTCATTCGTACAGTATATGTATCTCTTGAAGGCAAGTACCACTGACGTTCCCACCACAGCGAAAGCCCGAGAAGCCAAGTCCAGACTGGACGAGATACTCAAGTTCTGTGGATCGTCATCAACTATGAAACCTGCAGCAAAGGCCGAGTCAAAAGAGAATTCTGTGGCATCGTCTAGTCGGAAGCGACCGCTCAGTCCATCCAAGACGGATCAAGAGAATCGAAAGCAGCGCAAGTCGGGGCCCGCGACATAAAGGAGCGAGAGATCAAAAAACAAAAGCAATAGAACGCCTCAACGCACAGCAATTTGAAGCAGCAGTAACAGCAGCAACGCGACAGTAGCACGAGTCATGACGACGCATCCGTCCTTTCACGTCTCTCCTCTGTTCTGCTCCATCGCATCTCGCTCTGTCTCCGTGGATGGATACTGGATATGGCTGACATTGCTCCACATCGTGCCAGTCTCCAGGTCAATACATCGCGGCCGAACGAACACGGAACGGAGTGCAGAGGCGGATGGACGACTGGCTGTGGATGTCGAGCAGGACAGGCACATGCAGATGGACGGACATGTACATACGTACATACCAATAGTAGTACTGTAGAATTAATTCAAGCAGCAGAGGAGCGACGGCTCTGCCACTCTGCCACTCGACTCGATTTGCACACCACGTTGACAGATAACAATGGCGATGACAACGAAGAATGGAGCAACAGCAGCAGCAGGAAGAGCACCGTCTCGCTTTCATGCCTGACCCGATGCCATCAACCACTACTACGCCGACAGTGTCCATGTTGGCGAGACAATGCATCAGAGCTATATGCTCGCACAGACCAAGACCTACGACACGATCGCTCAGGCTCAAGCCACGGCTGATGTGCAAGCACGAGCACGAGTACGTCAGTTCCACTTCGACGGATCGTAGAGTGTGCATGTACATAGCATGAAATCTCAGCTGAGGCTGAAGCTTCAGCTAAAGTAACAGCGACAAAGTGACTCCATTTTGTCTCTTCTATTTTGAATTCCGATCGGCAGTGCAATCACTCAATCATAAATGCCATCAGGAAGCACGCGTGTGAGCTTGATGAGCTCTAGTGACCGCAACGCCCCGCGAGCAACCGCAGGAAGCGGCAGCGTGAAGAAGCAGAAGCAGATTCGCAAGCAGAAAGAGTCGCAGCAGCTCAAACTTCAGGATCTCAAAGACAAGATCGGCAAGCTCGAGGACCGAGACACGCAGCAGCAAGCGTTCCTCTCTCTCATGTATGCTCTCTTCTCCCTGATGGTGGGATGTGATTTGAACGCGCAGCTCACGGTGTCGTCAGTCAAAGCCTTCCGGGTCTCGATGCGTCGCTTGTCGCGGAGTGCGTCGCGCAGGTCGAGCGCAACAAGCGACCTGTACGGTCCTCTGCGCGCCGCCTCCTCGTGCTGTTCCTCGCGTCGCTGTGCAAGTGCCACCCAACGACCTGCGCGCGTCTGGTCGCACGGCTTGTGGCATACGTCTCGCTGCGCTTGCGTGACAAAGAAGCCCAGATCACGGACGCCTGTGTGATTCTCTGCGCTGCGATCGCGCTGTACGTAGCTCCCTGCGTTCGTGTGAATGCACAGGGACGCCTTTCGCCACGTCGTCGAGTAATGACCGCTCGTCAGAGCGACCGCAAGGCTGCTGCCGACAATGCAGACGACACGATTGACGGTGACGACGACGACGGCGAGGACAAAGATAACGACAGCAGCTACAAGGCCGCGTTTGACGCAATCGTGGCGCCGTTGCTGCGAGAGACAAACGCCGTCGGTGAGATGGCGACGCATTGCGTCTGCGGAATGCTGCATCCCGTGGAGTTTGACGGGCAGTCGCGTCCGCCGCTGGACGTGCTTCGCGGCCACGCGACGCGGCTTCGGTCGTTTCTGGGGTCGTTCACAGCCTCGCTCGTGACGCGTCTGAACGAGAACAACGTGCAGCAGACCGCTCTCTTCTCGACGACGTTGCTGCTGTTGCACGCTATCGCGTCGCTCATCCAGGACGTTCAAGACGCAGTGCTGCATGCGTCGTTCGGTACGCATTTCCTTGATTTGGTGGACGCCGTGGAGGACGTCTTTCGAGACGCCCCAAGAGACGACTGGATGCTGCGACGCCGAGCGATCGAGCTACTCACCGTCCTGCTTCAGCTTTACGCCGTCGGAGAGATGACAACTCAGGAGCTCGCGCTCCACGCTGTCATCGAGAACGTGGATCGACTGCGCGTGATCGTGTGGGAGGCCAGACACGACCCCGTGTCGGCCGTGCGTGACGCCGCGTTACCAGCGTCGGAGCTGTTTGAGCGGATCGCACGTCGTTTTCCGAGGACATCGGTGGCGCCCGATGCGCCTGCGAGTCCGTTCAAGCGTTCGCACACCGCAAGAGGCAGCGGCATTGTGACGGGTCGAATGCGAATGGATATGCACACGCAGCGAAGCAACAACAACAGCAGCAGTGATCTCCGTCGATCCGAAGCACAGGTGCGAGAGAATGCAGAGCCAAAACGTGTTGTTCTACGACGAGAAGAAAGCAAGACGCAGGCGATCAACGAAGAGAAAGAAGACGACGAGGCAGCGTTTGATGGTGGCGAGGGAGAGCGCTTTGCCGATCAGTCGGCTCCTCCTCCGCCAGACGCGGACGAGAAGCCGATGGTGACGAGGCGTCAGACGAACCCAAAGAGCGAGTTGATTCCAAGGCTCGCGCTTCCGGAGCTCGCGAAGAACGAGCGACCAGAGAAGAGAGATGTCGACTCTGTTGTCGCGGAGAGACCGAGTCTTCGCGCGAGAGTGCTGCAGTCCGCGACGAGAGACGAGCAGCAGCAGCAGCAGCAATCATCGAACAACTCGAATGCAGTGACGCGGGGCTTCTCGTTTGTGTCGTTGGCTGAAGAGTGCACCGCGAATGAAGAGCCGAAGCACACAGCGGAAGACGACGAGAAGGACATGGAACCCGACGACGCAGTGGGCGATGAGATGGTGCCAGACGCCAAGGATGTCGCAGAGGAACCATCGCTCGAGGTCGAAGGCGACGAAGCAGAGGTGCCTCCTGTCTACGATGAACAGCACGAGCGGACCGGCGACGACGGCGACGACGAGTCTGCTACTGTCGCTTCCCCATCCAGTAGTGAGACGAAGGCGCCACAAGCACAGCGAAAGGTCAATCAAGAGCCGGCGAAGGAGACGCCGACACCACAGGAGCACAAAGCTGACAGAGATTGTGATCACGGCGAGGAAGACGACGCTGGCGTCAGTCGAGAGGAGCTCGCGGTGGCGGCTGTGAACGACGGACGTCTGGACGTCGCGCTGCGTCTCTGCTTTCTCGAGGACGACATGGCGGTGCTCAAGCGCGTGCTGACGCTGGCTCCACAGCCGTGCTTTGCGACCGTGTCGCGTGCCTCGCGCTCGGCGCTTTGCGCTGCGTTCCTCGAGCTCCTGGACGACGACGTGGACCGGTGGCTCGTGTTCCCGTGGCTGCAGGACCTCGCGCGTCGCCCACAGATCATCGATACGCTGGACCCACGCGTCTTCCGAGCGCTGGAGGCACGACTCGAGGACATCGCGATGGAGCCAAGCAAACAGGGACAGCTCGCGGCCGATCTGCTCTCACGGTTGAGCTGAATTCTGAGCTGCGACACTGCGGCTCCGCCCCATCTCTATCGGGCGTCGTCATGTTGAACAATTGTTAAGCGTCAAGCGATCGCCGTCGTCTGTCTGTAAAGCAGCGGAGAGAAAGCGACTCCGCGACGTCAGTCGGTCATTCAGTCCACACTTCGCTTGCTGCTGTCGTTTTCCCATGGGCACCGCATTCTCGTACATCGAGTGCCGCAAGTGTGGCGTACAGTACACTGTGCGCTTCGAGTCATGTACTAACCACAAGTGCATCCGCTTCGTGGAGGAGCACGCCGCGCACTCGCTCGCGTGTTTCCTCGGTCGAGAGGACGGGAAGCACATCGCCGTCGAGGATTCCGCGCTCTTTCTCCGGTTTCTCCGCACGTTTTGCGCTGACGGGCACGAGCTGAGCGACGACACCGGAAGGATGCTCAGCAACGTCTGTCCGACGCACCGAGCGAGCGTCCAGGACGCGCGACGCACTCGAAAAGAGAAGCGCAAGCAGCGTCTCAAGCGTGTGCTCAGAGCGTTGCTACCGTTCAGACCTAGGAACAAGCAGGTGGCGACGAAGACAACCGACTGACATGCGAATACAATTAGGATGAGAATGTGCACTCAGCGTGTTGTTGTCGCCCTTTGCTTCACTCTAGCGCGACGACCGCACTGTCGACGTCTGGACGTCCGTGTCTCACGTCGATCCATCCATCGGAGCGGATCAACACAAACCAGTAGGCACCTCCTCCTTCATCGACCTCGATCTCGAACGTATCACCGGAAGCTGGTACGCTCCATCGCCGCACGTGCATGCACGCGACCGCCGCTTGCTCTGGCACGAACGGCTTGAACCACGCGTCCCATCGCGTCGCGAACCGCCCAACGCGGTCGCGATACGCGTGCTGTGCGTAGTACAACTGGAACGCGAAGAAGCGGAGCGGCCAGTAGGGGTCCTCTGGAGGCTGCGGCAGCGGTCTGTCTCCCGGCGTCGGCTGGACGCCCGCGAAGAAGACGTAGCCCCACTGCTCTGGCATGTGCATGTTGACCGCATACTGTGGGCTCCAGACCCAGTTGTCCTCGCGCCGCCCTGGGATCTTCTCGTACGTGCCGTCGGCGCGCACGCGCGTCGCCCACTGAACGCGAGAGAAGTTGATGCGCCAGAACGACAAGACGGGCTGCGGTTCCGCCGCAGTACCGCTGCTGACAAGCGCGTGCATGGGCAGCGCCATCTCGACGGTCCAGTACCGCAGGCTCTGGCTCGCGTCGTTGGGCGGTCCCTCGGTGAACACAGCGCTCTGGAATCCCTGGCCGACAAGGTCAAAGCCGTACTCGGGGTCGACGCGCGTGCTGTTCTCGTGGCCGCCGTCACGGTACGGGCGGTTGAGCTTGAGGTTCCACGTCGTGTTGAGCGCGTTGACCTCGACCTCGACGTAGTCGTGCGTGTGGCCCGCGGCATCGACAAACACCTCGAAGTCGTTGTCGTGGAAGACGACCGCGTTGCGCTGCGTCACGTGCGCCCACACGCTCGTGTCCTCGAGGTACGCGCCAACAAAGAGGTGGGACGCATTGTAGCGCATCTTGACGCGCGTCGTGAACCACGGCTGCGACCAGTGCAGCGGCCCCATGATGTCGACGAAGGGCTCGGAGAACGGCGCGTCCGCCCACGCAGCGTCGTCCAGTTTGCCGTCCACCACGATTGGCGTCACATCCGGCACGACGTATGCGTTGTAGCGACGCGGTTGTAGTGATCGGAATCTGCATTGGGCATGCGCAGAAGGAAGAACGCACACGGCACTTATGACCGCATACGTGACAACATCCCGGAGCCACATGACGAAGTGGCCTCTTCCGAGTTGGAAAATTGGATCGCCTGGTGCCACGCACGCAACTGTTCGGCAACATAACCAAACTTTGACTCCATGGTAGCAACGGAAGAGCAACATCTGTTGATATTGCTCATCTGATTATCACATGTCACATGTCACATGCCACGACATACACGTAGCTCTCGGACAGAAACTACACGCTGAAGGTGGAGAGAGCCTTAGAGACCGTTGGCCTTGCAGCGCGGCTCAAAGGTCTCGGCGAGCTCCTTGACGTGCAGGCGCGCGTCGCCCCACACAAGCTGGCAGTCGCTCGGCTTGAGCGCCAGGATCGCGTCGACCGTCTTCTTGCAGTCGTCGCTGAGGCACATGAGCGCGCGCTGCTCGTCCGTCGGGGCGCCCTTGGGCGGGATGAACGTGAAGCCGGAGAACTGCTCGCACGGCACGCGGCTGGGCTCGCTGATGAGCGGGCGGAGGCGCAGGATCTCGGAGGTAGGGCAGTCGCTGTAGTTGTAGGCGGCGACAGACATGGGGTGCGTCATGGCGACGGTGGCAACGGCGGCGATGGCGATGGCGGCGGTCTTCATGGTGGTTGGTTGGGAGGCTTGACTTGTGGGTCTTGAAGCAAATTGAGGAGTGAGATCGGCGTTGGTCGCTTCTTTTGGCGATGCAGGGTAGGCGTGATTGAGAGACCAAGGCGGTTGCTTTCAGGGCGTGCGAACAATGATACCATCCCGTTCCACGGCAACTGGGACGCTGAAGCCACGACCGATGAGCGGCTCATTGAGCGGCTGCAGACTGTAGCCGCGAATTGCGGCTCGCAATGGCAGACCTGATTCGATTGGCGTCATGACAGGAGATCGTCATCTCTGTGCTTGGCAGCTCAGACTGCGCGTCGAGCGTCAGTAGCACAGGCCGCCAAGCAAGAAGCCTATCGACGGCATGGATGAGTGATCGAATCTATTGGCGCATCTCACTGAGTCGCGTGATGCTGAGGCGCCTCAGGCGCGCACCCACGGTTGCTGCCGTCTGCAAGCCTCCTACAGCGGCTCAGTTGGTCTCCTCGGCACCTCAGACTGAGGCTCAGTGTCTGCAAGCCAGTCTGGCAGCCGTACTGTACACTGAGTGTACCAATGCCAGACTTGGGAGATTTCTGCTGCTCTGACCGCCCAAGTTGAAGTTGGGCCGCGTTCTGGTGCTGGGCATTTGCTCGTCGGCCTGTTGCTGTGCGCGCTCAGTGGCTGAACGCCTCGTCTTCGCACATCGCGTCCATTCGAAGGGATCTTGGATCGTTGTGATTGTCAAAGGAAACCCAAGTCCGGAGAGTGAGTCTCAACATTGAGAGACTGGGAATGTCTGTGCGAAGGAGAACGATGCAAACTGCAGTGCGGGAAAAGCAACGCCCGCCCTGGAATCGATGACGCGTCTGCACGAAAGAGATTTTCATGTACAGAGTCTCCCGCGGCGTCAGGCAACGTTCGCCGCTTTCAAAACGCCAGCATTCTATGAATCACGGGGCGATGACTTCACGAGGGTACAGTACATACTGCATGTATGCATAGTCAGCCACTCCTGGAGGAGTAGGAGTCCCAGAGGAGACGTCGTTCAGTGTTGCTGTGACTGCGTGCAACGCTGAGCATCCGATCTGTTCTCATTGGTGAAGTGCTTGGGAGCTAATGAAGTTAGTCCCACCGTTGCCGTCCCACGGTGGCTGCCGTTGAAGTTTGATGACGCGGTTGATCCTTTAGGATGCGCTCTCGGTTCAACGCGAGAGCTGACAGCCTCTGAGCTGCAGCTTCGCTGCAAGGATTTGCTACGCTTCGATGGACCAGAGCTTCAGTTGCTGTCCACCCACACATTCGCTCACATCACACGCGATGACAACGTGAATATGGAACAGCGCGTTGCTACGTCCGTTGTGTCGGACACCGGCGACAGTGGCATTTGCAGAAGGCACTGGTGGCTACATCTCCTTCCTCTTCCTCAGCCTGATCCTGTTCCCCTCAAGTTCAACGAGGTCTACGCGCTCTAATCAATGCACCCCTGACGTCAGGCCACAATTCCCAAGCCTCTCCCAGGATTCCCTTCGCTCTAGCAAGTGCTACATGGGACCAACAAGCGTAGCTCCTCCTAACGTTCACCTGCTCAACCCTGCATCGCCCAAGAGCAACAACCACCGCCCTCGCCGATCTCACTCCTCAATTTGCTTCAAGACCCACAAGTCAAGCCTCCCAACCAACCACCATGAAGACCGCCGCCATCGCCATCGCCGCCGTTGCCACCGTCGCCATGACGCACCCCATGTCCGTCGCCGCCTACAACTACAGCGACTGCCCCACCTCCGAGATCCTGCGCCTCCGCCCGCTCATCAGCGAGCCCAGCCGCGTGCCGTGCGAGCAGTTCTCCGGCTTCACGTTCATCCCGCCCAAGGGCGCCCCGACGGACGAGCAGCGCGCGCTCATGTGCCTCAGCGACGACTGCAAGAAGACGGTCGACGCGATCCTGGCGCTCAAGCCGAGCGACTGCCAGCTTGTGTGGGGCGACGCGCGCCTGCACGTCAAGGAGCTCGCCGAGACCTTTGAGCCGCGCTGCAAGGCCAACGGACCGCTCTCCGCCTAAGCAGAGACGCTCGAACATCAACGTCGTGTTTGTCAAGATCCACTGCTTGCTGATGTCCTCAACAGAAGCAAACTCAGTTGTCTTTAGTGTGGGCTGCGAAAGCGTCCTTCCTTACGTATAATGCAGACAGGAGACTGTCATGAATCGTTCACACCCAGTGTCAATCGATCAACCACGCTTGGCCTGTAGACGACACGCGACTTGCGCGAACGCTTGGTCTTGGAGTCGCGCGATCTCGAGCTCCAACGCCGTCGGCCGTCGCTGACTGTCGACGCCCGCGAGTGTCCCAGCGCCCCACGCACTACCGCCATGGAGCTCGTCCATGTTGGACAACAGCGACGTTCGGTACCCGAGCGGCACCAAAAGCATGCCTAGATGCGCGAGAAACGGCGTCGTAGCCATTGCGGTCGTCTCTTGGCCGCCTCCTGGCGTGTTCGTGCTAAAGAAGAGCCCCGCTGGCTTGTCGACAAGGGCGCCTGACTTCCACAATCCGCCACACTGGTCGAACAGCGCTTTCATTTGCGCTGGGACCATTCCGAATCGCGTCGGCAGTCCGAATAGCACGCCATCGCAATTCTTGAGCGTATCTGGCGTCGCGATCGGGTGATCTAGCTTCGGTGCCGCTCCGAGACGTTCGAGAACGTCAGGGGAAAGTGTCTCGGCTACTTGGTAGACGGTGGTGCTCACGCCGTTGACAGAGCGAGCTCCCTGCTTTACAGAGGCCGCAAGCCGAGCGACATGCCCGTACATAGAGTAGTATACGATCGCGATTAGAGCCGGCATCTCTTTCTGCCGTGCTGTATAACCACAAGTGAGCGCATTGAATTGCTGGTGGAATGACTTTAGTGAAGCAATGTGGAAATCTGGCAGTTGCGGTACCTGTTAGATATTATACATGGCGGGTCAAGCATTTCGAGAATCGGGAAGACAATACTTTGAAACCTGTATTCACATATACCCGCTTTTTATAAATGGGTACAGACAGTAACGGTGGGATCCATGTCATCTTCTCATGACACCTTCCCCCAAATTTAGCTCATTTATCGTGCTGTTGTTGGGAGTGTGCAAGTCGCGATGAGGTTGTTGTGCTCTGCTGCTTGTCTGTCTTGCAGCGAGGGCTGTTCTGGTGCTTCGAGGACGAGTTCGCACCACGCACATCACGACCACTGACGATCTCTCAGCACTCGCCTTCGGCATGGAGCTCTACGATGATAACGAGGCGGACGAGCTTCCGCAGCACGCTGACGTCTACGAGCGCTTGTACGATCGTCGTTCATACACGGGCGTCTACCGCAAACGCTTCGAGCTGGACATCCAGGACCTCTCGGAAACAGTTGTGCACGATCTCTCGGAGGCGATTCGCCCCAATTTGAACCATGACGTCGACCCGAAGACCAAGCGACCACTGTACGTTCTGATTGTATTGCAGAGAGATCATCTCTCTCCCTCACACATACACACACTCGCTGCAGGTCGCATCGATCCCCGCGGGCGAGTATGGTCCAAGTGGAGCCAGTTCCCACGGTGAGAAATACGTACGCTTCCCTCCTTGGTCAAGGATATACCAAATCGGTGGATGCTTGAACTACAGCGAGAATCGCCTGACAAGGCACAGTACCCAAGTCCAATCAAGCTTCAGGGCGATCCAAACGACCCGCACACGCTGCTACGTGCAGTGTTTCACTACTACTGTCGTTTTGGGCGAACAGGAGCCCGTGGAGCAAACGAGAAGACCATGGGTATGACACCTATTGACGGTGAACTGCCATTCATGCTCCTCAAGTCACGTTATCATGTTTCTGGTAGACAACAAGAACTTTTCCAAGTTTTGTCGCGAGTCGCCGGGACTGCTGCAGGAGGATTTCACGTTGACAGACGTCGATCTCATCTTCGTCAAAGCGAAGAAGAAAGGCGAGCGGCGGATCAATTACTCCAGATTTTTGGATGCGCTTGGCATGATCGCCCTTCAAAAGTACCCAGAGATGGTCCGTCACAACGTCTTTAGATCTTGCAAACCTGAGCAAATAACTGAGATTTGGAGTGGCAGCCTCTCGAAGCCTCCGTTCCCATGGTGCTGCAGGTTCATATCGCCAAACTCCCCTGCGTGATCGAGTTTGTCGATGGCCAATCGGTCTGTTTCCCCAATATCTCGATTGGGTTTTGCTGAAGTCAAGTCTCACTCACATCGTCTGTCTTCACAACCAGGTACAAGCTGCGTGGGATCGGCGCTTGGAGCGTGGAAACTCGGGGTCGTCTGACCCACCTTCTTCTCCACGCTCTCGCCGTGCATCCAGCCCGCTTGCTTCTCCCTCCAAACAGACAGCGCCGCCTCCCGCGCCGATGGGATCTCCGTCTCCCACTCGGCGACGAACCTCGTCGCCAGCCTTTCAAGTGGTGGTTACCACCGAGCCAGTGCGGTCGCCTGAGCGACGCAGGACGCAGCTCGAGCGCATTCCATCCATGTCGGAGCACGAGAACACTGAAGACAGCGACCACCACCACAGCGTCGAGCTCCATTCGCTTCACATTTGAATGGAATCTTGGGATCTCTCGAATTTTTTTTCATCCTTCCTTTTCGTTTCCTGAAAAAAACTGTAGCCATCCAATGCACACGCCGTTTCGTCCCTGTGGGCGGAACATTCTCTCGATTTACTGTGGTCCACACCAACCGAATTTGGACCAATGGTATCACACTTTCGGGAGAACATCTTTCGTGGGGCGCGTTTCGTCTTTTGCGTTTGTTCCCCGTCTCCTTGTTGAAGCGACTTGTTCTTCATCTCTCACGCGCGAAAAGCTCCACGCTCCACGAGACAGAGACAGAGACAGAGAACATGGCGCTTCACGCGAGCTCTGCGGCCGCGGCAATGGCGACGACGACGCTGCCTCTGCTGCCGCCTGACTACCACCGAGAGGTCGCGCAGGAGCTCATCGCGTTCTTCCATGACTTCTACCGCTTTGGCGCCGCGCCGACGCAGTTCGACCTCGACGACCCGCAGTACATGCAGCTCATGCACAACATCCTCTTTGCGTCGCTCACCATCGGCGCCATCGTGTTCATCGTGCTCTGCATCGTCGTGATTCGCCGAACGATCCTGCATATCCGTAGCTGTACGTGTGGCCGGGATCCGTTCAGTTATTCAGGTTGCTGCAGGTTTTTCTGATGTTGACGTGTCTTCTTTCGTGTGTGGTACAGCGTATGCCCGCAGTCTGTCGATGGAGTCGAGCTCCATCGAGATCTCTGCGGTTATTCTGCTGACCGTGCTGGCCATCAGCTCATTGAGTGGGCTCCTGGGCGAAGCGCAAGTCGACTACAGCGCTGGTGTCGTGCGCCACGCGATGACCAATACGAGCCGCGTTTTTGAGACCTCGCAACATCTTGCGTGGGAAAGCGTCAACACGAGCAAGAGCATCCGACTGCTAGCGGATGAACTGCTCGTGTCGTTCAATGAGTCCGATCTTCCGTCCGATGCGTTCAAGATGTCGGGGGAAGCGCAAATGTATGTAGCCAACGTGAAGTCAGAGCCTTGTTCATCATGCTCATGGATGTATGTCTTTGATCTCTGCTACAGTCTGCTGCATGCATCCAAGGAGTTGTTCAACGCGACGGACAAGCTGCTGCCCAAGCACTACGCGGAACGTGCCAAGGACTGGGAGTACACGTACTTTATGCTCAAGTCCACGACCAACTTCGCGATTCTCGCAGTTGCGCTCGCGAGCTTTCTCTCGATCTCGTCCATCGGGTGGTCCATGGTCACACCGCTGCGTCTCTCGATCTTCCTCATTCTCAGCGTCGTCCCCGTGTCCCACACGCTCATCGGTGTTTACTTGTCCTCCACGATGATGACGGCCGACTTCTGCGTGGCGCCCATGAACAGCACTATGACGCTTCTCCAGTCGACGCCTACTGTCAACTACTACATCCAGTGCCCACCGAACGCGAGCGATCCTTTCGTGTCGTACACGGGTCGTCTGGACGAAACCAAGCGCGTCGTGACCGATCTCCAGAAAGCAGTGGAGGCCTACGCTCAGCGACACGGCGGTGACGTTGGTGAGCGCATGAAGACGCATTTCTTGGACCCCATTGGAGCTCAGTTGGGTGAACTGGAGTCGCAAGCGCTGCTGTTCAACGCGACACAGTCTTGCAAGAACATCTCGGCTGGTGTGGAGCACGCGATCGATGCGTACTGTGAGTACGGCATGTTGGGCTTCTTCTCAATGTGGGTGCACCAGATTATCTTGTGCCTCGTGCTGTTTGTCGGCGTCGTGACGAGTGTGCTGGTCTACGAGCGCGTGCACATGCGTGAGGTGCGATCGGAGATGCGCTACCAGCTTCTGTCGACGTACGAAGACGACAACATGGAGCACGTCTACCTGTCGTCGGATTGAGATCGACGTCCCAGTCTACGCTGCAGTGTCTAAGGCGAGTGATGTGTTTCGTATTCTTTTCCGGTGTGTCTTTGCATGTCTGCATGTCTGCTTGGATTGCCCAAGTCTAGGGCGACAGACAAAAGAAACAACGAGATGACTGCTCCATGGAGCTCTCCCAGTCTCTCTCAGTCCCTCTCGGTCTCTCATGATGGAGAGAGAGAGAGAGAGAGACCGTCGGCGTTGGCTGCATGCTCAGTTCGATCCGAATCGACCGATTATACTCCAATTTTAAACAGTGTTTTAGGTCTTGATGTATGTTTAAACTGTCGTTTTTTCTGGCTCGAATGGGTTGACTTTCACTTGTGAAGTGTCAACGAACAACAAACGGAGCTGCTCGTGACTGATGATGGAAGACGCGACGGCGGCAACGCGCGAGCGATGGAGAGGTACATGAACATTGCCACACACACACACACACAATCGATAGGGTCTCCTATCTCTTGTGTGACTGTGTCGATGGTTCCACTGGAGGTCGCTGACGTCACGGCACAGTCGAACAGCTAGAGCTCAAGGCGCGATTGGTGGAGGAAGACGCGTACGACTGGCGACTGGATTATCATGCGAGCGACGCCACTGCGCTTGACGGAGCCGCCACGCAGCGGCCGTTGCGCCGCGTCGCAGGCGTCGACATCAGTTTTCTCAAGGGCTCGAATGAGCATGCGTGCGCGTCGATTGTTGTGCTCGACTTTGCGACGCGCAAGGTGCTGTACGAGGCGTTCACGTACGTCTCATTGCCAGCGCCGTACATCGCGGGCTTTCTCGCGTTTCGCGAGGTGCCTGCGCTGACTAAACTGTACGACGATCTATTGCAGCGATGTCCTGGTACGTCTTTGGCTTGGGCGAGCTGTCGTCTCAGGTTTATTGGAGGGAATCTGACGCGTACACGTGAGTGAGACAGAGCTCGCCCCAGACATTGTGCTTGTCGACGGCAACGGCATTCTGCATCCCTTGGGCTTTGGCCTCGCGTCGCATTTCGGAGTGCTGCGGAACGTCCCGACGATCGGCGTCGGGAAGACATTTCTGCACGTTGATGGGCTCACGAAGGGCGACGCCAAGCGCATGATGCAGGAGGCGAAAGACGCCGGCGAGCAGCTCGTCAAGATTCGTGGCGCGTCGGGGCGTGTATGGGCCGCGGCACTATGCGGCCCGAGTGGCGTGCAGAACCCCGTGTACGTCTCCGTCGGCCATCACGTCTCCCTTGACACAGCAGTCGCGGTCGTGCTGGCGTGCTCCAAGTACCGCGTGCCGGAACCGATTCGACAGGCAGACATTCGGTCGCGAGAGGTCATTAGAGAATGGGAGACGACTGGTGTTTTGGACACGGCACTTGACCGCTTCACCATCCACAGATAGATGAATAGATCGAGAAGAGCTACGGGTGATAGTCGGAAGACATAGATTGTACCACATTAAAGGATGACGCACCATTTCTCGAAGAATGTCGGGTCCTCGTCCATGGCTCCATCGATGTTCACGCGTCGAATATCTGTGACGCGATGCTCTCCGGTGCCACGCGACTGTAGAGACTGCGTCCTTGGGAGCCGACGCAAAATCTCTCGAATGTCCGAGTCGGAAAGGTAGGGATCCATGTACCACAGACGATGCTTGACATGGAGACTGGCGTCCCGCTCGTCTCGAAAGTCGCTCTCATGGTGTCCCAAGAGAAGTTCGTCGACCAGCAAGCGTACAGCGTTTTGAGAGAACTGAGGTCCACTTTCGACGAACACCGCGTCCGAAACTGATGCGTCCACCACACGTTAGCGACCGAATTCATGTTTGTCCATCATTTCCTCAAAATTGAATACGTACTCTGCCAAGCGATGACACTCTCGCGTTGCAGTGTGGCTTCCAGGACGTTCCGAAGGCCAGCGAGGAAGGGATGACAGCCAATGTCCTTTGCCGTCGCACTCACAAATGCGTCGATGGCTGCAAGTACGCGGTGTTGTGCGTCACGACTGCGAAGAAACGCGTCTAACTGACGTGGTGCGATCTCCAAAGTCCCATGAATCGATTGGTACCGAACGCTTTGGTGTTCACGAACATGAGCGTCGAATGCCTCATACTTTTGCTGAGCGACAAAGCGGTGGTAACCACCTCGAACAGCGTTCTTCTCGCGCTCCATGGCGTTCACTCTGACAGTGTACAAGTACATCAGTGTGTGTCGGACAGCAACAGACGAGAACGGTAGCTGTTTGTTCTGTGGATGGATGGTTCACTCACATGTCGCTGAAGGACTCGACGTGTCCGTCGATCGGGCATTTGGAGAGCGCGAGAGTCACGAGTGCCTTGTGGAAGCCATCGCCGTCGTTTCCTCCTGCGTCTTCGGTCGGCATTGCGTTAATCCTGCGTCCATGGACAAACGTCAACTTCAAGTGCTTTCCTCAGGAAGAATTTCGAGGGATTCACGACGCACACGACGTGGTCGAGGCTGCACGTCTCGACGTATTCGAGGACGCGCTTGGCGGTAGCATCGCCGTCGTAGAAGAAGCGCCTACAGATCTCTCGCCACGCAGAGAGACGCTCCTCTTGGTGGTCACGCAGAGCAGCGCATTGACATTCCGCCATGGCGCTCCTCGACTGTTGACGCAAAAGGGAAAATCAAAGGGTAACCACGAGAATAAACACAGTAACCACATTGTTTTCAACATTTTGACAGGTGGTTACGTCAACGTGGTTACGTTCTCTGCTAAAACCGAGTGTAGCCATGTAGAGCTGTATCCCTTCGTGGTCGTTCAATCCACGAGCACATCGAGCAGCGCCTGACGCTGCTCTAGTACCTCGGGATCGGCGTTGCGCGTCTCGTCATCCAGCGTCTCGAAGATCTCCTCGAAGCGGTCGAACTGCACCTTGGCGCGCTCCATCTCGTCGTTGTTGTAAAGCGTGATCGCGTAGTTCAAGTGGAACATGTGATCTCTATACAAATCAATCACAGCAACAAACCCCATCAGTCTTCCCAACTCAAGTGGATCACACGGCAGTGTGTGTACTACCGACCTCTCCATCTCGATGGCCTTCTCAAACGCACTGCACGCGTTCTCAAAGTCGTCGAGGCGTCCAAGCGTGATCGCGAGGTACATGTACGAGCTCGCAAAGTCGGGTTTCAGGTTGATCGCCGCACTGAAGTGGTGAAACGCGGACGCGTACTGCCCCGTGTTGAGGTGCACGAGCCCAAGATTGTACGACGTGATCCACTCGAACGGGTCGAGGTACAGCGCGCGCTTGAGACACGCGACGGACGCGACGTAGCGCTGCTTCCCGAAGAAGCACATACCGATGTTGTTCCAGAGCTGCGCCGAGTTGGGCGTCTGCACGGCGGCGACTCGGTACTTGACGAGCGCGACGTCCATGTCGCCGTGGTCCTGAATGATGGAGCCGGCGGCGAGAATCGTCTTGGGGTTTCTCGGGTCGTGAGTCAGCGAGTTGCCGAGATAGTCGAACGCGCGAAAGTTCTCGCCGATGCGAAGGTACAGCAGCCCGAGCGTCGTGAGGATCTCCGGGTTCTCGGGACTGAACTCGAGCGCCTCGAGGTACACGTTGATCGCGCCCTTGAAGTCTTCGCGCAGCGTGTGCACCTTGCCGAGCTGCAGGAACGTCGCGTCATGTCGGTTGATCGCGTTCGCCTGCTGGAAGCTCTCGATCGCGCGGTCGTACTCCTTGAGGTACATGAAGCAAAGCCCGATGCTGTGGTGGATCTCCCAGTCCTCGCTTTTGCCCATCGAGATGATCTCCTCGTACACCTCGATCGCGGCCGTGTGCTTGCCCAGCAGGTACAGCGAGCGCCCGACCTGCTTGAGGTTTTCCTTGTTGTCTGGGTTCAGGCACGTGGCCGCCTGAAAGAGCTGAAGGCTCTCTTGGATACGCCCCGAGTGCCGCAGGATGAGCGCCTTGACGTAGATCGGGTACTCGCTGAGCCCCTGGTGCTTCTTGAGCACGTCCTCGATGACGCGGAGGCACTCCTTGAGCTCGCCGCGCAGGTACAAGCGGTGCAGGAACCAGTTCATGGCCGACGGATCGCTCTGCGTCGCTCGCAGCGGGGCATGGTCACGCGGTGACTTGATGCTGTCCAGCGGATTCGCGGCACTCGCAGTCGGCATCGTGCTCACGTGACGGACGGACAGATAGACGGATTGACTGACTGACTGAGCCGACGTGTAGGTGTAAGTCGTGCGTCCCCCTGGCTTCGCCGTCACCCTCCGACCGGTTACCGGTCGCTCGCCGTTGTTGGTGTCGTGTCGGGCCGCGACTTGAACTTTTCTTGGTGGAGACCGCTGCTATAAATGACGGAGCGGAAGGCCGACGAGCGAGGCAGCCATGTACACTGCAATCTATCTCTATCGCTCTCGTTCTGTCTATCGCGTTTCCTTCTGTCGCACTGCGTGCGCCACGACATCAAGACCGAAAGAAAGAGAGCGCGCGACCGCGAGAGTGAGTGATCGTGATGGGCGCCGCCGCGTCCTGTGTCTCCGGCGGCACGACGGGCGAAGCCTCGCGCGCGCAGATCGTCGACGTGCTGCGTAAGACGCCGTTCATGCAGTTCATGGACGACAAGATCCTGGAGGAGATCGCCGACTGCTTCCAGCTCGTGCGGTACGCACGCGGTGCGACGATAAAGAACGAGCCGTGGCTGTTCTTCATCGTAGCCGAGGGCTCGGTCGATATCTCGTCGCTGCTGCCGACCGCGACGCGCAAGCAAGAGCTGCAGGAGGTGCTTTGCCAGCGCAAGGTCGGCGACCACATCTCGTTCGCGGCGCGGGAGCAGGTGCTCGGGCGCCTGATCGAGGAGCAGCTTCGGCTCAAGGGCAGTGGCGCCAGCAGCGCCGGCGCCAAGACCGCCAAGAAGAACCTCATCGCGATGCTCGACCTCAACCGCATCACCGCGGACCCGTTCTCGGGCTGCACACTGCTCAAGCTGCAGCGCGACCGGTTCTTCAAGCTGCGGAGCCGCAACGAGTCGCGGCAGTCGGAGCAGCGTAAGCACACCGCGCGGTACTCGGGCGAGTCGCAGCGCAAGGCGACGGCCATGACGCGACCCGAGAAGCTGCACTTGATCAACTCGATCATCGAGTCGGACGTCGTTAACTTTCTGTACGACATCCCGTTTCTCGACGGCGTCGAGGAGTCGAGACTCGTGACGCTCTCGAACCTGTGCTCGTACCAGTTCATCCGGCGCGGCGACGTGCTTTGCCACGAGGGAGAGACGGGCGACCGCTTCTTCATCTGCATTCGTGGATGTCTGCAGGCGTCGGTCACGACGTTCCTGAACCAAAATCCGTCGGCGTTCGCCCGCACACGCACGGTGAAGGACCAGCAGGCGCACGGGCAGCGTAAAGACCAGAAGCGCATTCAGGCGCTGAAGCGCATGGGCACAGGCGCGTACTTTGGCGAGATCTCGCTCATGTTCAAGATCCCGCGGATCTGCAGCATCACGGCGCTCGAGGACTCGCTGCTCGTGTTCATCGAGCGCGTCGCGTTCTGCAACTTCCTCAAGATCGTGCCCGAGGCCTCGCTCGTGCTGCTCGAGCACGTGCGCATGCACTTCCTCGACACGCTCATCAAGCAGGGGTGTCTCTTTCTCCACGCCATCCCGCCCATGAAGCTGCAGGAGCTAAGCTTCATGAGCGAGCTGCTTGAGTTCCAGCACGACGAGACGATTATCGAGGCTGCGGACTCGTCGCCGGCATTCTTCATCGTGCTGCGTGGCGAGGTCGAGGTCGAATACTTTCCCATCACCACCAAGCGCCGCTCGCCCGCTGCCGCCCGCGATGGCGACGCAGACAGCGAGCGCTCATCGGGTATCGACGGCGCCGACGCGTCTCGAGAGATCGTGCGTGTGCGCGCTGGTGGATACTTTGGGCAGGAGGCGCTGATCCTCGGCGTCGCGTCACCGATCCGCGTGCGGAGCCTGGATCACTGCCTCGTGCTGCGGCTCACGGCGGAGCTGTTCGACGACTTCTTTGCGTCGCTGCCCGAGCTCTACTCCGAGTTCTGCATCAAGTGTCTGCGCGAGCGCTCGCGGCTCGAGCACGTGATGCAGCACTACGAGAGCCACAAGCTCTGGGCCGCGGACTGCGTCACGCGGCGCCGGCACCACGAGGTCGCACTCTTTGAGCAGATCGAGGACTTTAAGTGGGAGGCCGAACTCACCGACGACCGCATCCACGAGCGCGCGCTCGTCGTGTACATGCGGTTTCTCGCGGACAACGCCCCGATGCGCGTCAAGGTCTCGCGCGCCACGATCGACCGACTCGAGGACGAGCTGTCGTCGCAGTTGGTCGACCGCACGCTCTTCGAGACGACGCGCGAGGAGCTGCTCGTCGGCATGGAGGACGCCGACTTTGAGCGCTTTAAGCAGTCGGTCGTGTTCCAGGACTTTCTCGCGTCGCTGCACTGCCCGCAGACCATCTACGACGGCCTCACGACCGAGCAGATCGCGCGGCTCGACATGAACTGGAAGACCAAGGGCCGTGCGCAGATGCAGCTCGAGGACGTCGACGAGCGCGACGACGATGACGACAACAACAAGAGGGACGCAGCCACTCCGGTCACTCCGATCGTCTCGACGCCGGTCACGAGCTTTGAGCCCAAGCACGAGCGCACGACGGTACGGCGCATGAGTGGCGCCGCGATCGCTGCTGCCGTCGTGACAGCAAACTCGACGCCGCCGCCCTCGTCGTCAACCGCGAGCACGAGTACCACGAGAGGCGATGCGAGCAACCGCACGCACGGCCGGCGCTCGGTCGTGTTGGCCGGCGGACTCGCGGATCCGGTCGTGCAAACCGGAACGCTCGGCGGCATCACGCGGCGGAAAACGAAGAGCGACCTCAGCACGGCGCTGCAGCGAACGCTGTCGTCGTCGTTTGTGTTTTAGTTGGAGAGTCTTCCCATCTTTCCCTTACGCGCGCTTCTCTCTCTCTCTCTCTCTCTTCCTCTCTCTCTCTAACTAGACTGCTGTCGTCTCTGCGCTTCCTGCCTCTTGTCGTCGTCTCTCGCCCTCCGCTAATTGCTGCTCGACCATCGCATCGATGGCGTCGCGGAGATCCGGAAACGACGCGCTGTCGGGAGGATACACCGTCACCTCGATCGACGTACAGACGGAGGTCCGCAGCTTGGCGCCCCACGGTCGCGACGCATCCCAGCGCTGGCTGCGGTGCAAGACCCAGCGGAGATGCCGCTGCTGCATCAACGGCAGCGCGTTCAACTCGTCCAGCGCTTGCCGCAGTCGTCGCTCCGCGTTCGCCTCAGCACGCAGCCGACGACAGATCGAGAGGCACGACGCACGCGGCCACACGTCCGGCAGCGCGGCATTCAACGTCGCGACCGCTGCCTCGAACTCCTGCGGCAGCAGATAGTGCTGCAGGTGGTTCACGATAAAGCCGTCGTAGAAATTGTCCTGGTACTTGGTCGAGAGCCCGTTCAGCGCGAGCGAACCGATGGGATGCAGCTGTGCGATCACGCGACGCGCAGACCACGAGGACGCACTGGAGGAACGACGCGGCATTTCAGGGGGGAATCGACGGACACCGCGTGTGATGGCGGCGATCGAAATACAATATATAACATGGACGAGTAACGACCACGAGGAAATACATTGAGAGGGGCGAACCGAACGAGCCATCGCTACAGCGCGTCCGCCTCTTTTTCTTCCCTATGTGTGGTCTCGATGGCGGAAGCGCCATCGCTCTGAACGACGACGGGTCTTCCGGTCGATCGGTCGTAGAGAACGGGAAAGCGCGCGTCCGGGTGCTTGGTCACCTCGAGCCACGTGCTGGGCGGAGCCCGGGTGGCACAGCGCCGCCATGGCCGCGAGGACGCGGTGCGACCGAGATGCCACTGCAGCTGCCGCTGCTGCGTGTTCGGCAGCGCGTTCACTCGGTCCAGCGCTTGCTGCAGCCGTCGCTCGGCGTCGACGACCTCACGCGGCAGGCAGCAGCTCCATCTCCAACAGCAACAACTCGTGACCCACGACGCACGCGACGACCATGCGTCTGGCAGCGCTGCGTTGATGATATCGATGGCCTCTGTGAATTCTTTAGGGCGCAGATAGTGCTGCAGGTGGTTCACGATGAAGCCGTCGTAGAAGTCGTCTTGGTATTTGGTCGAGAGTCCGTTGGCGGCGAGGTCGCCGATCGGAAAGATCTGCGCGAGGAACGGGCGCAGCCTGCGCGTCTTGGTGCGTGGCGTCGGCATCACAGACAGTGGCAGCGATGGCGGCAGCGACCGCTCACGACTGCGTTGTGGCTCGTGAAGCGTCTCGTGTACAATCCACAGAGGAGCGAACGAGAGAAGCCAACGGGGTATTTGTTATTATTGTACATCACACTCAATCAGTCGCGTGGTCACAGGGTCGACATGGGACCACGAGACTCCATCGTTTCCTCCACTGGCGCTCCTGGCGCGGCTGCTTCTCCGGCACCGGCAGTCGGCAGCGTCGTTGGCTCGGGGGCTCCTTCGGCGACCGAGATCTCGATGAACGACTGCCGCTTGTACCACGCCCGCACGAGTCGCCACTCGATCTCGCGCGACGCAAAGTTCTGCTGGGCGTTGAGCCGCCGGAGCTGCAGCTGCGTGCGCTCCTCGGCCTCGCGCACCTGCGCGGACGCGCAGTAGAGCGAGAGTCCGAGCGTGCAGACGCAGCAGCCGTACGCGAACGACGTACACGGCAGACACGGCCAGTGGTCCAGCAGCGCGTCGTTGATCTTGGCGACCGCGCGCTCAAACTCGTCGCGCGTCAGGAACCGCTCGAGCTCGCTGGCATGCGACGCCCAGTCGTCGTCGTAGGACGACGCCAGTCCATTCACAAAGATCTCTCCCGTCGGCGCCAGCGTCGCGAGCACGCGGCGGCGACGCGTCGAGGAACTAGAAGAGGAAGACGGTGCCTTCTCCGCTGGTGGCTCCATGATCGTTGGTGCGTTGCGATGGAGGAGGATGGTGGCGATGGGTTTCTGACGGTAACCCGGATAGGTTACGTTGCGATGGGTTACGATGTTAGAAACGCGTTAGGAACCACTGACACTTCAGCGTTCCAGCGCCAGCCAACCAAAACGAGCCGCCAAGAGCTACATACCAACCTCCGCATCATCACGCGATTGATTGAAAGGACGCCGGCGCTTGTCGATCGCGGCGCTCTGACTGTCGCTCTGCGTGTGTGTGTCTGTGACGATGGACGGGCTGCTGGGCAAGCCGTCGAAGTCGCACCGCAAGGCCAAGAGCGGCGCCAAGGTCAACAAGCAGAAGAAGAAGGAGTTCGCCAAGCAAAAGGCGGAGCAGCCGTCGCTCGCCGAGCAGCGCAAGAACCCCAAGGCGTTTGGCGTCGCCAAGGCCGGCAAGGCGCGCAAGCAGATCCAGCGCAACCTCGACCGCGCGCATCGCAAGGAGTATGTCCCGCAGGTGAACCGCGCGGAGGAGACGCCACCGCCGATCTCGGTCGTCGTCATGGGACCGCCCGGCAGTGGCAAGTCGACGCTCATCCGCTCGCTCGTGAAGCGCTACACGCGGCACAACATGGTCGAGATCAAGGGCCCCGTGACGGTCATCAGTGGCAAGGACCGGCGCATCACGTTCATCGAGTGTCCGAATGACCTGAACGCCATGATCGATCTGGCCAAGATCGCCGACCTCGTGCTGCTGCTCATCGACGCGAGCTTTGGCTTTGAGATGGAGACGTTTGAGTTCCTCAACATCCTGCAGGTCGTCGGATTTCCCAAGGTCATGGGCATCCTCACGCACCTCGACCGCTTCAAGAAGAACAAGAGCCTGCGCAAGACCAAGAAGCGTCTGAAGAACCGCTTCTGGACCGAGATCTACCAGGGCGCCAAGCTGTTCTACTTCTCGGGCATCACGGCCAACAAGTACCCCAAGGGAGAGATCCACAACCTGTCGCTCTACATTCAGCGGCTCAAGTTCCGCCCGCTCACGTGGCGCAACTCGCATCCGTACCTCATCGCCGACCGCTTCGAGGACGTCACGCACCCCGACGACGTGCAGCGCAACCCGGCGACCGACCGCAAGGTTACGCTCTATGGTTATCTGCGCGGCACGCACCTGAAGCCGGGTATGATGATGCACATCGCGGGCGCCGGCGACTTCTTCATGGACAACATCACGTCGATGCCGGACCCGTGTCCGCTGCCGAGCTCCAAGCACAGCGCCGACGGCAAGAAGAAGCACCTGACGCAGAAGGACATTATGCTGTACGCGCCGATGGCCGACGTCGGCAACATTGTGTACGACAAGGACGCGATGTACATCAACCTGAGCCACCTCAACTACACCAAGCCAGAGCGCGGCGCCGTCGTGCTCGGCGACGGGGAGACCGACGAGGACGTCGTGCGCGCCGACGGTGGCGAGGGCGTCGAGATGGTGCAGAACCTGCAGGCCATGGACGTCGGACTCGACGAGCGCCTGCGTGGCGCGAGTCTCTCGCTGTTTAAGAACACGGCCGCTGTTCGCGCTGACGAGCTGGACAGCGACGAGGAAGACGACAGTGATGAGGAGGACAATGAGCAGGACGAACACGAGGATGACGACGAGGATGACGACGATGAGGATGACAGCGATGGTGAGCCGAACGTGGGCAAGCCAACGGAGCGCGTGGTCCGCGACAGCTCGGGCCGCATGCGCCGTCGCGCGGTGTTTGATGACGAAGACGCGGACGCGCAGGACAAGCTCCCAGGCTCAGACTCGGAGTCGGATTACGACGACGAGGAAGAAGACGCTGAGGAGGAAGAGGAAGTGGCCGAAGAGCAGTCCAACCTGCGCTGGAAGGAGAACTTGGCGTCGCGCGCGGCGATGAACTTTTTGGAGCGCGAGCGTGGCGACGTGAACCTCATGGAGCTCGTGTATGGCGAGCGCGAGAAGCTGCACATGACGGAGGCCGATGTCCAGAAAGAGGAGCGCAAGCACCGCCGCAACGCGTCTGCGAGCGACGACGAGGACGACGGTGATGACTTCTTTACGCTCAAGAAGAAGACCAATGGCTCGGCGTCTGGTGCCGGTGCGTTGGGTGCAGTCGACGACTGGAACGTGCTCGATTGTTCCAAGCTGCAGATCGGCGAAGACGAGCTGCGTGACTGGGAGCAGCCGGATGTGCTGGAGACTCTGCGTGACCGCTTTGTGACCGGCTCGTGGAAGCGCACGGGCAAGAAGAAGAGCGATGATGACGACGACGAGGACGATGGCGACGCCACGATGGCGGACGCGGATCCGCTGAATGACGACGAGATGGACGGTGACTTTGAGGACCTCGAGACGGGCGAGACGCACAAGGGCGCGAGCAATGCGGATGACGACGACGATAGCGAGGGCGATGAAGACGATGACGCGGAGGACGACGACGAGGAAGAGACGGATGAGCAGATCCGCGAGCGATTACGTGCGCAAAAGGCGGCCAAGAAGAGCGTCGATGACGACGACGACGACGTTGAGGTCGGTGGCAAGTCGAAGAAGGACACCGAGGAGGACGAAGAGATGACCGAGCTCATGAAGGAAGCCAAGCGGCTGCGCGAGGAGCAGGCGCTGCGTAACGCTCAGGAGTTTGGACAGGAAGGCGAGGACATGCGTCTGCAGCTCGAGGGTTTCCGCAACGGTCTCTACGTGCGCATCGAGTTCTCGGGCGTGCCGGCTGAGTTTGTCAAGTACTTTGACCCACGTAACCCCGTGATCGTCGGTGGTCTGCCGAACGTCGAGCAGAGCCTCGGACTCGTGCGCATGCGCTTCAAGAAGCACCGCTGGCACAAGAAGATCCTCAAGACGAACGATCCGCTGGTGTTCTCCATCGGCTGGCGGCGCTTCCAGAGTTTGCCTCTGTACTCGATCGAGGACCGCAACGACCGTCAGCGGTACCTCAAGTACACGCCCGAGCACATGCACTGCTTCGCGACGATCTACGGACCCATGTGCCCGCCGAACACGGGTGTGCTGGCGTTCCAGACGCTGTCGAACCAGGTGGAGGGCTTCCGTGTGAGCGCCACGGGCGTCGTGCTCGAGCTTGACCACAAGTTTAGCGTCGTCAAGAAGCTCAAGCTCATCGGTACGCCGTTCAAGGTGCACAAGAACACGTCGTTCATCCGTGGTATGTTCAACACGGAGCTCGAGGTCGCCAAGTTTGAGGGCGCTGCGATCCGTACGGTCAGTGGTGTCCGTGGTCGCATCAAAAAGGCGCTGCGTGGCGAGAAGGGTGACTTCCGCGCGACGTTCGAGGACAAGATCCTCAAGAGCGACATTGTCTTCTGCCGCACGTGGGTGCCCGTGGAGCCCAAGACGTTCTACAACCCCGTGACGTCGCTGCTCGCGCGCGGTGCCAAGGCGCTGCCGCTCATGAAGACCACGTACGAGCTGCGCAAGGAGAAGAAGGTGGCGGTGCCGGTGAACCCGGACTCGCTGTACAAGCCGATCGTTCGCAAGGAGCGCCAGTTTGGCACGCTCAAGGTGCCCAAGAAGCTGCAGGCCGGACTGCCGTTCGCGAGCAAGCCCAAGATGGACAACGCCAAGGGCTCGAAGGGCTACCTGGGCAAGCGCGCGGTCGTGCTCGAGCCCGAGGAGAAGAAGAAGTACGCATTCATGCAGGCCGTGAACACGGTGCGTCGCGACCGCCAGAAGACCCGCAAGGAGCGCCAGGCGCAGCGCAACGCCGAGAACCTCAAGCGCAAACAGCGCGAGGCCGACAAGTTTGCCGACGTGCACCGAGAAGCCAAGAAGGCCAAGTACCGTGCGGATGGCAAGGAGCAGGCACGACGTCTGAAGCAGCAGCAACAATAAAGGATTTGTGTTCTAAGCTTCCGTGTTGTGGGTCATCGTTGCAGGCGAGATGTTGAGCTCCTCAACCAAAGGCAATTTTGTCCAATGAATGCTGGTTGATCAGACTAATTCAGACGTTTGATTGGCTGAAATACAAATGGCTACAGTACGTTGCTCCTGAAATGGCTTCACCCCTGAGCTCCTCATGCCGGTGGTCAAAGGTCCAGAGTATATGCGTGACGCTACTGAGTACGGCAATCACACGGACACTAACGCACTTCCTTACGTCATCTAGACAACGTAAATAGATCTGCAGTATTGCTGGTGCGCTGTGGCCCATTCTGCCCTCCATAGGCGAGCAGTCAGAGACACAGTCGGCGACGACGTGGCAGCAGGCGACGACAATGTGCTCGTGGGGTTTCAATCAGAAGAATGAAAAGTTCTACAAAGGAGCTCAGAACGACACGCCATGGAACAAGGTACCGTGGTTTCCATCCATGCTGCTTCTCTGTATTTGAAAAATGACGATACGATTCGGTGAGTAGGATCTCCTGTGGCGGGATCACGTCGCCAAGGAGATCAAGCAGGCCAAGATCAACGACGGCGAGTTGCCGAGCCCAGAGCCGCTGCTTCATCTTCGTCAGCCTCGCATGAAGCTCGGGATCACCGGAACTCTCATTCCCGATATCACCCCGCGCGTCGCTCGCGATGGCTCAGTCACCAAGCTTCACCAGACCCCTCGACTACTGGTGTCGTCTCACGATCGGAGGCGAACCAGCGGCATCGACGAGGAACATCGACGGACAACTCTGACAAACAATCAACACGCGACACCATCGCTCCGCTCCGTCAAGACATCGGCGTCTGCATCCACACGAAGTCTACGGAGCTCGTCGTCCACGTCGTCCATGCGGCTCCATCGGCTTGAGGAGCTCTTCGAGAGCCAGACGCGTCAGCTCACAGAGAAGACAGACCAGGAGCTTGTGAAGATGCGACAGGAGCTGCAGGAGGAGGCTCGAAAGCGCGAGCAGGCGGAGCTGCAGCTCCGTGAGCTTTGTCGGCAGCTCGGCGTGCAAGCCACACAAGTGACGACATCTTGAAAGGATCAACAGCGAAAGTGAACGAAGGGAAAATGAAAAGGAAGAAATCAATTGGAAAACGTGTGCACGAAAGTTCTACGGGAGTCTCTAGTTACTCGACGCCGTCCGTCTGTCGGAAGCGCTTGAGGATGCCCATGAAGAACGCCTTGCGGTTCTTCACGCGATCCAACGAGCACTTGGTGAACTCGTCGAGCGCGGTCTTGGCCGTGCCATAGTCAAACCAAGACAAAAAGTCGATCATGCGCTCGTCCACATCGTCTGCCGTCAGCTTGGAGCCCGGCGTGTCAATGTGTTTCTGCACGAGCGCACGCGTCTTCTCGAGCTGCTTCTCGCTCTGCTTCTTGCGCAGCGTATCAATCTTCTCGCGACGCTGCTGCGACTTGTTGCCGCCGCCACTCGCCGTGAGCTCCACGTTGATGCGACGGCCCTTGAGCAGCGTGTGGTGGCGGGACAGCGCAGCGCCCAACGCCTTGCTGTCCTTGACTTCGATGAACGCCATGCCCTTGAACTTGCGCGTCTTCTTGTCCGTCAGCATGCGCAGCTGGATCTCGCCAGCCTCGCTAAAGTGCTTGCGGATGTCCGCCTCCGTCGCATTGAACGGCAGCTGGCCGACGAACAGCGTCAGGTGGATGCTCTTCTTCTTGGCGTCGCTCTCGGCGCTCGCGTCCGCATCGTCCGCGACGCGCTTGCGCTTCTTGCTGGCGGGCTGAGACGACGCAGGCTTCGATGGCTTGGAGGGCGTGGGCGTTGCATCATCTCCACCTTCACGGCGCGTCGCTTCTCGCTTGAGCAGTCGACGCTGCTTGGCGTTCAAGCGCTCACCCGTGGGCGCACTGCTGAGCTCCTCAACCGGCGCCTCGGTCTTGATCGCGGCGTCGCCGTCGTTTGCACCCGTCTCGGGCGTCTTCGCCATCGATTCAGCTGCAGCCTGCTCCTCTCGACGCATCGCCTCGCGCTTCAGCTGGCGGCGCTGCTTGGCGTTGAGCACGGGCTGCTCTGGCTGCGTTGCTTCGACCGACTCCATCTTGACGTCGATGTCAGCGGCGACCGGATCCACAGCCGTCGGAGCGTCTGCATCCGCGCTCGTCTCCTGTTGTTGCTGTTGCTGCTGCTGCTGCTGCTGCTGGCGAAGCAGCTTCCGACGCTCCTTGGCGTTCATGGTCCTCCGTATCTACCGACTGTAATGACGACGCTCTTTGGCTGGTGGGAACGAATGGCTGACTCCACGGACGGAGTGATTGGAGCACCAGGGAATAAAACACCCGGGGGGACTATTCCAGCCAGCAGGCAAAGGGTTTGTGTCTGTCAACTTGGAGTCGTTCGGAAGGAATCGTCTCTTTGGTCGATAGACAATGGGCGATGCGTCTCTCTCTATGGTTCGCTGCATTGCAGGCTCAGAGTAGTGTGGCGGATTGGATTGTTGACATCACCATTTACAATTCCGTTCAACTGATGAAGCGGCATGAGGGCAATGTGAAAATGCAAAGGATGTTTCATGACTGATCGATGATGATGACTACTCCAACTCCTGTTCTACATGCAGCAATTCAGTTGTTTGTGTGGGTTTCCGTCATATACTGTCTAGCGAATTATAGCAAAGACATCCGCATCGTCCTCTGAGGGACTCGGACGCTTGAATCTATGTCTGCCATGTTTAATCACTCGGAAATCATGAGGAGGAAATCTATCTACGCTGCCGATCAAGCTATCAGTCTCTAGAAGAGCAAGAAAGCGAATGAGAGTCCTTGGATGCACCTGTTCGTTGTGCTGGGAGGGAGATCTCTCCACCAGCGCTTTTGAACACGTCTGTTAGGATGTTCGTATCGCTTTTGCTGTAATCTGCGACATGTGTGATGCATCAGCACCATCATCAGATGAGCTCAGGTGTGTCAAGCGGTCCCTGCCTGACGTCAGGTGAGCTCACGACAAAGGCCATTGAACAACTTGCACCTCAAGGCGCACGCGCATTCACATCATGGTGCTTCCAGTTATCATCACGGGTGGCGTCGTCGTGGGCGGCGCATCGGGGTACGCGATGTACCAGGTCGGCAAGGCGGCCGCGCTGCCAGCTACCTACAAAGAGGCGCCGCCCAAGTCGTTTCTCGGCATCACGCTCGGCGGGTTGGCCGCGGGCGCGACCTACTCGGCGCAAGGACGCCTGCTGGACAAGCACTTTGCGCACCTGCTCACGTTTGAGGTGCCTTCCAAGGTAGAGAACTGGGTCTTCCGGGACTTTCTGCGGGTCACAACGCCGCTCATCGGCACGCGCGTCGTCATGGTCTCGGTCGCCGTCGCAGCCATGGGCTTCGTAACCACCAAGGTCGATGTGCTGCGGCAGGATTGACACGAGTGTAACCGACGAGATGACTGAGATCCCAAAACAAGGTGAAATATATCGTAAATATACTACCACCCAAATTTCAAAACACGGTGGGTTCTGATTAGGTCATCTCGGGATGACGTCCCTTCATTCGAGCAGAGCTTCAAGGTGGGATACTTCATCCGGATACTTAGGCGAGAATCTCGTGTATACTCGTATACTTAACGCGTGCCGCCACACGGTCATTCAGTCAGTCAGTCAGTCACAAGTCTGTCACATCTTCAAGATGCGGCTCCGAAGCGCTTGGAACGCGGGCGCTGTATGCGGCCTGCTCGCCGCTCTAGCTGCATTGCAGCCGGAGGCTGCTTCCTGGGGCCTAACGGCGCATGCTCGCGAAGACGCCGCGCTGCAGGACCTCCTGAGGACGTCCGCCGCGGCGCCTGCAGCCCTGACGCTTCGCACGGAGCTGCTCACGCCGTCGAGCCGCGATGCGTTTCTCCAGCAGCTTCGCGACAACGTGCCCGACACGGTCCCGGCGGGCGTCGAATGCAAGAAAGTCAAGCGCTGTGACAAGCGCAACGTGTGCGCGATCATCTGTGAGCGCGGCTCGGTTGTCGTGGCGCCTTGGCTGCAGCAGGCGCTCGCGCTGCAGCGGCGACTCGCGTACCGCCGCAATTTTTGCCACGCGCGACTGCCTGGGACGCACAACTCGGCCATCAACATGGCAGATGTCGGTGGCTCGCTTGTGTATAAGAGAGGGAGAGAAAGAGACAGAGAGAGAGAGAGCTGATGGTTGTTCTTTCCTAGGGATACGGCATTGAAGACCATGTCTTCCAGGGGTACCTGCAGTACTTTTCGTGGTTCAAGCAGGGCATGGAGGTGCACACGAACGACCAACTCTTCTCGCTCACGGATCAGCTGCAGATGGGCGTGCGCTTCATCGAGCTCGACGTCCACTGGTTCGACAACGACCTGCGCATCGCGCACTGCGGTGGCTTCCACTCGAGTCTGCTGGACGACATGATCAGCGTGTTCAACAAGATCGCCAAGTGGCTCGGCACGCACATCGAGTGGGACTCGCAGACCATCGGGTGCAAGCCCAGTCTCAGCAGCATCCCGTCCAGTGAGCAGCGCCCGTTGAAGGAGGCGCTGGAGGAGCTCTCCACGTGGCTGCACGCGCCTGAGAACCAGCGCGAGTTTCTGCTGGTCTTCTTTGACGACGAGACAAACCTCTTCCGGTGGAAGAAAGTGCGGACACTGATCAAGCACCTGCGCGAGCACTTCTCCGACAACGAGATCTTGTTGCCGTCGGATCTCGTCGCGTCCAAGGGGTGGCCCAGCTTTGAGGAGCTGCTCGCCGTCGGCAAGCGCGTGATCTTTATGAGCGGCTCGGACTACTCGCCCCGCGGCGACGACGTGCTCTTCGTCAAGGACGCGATCTGCAATTGGACTGAGCCGTCGCTGCCGTTTGATCCGTACCCCGAGTGCGACTTTCCGCGGGATCGCGTCGGCCCGTTGTCCCATCAAGAGTGGATCCTGCGGCCCGAGACAAGCGAAATCGTATACGGATTTCTGAATGCAGACGGTCACATTGGCGACAACACGTACATCTTGAACGAGACGACTATCCCACCGATGGCCGAGTGCGGCGTCAACATCCCATCCCCAGACAACATCACTCCTCGTCGCATGGAGGCTATGGTCTGGGCCGTCGCCTCGCAGCAGCAGCTCACACCAGGCAAGTGTGTCGCTCTCAAGAGGGGATCCCCGTACTGGGTCAGCGTCGACTGCGACGAGAGCGGCATCGCGGCGCTTTGTGCACCGAGTAACCGGTACTCCGATTGGCAAGTCACGTCGACAACGCTCAAGGAAGACGCGGCCAAGGCTGCGTGCGCCAAGCTAGGTCCGAATATGATCTACGAGGCACCAACGAATGGCTACGAGAACAAACTCGTGGGGGCGTTGCTTGATCAGGCAGCACCGACGACGACGGGTGTTTGGATCGACGTCAAGCAGGTCGTGGAGACCATCTACGGCAACGTCGTAAAGGCGGGTGATGACGAGGCTAGCGAGGACCGTGTAGCGGATGTGGTGGATCATCGACTCGTGGATGACATTATCGCGATTGAGTGAAAGATGTTGGTAAACGAAAGACGCTCTATTGGGTTTTGTGATGCCCGTCAGGCATTGGGTTTGGGACGAAGTTCACATGCTTCGTAAGCGGTAAACAATTAGCAGCTCGGGCGAGGAGCAGGCGTCTGCGTCGGCACCGGGGAAGGCGCCATCGTCGGCGAAACCTTGGTCGGCTCCGGCTGCGGCGCAACCGAGGTAGGCTCTGGCTTCGGCGCTGGCTTCACGCTCGTCGGCTCCGGCTTCGGGCCGGCCGTCGTCGGCACAGGCTGCGGAGCAACCGAGGTAGGCTCCGGCTTCGGGGCCGGCTTCACAGTCGTCGGCTCCGGCTTCGGGCCGGCCGTCGTCGGCACAGGCTGCGGAGCAACCGAGGTAGGCTCCGGCTTCGGGGCCGGCTTCACAGTCGTCGGCTCAGGCTTCGGGCCCGCCGTCGTCGGCACAGGCTGCGGAGCAACCGAGGTAGGCTCCGGCTTCGGGGCCGGCTTCACAGTCGTCGGCTCCGGCTTCGGGCCGGCCGTCGTCGGCTCCGGCGTAGGGGCGACCGTCGTGGGCTCCGGCTTCGGGGCCGGCTTCACAGTCGTGGGCTCAGGCGTAGGGGCGACCGTCGTGGGCTCCGGCGTAGGGGCGACCGTCGTGGGCTCCGGCTTCGGGGCCGGCTTCACAGTCGTGGGCTCAGGCGTAGGGGCGACCGTCGTGGGCTCCGGCGTAGGGGCAACCGTCGTGGGCTCCGGCGTAGGGGCAACCGTCGTGGGCTCCGGCGTAGGAGCCACAGTCGTGGGCTCCGGCGTCGGGGCGACCGTCGTGGGCTCCGGCGTAGGGGCGACCGTCGTGGGCTCCGGCTTCGGGGCCGGCTTCACAGTCGTGGGCTCAGGCGTCGGGGCGACCGTCGTGGGCTCCGGCGTAGGGGCGACCGTCGTGGGCTCCGGCGTAGGGGCAACCGTCGTGGGCTCCGGCGTAGGAGCCACAGTCGTGGGCTCCGGCTTCGGGGCCGGCTTCACAGTCGTGGGCTCCGGCGTAGGGGCAACCGTCGTGGGCTCCGGCGTAGGAGCCACAGTCGTGGGCTCCGGCGTCGGGGCGACCGTCGTGGGCTCCGGCGTCGGGGCGACCGTCGTGGGCTCCGGCGTAGGGGCAACCGTCGTGGGCTCCGGCGTAGGAGCCACAGTCGTGGGCTCCGGCGTCGGGGCGACCGTCGTGGGCTCCGGGGTTGGTGGCGGCGCCAGCGTGGGCTTGGGAAGGGCGTCACAGATCGCCTTGTATCCAAAGGCGAGAGTCCTCACATTGAGCTGGACCTTATCGCTGACCTTGAGCACGCAGTCCGCCGGGTCCTTGGCCTTCACGGCCTCAATCAGGCGTCCACACGCGGGGTTGGCGCACATCTTGACGTACTGTTCGGGCGTCGGGAGACCCGTAGGCGGCAGAAGCTGGAAGCCACCCGAGTCGGCCTGGCAGTCCCTCAAGTTGGAGTCAAGCGCGAGCGGCGACAGCTTAAGGGTCTCGAAAATGCCGCATGTACGCTCGGCGGTCGCGACAGCGGCGAGAGCCGCGAGCAACGCAATCTTGAGCATCTCGGTGTGGTCTCTTCGTGGAAAATCGGACACTGACTAGCTTGGCAACCTAGTTGGGTGCCGTTCTCGGTTTGGTCGAGACGCCTAAGGCAGCTCGCTCGCTGGCTGCTTCAGGGCCTGAAGCAGCGTCAGCGTTCGAGAGCTTGGGACATGAGGGAAGCGACGTCGTTTTGTGCACGGCCACCCTCAGCCCTCGCCACGATCCAAATCGCAGAGCCTGCGCTGCCTGCCCAACAATCGATCGTGAATGCCGAGCGTGACGGTCACGGAGCAAATGTCTGAAGATTGTCGCGCAAAGAGACGGGAGCATGGCGGCGAGAGAGCGTGATGGGGAGCACGGACGAGTCATTTCTCTGAACTCTGGCAGCACTCGCCATGTTGGCGTGGACACGGGGCGCGTGCATAGACTGCATCGGCACGACTAGACAGCACGCAGTCTTTGCGCGCGTTGTTTCAACCGAGTGTCGCGAACATCAACAACGTGTGTCGCACAGGTCACCTCTGCAGGCGATAGTGTTGCCTGCATGGGATGATGGAGGCGGATGCAGCCGAAGCCGAACGCAATGAAGCGTCTGACGTCTTCGACGACGAAGGACACGAACAAATGGACGTGGAATAGGAAAGGGACGAGCTCGCTCAGGGTTCAATAATGACGGTGATCACATAGTTTCTGGGTGTACATACGAGAGAGACTTGCTCTGATGGGATGACAAACGCAGGAACAGCATGAAATTGAGCGCGGTAGGTCGTTGAAAAAGCAAGAGAGAGACTACAGAAGAAAGACATATCGAACAAAATCCACACGCATCAGTGCTGCGTGGGGGCTGTACTTATGGATAATAAAGAGGAGACAAAACGGTACTGGTCCCATGATGGCGGGGCGAGTGGAAGCGTCCTCACGCGAATGCTAGCTCGACCTTTGACGTCTGCACGGATCAAGCGTATTCGCGTGAGTCTGCTCGCTAAACGCATTTAGCAAGCAGGCTTGGCGGTCGGGGCCGGGGCAGCCGACGACGGGCCCGGAGCAGGGGCCTTGGTCGTCGGGCCAGGGGCAGGGGCACCCGAGGTCGGGGCCGGGGCCGGAGCGCCCGAGGTCGGGGCCGGGGCCGGGGCACCCGAGGTCGGGGCAGGGGCCGACGTAGGCTTGAGCTTCTTGCAGTCATCCTCGAACGAGGCGCCGAGCTTCTTGGGGTTGAGACCAGCGATCACGCAGTCCGGCGGGTTGGCGGCGTTGAGGGCCTTGATGAGGTCGTAGCACGCCGGCGTGGCGCACATCTTGGCCTGCTGCTCCGGCGTCGGCGGGCCCGTCGGCGGGACCATCGTGAAGCCGCCCGAGGCGTCCTGGCACTTGTTGAGCGCAGGGTTCTGCGTGAGCGGGATGAGGACCGAGAGATCCTTAAGGATGTCGCACTCGCGATCAGCGGCGGCGACGGAGAGGAGAGCGACGATGGCAACGGCGAACTTGGCGAACATCTTGATCCGTGGGTTGTGGGGAGGACGTCAAAATGAGAAGTGAGCTGTTGGGAGCTGGGAGCACCGAGCACCGAGCACCGAGCGCCGAGGCCGCAGCGCCGGCTCGGCTCGGCTTGGCAGCGGAAGCGGCAGAGCCTGTCTATCCTTTGTGCTGGCATCCCCCCCCCCCCCGCCACCTCCGCACCCCCTGACACCCTCTCTGAGTCCGACAGCCAACCCAGACCAGCACAGAAGGCTCTGTGCTCAGCAGCACCCCCAACAAAACCACAACATGACATAAACGCACACACACACGCACACACTCAGACTCACGCACCATCGAGTTCCATCGCCAGGACACATGTCGCAACGATGGAAGCGAGCACGAGGCGCGAGGCGCCACACAGGCAACCGAGGCTCAAAGACTCGGGACTCACGGCTCAGGCTCAGGCTCAGGCTCAGGCGCGGCGCGAGCGTGACCATCCCCTCGTCACGCACACACGCTGGGCTGGGCTGCCAATGTCGAGTAAGCGCCGCACGCAGATTCAGACATCGAGCAGAGCCGTTCGAAATCCAAGCTCGCGAGCCAACGCGCTGCGACATGTGAACAGGCAGTCGCGCACTGTGGGAGTCCACGGCTCGTCTCGCGCCACGCACGACGACCCACTCCCGCTTGGTGTCGCACCATGCTCCTGGCCACAGTGGCATGTGCGGTGGGGAAAAGATCACCGAAAGGATGTCCCAGATTGGTGGAAAAGGCGCATCGACGCATCTTATTGGCTGAAACTAGACAACGGCTGCTTCGGTGCATCGTGGGGTTGTCAACAGGGTCAGCGTGCCACGAGGATGGGCGGCGCTCCCCCGAAAACTCGACGTGCCATTGCATGATGCATCGTGCATGGAGAGCGGAGAATGACGAGGCTGAAGCCACCACCGACGCACCTCGGAAATCCATCCCTCCCATGACGCTTCATGGAACGCGCATGTCGCACCAGCGCTGACACACACACCCCGCACCCGCATTCGGGGGCCCCGAACGCCCGGGGCCAGGGGCGTTGCGCAGTCAACGGCGCTCTCTCTCGCATCACTGCTCGTCTCTGCAGCCGCAGACAAGCGCTAGGGTTCCCTCAGAACGTGCCTCGATGCGTGTGCAACACGTCGATTGCGGCGAACTTGAGCCTCCTGCTCAGCCTCAAGTCTCCGACCGTCGCGAGGCGCAACTTGGGACGTCGCGGTCGCATCGGCTGTTCCGCTGCACATCAACGGTTGTGCCGCCAAGGTTTTCGGTGTGGGCCACATCAAATACTAGAACAACAGCATTTCCACTGGAATCAATCACCTGAGCATGGCGTGGCGACCACGCGCTCGCTCGCTCGCTCGTTCGCTAGAGGATGCTGCTGATACCAAACAGCTGATCACAGGCAACGTGAAGCAGGCCGCACAGGCTGCAGCTTGCAGCTGAGCCCTCGCTCCGGACGAATCGTCCATTCAGGACATGCTCGTTTCTCGCTGTCTTTGGCGCATCAGGCTTTCTTTCTTTTCATTAGCATCATCACCATCATCGTGTTCTGGTCAGTTGGCGTCCAAATCGGCGGGCGCAGCTGGAAGACGAGGCCATGTTGTGGCTCATTCGACTCGGATTCGGAGGGTGAGTTGGGTGAGGGAGGCAGTGCGAACGGCGATGCGTCGACAGACAACGCGTGTTCGTGGTTTCCTCGACTTCCACTGTGTGACACGTTCGAAAATGGCTGCAGCAACGCGCAACCGAGTTTGACGAGGCCAACGGTGGCGGCGGGTGTCTCAGAGTCAGACGGGAGACCATTTTCCGTTGACCATGGACAGACACGGCCAAAGCGAATCGCAAAACGCAAGACGTGACCGCGGCCGCGGCCGCGACGGAACGTTCTACGGGTGATCTGATCGGTCACTCCTCGCTCCTGTTCAGCACGTTTCCGGCTTCATATCACAGCGGCTTCGATTCAAAATGCAAAAGGGGCCGACGCATTCCGAGGGGCACTGCAGCAAGGACTCGATGTCTACGATTCCCGTGCCAACGGTGATGGATCTCAAAAGTCGACGGTCGTGCCCTGTCTCTTTCACCGTTCGAAGGTGTATCCATGTTTCTTTCTACAGTAATACATATTTTCGTGACTATTTACGTAATAACGGCTACATGGAGCCGCAAGTGCGGCCCGCAACTGCTGATGATCGGCCCAAGAAAAGATCCTGCTTCGACCGGCGGCATGCGTACAGCTCTCAGTATTCGTCACCTGCCGCTTCTCTCTCTTTCTCTCTCTGTATGAATGGAACTCCATTGATAGAGCGCTACGGATGTATTCAGAGCGCTATGTAGCACGGTTCAGATCGTCTCATCGCGGGCCGCTGACGCTCTTCCACGCGTGCACTTCGCCTGGCGGACATTGATTGAGGGCGGGCACAACCGTTGATGCACAGCGAGTTCGGCGGAGGCTCACAACCCGCGCTTGTCTTCCATGAACACGCACGATGCACTGGGACTGTCTGCAGTGGTTGTCAGGGATGCGGTGACGTAGACATACAGGCCCATCGAAATGCGCGGCTGCAAATGGGCGGTCCACCGGAACAATAGCGAGTCTGATGTGGGATACCCGTTGGGAAGAACGTCCCGGTTTCGAGCGCTTCTGCTCGCCACCACTGCAATCTCACTTCTCCTTTTGCACGCTTTCCCCCAACCAACAGCAACAAACACCATGTTCTCCAAGGTTACGCTCGTCGCTGCGGCTTTTCTCGCCGTCGGAGTCATCGCCCAGACGCCTGACTGCCCACCGGATGAGCTCATCAAGCTCTCGAGCCTCGCCGGTGAGCCGACGCTCGGTCCATGCCAGGACAAGGCTGCTGGTTGGACGATGGTGCCGCCGTCGAGCCCGCCGACGGATGAGCAGCGCAAGTCGATGTGCGCTGAGCCAGCGTGCCACACGCTGATCGAGAAGGTGCTCGCGAAGAACCCAAGCGACTGCGTCTTGCTCGGCATTCTCAACGTCAAGAAGCTCGCTGACGATTTCAAGCCGTTCTGTGAGAAGAACAAGCCCACGTCCGCGCCGACGACTGGCCCGACGCCTGGCCCGACGCCTGGCCCAACGTCTAGCCCCACCAATGGCCCGACGACGGCTCCGACCTCTGGCCCGACCAACAGCCCAACGACGGCGCCGACCACCCGTCCGGCGTGCTAAATCGTCTCCCGATTTCTCCTCATGACCCCTCCTCACTGAGACCCCACGCCCGAGGCGCTTGATACCAGGGGTACCGCATTTTAGTTGTCTCATGCTTGCATATAACAAACACAAAGCAAATCAAACACCCTTTTGTCGTCGTACATCGCGTTCTTTCTCGCCTTGCCCGACAGACCGTATCAAGAGGAACACGGCTATTGGTCATTTCTTCATGCCATTGCTACCGATGTCTGCTGGAGGGAACGCAGCAGGTTGTGCCCACGCGAATTGGGGCATTTGCATCGTGGCTGCAGCGTGTTGAGCGTTCTGCATCGCCGCGACGAACTGTGGGTTCTGCATCATCGCGGCCGCGTACTGGCTCGGATCCATCTGCCCTAGTGCCATTCCAACAGGATACGCTTGACTCGGTGGAGGGAAGTAGCCGCCTGGCGGAATGTACCCCGGTTTCCCTGTGTCTTGTGTGTGCTGTGTCTCGTAACCACCGGTAGCAGCTCCCATCGGCATCGCAAAGCCACCTTGTTGTGGGGCCATTCCCATTCCTGGATATGGCTGCATGCCTGGCACTGGGAACGGGTACTGCATCATCGTGACGGTGCCTCCAGTCGCTGCATTCATCGGTAAGATCACCGCGCCCTGCATTCGGCCACGTAGCATATACTGGTACAGCCACGTGTTGTTTCGCTTGTGGAAACGGAATATCTTGATCATGACGGCGATTGTGAGAAGCACGGTCAACCCCGCGAAGACGTAGATGATGTAGCTGACGGTGCTGAACGTATTGGACGCCTTGTCGAAGTCGGACGTGCTGCTGGTTGCCGACTCTTCAGCGCGCCGAGAGCTGCGAGTCATGGGAGGGCGAATGGGCCTTGGGCTTCAGTGACCAGGACGGAAGATGCTGTCTACAAGAGTGCGGGGTGCACACCGTGTGCGCTGTTCCGAGAGAAGGGATTAATGATCGCCGGCCGTCCTGAGGATCTGGTCGCCACATGGCTAGATGGCTACACTGCTGACTTCAACGTCCACCCAGAATATTCGGTTTCGCACACAAGAATCCACTATCTAACTCCAACAGACGCAATACTTCTATTAATTACCATCCTGTCACAAAGAAGAAAGTAAAACTGCTGTGATCGGCAGGATGTGTGGTCAAGTTGAACATTTCTCTTGGTCATCGACTCTGTTCTTACTCATGCAGCCACGTGGCTGCTAAATTCAGCCAATCACGTGTCGAATACGTCCCCAAACGATGCGCAAGCTTCAAGCATGCGACGCCTTGGCTGTGTGGTCCACACGATGTTCGTCCACACCAAAGTGGATGGATCTGCTCACGACCGCTCGCGACCGAACGCGTCCGCCGCGCAGCTCGGACGACACGGCACACAACGCCATCGCGACTGCAGCCCGCGAGAGCCATGAGCCAGCCACCCGCCGCCTCCAACTCCAATGTCTCGACGCTGATCGCGACGACCGCTGCGTTCGCCGCCGGTGTCGCCAGCGGCGTCGCGCTCTATGCGGCCCGTGAGCGCCGCGAGCGCCAGCGCGTCGTCTCCTCCACGGCGCCGCTGGACCCGACCAAGGCCGAGACCATGCGCGAGCCCGCTGCCGAGCTCGTCGACCTCATCGTGCGCTACCACGACAAGCTGCACAGCCGCGACCCGAAGACGTCCTACGCGGTGCGACCCAACGTCAAGCCCGGCAGCATCGTCGCGCAGATCCCACGCACGTGCCCGGACGATCCCGAGTCGTACGCGTCCATCTTCAAGGACTGCGAGGACATCATCCTGCCAGGACTCACGCACTGGGTCTCGCCCAACTTCTTTGCGTACTTCAAGACGTTCGGCAGTGAGCCCAGCGCGCTCGCGGAGCTGCTCGCGGCGTCGCTCAACATCGTCGGGTTCTCGTGGGTCGCAGCGCCAGCGGCTACGGAGCTCGAGATCGCCATGTGCGACTGGGTCGCGCGACTGCTGGGTCTACCCGAGTGCTTCCTGTCCACGACGGACGGCGGTGGCGTCATTCAGGGATCCGCCAGCGACTCGCTGCTCTGCGCCATGATCGCAGCCCGAAACCGAGCGCTGGAAGGTCTTGAGGGTCAAGCGAGAGTCGACAAGGCGTCGCGTCTCGTGATGTACGTGTCCGACCAGACGCACTCGATCGGCGGCAAGGGATGTCTCGTGCTCGATCTCCCGCATCTGCGCGTGATCCCGACGCGACGCGCGCACGGACCCGACAACTACGGACTGCACCCGGACGACGTGGCGGCGGCGATGCAGGAGGACGTGGCTGCGGGTCTCGTGCCGTTCATGCTGGTACCGACGGTGGGCACGACGTCGACGACGGCGATCGACCCCGTGCGCGCGCTGGTGGCGATCGCACGGCAGCAGCGCGAGCCCGTGTGGGTGCACATCGACGGCGCGTACGGCGGTGCCGCCGCCGTGTGTCCCGAGTACCAGCACTGGATGGACGGTGCGGAACACGTCGACTCGGTCTGCGTGAATGCACACAAGTGGCTGCTCGTTCCGATGGACTGCAGTCTGCTTTGGGTGCGCGACCGCCGCCCACTCGTGAAGGCGCTGACGCTGGACCCCGAGTACCTCAAGAACGAGTTCATGTCCCAGGTCAACTACAAGGACTGGCAGGTGGCGCTCGGTCGCCGCTTCCGGTCGCTCAAGCTCTGGTTCACGCTGCGTCGCTTCGGTGCGAACGGGCTTCGTGCGCACATCCACCGGTCCATCGAGATGGCCAAGCGCGCTGAGACGCTGCTGCTCAAGGACGGTCGCTTCACGATCTTTACGCCCGTGCGCATGTCACTGGTGTGCTTCTATGTGTCGTTCGGAGGACGAGAGCTCAATGAAGCAGTCATGCGCCGTGCCAACGAGACCGGCAAGATCTTCCTCATCCACTCGGTCGTGGATGGCACGCACTTCATGCGTCTCGCGGTCGGTGGCTCGGAGATCAGCGAGTGGAACATCGATAACGCCGTGGAGGTGCTGAGCCAGAGCTTGACGGAGCTCGTCGCGACCGAGAGCAAGTGGCAGCTCGCGTACGACGAGTTCAAGCGCCGCGCGTAATTCTTGTAGAGAGAGAAGAGAGAGATAGTCTTGTATCTCGTGTCAACAAGTCATTGTGTCTGTCTATTACGCTTCCTCCTCGTAGAACACTAGAGTGCCTTACGCCTCCACTTGAGGCGAGGTCCTGAACGTTTGGAACGCCGCCGTCCACTCCTCCGACTCTTCCACGAGCTCCGAGAGACAGTCAAGTAGCACAGTCACGGCGTTGTCAATGTGCCACTCGTCGATCTCAGCACCGCCTGGCGTGAGGCGCAAGAAGTAGGTGCCGTCGACGACCGAGTGGATGAGGAAGGTCTTGCCCGTGTCGTTCACACGTCGCAGGAGCGCCTCGTTCAGCTCGCGACCACCGAACGACACGTAGAAGCACACGAGACCCATGCGCACCGGCGTGAAGATCGTGAAGCGACCGTCCTCAATGAGCTGCGACTCGGCGCGACGCGTGAGCTCGATCGTGCGGCGGATGTGCGCGCGCAGCCCCTCGGCACCAAAACGACGCAGCGTGAACCAGAGCTTGAGCGACCGGAAGCGGCGACCGAGCGCCACCTGCCAGTCCTTGTAGTTGACCTGCGACATAAAGTCACTCTTGAGGTACTCGGGGTCGAGCGCGAGTGCCTGGATCAGCGGCCGGCGGTCGCGCACCCAGAGCAGACTGCAGTCCATCGCGACCATGAGCCACTTGTGCGGGTTGATGCACAGCGAGTCCACGAGCTCGACGCCGTCGAGCCAGTGGCGGAACTCGGGACAGATCGCCGCCGCGCCGCCGTACGCACCGTCGATGTGCACCCACACGGGCTCGCGCTGCTGCCGTGCGACCGCCACCAGCGCACGCACGGGGTCGATCGCCGTCGTCGACGTCGTGCCCACCGTCGGCACCAGCATGAACGGCACGAGACCCGCAGCCACGTCCTCCTGCATCGCCGCCGCCACGTCGTCCGGGTGCAGACCGTAGTTGTCGGGGTCCGTGGCGCCGCGTCGCGTCGGGATCACGCGCAGATGAGGGAGATCCAACACGAGACATCCCTTGCCGCCGATCGAGTGCGTCTGGTCCGACACGTACATCACGAGACGCGACGCCTTGTCGACTCTCGCTTGACCTTCAAGACCTTCCAGCGCTCGGTTGCGAGCTGCGATCATGGCGCAGAGCAGCGAGTCACTCGCCGTCGTCTGGATGACACCGCCGCCGGGAGACGTCGACAGGAAGCAGTCGGGAAGTCCCATGAGACGCGCGACCCAGTCGCACATCACGATCTCGAGCTCCGTAGCCGCTGGCGCTGCGACCCACGTGAAGCCCACGACGTTGAGCGACGCGCACAACAGGTCGGCGAGCGCGCTCGGGTCGCCGCCGCAGACCTTGAAGTACGCCATGAAGTTGGGCGACGACCAGTGCGTGAGTCCCGGGAAGATGATGTCCTCGCAGTCCTTGAAGATGGACGCGTACGACTCGGGCGACTCGGGGCACGTGGCCGGCAGCTGCGCCACGATGCTGCCCGGCGCGATCTGCGTGCGCACCGCGTAGGACGTCTTGGGGTCGCCGAGCTCGCGGCTGTAGAGCTTGCGGCGGTAGCGAGTGATGAGGTCGACGAGCCCCGCGGCCGACTCGCGCAGCGACTCGGGGTCGCGCGGGTCCAGCGGCGCCGTGGACGCGAGCGCTTGCTGGCGCTGGCGACGCTCGTGGCGCTGGTACAGCGCGATGCCGCTGGCGACGCCGGCTGCAAACCCCGCGGACGCCGCGAGCACGGCAGCCGTCGCGACGGCGCTCATGGAGGAGGAGGAGGAGGAGGAGGACGGTGTGCTGGCGCTTGCCATGGAGCTGCTGGGGAGAATAGCGTTCGGGTTCATGATTTCAAAGTGATGGACTTGAGCTGGTGGTGTCCGAGCAGCGCTGAACGGGCGTGACCACTCGATCTACGTCCACTTGTCTCAGCACAGTGCTGGGGCAAATGAATCGGCATCGCGATGCACTGATAGATTGTAGGTGGCGCTGGTGAACTAGATGTCGTGATGCCCATTGTCGGCACGAACTGAATGCCACATAATGATGGGCTCATCATGATCGGCAGTCGTGTGTCTCCTGGCGATGAGCCCTCAGTTGTCCTCACCAGCTGAGATTGGACAGTTTTGGTTGGTTAAAATCTCTCAACCAATGAGCGACGCATATGGTGTATAGAGTATACATCGTATCGTATACCGTTAACTTTGGGAGGCCATCCAACTGGGGGATGCCCCGCACCATGCGCTGATTGGACAAAATGATGGGCTTGTAGACGAACCCGTCCACCCACACACGAACGTACCCTCGCATTGCGTGTCAACGCATGCAGTCAACGGGAAGAGGTCTGTGTTTGTTTGTTTGTGCACGAACGATTGTCACAACGCGGGGGCGACACGGCCCGCGATGGCTCCAGCGGCCAATCATCTCGCCACGCTCGCGCCCAGACACGCGCACCAAGATGCGATCTACCGGAGCTGGCTGCCGCGTGCCCTCGAGAGCGCTGGCGCGAGATCTGCTCCAACGTGAATTCTCTTCATTTTCGCTTTCGCCGTCGTCGACGCACGCGTCCCGATAAGTCCAGTCGACTCTCTTGCACCTGTTTGCTTCAAGCCGCGTGCATAGAGCAAGAAAGTGAGCGAGATGCAGGACCACACGCTGCCTTCGACAACCTCTGCGCTAGCGACAGCGACCGTGTTCGCGGCAGGCGTCGCCAGTGGCGTGGCTCTCTATGCCGCCCGCGAACGTCGCGCTCGTCGACGCGCTGTCTCGTCCAAAGCGCTGCTGGACCCCAAGAGCGCCTCCACGATGCGTGAGCCGGCCGCGGAGCTTGTCGACCTGATCGTGCGGTACCACGAGAAGCTCCACACACGACAGCTGGACGACCCAACCAAGAAGACGTACGCCGTGCGGCCGACGATCGAGCCTGGCAGCGTCGCGGCGCAGCTCCCGAGCACGTGTCCTGAAGAGCCCGAGTCGTACGCGTCCATTTTCAAGGACTGCGAGGAAGTGCTCTTCCCAGGCCTCACGCACTGGACATCGCCTAACTTCTTCGCGTACTTCAAGACCTGTGGCAGCGAGCCGAGCGCACTCGCAGAGCTGCTGGCGGCATCGCTCAATATCGTCGGGTTCACGTGGGTGTCCGCGCCGGCCGCCACCGAGCTCGAGATGACGGTGTGTGACTGGATGGGTCGGCTCCTCAATCTGCCGAGCTGCTTTCTGTCGTCGTCCCCCGGCGGAGGCGTCATCCAGGGCTCTGCCAGTGACTCGCTGCTGTGTGCAATGATCGCCGCCCGCAACCGCGCGCTCGAGGGGCTCTCGGGCCAGGAGCGCGTGGAGAAGGCGGCGCGTCTCGTCGTCTACGTGTCAGACCAGACACACTCCATCGGTGGCAAGGGCTGCCAGGTGCTTGACCTCCCTCACCTGCGGACGATCAAGACCCGACGTGGCGTCGCGGATGACGGCAACTACGGACTGCACCCAGACGACGTCGCCGCGGCGATGAAGGAGGACGTGGACGCTGGACTGATCCCGTTTCTGCTGGTGCCGACGGTGGGCACGACGTCGACGACGGCAATTGATCCGATCCGAGAGCTCGTCGAGGTCGCTCGCGCGCAGGTGGAGCCTGTCTGGGTGCACGTCGACGGCGCGTACGGTGGTGCAGCAGCGATCTGCCCCGAGTTCCAGCACTGGTTGGACGGTGTCGAGGACGTGGACTCGCTCTGTGTGAACGCGCACAAGTGGCTCATGGTGCCGGTCGACTGCAGCTTGTTCTGGGTGCGAGACCGTCGACCGCTGATCCAGGCGTTGGCGCTCGACCCCGAGTACCTTCAGAATGACTACATGGCACAAGTGAGTTACAAGGACTGGCAGGTGCCGCTAAGCCGTCGCTTCCGGTCGCTCAAGCTCTGGTTCACGCTGCGTCGCTTCGGTGCCAACGGACTGCGCACCCACATTCGCCGCTCCATTGAGATGGCGAAGCGCGCCGAGTCGCTGCTGCTTCAGGACGGTCGATTCGTGATCTTCACGCCCGTGCGTATGGCGCTTGTGTGCTTCCACGTGGCGTTTGGCGGACGTGAGCTGAATGAAGCGGTGATGCGGCACGCGAACGACACGGGCAAGATCTTCCTCATCCACTCGGTCGTGGACGGCACGCACATCCTGCGGCTCGCGGTCGGAGGCCTCGAGATCGACGAGTGGAACATCGACCACGCCGTCAAGCTGCTGAGCGAGTCGCTGACGCACGTGATCGCGACCACGCCGAGATGGAAGCAGGCGTATCACGCCTTCCTCGACAGCACCAGCAGCGCGTGGTGAGGGACCAATCTCATGATCTGACGCACGCAGACGTAACCAGGCTACAAAATATCCATAACTAACAGCATTAAATGTCGGTGTTGAAGCAGATTCACAATCACTAAAATTAAGTGATCGTGAATCTGCTTCAACACAAGTATCCCGACTCGAAGGCTGTATACATCTCTTTGAAGAGCCCATGGGATTTGCTGTCACGGTTTGGATTGAATATTCGGACACGAACGCGTGCATAGACTGAAAGGCGAGTTCGATCAACGGTACCAAAACAACGGCTCATGTGACCCAGAAGTTTCTTCGAAAAAAATGCTCGGTAGATTTGAGCACGTCATTTACATGCTGGATGACGCTCAGTGTCGATACGATAACCCGTCATTTTGGGATGTGCTCATTAAGGATGCACCGCTGTATTTTGGTGCAGGTGTGCGGTTTATCATTTCTGCAACTCACGTGATTTCCACACAAGAACGATCGAGCCCTGTGCATTTTCAAGCACTTGAAACCATCACTCGAGAAGATTTGCTTTTGTCCGATGAGGAGTCTCTGGTGCTTCTCAGCTCGCAACAACCTCTTGGCTTGCCGACTTGCATGCAGCATTTTTCCGAGCTGAAGAAGACTATCATCGAGCATTGTTATGGACTAATTGGTGCATTGTGCAAGTCTGTCTCTTTCTATGCCGATCAATTTCGTCACCACCGTCCAACCGAAGCGGAATGTCTACGAGCATTTTATTCGAAGAAACTTCTGGGTCACATGAGCCGTTGTTTTGGTACCGTTGATCGAACTCGCCTTTCAGCTGAAACGAATGATGCTCTTTTGAAATGTGTCTTGGGAGAGCGCATTCATTCCATTCGTCAAGTGGACCAGTCTTTATCCGACGTATTGGCATCGTTCGCCAAAGCCGGGATTTTGAAGATTGACGCGCAGAGATATTATGTTTTCTCTTCGCTTTTGGCGAAACGGTTCTTCACAGATTGCTATTTCCCATTTCGTGCCGACAGTGATCCCTAGACTCTTCGTGAACTTGTGATGAAAGCAATTCAAAGTATGTCGGCGACATCCCTCGCGTCATCCACATCGAGTCCAGATGATTTTCCGAAAGAAGCTACATTCCAACATTTGTTCACATTGGGACTTCTCCATAGCACAACTCTTGATACTGCGATTTGCTCCGAGTTGTCAAGGTCGTTCGCTACAAGCACTACGGTGAACGGGGAAATCGACTTTTTCGTGGATGGTGATCGCATGTGGGGCATCGAGTTAGTAAGAAGTGGGGCCAAGATTATTGGTGAGCACTTAAGCTAGTTCGGTCAAGGGAGTGAATTCGCTGGTTTGCAATCGAGTGACTACGTCGTCCTGGATTTGTGCAAAGGTGTGACGAATGGAAGTCACGATCCTCGTCGAGCGACCGCATCCTTTCCCGTTGACGACGCCACAGGACAGAGTCATTTTGGTGAAGTCGTTGTCAAGTATGGGGATGATGGTGCCGTTTACAACCTCATACAGTGTACACATTAGTTGGGTAACAACTGTAGCCCATCCGTGATGGCAATGGGTTACATCCGCGGCCCAAACGTACCCCGGTTGCAGCTCTTCTTCAACTCACTCAAACCATCACTCTTTCCAGCAACCTTCGATCCACACACAGGATACGGGTCCGATCCTCGTGAGCTACGTCACGGAGCCACTTCCAGCAACTCCCCAAGCAGAGAACCCGACCGCCATTCTCCCCAGCAGCTCCATGACAAGCGCCAGTACGCCGTCCTCCGCATCCTCCGCATCCTCCTCCTCCATGAGCGCCGTCGCGACGGCTGCCGTGCTCGCGGCGTCCGCGGGGTTTGCAGCCGGCGTCGCCAGCGGCATCGCGCTGTACCAGCGCCACGAGCGTCGCCAGCGGCAGCAAGCGCTCGCGTCCACGGCGCCGCTGGACCCGCGCGACCCCGAGTCGCTGCGCGAGTCGGCCGCGGGGCTCGTCGACCTCATCGCTCGCTACCGCCGCAAGCTCTACAGCCGCGAGCTCGGCGACCCGAAGACGTCCTACGCGGTGCGCACGCAGATCGCGCCGGGCAGCATCGTGGCGCAGCTGCCGGCCACGTGCCCCGAGTCGCCCGAGTCATACGCGTCCATCTTCAAGGACTGCGAGGACATCATCTTCCCGGGACTCACGCACTGGTCGTCGCCCAACTTCATGGCGTACTTCAAGGTCTGTGGCGGCGACCCGAGCGCGCTCGCCGACCTGCTGTGCGCGTCGCTCAACGTTGTGGGCTTCACGTGGGTCGCAGCGCCAGCGGCTACGGAGCTCGAGATCGTGATGTGCGACTGGGTCGCGCGCCTCATGGGCCTTCCCGACTGCTTCCTGTCGACGTCTCCCGGTGGCGGCGTCATCCAGACGACGGCGAGTGACTCGCTGCTCTGCGCCATGATCGCAGCCCGCAACCGAGCGCTGGAAGGTCTTGAAGGCCAGGCACGCGTCGACAAGGCGTCGCGGCTCGTGATGTACGTGTCCGACCAGACGCACTCGATCGGCGGCAAGGGATGTCTCGTGTTGGATCTCCCTCATCTGCGCGTGATCCCGACGCGACGCGGCGCCACGGATCCCGACAACTACGGTCTGCACCCGGACGACGTGGCCGCGGCGATGCAGGAGGACGTGGCTGCGGGTCTCGTGCCGTTCATGCTGGTGCCGACGGTGGGCACGACGTCGACGACGGCGATCGACCCCGTGCGTGCGCTGGTGGCGGTCGCACGGCAGCAGCGCGAGCCCGTGTGGGTGCACATCGACGGCGCGTACGGCGGCGCGGCAGCGATCTGTCCCGAGTTCCGCCACTGGCTTGACGGCGTCGAGCTCGTGGACTCGCTGTGCATCAACCCACACAAGTGGCTCATGGTCGCGATGGACTGCAGTCTGCTCTGGGTGCGCGACCGCCGGCCGCTGATCCAGGCACTCGCGCTCGACCCCGAGTACCTCAAGAGCGACTTTATGTCGCAGATCAACTACAAGGACTGGCAGGTGGCGCTCGGTCGCCGCTTCCGCGCGCTCAAGCTTTGGTTCACGCTGCGTCGCTTTGGTGCTGAGGGGCTGCGCGCGCACATCCGCCGCACGATCGAGCTCACGCGTCGCGCCGAGTCACAGCTGATTGAGGACGGTCGCTTCACAATCTTTACGCCGGTGCGCATGGGTCTCGTGTGCTTCTACGTGTCGTTCGGTGGTCGCGAGCTGAACGAGGCGCTGCTGCGACGCGTCAACGACACGGGCAAGATCTTCCTCATCCACTCGGTCGTCGACGGCACCTACTTCTTGCGCCTCACGCCAGGCGGCGCTGAGATCGACGAGTGGCACATTGACAACGCTGTTGATGTGTTGGTGGAGCATCTCGACTACTTGGTCGCGGAGAATGACGAGTGGCAGCAGGCGTCGAAGCGATTCCAGTCACAACGCACAGCGCTGATGTAAACATGCACTGCGTGGGAAAAATGCTCTTCACACCGTGGAAATGAAGGGGGTACAAGAAGACAAGCACCATCTCGATGGTGTGCTTGGCCAGCGCGCGGGGTCAGATACTCGTTTCGGGTATTTATACTCACTCTCTCCCGCGTGACTCTCATCGCTGTCGTTTCGATGGCTCTGGCGTCTTGACGAACCCGCGTATGCACATTGCAGGTCCTCCATCATGCGAGCAGTGTTGCCAGCGACAAGTACAAAGCGATCTGTTGTTCACGTCGGCTCGTTACCCCGTGCCTCGTCGCTGCGAGCAGTGTGGCAACTCCAGTCACGGCAGTTCGTCGCTGTGTGGTGCTTCGCCATTGTATTCCATGGGGCGTATGCAGTCGCGTTCGGCGTCGAGCTCTATCAGTACGTCTACTACCTGCCAGTAAGCGTCGAGCTGCTGAAGCGCGCGTACCGAGAGCTTGGCATCCGCACGTCGTTCGACCCACTCCAACGCTATACGTTCATCGGCACCACGGGGCTCATCGCGCTGTGGCACAGCGTCCAGGTGCTTCTCGCGCTCTTCGCTACCTGTGTGCACCGTCGACTGCTGTTGCGACGGCCGCCATCGCGTGCGACTCGAGGCAGTCACAAGACGCGTTGCTCGCAGCTGCAACTACCGCCGTCACTCGCTCGCCTCCAGTCCATCCCCAGGCTGTGGAAGACGCTGTTCACGATCGATGGCAAACATTTCGAGCTCGGTACCGACGTCCGCGTGCTTGTCGAGATCTTAACGCAGATCCTCGCGATCCGACGCATCGGGCGCGCCATCGCGAGGCGCTGGCTGCACGATCTCGCGGTCTCCGCGCTGGTCATCAACTGCTGGGCGACGCCGCTGCTGCGATTCGCCTGGCGTCACGATCCGGTGAAATGGCGATTCGTGCGACTCTTTGTTGGAGCGATCATCGGGTCATGTTTTCAAGTCGTTGTCCAGCTCTTCCTCGCGAGAGACGTCACGCGGCTCGAGAATATCTTCACGGGGTTCGATCTGGCGCGCAATACCGAGTACCGATACGTCATCGAGTTGTACTTCGTCAACGACTGGCTCACGACGGCGTCTACGCGCGTCGCTGCCGTCTCCGCCATATTGACACTGAACACGATCCGCTCCAAGGTTTTCGCGTCAACCACGCGACATCGGTGCATCGAGATCGTCCCGCTCGACACAGGTGGCAACCATGGGAACGCCGTGCAGCGTGCACCGAATGTCACCCATCTCAACCGCTTCGAACGCCCTGTGCATCGCGCATCGAATGTGCTGTTTGGCGTGCTGGGCTTCACAGCTCTCGTCTCGCACGTGTTCATAGTCACAAGGAACGACGATATCGCTGGTGCGCGTTGTCTCGTCGGTGTTCGAAATGGTTTCTCAAACAAAGTGCCGTGTGCAGCACTCGAGATCAACTGCTACCGACGCGGTGTTGAAGGCAACGCCTCAGAGGTCTCGACGGTGCTCGAGCGCTTCGACGTTGATGTCTTGTCCGGTCTTCGCCTCGCACACTGTCCGGCGCTCGAGGTCCCACGCGCTTTGCAGAAGCTTCATACCCTCGCGATCTTCGAGATCTACAACAGCACGCTCGTGGAATGGCACGCTGATGCAGCGCTTACCCGTCAACATCATCCTCATCTCGGCTGCGTCTGGATCTTCAACGTGCGCAACGTCGTCCAATTGCCCGACGGAATGCTCGCACAAGACTTCCCGGCCGTACAGGTATCGATCGCAGAGACAGAGCTACAAGATCTACCGAACGATCTTCACGAGCGATGGCCACGTCAGCTGACGGGATTGGCAATCCGGTACTCCGCGCTCAAATCGATCCCAGAGACCGTCGACTATTTCACGGGCGCGTATATCGACTTGACAGGCAACAATATCAGCAGCATATCCGCGGCAGCACTGGGGGATCGGTTTCTCACCGTATCGTTGGGAAGTAACCCGCTTACGGCGCTTCCAGATTACGGATGGTACACGGTGTGGCTCGACATCGCCCACACCAACGTCACGGCGCTTCCAGCTTGGATCCAAGAGCAATGGGCATCTCCTGAGGCGCACACGATCGTGACGGCGCATCGCACGCCAATCTGCGATAGCAACCAGACGGAGCCCACGTATCTGCTGTGGTGTGCCGACGTCATCGCGACTCGTGACGATTTCGATGCGCTGCTGGCGTATCTGAGACCGTTGTAGATGCGACTAGCGAAATGTATCCATGTTCGTTGCGTGATCGAAAGCGAAGAGATGAGTACAGATGGCGTCAAACAAAATAACATTAACACTTCATCGAAGCTACACAACGAACACCAACTGCTGCTGCTCGCTCTGCACTTTAGTTGGATGGTGCAGTGAGGCGGAAGCGGTTGAACTGCTCCGTCCACTTGTCGTTCGCGTCGACAAGCGCAGTGAGCTCGTCGCGAAGCACCTGGACGGCGTGGTCGATGTTCCAGTCATCGACCTCGAGGCCGCCCATCGCGAGTCGCAGGAAGTGCACGCCATCGACGACCGAGTGGATGAGGAAGATCTTGCCACTCTCGTTCACACGTCGCAGCAGAGCCTCATTCAGCTCGCGACCACCGAACGACACGTAGAAGCACACGAGACCCATGCGCACCGGCGTAAAGATCGTGAAGCGACCGTCCTCAATCAGCTGCGACTCGGCGCGCTTCGCGAGCTCAATCGAGCGCCGGATGTGCGCGCGCAGCCCCTCGGCACCAAAGCGACGCATCGTGAACCAAAGCTTGAGCGCACGGAATCGACGACCGAGCGGCACCTGCCAGTCCTTGTAGTTGATCTGCGACATAAAGTCGTTCTTGAGGTACTCGGGGTCGAGCGCGAGCGCTTGCAGCAGCGGGCGGCGGTCCTTGACCCACATCATGCTGCAGTCGACGGCGATCATCATCCACTTGTGCGCGTTCACGCAGAGCGAGTCAACGTCCTCGACGCCGTCGAACCAGTGCTGGAACTCGGGGCAAAGCGTCGCCGCGCCGCCGTACGCGCCGTCGACGTGCACCCACACGGGCTCCTGCTGCGCCCGCGCGACGGCGACGAGCGGACGGATCGGGTCGATCGCGGTCGTGGACGTCGTGCCGACGGTCGGCACCAAGATAAACGGGATGAGACCCGCAGCGACGTCCTCCTGCATCGCGGCGGCGACGTCGTCCGGGTGCATGCCGTAGTTACCGGGGTCCGTCGCGCCACGACGCGTCGGGATGATGCGCAGGTGCGGCAGGTCCAGCACCATGCGGCCCTTCTCGCCGATCGAGTGCGTCTGGTCCGAGATGTACATGACGAGGCGGTTTGCCTTGGCTTGGCGCTCGTCGCCCTCGAGGCCTTGGAGCGCTCGGTTGCGCGCCGCGATGATGGCACACAGCAGCGACTCGCTGGCGGACGTCTGGATGACGCCGCCACCGGCCGACGTCGACAGGAAGCACTCGGGGAGGTTCATGAGGCGAGCGATCCAGTCACACGTGACCTGCTCCAGCTCGGTCGCGGCAGGCGCGGCGACCCACGAGAAACCGACGACGTTGAGCGACGCGCAAAGCAGGTCCGCGAGCGCGCTGGGCTCGCTGCCGTGCGGCTTGAAGTAGGCGAAGAAGTTGGGCGACGCCCAGTGCGTGAGTCCCGGGAAGATGATGTCCTCGCAGTCCTTGAAGATCGCTTCGTACGACTCGGCGGTCTCGGGGCACGTGGACGGCAGCTGGTGCACGATGGATCCTGGCTTGACCTGCGCGCGCACGGGGTATGTCTTGGCGACCTCGTCGACGTCCTTGCTCTGCAGCGCTTGGCGATACCGCACGATGACGTCCACGAGCCCCGCGGCTGCATGGTGCATCGTCGTCGGGTCGCGAGGATCCAATGGCTGCGTCGAGGCGAGCGCTTGGCGGCGCGCACGGCGCTCCAGCGCGGCGTAGACCGCAGCGCCGCTCAGCATTCCGCTGGCGAAAAGCGCCGTGGACGCGAGCAGCGCGCCACTGGCGCCGGTCGAGGAGGCATCGGAGCCGAGATGGAGATGCATCGAGGCTTCAACTCTTGAATGAAGATACTGGGGATGGATTGGCTTGATCAGGAGCGCGCAAATTGCAGACTGGAGCAAGCGAGGAAGCCGCCATCGTCTTCTTCTCTTCGTCAGTGGTTCTGGTTGCGTGCTCCTCGTGACGAGACGCCTCCGTCTCGCACCCACCCACCCACCCACAGAACCGATCCGCAGCGCGACGACCGCTACCACGAGGCGCGGGCGGACGCTCCGTCGACAACTCGAGAGCGAGCCACTAAGGCTGGCGGATCAGAGCCACTGCTGGCTGGCGGCGCGTGCATGTGCTGCCGCATCTTCGGCAGCCGCCGCCAAGTGCGTGTCACCCGCTGATGTGTCTGTCCGTCTTGGCTGAGAAACGATCGAAGCTCCGCTCCTCCCGGTTGAAGAAAAGCGCACCAGCGGATCGTTCGTGTGCAGCTCCTGGCCAATCACGGCGCGCCGACAGCGACAGGACGCGCAGCCATTGGTCGAAACCGGAGGACGACTGACGGACTCATCGGACGTCGACAGGAAAGTGGCGGATGCCGTGATGACCCACCTTCCTTCACCTGGTTGGAGCTGTTGGCGCATGACGCCCAACAGTGGGTTTTACGTTCTTCTTCTTTCCAACGTTGGAAAGAAAAGCAAGAATCGTTGGAAAAATCGGGTTCAAGGGCTGTTGCCGTGCGGTGCCAGGTGTGTGCCTGGTCTTGGTTCGGTTCGGGTTGTTTGTTGGTGTCCGTTTCGGTTTTCGACTCTTGAGCGGGGGCGTCCCTGCCTCAAGTGGCGGACGGCTCCCTGTCTCTGGCACCTCCAGCTGTGACAGTGCTGTGGCGTGATCACACAACACGGAGACACTTGATGTGTCCTCAACGATTCGGGTTCCAAAGTGAAGTGGTCCACTCCATGTGACAGTCACCATCATTCTGCAGAGTGCACTTGAAGAGGCGTGGGTGCATTCGATTCGTTCGTTAGTTCGTTCGTACACAGCGATGGATCTCGTGCAGTCGTCGTTCCAGGCGTCGTTCAATGCGCGCATCGAGCGACTCGCGGAGCAAGAGGCAGCAGAGCTTCGCACGGTGAGGGAGAAGCTCGCGAGAAGGGCTCTGGTTGAGCGCTGGCGACTGATTGACCGCTGCCGATTGCTAGATTTTTCGCTTCTTTGACACCGACGCCGATGGAGTCGTCTCGGCCGATCAAGTCTGCCGCATCTTTGGACTGGTATGGTACTGTATGACGTTGCCGTCACGCATGGTGGTACTGTACGGTGAGCGACCTTCTTGCGCACCGTCTGATGCTGGCTATGGCAGCTCGGTCTTGATGTAAATCGTGCCCATGTTCAAGACCTTGGTGAAGTGTATCTCAACGGTCAGCGTCGTTAAACGAAGTCGTGGGAGCGTTTTGTCCTACGTATGACTGATGCTTGTTAATCCAGAGTTCATGAAGATCGTTGACGCCCACGTTGCGAGCACAGCGCCTCCTGCGCCTCCAGATACCTCAACCGAGAGCAACCAAGTGGTAGCGACGGCCGTGGGTGAAGGAGATGCAGCGAACATTGAACAAGCCGTGATTCAACCTCATCACGTTGCACTGTGGGAGAATGAATGGAAAGTGATCGACTCGTACCGCCGTGGCCAGGTCTCCAAGCACGAGCTGTACCAGTTTCTCCGTAGCTGCTTCTCGCCGTTTCCCCAGCACGACCTCGACCGGTTTCTAGAGCTCCATGGCGACCCAACGTAAGTGCGTCGACTTGATCATTGTGCTTGACGGTGTCCCACAAATCTCTTGTGGACAGTGGTGACGAGCACGGCTCGATGGTGCTCACGAAAGATGGCTTCATCAAGTTCCGTCGCGCATGCACCCTTCGTGATCTCGCGCCGCCAGATTCCGAGTCATCATCCGACAACGACGACGACGACGGACGAGAATTCGATGGGGTCGCACTGCTACAGCAAGCGGATCCAACAGCGTCGAGTGCCGCACAAGATGACTCGGCAACGAAAGTAGACGATCGCCCGTCTCGCCGTCGCAAGATGTCGTCTTCCAGTCGGACGAGCCACCTTGAGCATGACGCTGGTGGCGACGGATTCACCCTAGACAACGACGTTCTCCACGATGAATACGTCGATGAGGACGAGCCAAGTGACGACGCCTCATCCGCCTCCATTACGCCGACGCCTCTTCCTCATGCAGAGCTCATGTTGCTGACATCCGATCTGGCAAGCGAGTGACCAGCATTCCTTCCTGCCTACTCGGTGTGACACCGGTTTTTCTCAATTTTTGAGAAAACCGAATAAATCCGAAAACCGGGTAAATGACGGCTGCAAGAGAGTGATGGTCTTCGAATAGAAACTGACAGTACCTCTGTTGATGCATTTTACCCCTTCGATCCCGCATTCCTGGTTGGCGACCCCACGCCGAAAAACCAACGACAACCCGAACGAACCAACACCTTGGCCGCAAGAAAGGAAAGGGGAGCTCGTGCTCATTCCGTTCCGCCGACGCCCCCATCATGGATCGCGACTTCTCGTTCGATCCCTATGACGACGCCAGTCGTCGCCTGTCCGCGCATCAGCATCAGCATCACCACCACCACCATCACCACCATGACGCCTTCGCGACGCAGGCCGCGTCGCAGCCCTCGCTGTACGCGTTCGTGGACCCGAGCGACCTGATGGCGACGCAGCCCGATCGCCTCGGCGACGGCGACGACGGCGGTCTGCACCACGTCAACGACGACGACGACGATCTCAACGACGACGCGCACTACAACTTCTCGTACGACCACTACGAAGCTGTGAGCGGCGTCGTCGACAGCACCAACGAGGAGGAGGACGAGGGCGACGACCGCCGCGACCGCCAACTCGCGCACGACTTTCATGCGCAGCTCACGTTTGACGACATGGGCGACGACGACCAACTGGACTACACGTCCAAGGAGCTGCCGACGCACGCGTGCGCGTACTGCGGGCTGCACGACCCCGCGTCCGTCGTCAAGTGCGTGTCGACCGACAAGTGGTTCTGCAACTCGCGCGGCAACACGTCGGGGTCGCACATTATCCAGCACCTCGTGCGCTCCAAGAACAAGGAGGTGTCGCTGCATCCCGAGTCGCCGCTGGGAGAGACGGTTCTCGAGTGCTACAACTGCGGCTGCCGCAACGTGTTTCTGCTGGGCTTCATCCCCGCGAAGCAGGACTCGGTCGTCGTACTGCTTTGTCGCGACCCGTGTCTCCAGATGAACGCGCTCAAGGACATGAGCTGGGATATGACACAGTGGTTGCCGCTGATTGAGGACCGCTCGTTCCTGCCGTGGCTCGTGAAGGTGCCATCCGAGCACGAGCAGCTTCGCGCGCGTCAGATCACGTCGGTGCAGATCGCCAAGCTGGAAGAACTGTGGCGCGATAACCCGCTCGCGACGGTTGAGGACCTCGATCGTCCGGGTGTCGATGACGAGCCGACACCAGTGGAAACCAAGTACGATGACGGCTACCAGTATCAGAATATCTTTGGACCGCTCGTGAAGATGGAGGCTGACTATGACAAGAAGATGAAAGAAGCGCAGACACAAGAAGGTGTCAGTGTGCGCTGGGATATTGGTCTCAACAAGAAGCGCAATGCGTCGTTCAGCAGCAGCCGACCAGACTCGGATCTTCGCCTCGTACCGGGTGATGAGATCCGCTTGCGACTGGGACCCAGTGCGGCGATGATCTACGGACGCGACTGGGAAGGATCGGGACATGTGCTGCGCATTGACGAGTCGGAGGTGACGCTTGAGATGCGCACCAACAACGTGCCGGTCGAGATCAGTGATGGCTACGTCGTTGATTTCGTGTGGAAGGCGACGTCGTTTGATCGCATGCAAGCTGCGCTCAAGACGTTTGCAGTCGATGACACATCGCTCACAGGCTATTTGTACCACAAGATTCTCGGTCACGACGTCGATGTTCAGTCTCTTCGTGTGCCTCGTTCACTTGGAACGCGCGTGTCTGCTCCGGGTTTGCCAGAGCTCAACCAGCCTCAAATGGAGGCTGTGCGTGGTGTTTTGTCCCAGCCTCTCAGTCTCATTCAGGGTCCTCCAGGCACTGGCAAAACCGTGACATCAGCCACCATTGTGTGGCACATGGCGAAGCAGAATATGGGTCAAGTTTTGGTTACAGCCCCCAGTAACATTGCCGTCGACCACTTGACGGCGAAGATCAGTGCGACAGGACTGAAGGTGGTGCGTCTTGCAGCGAAGAGTCGTGAAGCTGTGGCGTCATCGGTCGAGCACCTCTCGCTGCACTCGATGGTGAAGTCACTGGAGAGTGCTGATAAAGCAGATCTGCGTAAGCTCATGCAGCTTAAGGACGACCAAGGTGAACTGTCATCACAAGATGAAAAGCGATTCAAGTCGCTCAAGCGTCAAGCTGAGCGCGAGATTCTTCAAGCGGCTGATGTGATCTGTACGACGTGTGTTGGCGCTGGAGATCCGCGCCTTGCCAACTTCCGCTTCCGTCAAGTTTTGATTGACGAAGCTACGCAAGCGACTGAGCCCGAGTGTTTGATTCCAATCGTGCAAGGTGCCAAGCATGTTGTGATGGTCGGTGATCACTGTCAGCTTGGACCAGTCGTGATGAACAAGAAGGCAGCGAATGCTGGGCTCAACCAGTCTCTTTTCGATCGCCTGCTCAAGCTAGATATTCGACCATTCCGTCTCCGAGTGCAGTATCGCATGCACCCATTCTTGTCCGAGTTTCCTTCCAACACGTTCTACGAGGGTGAATTGCAAAACGGTCTCGCGACAAGTGATCGTGTGCTCGCTAATGTTGATTTCCCGTGGCCAAATCCCAGCAAACCAACGTTCTTCTACATTTGTCTGGGCGCAGAAGAGATCAGTTCGTCCGGAACCAGTTATTTGAACCGTACTGAGGCCAGCAACGTCGAGAAGATCGTGACCTCGTTCCTCAAAGCTGGTGTGCTTCCCTCGCAAATCGGTGTCATCACGCCATACGAAGGACAACGCGCATATGTTGTCAACTACATGCAGCGAAACGGTGCGATGCGAGCGCAATTGTACAAGGATGTCGAGGTCGCGAGCGTGGACTCCTTCCAGGGCCGTGAGAAGGATCTCATCATTTTGTCGTGCGTTCGTTCGAACGAGAATCAGGGCATTGGTTTCCTCAGCGACCGTCGTCGTCTGAACGTCGCGTTGACGCGTGCCAAGTACGGAGTGATCGTGCTTGGCAATCCGCGTGTCCTCGCAAAGCAGGAGCTGTGGAATTCGCTACTCAACCACTACCGTGACAATCAGCTTGTCGTCGAAGGACCTCTTAACAACCTCCAGGCGTCCTTCATGCAGTTCCCGAAGCCCAAGCCGTCGGCACGCGAGAACCGCTCGGGCGTGGCGCGCCAACGCGGTGCACCACTGCCTCCGCTCGACTCTCGCTTCGACCCACGTTACGACCAGGCGAATGCACTTGGGCAGTATCAGAGTTCGATGGGCTATCCGCCACCAGCACCACAGCAGCAACAACGTGGCTATGGAAATGTGGGTCAGCGCGGAGGATCGCGTCGTGGTGCTCCACCAGCGAGCGCGTACGCTGGTCCGCTGACGCAGGACGGCATGACACAGGGTTCCATTGGCCTTGATGGCCCGTTCACGCAGATGGCGCAGACGCAGTCGTTCAGCCAAATGTCGACCGACAAGTTTATGATGTCGCAGGACTTTGGCTACGAGCACGACTACAAGTCGCAGCACATGCCCATGTCCCAGGATCTTCGCCAGGGTGACTTCTATTGAGTGGATGGATGAGGGTGCATTCGGGCAAACAGGTTCAAGCGTCACGACTTGAGCGGCGATCGCGAGCTTCGAGGTCGACGACGATCGTGTTTACTGGGGTAATCTCCAATCGCCCGCAGCGCCGTGCAGCACAAGACGGAGGTCGACAATGAGTTGCGTCACTTTCTGCGATGGCGAACGAGAGGGGTTGAAGAACAGACAGACACTGACTGGATGGACTTCATTTTCGTCTCTTGTGACGGTGGAGAGAGAGGAAGAGAGAGGAACGTGCAAGGCAGACTCGCCGTCGTCAACTCACCCGTCAGTCGTCGCTGCCCGAAGAACATGACTACGAGACCGACCGAACTGGAAGCAACGCGTGCAGATCGATCTACTGTCGATCTTTCGCGATGGTCCCTCGAGCTTTGGTTCGTGACAGTTAGTTTGTCAACAAGATTTCCTTTTTTGCTTTTCACGGTTGTGTTGTCAAATTTTCATGTTGATGCTGTTGACGTTGGGAATGATGGTCAAGTACCCCGTCGCCCACATGTCGCATGCATTCTCGAACCCACTGCAGCTGTGTGACGTGTGACACTTGTTCTCGCCATCGTCTTCGGGTTTTTCCCAACGACAACGAACGAAAACCAGACTGGCAGCGCACCAACTCACCAACTTCCCACGTTTCCAACAACACGGTAACATCCAACAACTTCGTTGTCATGAGCCACAAGCAGACGAATGCGCTGTATCCCGCGCAGCTCCATGAGCGCAGCAACGCTGTTCCGCGCGGCGTCGACGACACGTCGCAGGACGAGCGCATGGCGCGCGAGCTGCAGGCGCAGTTTGACCGCGAGCGGTTCCCGCAGATGGTCGTCGCGCAGCCGACGGTGCCGGGCGAGATGCCGTTCAACTGCGGCCACTGCGGCACGACGCACGTCGTGCGCAACGTCTCGCACGGCGCCATGTTCCCGTGCACGCGCTGCGGCCGCCAGAACCGCATCCAAATGGGCGACGCACGGCCTGTCGTCGTCGTGTAAGTCGACGTAGTTTGTGGATTGAGAAGACGGTGGCATGATGGACGTCTGACGAATGATGTCGGTTGCCGTGTGATTACAGGGAGCGCGGTGCCTGGATTCCCATCCCGATCCTCTGCGCTATCATGTAGACAGCCCGTCAGTCGGTCTGGCTTGACTGTGCGATGAATGTATTTATTTGATGTAGTCTCCGTGGATACCGTTGGGACTGTGCGCCTCCATTGTATGACCTTCTCAGTCTTCGCGCGTGTAATAAAGACCGATAACGACCGCTGCCACGACAGTGTAAGCGATCGTCACTAGTTTGACGTTGAATCCGTCCCAGATACTGATCGGATTGTCGACGATCTCGATGTGGTCGCCAGAGGATGATGACGACGAGTGTGCGTCGCACGTGGCTCGGCACGCCCCACACGGGCACTCCTTCGCTGCATCCGGCGACGCGATGGACGGCAATTGCTGTGCCTGTGCTGGCAGCGACGCCTTGAGGCTCGTCACCTCGGAATAGTTGTCGCACTTGAGCACGTGGTGGTCGAAGGCCGTGGCGTTGGACGTCGCGTTGAAGTGGAGATACATGTACTCACCGTGGCCGATGGCTCCCGTTTGTGCCTGGTAGTTGAGGAACCCAAGCGACGACTTCATCGCCTCCGAGACGGACGCGATCGCCGTGTTCTTGCACGAGTCAAAGAGCGCGCACGTGAACGATTTGCTGAGCGTCACGTCCAGCTCCAACACCTTCACGTTGTCCTTGTCGGTCATCGGATCCTTGCGATGATTGATGCTCGGGTACGGGAGATGCATCTTCATGAACTCGTCCTGTCGCGGCGAGCACACGAGCCCACACCACAGCTGCATGAGGTTGGCGGCGCAGGCGTCGCAGCCGCCGCCGTCGTTCTGACCAAAGACGCTCGCCAGCAGCTTAAAGTTCTGTGCGATACCTTCGTTCTGCTGCCACGTGCAGCACGCAGCGTCCTTGTACTCGGGGCATTGAATCGCGTAGGCCTCGCAGTGCGCGCCGGCCGTGAGTCCGTCCTGCGGGCACTCGCAGCGCTTCTCGACGCACTTGCCTTTCTTGTGGCCGCAGTCGTCGTCGGTAACACAAGCGCCTCCGCCCGTGACTACAAACACACACAGCACGTGCTAACGAGTGAGAACCATAGAGAGTGACTTCATACTGCGTCGTGTAGCGTACCATTGGCCCATCCAGGGCCTTGCATCGGCTGCGGGGGCACCGGAACTTGGTTGGCTTCGGGGCCGCACGCGTCATAGTCGGGGATATTGCCAGGATTCTCGCACGTCTGCGTCATGACGCATGCCGCATGGACGCCGGTATCTTCGTGGAACAGAGACGTCTGCAGCGTCCACAACGCACTCCATAGCGCGAGCGAACGCACGCACCAGCCATCGCTCCGCATCTTCAACTCGATGAGCTCCTGGATGATGGTGCCAGTGGAGTGAAGTGCAGGCACGCGCTTCCCTCGTTTCAGTGACATCAGTTGGATCGGCAACTCGGGTTACGGTTTGGGGTTACGATTCTTTTCGTTTGTTTTTGGTGTTGGCGCGAGTCACATCAACGTCGCTCCATTGACTCGCGCGAAAAGCTCCCGAGTCGGATCGAAAGGAGACGCGCCATTCATTGCGTCAACGGAAGAGAAAGAGACGCACAACGCGCAGCGATGCTTTGCCTCTCGCGTCGAATCGCGTGCCCCGCGCGCGCGCAGCAGCGACGAGCGGCGTTGGCTGCAGTCGCGTCCAGCGCCAGTGCCAGTGCCAGTGCCACGGCCTCTCGCTCTGCGCCGTTGTTCACGGAGACGCGTCGCGGCAAGCGCACGAGCAGCAAGAGCGCCGTCGGTAGCGCGGGTGCGTGAATCGTTTCTAGCGGATTCTCTGTTTGTTGTTGTATCGCATGCAGTTGATAACCTTTTGACTGTGGTTGTGCCGTTGTAGGCGGCGACCGCAGCGCAGCGCTGGCGATGGCCATTCGCCAGATTGAGAGCAGCTTTGGCAAGGGCTCCGTCATGCAACTGGGCTCCACGTAAGCGCCGTACGCGCCATACTCCAATCGAGTCATGTGACTCACACGTGATCATGTCGCGCTGAGCAGGAAAATCGCCGACAAAGTTGAGGTCATTTCGACGGGATCGCTGTCGCTCGACCTCGCGCTCGGCGTCGGCGGTCTCCCGAAAGGGTACGTATGCATATGCGTATGCGTCTCTCTCTCTCTCTCTCTCTCTCTCTCTCTCTCTCTCTCTCTCCTTTACGTGGTCGTTCACCTTTCAAAATGGCTGATCTCTTGAGTTGTGTGCCTCGTCAGTCGTGTCGTGGAGATCTATGGCCCCGAGAGCTCTGGCAAGACGACGCTCGCGCTGAGCTGCATCGCTCAGGCGCAGCAGCAAGGCGGCGTCTGCGCGTTCATCGACGCCGAGCACGCCATCGACGCGCACTACGCCAAGCAGCTCGGCGTCAACATCGACGAGCTCTACATCTCGCAGCCCGACTCGGGCGAGCAGGCGCTCGAGATCGCCGACACGCTTGTGCGGTCGGGCGCCGTCGACGTCGTCGTCGTCGACAGCGTCGCTGCGCTCGTGCCGCGCGCCGAGCTGGAAGGCGAGATGGGTGACCAGCAGATCGCGTTGCAGGCGCGGCTCATGAGCCAGGCGCTGCGCAAGCTCACGGGATCGCTGAGCAAATCCAACTGCATGCTCATCTTCCTGAACCAGATCCGCCAGAAAGTGGGTATCCTCTTTGGTTCGCCCGAGGTCACGTCGGGCGGCACGGCGCTGCGCTACTACGCGTCCGTGCGGCTCGACATTCGGCGCAAGGCCGCGATCAAGGAAGGCGACAAGGTCGTCGGCAACGAGATCGTCGTCAAGGTCGCCAAGAACAAGCTCGCGTCGCCGTTCAAGACGGCGCACTTTGACATGATGTTTGGTCAGGGCATCGACCGATTCTCCGAGCTGGTGCGTGCGTTCATGCATCTCCTCACTATTGGGATGATGCTGATGGAGACTTTCTTTCTGTAGTTGGATCTCGGTATTCAGGAGGGACTGCTCAAACGCTCGGGGGCATGGTACACGCTCGTTGGACGAGATGGTACGTGGTTGGGGTCGATCGCTTTGGTTGATCGAGACAGAGTGCCTCATGTTGGTTTGGTGCAGAGCCTATTGCCCAGGGCAAAGCCAAAGCCAAGGTCTTTCTCGAAGCGAATCCTGAGATCGCGGCAGAGATCGAGCGTAAGCTGCGGGAGAAACTCTTTGCATCGCCGTCGGAGGCGTCGGACGTCGACGCAGAGAATGAGAACGACGCGAGTGCGAGTTCGACAGACGACAGTGATGACGCTGATGTGCAGGAGGACGACGACGGCGACTACGAGCGCGTGCCCGACGACGAGGACGGCGTGCCGCTTGCCGAGACGGCGGATCGTCCCTAAGGCCAACGCATTACATCGCAAGATGTTTTTTCTTTCTCAGTGAACACGATACCAAGCACTCGCATCTATCACGTCGCCCATACGGGCTGCTTGTGCGAGAGCACATAGAGCAGGTCGTTGCCTGTGAGCACGTCCTGCGGGAACGGGTTCACATACACGTAGCCGAATGGCATGCTACGCTCGTCCTCCGGCACCTGGGCGCGCGCCATGTCCGCGGGAAGGAAGCGGTCGGGGCGGCAGCGATACAGTCCCATGGCGAGAATGCCGTCGGACGAAAGCAGGTAGTGGAAGACGTACTCGAACGTCTTGCCGACAAACACCTGCGGCACCTCGACGGCGAACAGCGAGCTGCGGTGCGCACTGCCAGAGGGCGTCACAAGCGACGACGCTGGCGACGTGAGCCCGTCGCCGTTGGTCGGAGGCGTCGCTGGTGTCGCCATGTAGTCGACCTGTGAAGTGAACGACAACACGAGTACGAGTGAGTTGCCTGAGGAAAGCAGAGAGGGAAGCAGACGTACGTCGCGCCAGGACGCAAAGATGAACTCGCGTAGGATGTTCTTGATCATCGGGTTGAAGTACATGTTGATCATGAGGCTGTCGCAGAGCGACGTGCTGTACGCGAGTCCCGACGCGAACGCTGGCGAGAGGAAGAAATCCCTCGAGAACGACGCCGTCGACGCCGCTTCGTGCACCGAAAACTGCCTCGAGGACATCGAGAGCCGTCTTTCTGCCTTCGTCAGCAACGCGGCGTGCTCGTCGACTGCGCTGAGCGACGACGATGGCAGAGAATCGTTCACCACAGGAAACCAGTCGCTCGCGATGAGATTCTGCGTGATGAAGTGCACGTTGGCGCGGTTCGCGAGCTCGGTGATGACGCGCGGCGCGCGGCGCGGCGTGATCATGGACGTGACGCTCTTGTGCAGCGCGATGCAGGACGCGTCGACGAGCAGCTCGGACGAGCCCGACTCGGCGACGTCGCCTTCGTCGCCCATGATCACGATCTTGTGCGCGCTGTCGACACCCGCGCGGCGCAGCGTCTGCCGGTGGAACGGGTCGCCCTTGACGAAGAACACGTGGCGGAAATGGCGGAACGTCTCGTGCTGATCCTCGGACGGCAGCGTCGCCGTGACGATGACCACGGGACGGTGGTGACGCAGCGCTTTGACGCGCAGCGGCCCAAGGAAGTACTCGAGATGCGGCGGGAACGCCGTCGGCGACACGATGCAGACCACAATGTGCGCGAGCGAGAACTGCTGCTGCGCGACGTCGTCCAGCACGAGGTCGTCCACGCCCACAGGCGATGCGGACGAAGAAACGGGAACCAGCGGCGCAGCAGCCTCTTTCTCATCGCCTGCGTCCGCGGTCTTGTCATGGCGCTGCGCGTTGCTGTTCTCGGCCTTCTTCTGTCTTGCATTCCGCGCCTTGCGGCGGGGAGAGATCGGCGCGTCGTGCTTGCCCTGTAGCATGGACGTGATGGGCTGCGCGCTCCACGCGCTCGGCGTCGCGCCCTTGGCACCAAGCCGCGTGATTTGGTCGGCCTGGCGGCGGTTCTCCGCGACGACAAACGCGAGCTCGTCACCGACGCACGTGTACGTGTCGCCTGGGTTCAGCAGGATCTTGCCGTGCGACGCGAGTGCCCCCGAGACGACCGCGAAGAGGATCACGCCCTTGCACTCCGAGTACACAAGCGACGCGACCTCCGCAAACGTCTTGCCAAACACGACCGCGCCCGGCGGCAGCGACACCGAGTACACCTCCTGACTCGTGCTGCGCGAGTAGCGCTGCTGCCAGTTGTCCTGCTCGTCGCTCCACGCGTTGTTGTCGTCGCTTGACGTGGACGTGAGATTGTAGATGAGCGTCGAGAAGCCCGGACAGACGCAGTTTTGCGCGAGCAGCGAGTGCATGACCTCGCTAAAGTAAAGCACGTTCTTGACGTCGAGGTCGTCGAGCAGGTGGCGGTTGCTCGAGAGATGCATCTGCGCAAAGATGCGGCCCCGCGGCGCAAGGCGTTTGGCCGCGAGCACGCGCAGCAGCGTGCGGTGGTCGCTCGCTCGCAGCTCTTCTTGCTCGCAGCGGCGCGAGAGCACAAAGATGGCGTCCGCGTCGCTGACCGCCGCACGCTGCGCGTCATCGACGTCGAGGATCGAGCCCTGGATAAAGCTCACGCGCTTCTCGAAGAACGGGTCCATGAGCAGCGAGACCATGGCGGTCGACGGCTCCTCATCAAAGAGCACGACGACGTTGATGTCGACGACGTCGTGGTCGTCGTGGAAGACCTCGCGGAAGAAGTGGTCGATGCGCGACGGAGTGAGGTCGCCGCAAAGTACAATGTGCTTGGCGCGCGACGTCGGCACAAACGACGCGAGCTGGTACTGCGAGAACGACTTGCCGAGGTCGAGCACCTGCGAGATCTGGTACGGCACGATCAGGATGAGCACGATCACGAGCACGGCGACAAAGATCTTGGACAGCACGTTGTCCGCCGGCGGCGTCTGGATCGTCACGAACACGAGCACCGAGTTGAAGAACGAGTTGAAGAACGTCCAGTCGCCCGTGTGCGTCACGCTCAGCGGGTTGTTGGACGTCTCGGCGATCTGGATGATGCCCGCGGCGCCGGCGATGATGAGCACGATCTGAATGTAGCACAGGATCGCAAACTGCCGCACGGGAGTCATGAACGCGTGGCAGCGGCTGAGCACGGCCTTGGCTGCGAGGTAGCACTTGACGAAGCGGAACGGGTACAAGAAACGCCAGTACGAGTCGCCAAGCCACAGTGTGCTGCCACGAGATACGGTCGTATTGTTGGTAAGGGAGACAAAGAGCAATGCGTATTGAGGAAGGAGAGAGGACGTACTGATACTCGATGAAGAACGAAAGCGGCAGCACGGGGAGAATGACGAGGATGTTGATGATGCCGCTGAGGGAGACGACGCCTTCGATACGGCGGTTCGCGAGGTAGACGTCGCGGAAGAGGAAGTCAACAGCGAACAGTGACGCGCACACGAGCTCCACGAGCCACAGCCATAACGGGAGCTGTAAGAGAACGGCAACGGAATCCTTTAGTGTGAGCATGAGGCAACTACGCTTCATGGTGCGGAGAGCGTACGTGGGTATCGGGGAGGTACGTGTTGGCGATGTACGCGCCCACGTAAATGAGTGCCAGCAGCGCCAGCAATGCGTCCAGTGCGATGCCGAAGGCGCTGTGGTCGAGAAAGCTGGCGGGCACAACCGTTAGCTGTGGCAGAAGTCCTTTAAAGGGACCGAGTCGCTCGTCCACGCACCGACTAATGCGATCTCGACTGCGATACTGCTTGCCACCGCGTAGGAAGCTCAGATCTGTCGTCAATGCGGCGCTTTCCCCGTCTGCAACAGTGTCTAAGAGTCGACATTACCGTCGTTCATGACACGGCACCAACGTACCAAACGCGTCCATGCTCGTGGACGCGGTCGAATGCGGATGGTGGAACGCGGTCTGCATGCCGCGCTTCACGAGCGACACGCTGCCATAGTGCGCGTGCGTCTGCGCGCGGTTCTCGATGCGAGGCGACGCGTGCTCCATGCTCATGCTCGTGGTCGTCCAGGTACTCAATGGCGCACTGGGTCGAGGGTGGAGCCATCCGTTCCCGTGGGCGAAGAGCCACGATATCTTTTCACGCAACGTATGCGCAACGTAAACTACTGGTAGTATACCGGTAAATCATCCTCGCGTCGACGTTGAAGTTGAATGCCATGTGCGTGTCCATGGCATGGCCAGCATCCAACGTCCATGAGCCAGTGCCGGCGCATGCAGAGTGCGGTGTCTGGTGGTGGACAGTCCCGAGCGACAGCCAAATTTTTAGACGGCTGCATGTGGATCAACGGCTCACTGCTCTCGTCTCCCCGTGGATTCTGGTCGAGGTACAGACGCCGCGAGAGATCAAAGACGCGGTGACATGTTGATCTTCGATACAAGAGACGCGTGGGTCGTCTGTGCCTTTCCTTTCAATATTTGTTCTTGACTGCGGTACCGTCAGAATTTCCAAGAGCGGGGAGGTGCTGGAGGTCAGCGTCTGTCGAAAAAAAAGCAACGCACTTGACGACACATGCCAGCAACTTCTCGCACGGACACAGTGACGGTCGATCCACAACGTCAAGCTCATTCTACATTCTGCTCTCCCCCAGACAGACAGACAGACACACACACACGCATACGCACACGCACACAAGAAGCTACCAACAACAAGCTTCTTCTGCAAGCTACCACCAGCTCGTTCCAGCGTCTACAACAAGCCACCAGCGCCACCAGCAACCGTACTACAAGCCACGTCCTAGCTACACCACCAGCCTACCAACACAACAGCAACCCAACAAACAAACGCACACCAGCACAACCCAACAAAACAAACAAAACAAACAACACCAGCATGCTCCGCCTCACACAAGTCGCTCTGCTCGTCGCCGCGCTCCAGACCGTCCACCACGCCGCCAACGTCGACGCACAACAACACACCTGCGGCAAGCTCGTGCCGGGCGTCTACACCGAAGGCGACGTCATCAGCTTCTCGACGATCAAGACACGAGACGAGTGCTGCGCCAAGTGCTCGCAGGACCCGCAGTGCAAGCTCTTCACGTTCGGCGGCGAGTGGAAGTTCAACGGCCCCTACTGCCAGCTCATGCGCAGTGCCGGCGCCACGCACCCGTGGTCCACCGCGGGACCATACTACGACACGGTGTACATGAACGACTTTGCCGACGAGTGCAGCGTCAAGCCGTGGGCCGCGTGCGGCAACGCGCAGGGCTCGACGTGCTGTCCGCAGGGGTTCTACTGCCAGCCGTGGAACCCCGGCTTCTACCAGTGCATGTCGACGCCCGCGCAGTGCCACAGCCTCGACACGGACACCGACTTCTACGGCAACGACCTGTGGGCCATCGGCGGCCTCACGCCGGACGCGTGCTGCGAGCAGTGCTCGCTGGTTCCCGAGTGCGCGGCGTACACGTTTGTGAATGACGCCGCGGGCGGTCCGCAGTGCTACCTGAAGCGCAGCGCGGCGGGTCGCACACGCAAGACCGGCGCCGTCTCGGGGCTCGTCAAGCGCAGCTAGCTAGCTATACAGCCGCCGTCGATTTGAGACCTTTTCGCGATGCAAAGTTGATGGATGTATATATGACGAAGGAGCGTCGCTTTGACGACCTCAATTGCCTGTGTTGATCATTTGTATGCTACCAGAGAGTACGCACAATGGCGAGCGTATCCAGCAGCGCTGTCCTTTATGCTCAACTCTGCTCGTGTCTGGCGGATGCCGCCCTCGGTTTTCGGCTCCATCGGAACGCGACAGACCCATACGGTACCGGTATCTCCACGGACGCGACGCGATGATGCTCGCGTCGAGTTGGCTCCAGTAGCCTACCGTACGATACGGGTACTGTCCATTCGTCGGGTCAGTCGGTCAGATGCCAGCACAAAGCCAAGGACACGCGTGACATCGTCCCATCTCACCTGCACACACGCACACGCACACGGACACACCCGCATCCGGCAGTGAGAGATTTTCAAGCAGCGGTGATGGCGCATCACCAGGCGTCCAAATATTCTGGCCCGTTCACAAAAGGACCGAGTCGTCGCGTGCGCTGTGCAGCAAGCTGGCAGTGTCCTCTGTGATGACGACCCGTTGCGTGCGCTTGCGTGGCACAGACTGGAGACGCGGTCACCAGGCTCAGCTGAGGCTGGTCACGGAGGCCGTCCGTCACCGGCAGCGAGTGAAAGAGAGTGCAATCGAAATATCTCTCTCCTGAGGCAACGCTGACATGAAAGACATGCCCATCGGACGTCTCCACGCGTGTCTCGCGCGCCAAACGTCGAAACTTTTGGGAGGCGGTTGACGATGGATGTTGCAGTGCGATAGTGGCGACTCGTCACTGCTGCTGCTGCTGCTGCTGCTGCTGCTGCTCCATGACAACCACAGTCATCCGCGTTGATTCGCATGTCACGAGGCAGAGTACGGTACGGTAGACTGACCAGGAAAAAACACCGCCACACACACAGGCACGGACGCAGTGACGGTCGATTCACAACGTCAAGCTCATTCTACATTCTGCTCTCCCCCAGACAGACAGACAGACACACAGACACACACACAAGAAGCTACCAACAACAAGCTTCTTCTGCAAGCTACCACCAGCTCGTTCAAGCGTCTACAACAAGCCACCAGCAACCGTACTACAAGCCACGTGCTAGCTACACCACCAGCCTACCAACACAACAACATACCCAACAAAACAAACAACGCCAGCATGCTCCGCCTCACACAAGTCGCTCTGCTCGTCGCCGCGCTCCAGACCGTCCACCACGCCGCCAACGTCGACGCACAACAACACACCTGCGGCAAGCTCGTGCCGGGCGTCTACACCGAAGGCGACGTCATCAGCTTCTCGACGATCAAGACACGAGACGAGTGCTGCGCCAAGTGCTCGCAGGACCCGCAGTGCAAGCTCTTCACGTTCGGCGGCGAGTGGAAGTTCAACGGCCCCTACTGCCAGCTCATGCGCAGTGCCGGCGCCACGCACCCGTGGTCCACCGCGGGACCGTACTACGACACGGTGTACATGAACGACTTTGCCGACGAGTGCAGCGTCAAGCCGTGGGCCGCGTGCGGCAACGCGCAGGGCTCGACGTGCTGTCCGCAGGGGTTCTACTGCCAGCCGTGGAACCCCGGCTTCTACCAGTGCATGTCGACGCCCGCGCAGTGCCACAGCCTCGAGACGGACACCGACTTCTACGGCAACGACCTGTGGGCCATCGGCGGCCTCACGCCGGACGCGTGCTGCGAGCAGTGCTCGCTGGTTCCCGAGTGCGCGGCGTACACGTTTGTGAATGACGCCGCGGGTGGTCCGCAGTGTTACCTGAAGCGCAGCGCGGCGGGTCGCACGCGCAAGACCGGCGCCGTCTCGGGGCTCGTCAAGCGTAGCTAGCATTGTCGTCTTCAAGCAGCAGCTGCATATCATTTCCCTTTTTGCTTTTTTGATTAAACAATTCATCCGTGTTTTAACATTCCTCTCACAACTCAAATTTGAATTGTTGAGCGCGATGGAAGATCGCATGCACGTCGCCCTCCTTCAATTGGGCGGTGTCTTTGCAATTCACCACTCCACGCGGCAGCCGAGGAGGATCGGGGGACCATCACTCTGGTCGGCGGCGCAGGTGCAACAAGCGCAAGCTCGCTCACTTCTCATCTTTCCCTCTCCCCCGACCGACTTGACCCGGATCGACCGATCGATCGATCTCTCTGCTCTCTGCTCTCTGCTTCGATGGCTTCTGGACGCGCGACTGTCAAGGCCGTGATCTCGGGCGACACGCTCGTGCTCATGGGCGCCGCCACGAACGGCCCTCCGCCGGAGCTGGTGCTGACGCTCGCGTCGCTGCAGGCGCCGCGTCTCGCGCGTGGGCCGGACGGCGTGAACGAGGTGCGTGACCCACGCCACGACTCTGTCACACTGCTTGCTTGCTGACGCACTCGCTTTGTGATAATGCCATAGCCGTATGCGTGGGCGAGCCGCGAGTTCCTTCGCAAGCTTTGCATTGGCAAGCAGGTCCGCTTCAAGGTCGAGTACCGCGTGGGCGCGATCAACCGAGACTTTGGTTCGGTCTGGCTTCCGGCCAATGCACGCGGTGTTGAGGAGAACGCGTGTGTCGTTGTTGCCCGTGAAGGATGGGCGAAGGTGAAGCCGCTCGAGCAGTCGCGTGACGGTGCGTCGCCCGACCTCGAGAAAATGCTTGCTGTGGAGCAGGTCGCCATCGCCCAGAAGAAGGGAATGTACAAGGACGAAGAGGAGAATGCGCACGTGACTGTGAAGTGGTCTGGTGCCGACACTGACAGTCTGCTGGCGGACAACAAGGGCAAGCTTGTCCCTGCTATCATCGAGTCCGTCCAGAATGGCTCATCGATGCGAGTGATTCTCCGACCGACGATGCAGCTGGTCAACTTTGGCCTTGCGGGTGTGCAGTGTCCTCGTATGGGCGCTCCCGCTGGCTCCACTCCTGGAGCAGAAGGCCCACAGCCGTTCGCGCGTGAGGCTAAGCACTTCACAGAATCTCGACTGCTCCATCGCGACGTTGAGTTGAAGCTTGAGGGTGTCGACAAATATGGCAACCTGTATGGCAGTGTGGTGCACAGCTCGGGAAAGAACATCAGCGCCGAATTGTTGAAGAACGGTCTCGCGAAGATGGTGGACTGGAGCGCATCGTTTGTGAGCGATAAGTCCCGCACAGCGCTGCGAGCAGCAGAGAAGGAGGCCAAGGCGGCCAACTTGCGCTTGTGGAAGGATTATCAGGCTCCAGTTCTGCAGAGTGACAAGCACCTCCGCGGTACCGTCATCGAAGTGATCAGTGGTGATTGTGTTGTTGTGTACATCCCGGAGAAGAACGAAGAGAAGCGTATCTATTTGTCGTCACTGCGGGCTCCACGACTTGGTAACGCGAGACGCAATGAGCCGAACGCACCATACGCTGTCGAGTCGAAGGAGTACTTGCGACAGAAGTCCATTGGAAAGTCTGTGCGCGTCGAGGTTGAGTACGAGAAGACGAACCTCGCTCTCGGAGAAAACGCGTTGATGACTTTTGCAAGCGTGTTTTACGAATCCCCCAACGCGAAGAAGAAGGCGGCTGAGAGTGGTGACGCGTCTGCCGTGAAGGGCATTAACCTTGCCGTTGAACTGGTCCTCGCTGGTCTTGCAGAAGTTGTTCGTCACAAGCCGGATGAGGCGAAGTCCGAGTACTACGACGACATGATCACCGCAGAAACGAAGGCACAGACCCAGAAGAAGGGTCTGTTCTCTGGCAAGGATGCCCCTCCTGAGCAGCGCTATACTGATCTGTGCTTTGACGCGACTAAGGCTAAGCAGTATCTGCCTTTCCTGACGCGTGAGAAGACCATTCGAGCAGTTGTCGAGTACGTTTACTCGGGCACCCGAGTCAAGCTCTTTATTCCTAAGGAGAACTGCATGGTGAACTTTGTTGTGGCGGGCATCAAGTGCCCTCAACCTGCCCGCTATGCTGGCGGCGGCGTTGTCTCCTCGCCAGCGGAACCGTATGGTGAGGAGTCAAAGTTGTTCACGAAGCGCAGCATCATGCAGCGAAACGTGGTCATCGAGATTGAAGACATGGATCGTGGTGGAAATGCTTTCGGCCCGCTGTACGTTGGTGGAAGCAAGGAGGAGCGAAACAACTTCGGATGCCATCTGCTTGCAGAGGGTCTCGCTTGGGTCGATGCGTTCTCGGCGGAACGTACAAGCACTGGAGCACAACTGCAGCGAGCTGAAGAGACGGCGAAGGAGGCGAAGAAGAACTACTGGAAGAACTACGATGCGCAGGCTGTGGCTGCAAAAGCGAAGCAGGCTACGCAAAACGCCTCGTCCGATGAGGTCCTCCCATGTGTGAAGATCTCGGAGATTGTTTCCGCCACGCATTTCTTCATCCAGAACTTCGCTGACCGCACTTGTGCAACGATTGAAGAGAAGATGAAGGAGTTTACCCGTCAGCACGGCACCCAGGGCAAGGCCTTTGAAATTCGACGAAACGCAGTTTGCGCTGGTCTCTTTGACGACGGTAATGGCCCTGTTTGGAACCGCGCCCGAGTTGAATTCGTGAATGCGGATGGATCTGCCCGCGTGCGCTTCATTGACTACGGCAATGTGGCGACCCTGCCAGCGAACCGACTCCGTCCTCTGGATGCGAACGTTGTGCAGTATCCACCTCAAGCAAAGGAGTGTGTCTTCGGATTCATCAAGATGTCGACTCCTTCTGACGAATTCGGTCACGATGCGGCGCAGATGCTCGGTGACGTTGCGTGGGGCCACACACTGACCGCTCGCATCCACGGCTACGACGAGAACAACCGTGCTCGTGTGTCGCTGTACAAGAACAACCAGAGCGTCTCGGAGTCACTATTGGAGGCTGGCATTATCCGGACAGATCGCAAGCAGCTCGTCCGCGCCGCGGCTCACCAGAAGGCGACTGTCGATGGTCTTCTCAAGGCACAGGGTGTTGCGAAGAAGAAGCGCGTATGCATCTGGCGCTATGGTGACGTGGAGTCGGATGAAGAGTGAACAGAATCTGTGTTGCGGTGTTTTGATTGAGCCGTTGCATCGAGTTTGATATAGGTAGTCATTAAACTTGTCAATGGACGCAACCACATCCATTCGACGTGGAGTCGCACACAGAGCACCTTAGACTGTTCTCACTCAATCCGCGTATCACTCCAGACCAGGCATGTCTTCGAACTCTTCGATCTCCTGCTTCTTCCTCTCTTCTTCCTGCAGCACCTTGTTCTTGGCCTCCATGCGGTCAAAGATCTTCTCCTTGTACAACTTTTTCTCTTGCTCCTTGTACTTCGCAGCGTACTTGTGGAGCAACGCCTGGCAGCGCTTGAGGTCGGCGACTGCGTGCGCGACCTTCGCGTCAGACGATTCGATGAGCTCTGTGGCCTTCGTGATGCTCTTCTCGGCCTCCTTCGAATACTCAAAGCCCTTGTCAAGAATCCAGAACTCGCCCTTTTGCTCTTTCTCCAGCTCCATCTTGAGCTTTTCAATATACACAAGACCACGACGGAAGTGCCCTTTACCGTTCGATGGACCGAGGGAGATTGCCTGAGGAAGAGATGTAACTGTCATGCGAAGTCATCGAGCACAACCTAGGAGCAGGGACGAACGAACCTGGTCACAATCCCAAAGCGCATCCTCAATCTTCTTAAGCTTGAGCTTGACAAGTCCTCGGTTCAAATACAGCACGAGCTTGGTCTGATTGATCTTGTCCTTGTCTGCTTGTGGGACCAAGTGCTCCCATTCGTCTTTGCCGTAGAAGATGTGAACGAAGCCCTACAGACCACAAACACTAGCGTCAATACTCCCCGATTTGCAATGCTCGCATAGAAAGTCCGGCGTTCACCAACCGAGTCGTAATGCTTTTGGGCCTGTTCGTAGTCCTTCTTGGCGACACATGCGTTGCCTTTCTCCTTCTCTTCCATGGCCGACGCAATGCGCTCATCTGAGATTGTCCATGTCAGAGCCGAGAATGTCGTTGTCCAAGACATATTCGAGACACACAAACATACCGACTGTCGGAGGCGGGTTCTCTTCAAGCATCTTCTTCTCCTCTTCGTACTGCTTTCTTCGGCTTTCAGCGAGCTCCGCTTGGCTCGGAAAACGTGGCAATGGCTCCTGTTGTCTCAGTAAGCAATGGCATCAGTGGCTCACAATGTAGTTCAAACAAATCACAACGTACCCCAAATCGAATGAGCTCAATTTCGAAGTCGAGCGTTTCATCCGGCTCGACCTTGGGAGCGAAACCCTTTGAGCCATAGGCGTACTCCGGCGCGATGATGAATCGAGAGATCTCGCCGACTTGCATGGTAGCCACTCCAATATCCCAACCCTTGATAACTTTCTCTGCGATGTGAACGAGTGTGAGCCACGCACATGGATTACAAATGCCTCTGTTTATGGTAATCGCACCTCGTCCAAGCTGGAATTCAAAGGGATCATCTGTGCCTCCGACATGCTTGCCGTCGATCATGTCTCGCCTACACATACACATGCATCCTAATCAGTTCCAGTGCCCAGGCCTGAGTATTGCATCTCTTCAGCTACTCACGTCGTGTCGAAAATGGAGCCATCCATCAGACGTCCAACGTATTGGACTGCGTTGAGAACAGTTAGTCCCATGCTGAAATACGATACACAGGAGGTGCAGTTCATACCGAACGTCGGGCATCCCTCTTCGATCAGTTTGCCTGGTGTGCCCTCTCGAATGACCTTCTTGAGAACACCGCCGTCTGCCTTCGGCGAGATATCGACGAAGCCTTCATCGCGGCAGAACTTGCTCTGATCGGGATCAAAGAATGCCTTTGTCTCTCTGTTACATCAACGCCACAGCATAGCATGCATGAGAGCTCGCTTTCAAAAGCAACGAAAGAGTCCGTCATCGTGAAGGTACCTCGCGCAGTGCGCACAGAGCCGCTGGGGGTTCGTCACGAGGCCCAGACCCCATCCTCCACAGTGCGAGCAGCGTGGGAGATCAGGCGCTGGCTCTTGTGCTAGCGCTTCGGATGCGCGTGGGCTGCTGGGTGCGGACATCTCTCGAGCCAAACGGAAGAGGTCTTTGCGTCTGTCTTGCTATAGGACCGATTGACTCAGCACAGACAGCTCATACGACACACATTCTCGAAGCAACTCACGACGAGGCCAGAATTCGGATTTAAGAGGAGTGGCGACTGCGTGTGATGTGGGCCACACCATCGTTCTCTTTGGAGCTACTGTAGCTGGAGAGGAAGAAGCATCAAGATCTGACCTGAGAACAACTGCCGCGCATTTCCACATGCAGCTGCAGCGCAAACTGCTCGTCGATGGAAGAATATCCAGACCACTTTTACCACCACGCCCTGCGAGACTGTAATCGGATGCATATAGAGGTTGTTTGATTATCAATGGTCCTCGCAGCGCTCCTCGCCTCCGACGTCGCGGATGGAAGCATACGGCGCAGGACGAAGATCCCCGCCCTCTCTCAGACCCCTCGCCACCGCCCGCCGCCGCAGAGATGGAGCCAGCAACACCATTGAATTTTTCGATTGGCTAAAACGCCACCAACCGATTTTTCTGATTGGCTGTTTCGAATATCGCACGTTTTGCCCAGTCAGAACAAAGCACCAGCTTGACCCAGCTGCGAAACGGGCCGACGGTCACTTTTGTGGGCATTAAGAAACGAGTTTTGCGCTTTTGCCTGCCTGCCTGCCTCCTCCTTCCTCCCACACACACACACACACTGCCCCACACTCAGTCTGTCTGGAGCATTGTCGCTCGGGAAGAACCGCGAGATCTGCCTCACGCGCGCTCTCGGTTCCTCTCTCTCTCTCTCTCTCTGTAGACTCCCTCTCTCTCTCTTTCTCCTCTCTCGCGCTCTGTCTATCGCTCGACCTTTCGAGGCTCGAGTCTACTGGCGGTTGGTTGCGGGCTCTTGGGCGCATCGCGTCGCTGCCCGTTCTAGCAGTGCAGCGCCGAGACGTCCGCCACAGTCTTGCGCTCCTATTGACCGCGAGACGACCAGTGGACTGGTTGCCTTGACGCTGTGGGCGAAGACTCGGTCGAGAAACACGGCAGCACGCGCGCGATTGTATTTTTGGCGCGCGACTCGCGTCTGTCTGCTACGCGCTGTGCTGTGCTGTGCTGCGCCGCGCTCCCCTCTCGCCTCCGCTCGCTCGGCGTCATCTCCCCTTGTGTTGAAGAAGAAAACAAGCGGCGAGACAGGAAATATCTAGCGCCATTGACACCGGCATGAAGCACACTGAACCACTGCATCGCGCGTCCTCTGCTTCCGCGTCCACTGCCGCTGCTGCTTCTGCCGCCTCCAGCTCGCCACGTACTGCGTCGCCGACTGACAATACACCGTCGAAGAAGCGCAAGTTTGCAGCGACATCACCGTCGTCGGTCGTCATTTCGTCGCCGTCGCTGTCGTCTGGTGTCTCCACAGCAGCTTCAGCAAGTTCCCGCGAGCGGAAGGCGCCAGGTCCGCTCGTTTGCGGTGCCACAGAGAACCCGATCCTGCTTGCGTTGGGAGGAACTCCAAGGGCGAGCAGTGGCGTATCGCCTGCGACCTCGTTGGCAGCAGGAGCACCCGATCCTGAGCCGTTCAGCCTCAACCACATCGTGATGAAGTCCGAGGTCAAAGCCGACACAGATGGAGTCTCGCAGACGACAGCGCTCGCTCCTGCATCTGCCAGTGGCCCGACGACGAGCGATGCGTCCAGTCGCCACAGTGGATCACCATTACCTGTGCCAACGGGTCTTCTGAGCAGCAAGCGCAAGCGTGAAGAAACGTCCGATAATGAGTTCAAGCTCAAGTCCGAATTTGTGGCATATGCTCGCGAGCACGTGCACAACCAAGAAGCCGGCGAAGAAGGTTTCTCGATCGATCCGTCTGATCGCGCGGTTGAGCATCGCGCCAGCAAGTCTGTGCGGAGAGAAATCTTGATTGCATCTCCTGCTCAGAATGATGACGATGATGACGTCGAGGGCAACGCTATGGACGTCCAGATGGAATTGTCGTCGTCTTCGGAAAGCTCACCATCCGAGCACATCGATCTGCAGCCCGTTGATATGATTCTCCACATCTTTTCATTCTTGGTGGCATCTGGGGACGACTATCTCAGCATGGGTCAAGTATCGCGACGGTGGCGAGAGCTGACGAGTCGGCGGTCTCTGTGTCGAGCTTTACAGAGTATTCTCCCTGACGGATCAGTCAACTGGGTGAACTTCCAGAACCTGGGGATCAAGAACAAGGGGACTGAAGGCACGTGTTTCAAGTGCTATCAGCGATCGACTGGCAAAACGCTTGCTATGAAGAAGGCTAGAGTGTTTCCCAAGGTTTGTATTTGACTGTTTTATAGCTGTTGTTTCACCGTACTCACCATTTTGTGGCAATCAGGGCGAAGGTGTTCCGTACTACATGCTGCGAGAATTAGCGGTGTTGAAAGGCATCAAGCACGATCATATCGCTACATTGGAAATGATTAGTCTCGCGAAGGATGAGCTCCATGTCTTCTTCCCGTATGTTGACAAGACTCTGCACGAGATCATCAACCCTACGGGTGACCCGAGCGGAGGACGTGTTCTGTCTGAGCGAGTGGTAAGTCAACTGTGCAGCTCATGAATCCGACTGTTTTTATGAGGGTCCATCTAACAACCATTCACAGATTCGCAGGCTCTTGCATCAACTTCTTGATGCGATAGCGTTTTGCCACAGGCGAGGAGTCCTCCATCGCAACCTGAAACCGAAGCATCTGTTGATCAACACCAATGATATGGATACACTGGGTACGTGTCCGAAGTGAAGTGATGGCTCCGTCAAGTTCATCTCACTAATACTGTGTTACAGAGGATGCGGTCTTGCAGATTTCCGATTTTGCCCTCGTTCGAGCAACTGGGATCCCAAGACGAACGTATACGATGGAAGTGGTCACGCTCTGGTATCGACCACCTGAAATTCTTATGGGAGTTCGAGGATACTCGTCTGCAGTCGATATTTGGTCTGTCGGGTGCATCTTCGCAGAAATGGCACAAGGAAAGCCCTTGTTCACTGGAATTTCCGAGATCGACCAGCTCTTCCAGATTTTCAGCAAGCTTTCAACGCCGACCTCTGAGTCGTGGCCAGGATTCACGTCTCTCCCGAACTACCATTTCGACTTCCCGAACTGGAAGCGTCGCCCTCTGCATAGGCTGTTTCCGAACATCTCGGATCTCGGAATCGACTTGCTGAGCAAGCTGCTGACGTATAACCCCGAACAGCGAATCACAGCGGAAGACGCGCTTCGGCATCCGTATTTCTCTGGCGTCAACCCCGAGCATGGAGTTCTGGTCCCCACAATACCGATGGGCGACATGACTTACACGATGAAGCGTCTTCGATCAACCAACATTCCCGAAAACGTAGAATTGTTTCACGCATACCTTCGACAAACAGAGCGAGATACTTGGAAGGAGATCAAGTACCTCAGGTAAGTCACGTGCTGCATTTCCTATCATCTCAAATTCTTACGATTTTTTAACGTGGATGACAGTCGGCAAAAGACGTTGCGCCCTGCCCATCGATCAATGTTGGTCGACTGGCTCATTGAAGGTTCGTGACGCGACTCGTTTCAGGTCTTCATGATTTATGTATCTAATTCGTATTGCGCAGTTGTCGACGTCTTCGAGATGTGCCTGCGAACAGCCTTCCTCGCAGTGAATTACACAGATCGATTCTTGGACATCGTCATGGTGAAGAAAACGCGTTTCCAACTACTTGGGGCGACCTGCCTTCACGTCGCGTCAAAGTGTGAAGATGTTTCGTACATCGGGGTGGAAGACCTCGCAATGTGTGCAGACAATGTTTACACATCTGCGGAGGTGCTGAAGATGGAGGAAAAACTCCTCAACACTCTCAATTTTACGCTTTCAGTTCCGACAGGTACGAGGACTGTACATCGGACCAATGTTCTGAACAAATCTAACTGGGATATTGTGCCAGCGTTGGATTTCCTCAATATCTACGAGCGGATGATTCCGCCAATTCAGAAGAAGACATCGATGTTGGCTCACTACCTCCTTGAGTTGGCGCTCCAAGAGTACCAGTTCCTGCGATTTCTTCCATCCGTCGTCGCTGCTTGCTGCATGTCAATGGCGTTGTACACAGTTGAAGGCTTCCCAATGGTGCGATCAGTTTGATCAGCAGAGTTATCCTGTTTACGTACTGATCTGAATGTGTATTGTTCACTGCAGTCGCAAGAGTTGGCTGATGCTTGCCAGTACAAGTGGACGGATTTGAAGGATTGCATGGCTGAGCTGCAGACGGTGTATTCGAACTCCCCATCAAACAACCTCGCGGTGATCAAGAAGCGATACTCGAAGGCAGAACGCTGCCAGGTCGCCTCGATCCTTCCCCCGGTATCTTTCAACATGTCGTTCTAAGGTGCTCGGCAAGTATCTCGCCAAGCTTCTTTCCGCCGTGAGACTTTATGTCGTTTAAATTGGTGTCCAGCAGTCCGCTGCGTGCAGTTGTTAAGGAATGTATGAATCGGGCAACACCACTGAACTTCGGATTGCACGGACGGCATACGCTTTCAGAGGGTCATGGTGGTTGTGGCAGCATCAAAGACGATGCATCAAGACGAAAACAAAAAGAACACGTTCATCACACGCGTGAACTCAGACGTTCACCCTACAGTAATTATATAAGTCTCTTGCTTGAATCGGAGGGATCCCCTGTTTACGACGCTCCACAGTGTCCGTCTCCGTTTGTTCTCTATGCACTCGCCTTGGTATTGGTTCCACGTGGCTTCACGGGCTGTGCAATGTAGATGACGGTCGGGTCGTTCGGATCAACGAATGCCTTGTTCTGGCTCTGAACAAATGCCATGTCGATGACTTCCTGTCGCTTGCGCTTCTCGAGCAGCCGAAGAAAGACCGGCAACACGATGCCGGTACCCCCATTGTCGAAAATGATCTTCCACGAGAACTTGGCGTCGTCAGCCGCCTCGCGGTCACTCTACAAGTACGTTTAGATATGTGATCGACAAGCTGTGCAGTCGCGCAAGCAATCCACACCGGAATGACGAGCCCTGAAATGCTACAAGCACCGAAGATCGGTTGGTTGAACTTCTCGTCCATCATGTTGTGCAGCGGCACTTCCTGCAGAGCGCATTTGCTTGTGAGGATTGCAGGTCTGGTGAGCGTAATCGTCATCGAGCGAGCCTTACAAAAGCCTCAAAGAACAGGCCATGTTGCAGCGAGCCCTTCTCCGCGACAAAAATGATGCGCTGGGTCGTGCAGTAGACGCGACCCTTGCCCTTGAAGGTGTGACTACATGCATCGGCAGTTGGAGAGGCGTCAGTGCTGTGCATGAATGCGCGATTGGCCTTTGGCAAATCAATCGATCGACGGACTCGAGGGTCTTCACTTGGAAGGAGATCTTGGCGCGCTCTAGAATGAAGAGCTCGTCATCGTTGGCGAGCGGCAGCATCTTGCCGTCATCTGAGAACAACTGCGGCTGGAAGGACATCGTGTCGCCTGTCGATGAAGTGAGATGGAGATGATCGAGAGAGTGGCAATGGACTTGGACCCCATCCACAGTCGTTTCCTCCGACGGGGTACACTTTACTTCAGTGTACCCTACTGTATTTGAAGCGAAGTGTAACCAATCCCATGTAAAAAATCGAAACGATGGTAGCTTCACTCGAGGAGCAATCGTCGACGACTCCATGCTTGTTTTATGGATTGATTCGCTCTATTGGTTGCACGACTTGTTGAGCGAGTTCGTCACACAAACGAAGAATGCCCTCGACTGCATTGAGCAGCCGCATATTGCTAATGGAGAGCTACGGTAAACTGTACGTGAGCCGTCCACGTAACCAGCTCAATCACAACATCGACGACTGAAGTGACCAAGGCTTAACGTATGACGCACAAGTCATCACCCATCGCATGCTCCCGACGCATACGAAATGCCGTGGCAGTCACTGAACCATAGACTGTGAAACAGCTCATGCTTGCGTGTTCAGCACATATCGGAGCAAGTGCTTCGTGAGCTCAACCCCCCCATTCTGTCTGTACCCATTTTGCTCACAGTACTGTATCGGCATGCATCTCACGGGACAGAACAATACATTTGCTCCACCACCTCGTTGCAGTCCAAACCTATCCAACTCAATTCAAATTCGAATTGACCAGTTTCGACATGTTCAATTCACTGGACGCACAACGTTTCGTTTCGCATCGTTGACTGGCGCCGAGCGAAAGGCAACACGAGCCACTGCAACGGCGGAGCAACGGCGCATTGCGAGCTCTCTCTCCTTCTCTCTCTCTCGCTATCGGACGCCGAGAGCAAGATGACGGCGGTAGATGTGGATGCGGAGGGACAGGCGATGCTCAGTCTGCAGCGCTTCCGTCGCGGCGTCGCACGTGTGCTCGCGGCGGACGAGCGACTGCTTCAACACCCAGCGGTGCAACACGCCCGCCAACAGACGACCGACTGGCTCACGACTGCCGACAAGAAGACCCCGCGCAGCGACCGACGTGCCGACGGCACTGTGGCGGCCGCGATCTCTGATGGCTCCCAAGACGACGACGCCCGCGCGTACCTGCAGGCGCTCGCCGCGTGCCTCGTGCACGAGGACTTCCTGTGGATCATCCTCAAGCACCTCCGCGCCTTCGCGGTCGATCTGATGGCGCGGCTCATGGACCCTGCAATCGAGCTCTATGAGCAGACAACCGATGCGTCCGGCAACGCCGTCTTCACGCGTTGCTCCGACAACCTGCTTCGACGCGAGCGCGTCGCCGAGGCGCTCGTGACGTTGCTCGCGGTGCTGCCCCACACGAAGCACACCGTGCTGCAGTACCTCGCCGACTCGCCGTGTTTCTTCGAGTACGTGAGCGTCGCGGGCGCCACGCAGTCGGCGCATGCGGTGGCAGTGCGACAGCGTGTGCGGCGCATCGCGCAGATCGCGTACCGCTTGCTGTCGCTTTGCCCACAGGAGGCGACACCGCTGTGGAACTGGTCGAGCTTCTACCCGCTTTGCTTCCACGACGACGTGCGCGTTCGCTGGCTGGCCACGCGAGCGGTCGCCATCGCGCTGCGCATGACGAACACACAGCGCAACGCGTTCCTGACACAGCTCGGCGTTCACGAAGACTCTGCAGTCGATGGCCGCCACGACGACGTTCGAAAGATCGAGTTCACCGAGTTCTGCGAGTCCCAAAAGCGCGACCAGCGAGTCGTCGACGTGCTTCTCTCGACCAGCGAATCTGAATCCGCGAGCTCTGATGACGAGTGCGCGTCGCTGCGACCCGTTCCATTTCACGAGTCGCTGACGAATGTCTTTGGCGTCCTCATTCCAACGAATACACACGTTGTTCGCTCGACGGCGGAGAACTCATCCCTTGACCAGCCACTGGTGCCGACACCATCGACGCGACACAACTTGCAGTCACTGGCGATCGCGCTTGGGCTGAAGCGACCGGTGTTGGTGGCCGGTCCCGGTGGTTGCGGCAAGACAGCAGTGCTCCGAGAGCTCGCACGACTCTCTGGAAATACGGACATGGTGGAGCTGCATCTAGATGATCAAATCGACAGCAAGACGCTTCTCGGCTCCTATGTCTGCACCGATATCCCTGGCGAATTTACGTGGCAGCCCGGTGCGCTGACGACCGCTGTACTTGAAGGTCGTTGGGTTGTCATTGAAGATATCGATCGGGCTCCGTTTGAAGTTCTCGCCGCGCTGATGCCGCTTCTGGAGACTCGAGAAATGGTGCTGCCCGGTCGCGGTGAACTTCTCGTGGCGCACGCTAATTTCCAGATCTTCGCCACGACGAGCCATGGGCAAAACCTCCCCAAGGGTTTCCAAGAATCCATTTGGGCGCGTGTCAACGTTCAGCCGTTAAGCGATGAAGAGATCGAAGAGATTCTTCGCGCCATGTTCAAACGTTTTCCGTCTGAGCTCATCCAGCGAGTCATGGCTACTTTCAGTCTCGTCTCAGGAAATGTCAAGTCTGACGCGCAATTTGACGCTCGGCTACAGTTAGTATGGAAAGAAGCTCGACGGAACTATGGACGAGATTTCTCGCTTCGAGATCTGTTGAAGTGGTGCAAGCGTATCGCTGCTTTCTGCTACAACGGCAGCCAAGCTTCCTCCAGCGCGGCCAACGAGTACATCACTGAGGATGTGCGAGTTCGTGTTGTCGGTGAGGCGTGCGATGTCTTCTGCTCTGGTATCCGTGACCCAGCTACTCGGCGCCACGCCGGCATCGCAGTCGGTGCCGTGTGGGGTGTCCAGGACGACCGTGTAACGCAGCTGTTGGAGCATCATAAGCCAGGTGTCAAAATCAATGCGCACGAGGTGGAGATTGGCCGTGTGCATCTCCCAACAGCAACGACAAATCCAGGCGATGCTGCTGCAGGTAGCTTTGTCATGACTGGCCACGTGCTTCGCCTGCTGGAGAAGCTTGCAGCCATTGTATACACTTGTGAGCCTGCATTGTTAATCGGTGAGACGGGCTGTGGTAAGACCACGGTCATCCAGCACTTGGCCGCATCGATGGGGCAGAAGCTTGTGGTGCAAAACCTGAACATTCAAAGTGATAGCTCCGATTTGGTCGGTGGATTCAAGCCGGTTGAGCTGCACTTGATCGCTCGCCCGCTATACATTTCATTTGTTGATCTCTTCAGCATTACGTTTTCACAGAAGAGTAACGCTGCTTTTCTCAATGTGGTCCGCTTGGCTTTTGAACACAAGGACTGGAAGAAGATGGTCAAAGGTATGAAGAAGGCACTGCAAATGGTTGCCGCAAAGCTTGACGCGGAAAAGAGCCGTGACAGCAACGATACGACTATGGCTAACAAGCAGACCAGCGGTGGAGCTTCACCAACGGTCTTGCGCTCGCGTTGGGATGCATTTGATGTCGAGCTCGGTCGTTTCGAGCGGCAGAAGGAGCAGGTTGAGTCACACTTCGCGTTTGCATTTGTTGAGGGTGTTCTGGTCAAGGCACTACGCGAAGGTCACTGGGTCCTGCTTGATGAAATCAACCTCGCGTCTTCAGATACGCTGGAGAGAATCAGCACGTTGTTGGAGCACGAAAAGAGTGCGTTCTCGCTAACTGAGAGAGGTGACGTTGAGATCATTCGGCCCCATCCCAACTTCCGGTTGTTCGGTGCCATGAACCCGTCCACAGACGTCGGAAAGAAGGATCTTCCTCCGTCGTTGCGAAACCGCTTCACAGAAATCTACGTGGACGAGTGCGTGGCTCCGACGGACCTCCAGATGGTGGTTCAACATCATTTCCGAGACATTGCGAAGGCTCCTGTCGTTGAGACTGTTCAATTTTATCTCGAGGCGAGAAAACAAGCAGAGGAACGCCTGAGCGATGGTGCCCGCCACAAGCCACGATACTCGTTGCGAACGCTAAGTCAGGCTCTCCACATCACGCGCATTCTCATCCAGCGTGGTTATGGTATGGAGCGTGCATTGTACGAAGGATTTTCATCCACTTTCTGTACACTTCTTGATCTGGAGTCACGCCAGTTTCTTGAGCGACTCATCAAGAACACCTTTGCGAAGACGATGAAGCCCAGGGATTTGCAGCGCGCTCCGCCACGACCGCGTGGTCGGACTCAGGCGGATGATTTCGTCCTTGTGAGCTCCTACTGGGTGCGCATGGGTGGCCAGATGGAGCCGAGGGATGACGCGGAGCCAGATCCTGTCACGAACCGCAAAAAGTTCGTGCTCACGAAGTCGGTCGAGGAGAACTTGCGACACCTGTCGCGTGCCGCACTCATCGGAAAGTACCCTGTTTTGCTTCAGGGCCCGACGTCAGCTGGTAAGACGTCTTTAATCTCGTACCTGGCGGCCCGTATCGGCCAGAAGTGTGTTCGAATCAACAATCACGAGCACACTGACATTCAGGAATATCTCGGCAGCTACGTCTCGGACTCCAATGGAAAGCTCACCTTCAAGGAAGGTGTCCTCGTTGAGGCGGTCCGAAACGGTTGGTGGATCATCCTTGATGAACTCAACTTGGCACCCTCCGAGGTATTGGAGGCACTGAATCGTCTTCTCGACGACAACCGAGAGCTTTTTTTGCCAGAGACTCAAGAGACCGTGAAGCCGCACCCGAAGTTCATGCTTTTCGCTACTCAGAATCCTCCCGGCCTCTATGGTGGTCGTAAGGTGCTGTCACGAGCATTCAGAAATCGATTCTTGGAGATTCAAGTCGATGAAGCTCCAACCTCTGAGCTGCAAACAATTCTGCAAGAGCGAAGCTCGCTCCCTCCGTCGTACTGCGCGATCTTGATTGACGTAATGCGCCAGCTTCAACTTGTTCGTCAACAGTCGTCCATTTTTGCCGGGAAATCGGGCTTCATCACGACGCGTGATCTGCTCCGCTGGGCTGAACGTCGACCAGCAACGAAGCAAGCATTGGCGGAGGAGGGTTACTGTTTGCTGGCTGAGCGACTCCGGAAGGACGACGAGAAGCATGTCGTCAAGCAAGTCCTCGAACAGAAGTGTAACGTTACGATTGATTTGGAAGGAATGTACTACCGTGGCGAAGCGCGCGACTCAAATCTGTTGAACGAAAATGGTGAAGTGGAGACAGAAACTGTTTGGGGCTCTAACGCTCAGTTCGAGCGTGTCCAGCAGCTTGTTGAACAGGCTTTAAGCGATGGCGACAGTGCGCTTGCTGGTAATGCCGCTGGTCTTGACAAGATCAGTGTGACAAAGGCACTCCGTCGATTGTTTGCGCTTGTTGGTCGCTGTCTGCAGCATCAGGAGCCTGTTCTTCTTGTCGGTGAGACTGGTTGCGGCAAGACGACGGTTTGCCAGCTGTATTCCCTGCTTTTCGACCAGCAGCTCCATATCATCAACTGCCACCAGCACACAGAGACATCGGACTTCCTGGGTTGTCTTCGACCAGTTAGAGGCAAGGAGAAGATTGGTAACGACCTTCGAGAAGCGCTTGTTTCTTTCCTGTCAGCGAGTGACTCTAACACCACATGGGATGGCAAAGCTATCACGGAGCTTATCACAGCGTTTGATCAACGGAACAAGAAGGATCGCGCCGAGGACGCCGATGATATGTCAGTCGCGAAGATCGAGCAACTGAAGCGACGCTATCAATCGATTTTTGAGTGGTGCGATGGCCCACTTGTTGAATCCATGAAGAAGGGTGACTTGATCCTCGTTGATGAAGTCAACCTTGCAGAGGATGCGGTGCTCGAGCGTTTGAACAGTGTGCTCGAACCATCCCGGACTTTGTTGCTTGCTGAGAAGGGTGGAGATGCTGTGGATGAGATCATTGCTCATCCGAAGTGGAGAATCATGGCCACCATGAATCCTGGAGGTGACTTCGGTAAGCGTGAGCTGTCGCCGGCGCTTCGCAATCGATTCACTGAGATCTGGGTACCTGCCATCTCTGATCTCGATGATATCGCTACCATTATTCGTGATCGCCTCGTCGGACGCCGAAACTCGACCATTGTTAGTGAGGGTATCGACGTGCTTTGCGATCCAATCCTTGCTTTCGTGAAGAAGTTCAACGAGGTAAACGGTGGAATTGGTGGTGTCGGTGCTGTGACGCTTCGTGATATTCTTTCGTGGATCAACTTCATCTGTGCTGTGATGAAACAACAGCAAACTCACTCTGATCGCCCCCGTGTCTCCAATTGGACCGCATTTGTTCAGGGAGCTGCTCTTTCTATCCTCGATGGCTTGGGACTTGGCTCGGACAAGGCGTTGCACACGGCTCTGAAGGCAAGAGATGATGCATATGAGTATCTGTTGCAGCTTTTGCCACAGGACGACCCGACAGCCCGCGAAGAAGTTCTGCAATCATTGCACGCTACGCGTCAAGCTGTCGACGACAAGATTGCAGCACTTAATGACGACGAGCGCCAACATTTTGGTATCGGAGCTTTTGTCATTCCTCGTGGACCTGACACAGAACAGCGGTCGCTGTCGTTCTCGCTGAAGGCACCTACGACGATGTCTAACCTGTACCGCGTGCTCCGCGCGATGCAGGTGAGTCGCCCCATCATTCTCGAGGGCTCGCCCGGTGTTGGTAAGACCAGTTTGATCAGTGCGCTGGCCGCCGCGTCCGGCCATCGACTCGTTCGAATCAACTTGTCGGAGCAAACGGACATTGCGGACCTCTTCGGCTCAGATCTGCCGGCTGGTTCATCTGCGTCAAACGGAGATGCGTCTGGCGAGCACTCGAAGGGTCTTTTCGAGTGGTGCGATGGTGTATTTCTCCGGGCGTTGAAGGCTGGTGATTGGGTCCTTCTCGACGAGCTGAACTTGGCATCCCAGTCGGTGCTGGAAGGCCTCAACTCGTGTCTCGACCATCGTGGAACCGTGTATATTCCAGAGCTGGATCGCGAGTTCGAGTGCCCACCTACATTCCGTGTCTTCGCTGCCCAGAACCCACTCCGACAGGGTGGTGGTCGCAAGGGTTTACCGAAGTCGTTCTTGAATCGTTTTACGCGCGTGTTCGTTGACACACTAGGCGAAGAGGACCTGATTCACATTGCGTCTTCTGTGTATCCGCGTCTGGCAGGTGGCGAGCTCACAGGTCCAGAGCAGACAAACGTTTTGGAGCGAATGATTGCATTCAACACAACAATTCACAAGGACACGATGGAAGACTGTACTTACGGTCGACAGGGAGCGCCGTGGGAATTCAACTTGCGTGATGTGTTCCGAATGTGTGAGCTGATGCAGCAGCACGAACCATCACTCGAGACAATCGATGCGCAGGGCTCATGGGTCGAGACTCTCCGTTATTACGTCAACGTCATCTACGTGGATCGAATGCGCTCCCACCACGACCGTGAAATGGTGGCAAAGAGGTTTGAAGACTTCTTTGGCACGACTCCCCTCTCGTGTCGAAACATCTCGATTCGCGTCACGGATGCGCACGTTCAAGTGGGTCGTGCGTTCCTTCCACGCCACGGCAACTCGTGCACTGAGACCATGCTTCGTTTCGGACGCGTGATCCCACCTGTCTTCAACTTTCTCCTGCGACCAATGGAAGCGCTGGTGCACTGTGTGAACAGACAGTGGCCTGCGCTCCTGGTTGGCCCTCCAGCTAGTGGTAAAACCTCAGCGGTGCGTCTGCTGGCTGCGCTCACCGGCAATCGCCTCCACGAGCTCGGAATGAGTGCCAGCACTGACGCAACTGAGCTTCTGGGTTGCTTCGAGCAAGTCGACCTTGGCCGCAAGCTACGTGAACTGCGCGATCATGTGGCGGAGACGTTCCATGTGATCATCCAAGCACTGCTTCAAACTGCATCAATGTCGACCGATGCGTCGGTGCGAAGCTCTACTGTCAAGAAGGCTCGTCAGCTCAGCAACTTGTGGTGGACTTTGACGAAACACGAGCAGAACTCGAGCGAGAACAAGACGTCAACGGGCACTGCAGTGTCTTCTTCAGGCGCGAAGAAGTCGCAGCGTCAACTGACGAAGGGCGAGTTGGACCCTGTTGTCGTTGGTCTGCTGAATGACATTCTGACGAACCTGGTCAAGGCGAGCTCAAGTCTCTCTCTTCCTGTGGAACATCTTCAGGCGTTGGAGACCCTCCAGGTAAACGTGCAGACAATTGTGAAGCTCAGCAAGACGTCTGCATCAGCGTTGGCAGCAAGCTTTGAGTGGGTTGATGGAACTCTGCTGCAAGCGATGGAGAGAGGTGAATGGATTCTCCTTGACAACGTGAACTTCTGCAGTTCTTCAGTCTTGGATCGTCTCAATTCTCTGCTGGAAACGGGTGGTGATCTTCTCATCAATGAGTGCGGTGTTGTCAATGGCAAGCTACGTGTCATCAAGCCACACTCGAACTTCCGCCTCTTCCTTGCGATGGATCCACAGTACGGCGAGGTGTCTCGCGCCATGCGAAATCGCTGTATTGAGATTGCTTTGTTGCCGCAGGACGAACAGCCACGCGATCTGGTTCGCATGGCCATTTCATCGGGTGTTCCGTGTGTGAGCTTGGCCCGGTCGTTCCACGATGTGCATCGGCGAATTATGAAGGCTATCGATCAAGGCGACATGCGTCTTCGTGCTCGTATTCATCGCCGCCATCTGCATAACTGGGCTCTGCTGACTTCAAGAGAGATCGAGCGCGGTCTGCCAGTTGTTCCAGCTGCCTCGGCTGCATTCAATCGCGTGTATGGTGACGATGTGCTCCAGACATTACAGCTTCCTCCGACGTTTGTGTCGCAAGCATTCTCGCTCGTCCAGCCCGGTGAAAACCAACTTTCCGGTTTGCTGTTCAAGGACACGTCGACATTCAAGTTGTGTCACGCATCGAGTGTCGTGATGTTACATCGTGATGTGGGTTTGATGGATCACCTCATTCGTGCTGCCTCGGGTGTGAATGGCTCGGCTGACATGAACAGCGCTGTCTTGGAGTGGCTAGGCGAAGCTCGAGGTGGCCCCCTCGATGGTCTCTCAGAGCTGGACATTGTCGAGATGGTGGAATCTTGGAGCGGTGTGAACTTCGATGATCAAGGTTATTTGCTTCCAGGAAATCAATCGACTGTTGTCGATGCAGCATTGACTCATGTTCCAGCTCTTGATGCCTTCGCGCCTGTCAACAATGGTGTGATTGCCAGCTTTGTGATGCGGCGTCTCGTGTCCCTGATCAACGCAACGTCGAGTGCCGCGTCGGTTCACGTCACAGAGCAACGCTTGCTTTTCGTCGTCGAGCAGCTCATTGGAGTTCACAGTGGCAGCAGTGAGGCAGTGTCGGCATCCGTGTTGATGCGCTTCCTCCGTTCTCTGATGGCGAATAGCGTGTACGCCAGTGCATCCAATCAAATGCGGGAATCGCTGCTGACGCTGCAGAAACTGATGGGAGAATCCAAGTGTCGCCGCTCGGTCAATATTGATCTTGAGCATCTCCCGGTCATGCTGAAGTCGAATGCTGCAGCGTTTGAGTACGTGCAAGCGCTTGTCGCGAAGCTGTCTCGTGATGAGCAATTCAAGTCGAGAGACAGCGTGCAGGAGGTCTGGTACTCCATCTTGCTTGCTCAAGGACGATATGATATTGCAACGGATATCGAGTGGATGCGCTTCGCTGAGAGTAGCCAGTACGAGCATATCGACAGTCTCTTCTCGTCAAAAATCTCATCGGATAGCTCCGGCACTCGAACGAAGAAGCGCCAGAAGGCGACAAGCAGCGGATTCGATGGTGATCTGTCGCGTTTCTCGGTGCTTCAGCAGTCATATGCAGTTCATCAGCATCACGCGGATCGCTCCAGCCTGTCGAATGACTTGGTGTTTTTGATTTTCCCGTTTTTGAAGTCGATTGATGCTTGGCTCGACCTCATCCTTGAGATCACGCCGTCGAAGGAGTCCACGATGCGAGACGCATTGATGGAAGTGACAAATCTCGCCAAGCGCCTCGCTCGAGATCGATACGAGTTCACAATCCAACTTCGGGTGCAAAATGTCGAATGGATGCACTTCCTCATTCACTGGCAGTACGTGAAGAAGTCACTGAACGTGGTGAAGCAGGCTTCAGAGTCCCTTGCCGGAGTTGCTGCTCTTGAGACAGCGTGGGAAAATGTCATGGACATGAAGCAACGCATCGACGACGCCATTCAGCGAGTCATTGGTTGCACCGCTCGTAAGAACACTCTTTGGAAGCGGGGCGGTCACGCTCTTCTTCCTCGAAGCGGAGATTTGTGGAATGCTCGTTTCCTTCTTGGCCGTCTCACCCGGAACTTTATGGAGCTGCACTCGCACTTCATGTCTGTCGATGGTGCATTCAGCACAACCCGGGTCACTGACGCTTCTCATCAAGTTGACGTGCTGGCTCTGCTGTTTGGAGGAGTAGCTTCAATGGAAGCCGCCATGAAAAGCGGCCAGCTCGATGTCTCATCCCTCTTCTTCGTTGACTCGGCGACTCGTCGTGAGGTGTTGCATGCACTGTGTGCGTTCTCGTACATCTCGAAGCAGCAGCAGCGGAAGGCCGAGACGAACGACAAATCCGGAGTCAGCTCGCAATTGCACATGGCGAATGAGCTGGTGACGTTGCCCGATGTTCTGCTTGAGAAGTTGGAAAAGCGACGCACCGCTGCGACCGAGTTGGTCCAGCGAAAGGCGTTGTACCTGAGTGAGCTAGAAGATACGAGCACCAATCGCCAGGTTCTTGACTTCTTTGCTGAAGATGCGACTGACGAGCACGAGACCACTCGTATTGGACGAGATGCACCGATCCTGCTTTTCGACATGCGGGAGGGTGCCGACCTTGTCAACAGACTGGTGTCACTGCAACTTGCGCCGCTTCGCGAGCACGATTTGGCGCGTCAGGAGCTTGCGTTGGTGACAGACCTGGTGCGGGTCCTCAACATGGCACAACTCGTGCTGCCCGCTGAGTCGCAGCAAGTGGGCAACTCGGCAGCAACTGTTCGCAAGCTGGTGGGCTCCATCCAGCAAGTTCTTCGTGGCATCGAGTCACTTCTTGATGACGTGATTGAGCTTGGACTGCGCAACCCGTCGACATACTTTTCGTATCAAGACATTGTGTGGTTCGGACACGCTATCATGACTTCCGATTGGAGTGACGATGAGCTGATCGGTGAGGCTGTCCAGCAAGAACTGCGAGAGTTCATTGGTGTGGTCAAGAGCAATCTGAACGGAGTGCTGAACGGGTTCCACAACTTCTTGCGACAGAACTCCTTCAACGACGTTGAGCGAATCGCCTTGGAGGTGTTCGACACGCAAAACAAAATGCGCCAGCGTCAGCGATCGAAGGCTCGAAAGGGACAAAGTGACGGTGAGCTGTTGGAACATACCCGCGTTGTGCCGGGATGGCCTCGACTTCTGCAGTCGGTTGGCAGTGCCGTGATGCTGCGAAACATCGCTGAGGTCGCCGTAAACGACAGCTCTTGTGCGACGATAGAGACGCAAGTTCGTCTGATGCGAATGCAAAAGCTGAAGGATATGCTGCGTCGTGGGGATGGCACGATCCGTGACACGCAGTCTGAGCCGCTGGTCAAAACGATCGGTCTTCTTCAAGAGCTCTTTGTGGCGACACTGATGGCGTTTGAGTCCACCATCGAAACGGCGAGCTGGCAAGTTGTTTGTGGCGCTTTGCGTCCGCACTTGGTGGAAAAGTCCGGAGTTTGGAGCCTGAGCGCCAACGAGCAAAAGGAGTTGCTGCGAGCGCTGCGAAGCTCTCGGGACGAGACCTTTGTCCAGCTGGTTGATCACCTTGTGGCGCCGCTACTACGAACCATCAGTGTTGCAGCCTCGAATTCGAACGACTCGAAGGCGTCCTCTTCGTCCTACTTTGCTGTTGGCGAGGGACTCGTTTTGCTGGGCTTGTGGCGTTTCTTGTTGTTGATCCCATCATCGCCGGTTGATCCAGTGACGAAGCCGATCATCAAAAAGGAGATGTTGATGGCGCGTGTTGCGATGTTGGCGTTATCCCAAATGGCGGATAGCGCTATGCAGCGCACGACGCCACGACCAGTTCCAGTTGGTCAAGAGAAACAACGAGACCAGGTGATGACACTCACCAGTGAGGTTCGTCAAGTTGCAGCGTATGCAATCCAGCGCTTTAATCCTGAAGTCGCAGTTCCCCGCGTGGGCGATGCATCAAAGTCTCAGCCGACCCAGGTCTCGATCTCAGCGTTTGGTGATCTGTTCCGCGACCTGCTCCGCTTCCAGAAGACAATCATGCCTTCGGAGAAGCTTCTGGGCATGCTGACAGTCGTGCGATCCGGGCTAACTAACCAGTCGAAGTCGCGCCAAGTGCTTCGCGAGCTGGAGATGTTCCAGGGCACAACCGAAAGCTTCCTGTTGCAACTCGAGAAGAAGTTTGCGCCAAGCTTTTACGACATCGTCGAGCCTGTAGCGGCAGCCGTCTCTGCTGTCAAGGATGGTGTCGCCATGATGATGACACACATCCATCACATGCAGGTGGAGCGTGACATTCCTCGAAACGAAAAGGAGGGGCTCGCGTTGTCGCTTCTGCAGTTTCCCCGGGTTGGAGATCGAAAGGATGCCACCGATCTCGAAGATATTGAGCGACTGGTTCGAATGGTGGGTTCTCAAGCAGCAGGTCTGGTGTCATCTCGCCCTCAGGCTGGTCGCACCTCCGCAAATGATGTCGCGCTTCTTCATGTGGCACTGAACAAACTCGTCTCGCGGCTCGGAGAGAGCGTGGTGACGACGTCACCAAACTCTGTTCGTGTGAAGGATGTGGCTTGCATCTTGTCGCAGAGTCGGTCTGTCTTTGATCTCTTTTTGACGAAGTGGCAAGAACAGAAGGAGCTGGAAGAGCAACGCCGCAAGGAGGAGGAGGCTCTCTTCAAGTACAAAACTCGCACGCTTGACATTGAATCGGAGGATCAGCTTTTGGAGCAAGAGTACCGACAGCAGTTCCCAGAATTCATCTCCAAGGACTTCCATGCATTCTTGACCCCTGAGCAACAAGACGCTGCAGCTGCTGCGAACCAAAACAGTTGCGACAACGTGTCTTCAGCGGATGGCGGTGTTTGGATAAGTGATAGCTTGTTGGACGAGCTCTGCACGATTCACGCAACCATTTACGCATCGACTCCGAATGCCAAGGCGTCTCCGGAAAGCATGAAGAAGTCACTCGTCGACGCGTTCGTGCATTGTTTCTCTCTGGCGGTGAACATGCGTGGTGCTATCAATGCACTCGACTCCCAGCAAGTTGAGCGAAGCACGATCGCATCTTCACTGTTCGCTGCGTCTCTCGTGCAGTCTCGCTTGAGCGGTCGTGGCAATGTTCCTGTGTCGAGTGCGTTGAGCAGCGACTACATTCGCGGAATCGATTTCCATCGTGATCCTTTCGTCCAGGAAGCTGTGCTGGTGGCTCAGCCCCTCCAGGATCTGCTTGTGAAGGTGCAGTACCTCTTGTCGCTGTGGCCAGATCACGCCATCTTGCAACAGCTTGTGCTGATCGCTGATCGGATTCGCAACTTCGAGATCCGCTCGCCACTTGTCCGCACGCTTACTGCGGTTGAGCTGCTGGTGCGCAAGGCACAGGAGTGGGAGTCGTACGCAGCACGCGACTACTCCATCGCGTCCGAATTGGCTGCACTCTCTGGACTAATTACGCGATGGCGCAAGCTGGAGCTGTACTCATGGCCACATCTTCTCTACGTGAAGGAGCGCCAGCATCGCACGGCGGCACAGAAGACTTGGATCAATATGTACTCTCTCCTCACTGGTCAGTTCGAAGGCGACATCGCCGAGTCGATGGTGTCCTCCGTTGTGCCAAAGAAGGAACTCGAGTGGCTGCATCTCAACGAGTGGACGCGATGGATCTTCGATGTCCAGGCGACACCGACACCGTCTTCTGCGAACGTCGTGAAGACTGAGGGAGAGAAGGACTCGAAGACTTGGCGTCGTGAGCTGTTCGCTACGTTGGATGCGTACATCCGCACGTGTCCAATGGGCCAGTTCGAGACGCGCCTGTTAATCGTCTATGCATTCTGCTGTCAGCTGTCGCTCGAGCGCTTGTCCGGTGGTGAGGAAGCCGAATCGCCAAAGCAAGGGCTGGCAAACGTGTTATATCACCTCTATCGCTATTACGCGCAGCACATGGGCTATCTCGACAACCAGTGGAGTGGTCTCAAGGCCCCTATTCAACGACAGCTACTGGCGTTTGTCAAGATTTGTCGATGGGACGAGCAGACGTACTATTCGCTTGCCGAGTCAGCGGAGAAGTCCCACCGGAAGCTGATGAAGTTCATTCGCGACTATGATGCAGTGCTCACCGTCAATGTGCAGACTGTGATTGACGCGTCATCTGACAACGGTATTACGAAGGAGGGTGGATTCACGGGTATCGTAGCGACTCGAAACGAATTGTCGAAACTCGAAGACAGCGTGTTTGTCCCCGAGATTGAGACCGCTTCGGCTGTGGACGCAAATGAGGAAGAAGCCGGAAACGAAGAGGCCAAACCAGTCGCAGTCAAAAAAGAGGATCCGACTGATGAAGCCCTCTCTGAACAAATGGCATCTCCGCTTGTGCTGGTTCACATCAACAACACCAAGTGTGTGGAATCCATCGAGACGTCTGCGTCCACGTACGCGAAGAAGATGCTGCACCTGGCAAAGAGAATCTCGAAGTTTACGACAAAGCAAATTCTGTCCGCTGAGAATGTGGCGGCTCGCCAGCTTTCCCGGCAGACGTGTGAGGAGCTGTGCTCTACCATTTTCTACCGCCTCCAGCTATTCCAACACGACAGTAACCTGAAGGAGGGGCCAAAGCTGCCGAAGGGAGCCAAGAAGAAGGCGCTCATCGATCTGCTTGCTGAGCTGAAGGCTCAAGGGCTTTCGTACCACCGAGCGCACTTGCCCACTCAACAGCAACAGATGGAAGAGCTCTTCGCATTGGACGTTCCTGACGTTGAGAACTGCTTGACAGCAGATGGATTCGCTGATGCGTCTCAAGAGGATGACCCAGCTCGATCAACAACAAAGGGAAAGAAGGCGAAGAAGAGTAAGAAGACGCAGAAGAGTGCGAAGCCGGTTGAGAAAACGTCGCCGCTCTGGATGTGGCATCGTGCGGACGGGTATTACTACCGCTTCCTCAATCAGATCTCGAGCCTTCGATTCAGTGCGATGACTCAGTTTTCACACGATTTGTCGACAAGCGAGGTTGATCGAATGAATGGCTACGCCGAGAACATGCTGTATCGCATGCTCCAGCATCGTCAATTGCTAAACGCCGCAGCGCTCGGACACGAGAAGTTGGTGTATAGCCTGCACCGCCTCCGCCAAATGCAGGCGTGGCGCAACTCGTATCTCCCTGAAGGAGACAACTTGCATGAGTGCGACATTCGTGCTGCCGCTGACTGGCAAAAACACCAGCAAGAATCTGTCGGAGAATTGCGAGCCCCGTTGCGCGAACTGGAGATTGTGGTGACACAAGTGATTCAATCTGATGCACTCGCGAAGGATGCTCTTGCGCCGAAGTCTCCGCTGACGACGTTGATCGCGAAGGAGAAGTTCGAGCTGCTTTACCGACTTCTGGACGAGATCGCGATGACTTTCAACCTCGTTGATACCGAGAGCGGTCGACCGTTGCAGGTGGCCTCAGGTGTACCTGCGATCCCATTCCATGCCAGTCTCTCGTCCGACGCTGAGGAGCGGGACGGTGATGCTGGCCTCGTTTCATTTGCTCGCCCGACGCGTCGTGTGTATGGAGTGTCACCAAATGCTATCCAGCAGTCGGAAGCGTCAGTGGCTAGCATGCCCGTCAGTCCTTCAGTGCTGAAATCAAATCGACTCAAGTTTGAGCAAGCACTCGAGACACTGTCGGGTCTTCGACAGTTGTTCTCCGTGCTTGCACCGACGGAATCCTTTGAAGGGGTGCTGTCAGCGATGACAGACATCGTCTCGTCGGAAGCTGAGCACGAGAAGCGATGTACCGAAATCCGGGTTCGAGACTTCGCAAAGTCAGGATCTACGGATGCGAATGGATCAACACAGGAGTTTGCCACGAAGTACGACAAGCTGGTGGAGACCATTCTGGTTGCTATCCAGGAACTGACGAAGGAGGACAAATCGGCCCAGTCGCCTGACAAGGTCGTCTCGGCTGAAGACGAATCTGGTGAATCGCTTCGTGAACAGCTCGCGGCACTAACTACCGCATTGAAGAATGCTCGAATCGACTCAATTGCAACGCAACTCAGCGCACTGCTCGACGTCGTGGAGAAGCAATTCAACATGTTCATTGAGCCAACGTCGGCGTCTGCTGAATGGCGAGATGCGCTGATGCATTCCTTGCGTTTGTTGCAAGCGCTCGAGTCTGCGGTTGTTGATGTCCGAGGTATCAGTCGCCAGTTGATGGCTGACTTCCTTGTTGCGCACAAGAGTGTCACGAAGCTAGACTACGTCCTTGTCCGCATCTTCCGTAACCTGTTCCAACACGGGTTCTGTCGCTCTGCTGAAGAGAAGGGAGACGAATCTGGTGATGGCAGTGGCCAGAAGATGAAGTTCGAGGACGATGTCGAAGGCACTGGCATGGGTGAAGGCGAAGGCAAGAAGGACGTGAGTCACGAGATTGAAGACGAAGAGCAGTTGCTGGGACTGAAGGGCGACGAGCAGCAGGAGCAGAAGCCGCCAGAGAAGGGGGAGAAGCCAGAGGATACCGGTCTGGAGATGCAGAACGACTTCGATGGTGCGATGCAAGACGTGCCTGAGGATGAGAACAAGGATGATGATGACCGCGAGGATCAAGACGAAGAAGAACTGGATCGAGAGATGGGTGAATTCGATCAGGACGATGAAAATGTCGTTGATGAGAAGAAGTGGGGCGATGACTCCGACGATGATGAGGAGAACATCGACAAGCAGAATGAGAAGTTCGAAGAGAATTCTCGCATGGACGGCAGTGAGCCCATTGAAGATGAGATTCGTGGTAAGGATGACGAGCAGGATGATGGAAAGAAGAAGAAGGAAGAAGAAAAGCCTGCTGCGGCTGATGAAAAGGATCAAGCGAAGGACCAGTCCAAGGAAGATGATGATGGCGGAGATGGTGACGATGAAGGTGAGGATGAGGGTGACAAGAATGATCCGATCAACGACGACTTCGAGGACAACTATGAGGAAAAGCACGACAACGTCGATCCGAACAGTCGCGACGGTGAGGAAGAAAACGACGAGCAAGCAGGTGAGGATGGTGGTGACGACCTTCCTGAGAATATGCAGCTCGATGGAGACGACGGTGACGATGGTGACGAGGCAGATGGTGCCGATGTCGATGACAAGATGGATGAGAACGCTGATGATGCCGATAGTGCTGACGAAGCTGAAGGTGACGCCGCTGATCGAGAAGATCCTGATGAGGAGACAAACGAAGGAGAGGATGAGAACCCAGACAACTCGGTTCAGCTTGGTGCTGGAGGATTTGACGAGGATGCTCAGCCACCAGAGGAAGAGGACGAGTCTGCTGAGCCTGAGAAGAATGAGGCAGAGGAAGAGAATGCAAGCGAGCAGCAGAAGTCATCGTCGACTGTCGCCGGAACCCAATCAAAGGATGGTGCTGATGAACTTGAAGCTGAGGACGAAGCGATGGAAAACGATGATGATGCAGATGCGTCTTGTGAAGAGAAGGATGACACTCAGGATCAGAACGAGTCGAAGAGCAAGCAAAGTAGTCACTCGCAGCAAGAGACTGGCGACGACGACAAGCAGGAGTGGCGACCGACAACGGAAGCAGACCAGCAGGATGAACAGCCCAAGCGCGACCGCCGAAAGCAAGAACCAAATCCTTATCGCAATCCGCAAAGCGCGCAAGAGCACTGGAAGCGTCGTATCGAGATGATCAAGCGAGAGAAGGAAGAGTCTAATGATGCCGCAGATGACTCCGAGCCGGCGAAGGAAAGTGCGACGGCTGAGCTGTTGGATGACGACGAGGAAATGGAAGACGCTCAGCACGCGCTTGCCCCTGCCCAGGAGAATCAGGTGATGAATCAAAACCAGCCAAACGAAAGCGAGGAGAAAGACGATCGTGAAGATCAGAATGAAGGCCATGGAGCGTCGGCGATGGAGATTGAAGACAACGAGGACGACCCCATGGATGGTTCCAAGGGAGACGATGAAGAGGAAACTGACGACTCCGTCAAGGACAGCCAGCCTCCGTCTTCAAAGGATCCGGAACGGGACCACGAGGTTGATCAAGATCGCGCTCTTGAAAAGAAGGTGACAGAGGAGGAACGCCCGCAGGAATCTGAGACCAACCTCAACGATCAGAAGGCTGTTGACGCAGACATCGACATGATGGACGATGAGGAGCACAGTGGCAACATGGCACTGCCTCAGACTGGAGACACGAAGCGAAAGGAGAAGGGCACAATTGATGAGGACGACGAGGACGATGATCGACCGATGCCCAAGTTGCTGTCTGCTGAAGAAGTGACGGCGCTGCGTGATGAACTGGACAGCAGCATCGCCAACTGGTCTCGCAACGACCAAGTTGCGCGTGGTGCCGAGCTCTGGAGCAAGTACACTGCTATCACAATGGGTGCTTCTCAGCGCCTCTGTGAGCAGCTTCGTCTCGTTCTTGAGCCCATGCTCCGAGCCAAGTTGGAGGGCGACTTCCGCACTGGCAAGCGCATTAACATGCGCAAGGTCATCCCGTACATCGCGAGTCAGTTCCGCAAGGACAAGATTTGGATGCGACGTACGCGTCCGTCGAAACGCCAGTACCAGATCATGGTCGCCATCGATGACTCCGAATCCATGGCGGACAACCACGCTGGTCGCTTGGCACTCGAGGCTATGACAACCTTGTGCAAGGCCATGACGCAGCTCGAAGTTGGCGAGCTGTCCATCGTCAAGTTCGGCCAGGACATCCAGTTGCTACATGCGTTCGACGCGCCATTCACTGACGATGCTGGCTCTCGTGTCATCACACAGTTTGGGTTCCAGCAGAAGAAGACGAACATGATCACAACGCTCGACGCTATTCTTCAAGTGCTCGAATCGGCAAAGCTGAACTCGAGCGCTGCAAGCTCGAGCGTCGAGTTTACGCAAATCGTGTTCCTGATCTCCGACGGTCGATTCGACACTGATGGTCGCACGCGCATCAAGAAGTTGATTGAAAAGGCACTCGAGCAGCAGCAGTTGATCGTGTTGCTGGTGGTGGATCAAGCTGAGAACCAAGCGAACTCGATCCTCGAGACCAAGAGCGTGACGTTCACGAAGGGCAAGGTCGAGATGGTTCCGTACCTGGAGAACTACCCGTTCCCGTACTACGTCATCCTCCCGACGTCCGTGCTGCTTCCCGAGATTCTGTCCGACTCCCTGCGTCAGTGGTTCGAGATGCTGCAGATGCGAAGCTAGAGAGTTCACAGACTGCATACTACACGATAGATTTTGTTTCTTCAATAGATTAAATGCATGCGAGATTATGTATGATGCTCAGCTGTCGCCTCCATCCGCAGACACTTTCAGGTCCGGGCCAACATGCTTCACGATCTTCTTGACGTGCATGCAGCATTGATTGAACATTGAAATGCGAAGTCCAGTCTCTCTCTCTCTCTCTCTCTCTCTCTCTCTCTCTCTCTCTCTCTCCATTCGACTCGTAAATAATGAGGTATGCTAAGATGCTCTATCCTGAAGTGTGTCGGTCTCTCACTCATCGCTAAACTCATTCAGTTCCATGTCGAGAATCGCATACAACGCGCTCTCGAGCTCAGCTTTTGTCTCGTACAGCGGCAGCTCGACGCGGTTGAAGCACGTGTGCACCTTCGGGAACCCGCGCGTCTGGTTCGAAAGCGGACGCAGCGAGAACGGACAGATACGGCCGTCGTAGCTCGTCAGTCCCTTGAAGCCCTGCACCGGAACGCGCGACGACCCCGTGCTGAACTGTAGGAAGCGTGCGCGCTCGTCCTCGCTGAGCTGTGTGATGACCTCCCAGAACCACTCGACGACGCGCGAGTTGGCGAACGCTGGCGTCGTCGACGTGTGCCGCCGCCAGTCGGCGACGTCGATCTCTGGGAGCCCGCAAAGCACGAGCTCGAGCTCTTGATAGTCAAAGACCATGAGGTTTTCCTGTGGGACGACCTCAAAGAGCCCGAGCGACAGCGCCTGCAACTGCGGCGCGTAGCGGTCGAGCATGAGGTACCGCAGCTTGAGGTGCAGGTACTCGGTCTTGTTGGCGTCCGTGACAGCGATGTCGCGTCCGCCCGGCACGAGGTCGATGACAAGCGGGCGCTCGTCGCGGATCTCCACCACGCTGAACGTGAGCTCGAGCATGTCGACGTTGTCGTTCTCCCGGATCCACTTCATCGAGTTGTACACGTCAGGGTCGACGTACTGCAGGTCCGAGAACGTGATCGGGACGCCGAGCAGGTGCTTGAGGATCGGCAGACAAAGCCGCGCTTGCATGGTCTGGCCTTCGAGCAGCGCGCGGCCGAGTAGGCGGCCGATGCCGCGGAAGTAAAGCAGGTGGTCGGCCGTGCAGTCGACCGAGTTGGGGTTGATCGCGACGGTCTGGTTGTTGCGGTGGCAGTTCATAAAGAGCCCGAGCGAGTCGTCCAGTAGCTTGGAGAAGAGGATCGAGAACCACTCGCGCTGCAGTCCGCCGGCGTCGATGCCGACCTCGCCGATAAACTCGATGCGCAGCGGGAAGTGCAGGTGCTCAAGCTGGATGCCGAGCAGCTGCTCCATCGACTCGACGAGAATGTTCTCGCGGTGCACGCTGAGCTTGATGCGGCCCTCGTCCCAGCTCTTGAGCATCGCACCGGTGCGCTCGAGAAACCACGCGTACTTGCGTTGGAACGGCAGCTGGCTCACCTGGTTGATGAGCTCCAGTTCCTCCGAGCGGATGCGGTAGCCCGTCACGGTCGTCGCGGCGTCCGTGCCCGTGGTCTCGGCGAACGTCAGGCGGCCGTCGCTGTGGACGGACGACCGCACCAGCAGCGTCACAAAGCCGTTCGACGGCCGCGGCAGCGACGCGAGCTCCACGGCCGCGGCCGCAGCCGCCACCGAGACGCCCTGACGCACCCAGAACGCAGAGCCGTCGGGCCGCAGGCGCCGCACCCACTCCTTGCGCTGGCGAGCGTACCGCTGCCGCGGGTTGAGCGTGCTGAGGCTCAGACTCGGCGTCAGCAGCGACTGACTGAGGCGGTGTGGCGTGGACAGCGGCGCCGCGACCGACGGTGGCACCACAGCCGAAGCTGACGTTGTAGCTGAATTTGACGTTGAACCGGAGGCGAGCGGGCGCTTGACGCTGCTGCGCTTGGTGCCGCAGAGGATGCAGTTGCGGCGGTCCATGGTGTTGGAGAAGTCGCACACGAGGCATTTCCATCGCTCGTCGCTTTCGCCACTGTAGATCAAAGAACAGAGAACAAAGAACAGAGAACAGAGATCATTCTGTCTGTCGTCCAGAGATGGTTTAGACGCTGCGACGAGCACGTACTTGCGTTCGAGGTCGAGGCGCGTCATCGCTTCCGACTCATGCAGAAGAATCCTACGGTTCCGCAGAGAACACAAAGCGTTAGAGAGATCCACAGACACGGTATGGCATGACATGGCGTTCACGCGGTGCCACCAACCTTGCCAGAAACGAGCGGGACATGTGCTGCGATCGCATGGAGGCGCGGTCCTTGAGCAGGTACAGCCCGCCGACGAGCAGCAGCACCATGAGGACCGCCATGAGCGCGAGGAACATCTCCATGGACGTCCCTTCGACGTCGCTGTCGCCCATCACGAACAACCGAGGACAGCGCGATCTCGCAGCAGCGATTTCCGTTTAAGACCTGCCGCCCGCCCGGCTGCTCTGTGAGCCGCCGCCGTCTGGACGGCGGCCACGTCAAAGGCGATGCGCGTCGGAGGAAGTCGGTTTGCTGTCCCATTTGTCCAGATGCGAGGCCAGAATGACAATCCCACAACGGCGGTTGGCCGAGAATCCCGAGATCGAGCTTTTTCCACTTCCCAAGGAGCAACTGGTATGGAGGTGCAGAATGGGGGTGTTGCAGAAACAGAGTGGATGAAGGGGAAGGGCAGAGGTGACAGGATGGCTTCAGTCATCCACATGAGAGGGTACGGACGTGGGGGCAGGCGCCTCGAACGTGTTGGGAACAACAGCTGAGATGGTTGTCAGAGCCAAAGACCAGGACGCGGTGCGCCTTGTCGACCTCGGCATCGGAGACGGAGACAACAGGGCAGGCGATTGACAAGCACTTCATTCCTCTTCGATACCATTATCTCTTCAAGACTGACGACGCCGTCTGCTTCCCCGGAAATTCGCCTGCCACGTGCACAACCCCAGTCAGATCCTACCGCAACTATCTCACCACCGAACGCAGAGCCACCGACCATCTCATCATCTGTGTCGTCGGCGTTGTCCGATTGAGGCAGCGATCTCTTGGTTCCCCTTGATGATTCATCCGTCTTGGCCTCACGCTCAGTGCTGGTAGCTGGAGTCACCGACTCGCGCTTTGCCGATCTCGATGCAACCGAAGCAGCAGGAACGAAGCTGTCGAAATCATCTTCACTTTCACTCGACTCGTCGACGAAAGTCTTGGCCTGAGCACGTGCTTTGCGCATCAAGGACTGGCGACGCGTTGGAGTGACGCTTTGTCGTCGATCCTCATCCGATTGCTTGCTCTCAGCAGGTGGTTTTGGAGACTTCCGTTTGGATGAAGACGCCGGCGAAGGTCGTCTTTTTTGTGCTGATGCGGGTGGAGAGCTCATCGTCATGAACGCGCCACCCAAACCTGACGGTTTGATTGGAGATAAGGATGTCTGCGGTAACAGTATGTGTCAGTGTGAGTGCACGATCACACCATCAATATCGATCGTTCGAACTTACACTCATTCGAGGCACTCGACGCTGGATGATCGACACATTATCGTGATCGGATGCGTCTTGGCCAGAAGTTGGAGCCGACGCACCGCGCTTACCAGCGGCGTAAAGCTGTTTCGGTAGATAAATCTTGCCAGGAAAACTCTTCAAGTTCGACTGATTCTTGATCCTTCGCTTCAACAACGCCACTGCACACTCGACAAGGGGATACATTGCGGTGCTGCTCTCACTCATCACGTCGTGGCAGTTCGATAACTTTGCCAACATTTGGAGAAGGAATGCAATGTTATCTCCATCATTCGCGTTGCTCGAAACGAGGCCGTCCAAGAAAAAGCTCAAGTGAGAGACAGGAGTACTCCAGACTGGATCGAGGAGGATGGAGTTTCGCGAAACCATCGATTCGCCTTCAGGGAAATCGGGATGATGCGCCAAGAGATGTATCACATATGGTAGCGAGTACTCTGGGACCATGAGAGCATTTGCTTGCTGCTGCATCTCCGCATCCTCCTCATCAGCTGGAAGTGATGTTGCTGATATGGCTTCAAATGTACGCCTCATCCGCTCGACCGCAGCAGTCAGTAGCGCCCGTGCTCTCTTCTTGATCACTTGGTTACTCTCCGTTGCACAAAGTGCGAGGAAGCTGAGGTATTTGTGCGGATTCGGGATTGTTCTTTTAACCAAGTTGGCTGCCAGTTTTTTCAAAAATGATTCGCGAACGCCTTCAGATGAATCCTGGAGCACGAAACCAAGCAGGTGCCATTCTGAAAGGCTCAAGGATGACTCCACACTCTGGTTGCGCACGAGCTTGAGCAGTGAAGCCGCGGCTGCTCCTCTGTAGCGAGTTGGGAGCGAGCCTGTACTACTCCATTTTTTCCCGTCAGTTCTCAGCAGCTCGAACATCAGTTGGATGAATGGTTGGGATACTTCGACTATCTCCACGTCACTCGCACAATGAAGGAGGAGGTTGGTAATGACACTCATGGTAAGGCACCGAATTTCCGTGGCCTTGGTCGCCGTAAGATGAGCCTTGGACTTTTTTGATTTTGCCCCGCTTACATCCGACCCTTCAGACGGCTCTTGCAGAAGGAAGTGAGAGAACAAAAACTCGATAAGCGATTTTGGGTTCGAAAAGCTTCCCGAGCAGCGCTTGGCAAAAACATCAATACTCTGTAATACAGGAAGAGCAGCTGGGGTATGTGGCGATCCGAGGTGCTTTTTTGTCGATAACTTGTGAGCCAGAGTTGTGACATCCTTGGAGTCACCGAAAAACTGTGACACACAAAAAGCAGCGTGCTTGGCCACAATAATCTCGTCACCACTCGTGCGGACGAGATCTCGGTGTTCCCCGAGACAGCACTCGCTCAAAAATGTCTTCAGTCTATCACTTGGCACTTCTTCATCCACTGAATCAACGATTTCATCCGGCATGCTCAATGAGTGCTTTTTCCAGAACTCAGCGTAGTTCGCCAACACATTCAGCACTCCAACGAAAACTTTGCCGTCGTAATCGGGAGCTTCATCGTCATCGTGCATTTCTTCTTGCACGATTAGTATCTCATCAAAATGTGACCGAACGAATGGACTGATGAGTGTCGGATGTGCTTTTGAGACTATTGTCAAGAGGTCGATGACGCTTCGGTTTTCTCGATGAGCGCGAGCCTGATTGTGAGACAGAAAGGCAAGGAACGTCTGAATGGTTTGACCATTCACTGTCAAGAAATTCAGCTTGCGGCACAAGTTTTTCAAGAACTCTCCTTGTGGTGTCTTCGAGCCAACGCTCTTGATCAGTTTATCGCGCACGACTCGAGAGTCTTGATGATTGGTCGAGCCATCGCATAGCGCCTCCAGCAACTTGAACACCGTGTGGTCCTTCCACTTCGTCAGTTGATCGAGGAGCTTAACCAATCCCTCCGTCTCTGGAAACATTGGTGATAGTCCCTTGACCAACTTGTCTTTAGCTTTTTCCAGTCTGTCTTCGACTTCTTTTCCGACCTTACCACGCGCGTTTTTCTTGAACGTGATGAAATCTTTCACGACATCTCTACACTTTGCACGCTCTCCGAGTATCCGGCGCAAAGCCTCTTTTGAAGTTGAATCCAGGCCATGAAATAAAAACAGCAATCCTTTCGCCCGAGTTGAGTCATCGAAAGCTTTGGGCAACAAGATATCATCAAGCAGCTGGACGACTCGAAGCTTGAGTTCTTGCTGCGGATAAGCGAAACACTTCAGGACGAAGTCTGGGATCCATCCCAGTTTCTTGATGTTTTCTGCTGGGATGAGGTTGTTGACGGATATATCTCCTGTATCGGTATCATCATCATCATCATCGCACTCCCAATATGAAGACACATGAGCAGCGTACACTTGGCTCAGCCCCGTCATTGTTTCCTTTCGCAAAATCACTTTCTTGTCCTTCATCCGCTCCCCGACTTGACGAAGACAAACTTCACCGACCACATCAATGTTATTTGCAGCGAGATCGCACACTTCATTTACGACCAGCCGCCGCACCTCCCATTCGGGATCACTCAAGCGTTGTATAAACTCTTTTTCAATCGCGGCCCCCAGCTCTGGTTTTCGTTGCCAAATGATGGCACCGACTTGCACCATTTGGAGCCGTATCTCTTTGCTCACATCGCGGAATCGGCCCAAAAAATCTCGGAAGTTCTTCATGTAATCATGGCCGAAGTCGGCATGGGAAGACGCGAATAGTCGCCCCATCAGCGCAATGGCCTCTGAGCGCGTTGCTACTTCATCCACCTGCAGCTGCATGCACACATTCGGGAGAACATAAAGCAATAATGACGGATTGATCTTGTGGAGCTCGTAGATGAGTGTGTACACATGCTCCTTCAATTCCGAAGTTCGATGAGAAATGGACGAGGTTGCATCAACGAGGATAGTGTTGAAAAAGTGGGAAATATGGCTTTGCAGATGATCACTTGTTCGACGCAACAGCTCCTGAGCCATGCGTTGTGGCCCTCGCTCAGCACCATCTTGACTTCTTGCTTCATCCACTCGGGATCCGTTGGTAACTGGATTTACTTGAACCAAGGGAGCCAGGATCACATCCAACAGTGGCTGCTCAACTGTGTCGCTTTCTTCTATGCATGATACCATGATTGACAGCATCAAGTTTTCGATCTTCGCCGAATGCTCCTTTCGAATCGTGTTGAATAGCGTCCGGAAAAGTTGTACCATAAGCGGCTCATCACCATCGTCAGGCGTGTAGTCCATTCCGACAAGAAGGAGACACGACTTGACTGTTGCCAAACTCTCCAGCACGTAGACATGATGAAGATCTGTTGATGACAACTGGGATGCAGCTACAGCATCTTCATTGCCTTCGACTGCAAGACACCGCACTTGCTCCAAGAGCAGCTGAAAGGCATCATACAGCTCTTCATTCGACTTGAACGGCATGTCTGGAGCGTATACACGAAGCAACTCGGCAAAGCAACACGCTGCAAGTGATCGAACATTCTTCTCACTGTGCTCCATAATCTTTTCATGGAGCAGCTCCGCGCAAACGAGCCGTAATCGTTCCAAAGGGACTTCGCTGTCCTGCTGTTGATTCGCTGTTTGCTGCAGCTCCAACCACGTCTGCTTCAAGCGGCGACTCAACTCTGACGCATTTCCAGCCGCCAAGAGATACGTTCCGGACAGGATATTCGTTCGAGTAGCTCCTGGTGCCGTCGTCGTCAAATTCGCACCGCTGCTCCTCGCGACACGTTGCCGACGTGAACGCGAGGGCGTCGCTGCGTCGTCGCCTTTGGATTCTTCATCCGAACCATCCGCGACTGTCTCGTGAGCGCGCGAAGGCGTGGCGTCTTCACTACCGCCCCGTTCTCTTTCCTCTTCCTCGTCCTCCTTCTCGTCGTCATCGTCGTCGTCGTCTTTCTCCACCTTTTTTGTCCGTCGTCGCAACGCTCCCGTCGCTCCCACGCTCGGCGCCTTTCGACGTAGCGTCTCCACGATCGTCGGCTGCTGTGCTGCACCAGAGCGAGCGCTCGTGCGGCGCGGAGACTTCCTTGTCGCGGGCGCCATCAAGAACCAGCGCTTGCTTTCTCCAGTGAGGTAGTTGGTTTCCCTTGTTGGATTCGCGCCTCTGTTATTGCAGTTGGCGCCAACTCTCCCCGCGCACACTCCAACGTTTGTGGTCCACACATATGCAAATATCAGGAATCGTCGACAAGAAACAAACGACAAAAATGGAGAGTGTGATTGACACAATAGATATGATGGTTTTCTCGTCGACGACATCAAGGATACGTCCGACGGGTGGCATCACAGCTCGAGTACGACCGGATAGTCGTCGTCCTGGTTGCTTGCGCCGGCTCCGACGGGTCGGTCCAGGTAGGAGTTGCCGCTCGCGACGCTCGGCGTCGTGCGCATGTGATTGTATCGGTTCGTCGGCTTCTTGTTGTCATACGACAGAATGTTTCTTGACGATCCCGTGGTGGCGGGCGGCTCAACATCGCTGGAGTGCGCCAGTCGAATCGTGCTCACGATAGCGCTGGACGATCGCCATTTCACGTTCGGACAAGACCTTGCGAGGCGGTCAGGCCCCATGCTGTTGTTGTTGTTGTTGTTGTTGTCAGGAGAGTAGTCGGTCGAGTTGGGACCCCACGACTTGGAGTGCTTGAGGTCGCCACTGCTAGACTGCGACAGCATCGTCTCATTCTGCGCTCGCCTTGCTTCTTTCATTCGTCGCTCTCGCGATCGATCTTGCGTCATCTTGATTGGCAGCCGCGAGTGCACACGCGCCGGATGCATCCCCGACAGCGTCTCGAAGAGATAGCGCTTTTCGTGGGAAGGCGGAAATTGACTGCAACAAGAACCACACGCATGCACCATGCATAAGATGCCTCACGTCAGACCTCATCCGCCCACACAACACAAAGCGCAGGCTTCACCCGACCGCCAACGTACTCATCGCTCGAGTCGGCGCTTGCGTCCCCATCGCTCTCGTCGTGGCAGCGGCACTTGGACATGAGCTTGCGGCACTGCTTGCACTTGCCGTCCCACGTCGACGCCATGGCGCCGTCCGTCGAATGCGCGTCGCTGTCTGCTCTCGCTGGTGCTGCTGCTGCGTCTGCGTCGTCGTCGTCGCGCGCGTCTTTCGGTCGTCGAGGGAAGAAGAGCGCCTTGACGCCCACCATCGTTCCCGCCTCGTCCACGAAGGCACAACGGACACTGGACGTTCGGTTCGGTTCTGTCGTTGGCGAGAGCAAATCGCGCGGACAGCTCTGGATGCGCGCAAGCCGGAACGAACGCAACGACCGTCGAGTGCGTCTGAATGGCGGCGGTCTAACGGCCTTCCTGTCTGTTTGACTGTCTATCGATCGTTCGGGTCGCCTGGTTCGGGCAAGAGTTCAGTGTCACTCTGTGTTTGGCTGTCCAAACGAGCGTTTGTTGGCGCACGGACACACGAGTTCAGAGGCAACGCGATGCGACGCTCACAGAAACCGAGAATCACGGTCAAGCAACCCTTCGCCAGGCAAACGACACCAACACCTCCGGTTCCTGGACAGCCACAACCTCTTCGAAGTCAACCCATTCTCAAATGTGCACTATCATATTTGGTAATTAGATAACGAATATCACTGCGTATATTTGTACAAGCGACTCCAGCCGGGTTTCGTGAGGTGACCGCTGCGGTTAGGTGCCGTCCGTCAACGGCGTGTGTTGCAAACAGTTCGGGTGCCTGAATTTTCCTCCCAATTCACCACTTGAGCATTCATAAACTTCAGCATTGGAATCGACACACTTGAACCGAGTCATCCCTTGTCGGCTGGCTGCATGGACTCCATGCATGCCATGGAGTGCATGCGTACGCCACGAACGCGCTACGACAACAAAAAATCCACACTTCGCCTCGACGGCGAATCGTTCAGCATTCTCGACTTCTCGGACTGCGCCGTGATCTGGCCCGTGCAGCACGAGATGCGGGCGCCTTCTAAGCAGGTAGCTGCCATGTCCAACGACCCCAACGCTCGTTGAAGCCCCGCAATGAAATCAAAGTCGGTGCCAAACCACGTCACGGCTCCACTCTCCGAAAAAATGAAGCGGTACTTGCCTGGGATCTCGACGAGCTTGCCCACAACTACTTGCACCAAGTCTTCCCGGCCAAGCAAACTCGGATACAATGCCAACGCTCCATCGCGACGGGCCCGAAGCTGAATCATGCCGTGAACCATGACTACGGTCATGTCGCCTGACGTTGAAACTTCGATACTCTCTGCCACATTTCGCACGGTGTCAAAGAATGCCGCGTACAACCGCCATTGCTCCAAAACGAAATCCAAGCCACAATAATCGGGTCCATCTAGATCGCCAATCATGGCTGCCCGCATGTACCTCTCTTGGACGTCTTGTATTTCATCCACATGACCAAACTCGTACAGTCGAAAGAATTCAAGTGCCGTCTTCACGGGTGCGCCGGAACAAAGACCTCGCGACGTGAACACATGTCGACTTCGCAGCATCTCGTAATTAGCGTTAAGCTGCGCGATCTCTCGAGATAACCTACTCACATCGGCTTCCAGATCCAAGGTCTTCTGCTTTTGCTTGGCACGATGGCGGCGCTGGTGAAGCTTATACTGCATACGTCGTCGTAGCACCTTCTCATCCACCACTTTCTCAGTCTTGGCAGTCGCCTTTCGCTTCGGTGCTTCTGTCGTCGCGCTGTCCATCGTAGTGTTGGATCTCGGCATCAGTCGCGCTCGCGACGCTACAGGCGCTAGCGCTGCTTCGAAGCCTGGCGTGTCGACGTCGAACGCTGTGTAGGCACGGGACCTGAGCGATCCTCCTCGTGCGTGCTCGTAGAGAACTGAACAATCGCTTGGCATCACCTTGATGGCTTCACGCCCACTCGTTGTCTTGACACTCGGCGTCGTGGAATGACGAGTTGAAGAGAAGAAAGAGACTGCTCGCCTCCCGGGTGGGTCCGTTGTGGGGGCGTGTGCGGATCACATCCACGTTCCTTCGCTGGTTTTTCTCACTCACTCTTCTGGACGGAAGTTTCACTGGACGTAAATTACGGCGAAGCTTTCACGTGTCCTGCGACATGAACACGCCGACTGACAGAAAATCTGCGGATGCGAGGAGGCAGCGAGGGAGACACTCGGAGACAGAAAGCTTGACAACCACACGGGAAGCGACAAACGGGAACACACACACACACACACACACACTCTCTCTCCTTCTTCTTCTTGCCCACGCACATTCCCACGGTCTGGCGTTAGTCCAGAAGGATCTGTTTTTTGTTGGTCCGATGCGTCCGTCCGATTTCGTCCGGGTTTCCGGTGTATAGAATGTAGACTACTCAACCGATGACGCATCTGAAAATACTCGAAAATCGGTTAGACTTTCGTCGTCTGCGTGTGAATTCCAAGGTTCACTTGCTCACGCGGTTGGTCTGCACCATGTGATTCGCATCGATGACGGGCTTGCTCTTCTGCGCGACGTGCTCGGGCTGGTGCAGCTTGAGGCGGCCGTTCACGACCAGCAGCGGGTTCGAGTTGTTCATGACCGTGTCGTTCACCGAGATGCCGTCCAGGTACTGCTTCAGAATCGCCTGCAGCTCGCGGTTCTCGTTCTCGTACCGCTCCTTCTCGCGCTGGATCGCGAGGTCGTCCAAGAGCACCTTGTTGTAGCGCTTCCAGAAGAGGTCGAGGTACTCCCACTCGGACACGGGCACGCCGTGGTTGAGACCCTGCGGCTGGTACTCCAGCAAATGCTCGTCCTCTTCGTTCTGCACTTGCTCTACAGCCGCCATCATAGTCGGTCATTAGCTAGGCACCACCAAACTCAAAGCACCATCTCGTGGATCGTACCGGTTCGCACAGCGAGTCGCACGTTCTCTGTGAGCTCATTGGCCTCTTTCTCGTCTGCGAGTGTGCTGTGGTAGAATGGCAGCACACGCTCGTGCTCGGTCTCAAGCTTGCGCACGAGCTCACCGAGCGCCAGGATGCGCTCCGACAGCGCGATCTGCTCGTCCAGCGTCGTCTTGGCGACACGAGCGTTGTTGGACAGATCGATCAGCCGGCGCTTGTGCTCGTCGCGCATGCGGTTCATCTTGGCTTTGAGCTTTTGAAAGTGTGCTGATGTCGAGTTCTTCTCTTCTTCCAACGCGCGGTTGCGCTCCGAGCACTCCTTGACGTTTTGCGCAATCTTGGTGCGCCAGTGCGCGATGCTTGCCTGCAGCCGCTCGATCTTGCGGATCTTGAGTTCGATGTCGCGCGACAGCTCCTGGTCTTTGGCAGTCAGATACTTGAAGTCTTGCGTACGCTGGTCGGTGTTCTGCAGGTAGTTGAGATGGGCAGTCTCGAAGTGCTGCTCCAGTTCCTCAATCGTGCTGCGCCCAGAAGAAATGAGAGGCGACTCCACTACAATCTCAACTTCATGCCACGTACCTGTCCAGCGTGATCCGCAGCACGTTAATGTCCTCAAGGTTTTTGTTGCGGATCTCCTCACGAAGCTGTTCGTGTTCCTGTCTCGCTTCAGCTTCTTTCTCTTTCTCCTGCGCCTCGACTGCGTTCATGATGCGCTGCAGCTCATTCTTCTCCATTGCGTGCTGCACGACGATTTTGTCTTTCTCGATCGTGAATTCCTGCTCGAGCTCGCGCAGATCCTTCTCAAACTCCTTCTCGAGCCCCAGCAACCGTTCGTCCTGCAAATCGATGAGCTCGTCGATGTTAAGAAGGTGGCTCCGTAGCGCCATCTGAAACTGCTCCTCGGCTTCCTCCAAGTCGCGGTCGAGCATCTGAATAATCGCGTCCTTGCGGTCCACGTCGCGCTCGTGGTTTTGCGACCGGATTTCGACTTCCTTACGCAGCGCCTCGACCTTGACGAGCCGCATGATCTTGCGCCAGTGATTCTGGATTTTGAGCTTGTTCATACGGGAGATCTTCTCCTCCTTCTCCATAAACTCCTTCAGGAGCGTCTTCTTGGACTGCGTCAGCTTCTTCATGTAGTCATTCATCTCCATGCGACGGATCGAGTCCTGCAGCCGCCGCTCTTCCTCCGTGATCTCGCTGTCTTTCTTGCCCTTGCCATCCTTGCTTCGACCCTTGACCGCTTTTCCGAGTTGCGCGCCGCCCCGAAGCTTGATGGACACGTGGAAGGTCCGCACTGGGAATGCAGCGCCATTTTGACGCTGGCGTCGAGGCGATCCACGCGCGCTGCGGGGGCTCGTGGACAGAGACAACGAGGAGGAGGATGAAGAAGAGGATGACCGTACCAGCGTCATCGTCCTCGATCGTTTGCAGTGCGTACTGCTATCGACGTTTTCTCTAATGGATAGTTGGTCGATCGTTTTGGCCGTAACGACTGCGTACCAGCAAGCGGTCCAATGATAGCAACTCCATTTCATTCATTCATTGATTCATTTGTTCATCATGCTCGTGCGCTACGAAACTCACGCCTTGGTCAGCGCATTCACGGCCAGAAGAAATGGGTTTCGGTGCTGCTGGTCGATGAGTTGCTCCGCCTCTTGTATGATGCGCTTGGCGTGTGGATACTTCTTTCGGATGATGCCGTGACCGTCGACGTAGCTCGCGCCATTTGCGGTGCGCGTCTGCGTCTCGGCGACCAACGCGTTGAGCCCGTGGAACAGCGCGTCGCAGTCGCACTCGCTCTCGCAGATCAGGATGAGCTCGCGTGTATCGACGTTCTCATTGTCCCCAACGCTGTACGTCAGCACGACGCCTTGGTGGTGCGCGATCGAGCGTCGTCGCCCGAGCAGGTTCTTGAGCACAAGCGGTGCCTCAACGTTGACGCGAAGCACGTCGCCAAACATAAGCGACCGCACACGCTTCTTGGAGGTCCAAATGAGCTGCGACCCGATCTGATCGATGCGGAAGAGCCGCCACTTGGGCACCTTGCGTCGCGATTTGACCTGTACAACGCGCCACAAACACACGAGTCGTCATCGTCAGTATACGGTGAACAGAAGATTATAGGTGGTGGCTGTGTCTCGCGCGCACGCACCATTTGGATCGGGACGCCCTTGTTCATCGTCACGAGAAAGTGAGCGAGGCGGTACTTGGGGTCGCGAATGAGCCCAATCTCCTCCAGCGAGAAGTACTCCTCGACGTGCTGAAAGTTTTGGGCACCGTGCGGCACCGCCGACTCGGCCATGAGCAACGCGTGTTCCTGCCGAAGCAGGTACCGACGGAACGCGCGCTGGATCTTGATGCTCGCGACGTGGCGAATCTGAAACTCGCGCGCCGCGACGTACCGCCGGACGACCGTCATGCGCTCCTCTGTACGACGCTCGCGCTCGAGCTGCATGAGCTGCCGCTCGATCACTGGGTCCTGCATCATCAAGAAGATCCGGCGTCGCTTGGCGTGCACACGGCCGAGGAACCCGCGCACGATCTTCTGCAGCAGCACTGCGAGCGTCTGCATGTCGTACGCCGGGTGACTGTAGATCGACGCCGACTTGCGCATGATCACGGGACCACCGCCGTAGATCATGGAGAGATACTGCCACGTCAGAAAGTTCACCGCGCGGTAGTGGCGCCCCAGCACGAGGTCGTCGACTGGTGTGTGCGTGCCCCGCAGGAGATGGTCGTTCGTGATGTGGCCAGGAGGGTGGCGGCGGTTCGCGACGAACCGCTTCCAGGCCTCAAGCCAGCCCGCAGACACGATGTAGTAGACGTTGCCGCTTCGCCCGACGGCCGACGCGCGCGCGAGGTAGTCGACGGCGAGTCCCTCTTCTTCGGCGCGCACGCGGGCGACGTCGATTTCGAGAAATGCCATGATCTCGATGCAGTAGAGTCCGCGAATTGAAAGCATGTGGATCACGCGGAGCAGGTACTGCGTCAAGCACTGTGCGCGGTCGCTCGGCAGGCGCAGCTTGTAGAGCCAGCTTCGCTCGGGTAGCTCCGGCAACACAGGCAGCTTCTGAGCCAACACGCGGTGCAGCGTCTCAAACTCGCGGTAGCGTCGACGCACGAGGTGCTTGCGCAGACAGTAGTGCACGGTGATGACGTAGTTGGTATGCGGCAGCGCCCACGCGCGCTGTGCCTGCTCCATTGTGCCGATCGAGACGTCGAGCATCGGGCTCGCGCGCTCATCAGCCTCGTCCAGAGAGAGCGGATCCAGCGGACGAAGGCGTGCGAGAATATCGTCGGCGCGGTACTCGACGCCGCGCAACAGCGGCAACGACCTTAGGAAACGATAGGCAACGGACTGGCGCTGGAACGTCTCGTCACCGTCGGCGTCGGCGCTCGTGAGCCCAAAGATGCGCTGCAAACAGACTGTGCGGTAGGCTGCGAGAATTTGCTCGGGGGAGGACCCCACGGGCACGTGCAGCTCAGCCAACGCCTTGCCAGTGACCTCCTTTGTCTTGTCTTCCGGCAAGATCCCCATGCAGAGCGAACGAGAGAGAGAGAGAGAGAGAGAGAGAGAGAGAGACCGTGAGCTCTAGTCTGATCATGAGTGAGGACTCCTCACTGAGCAGGCGACGTTTCACGCTATTGTGTCTTTACGCGTTTTTACATTAAGTACCATTAACTGTGTCGTAATATATTCAATATTTATTACACCATAAAATGACGCTGTGTTTTTGGTTAAAATCTGTTCACACCGTTGGGTTACAGTGTTGATACTCATGGGTACATCAAAATGGAACCACCTGGCACACATGCATCCTCGTCCACGACACGAAGCTGAAGAGGAGTGCCATGGTCGCCGACGTCCATGCGAGAGTACTTGTTGATGGCCTGGCACAGCGTAGTGGCCATGTCAGTCTCGAGCTCGACTCTCTGCTGACGAGGTCGCCACCGAGGTGTCGGCGAGTTGCTCACACGGCGCAGCCGCAGCTCAAACATTGTCGTCGGAACGAGCCGAAGCGCCCTGCAATTCGCTGTGTCTACATCAAGATCCATGACAAACAGAGCGCCGAGCTTGCAGTACGCGTCGTCACCGGGGTTCTCGAAACCCTCGTAGTCGTTGACGAGATCGCCTGCGCCATAGATGATGAGCTTTTCGTCGAAGAGCTCCAGCCCTCGAATGTGATGCGACGAGTGGCCATAGATGAGATCAACTCCAAGATCTCGGACGATGCGATGCGCCAATAGCTGACGGCAGCGCTGGTAGTCGAGATCATCAGTGTAGCGGAATGCCCAGTTCGGGCCCCAGTGGATCGACAGCACGAGCAAATCGTCGTCTCGCGTGCGTTCCACGGGAGAAAGAATGCGATTCGCCTCAAACAGCTCCTTCAGCATGCGCACACAAGAGTCGATCGCTGACGGAGACGTGATTGCAGGGAGACAGATCATACCAGAGCGATTGGATGTCGCGTTCCAGTCGTACGGTGTACCGGCGCACTCGGCCGTCACAGCCACGACCGTGATGCCCCGCTGACAGCCAGGCACAGAGACGTGAGCGACTGACTGGCGCGCTTGCCGGAGAGTTTCTCCAATGCCGATGACATGACTGTCGCCTGGAAACATCGAGCGTGCTGGCAGCGTCTCACGGTCGAATGCTCGCCGACCAAAGTCCATCGAGTGGTTGTTCGCCATCGACACGACGTATGGGACCGAATGTCGTGCCATTTCCAAGCCGCGGAATGCACCTCGCAACGTCACCGCCGCGAATCTCCTGAACGCCAGCGGGATGTTCTTGACGTGGAAATGGTAGTTGATGCCCTTGTTTGGGACGTCCTTGTTGCTCACCGTCTCGGTCACGGCTGTCTCAAGATTCAAGATGCGAGCATCGGGTGGAGGAACAATCTCGACCTGCTCAAAGAAGTCTCCCCACAGATACGAGCCATCGACATTGGCCTCGCGGATGCGAGCGAGTGCGGCGCGATCCAACAGCGCGTCACGACTACGATGCAATGCCAGGGAAAGATAATTGAGTGCAGTTGTCGTGTCCGAGAGCCGTTCTTCGTCGACTGCTTGGTTTGGAAACGTGAGCTGCACAGCACGTCCAAGCATCGAGTCACCTCCGTGCAGCAGCAGTCGCACACTCGTCTTGCGTTCCATGGGAACACAGCGATTGTATGCATCGAAACATAAGGACGGCGTAGCTGGGGGGTTCTTTTGGCTGGGACGAGTCGTCTGGGAAGGTCTGCTGCTGATGCAATTGGGAGCTGAAGAAATACAACACATTTTGATATCGTCTTTATTAAACCAACCTTACAGAATGAACCAGATCACGTAGTTCAGGCGGATCATGGATATGTGGTGGAATGTCTAGGGTCTCGGATGGGATGGTATGAGTCCATCTTCTTCTTGTCTTCAATTCCCACTGGCCATCATTGCAGCGAACTCCCCTGATGGCTTTGCCAGCAACTCCCGAGGAGAACCGAACTCCGCGACACGACCTTGATGGAGTACTAACACCTTGTCATAGTCGGCGATTGTCTGCACGCGATGCGCGATTGTTAGTACCGTGGCATCAGCAAATTCCTGGCGAACGGAGCGCTGGATGAGCGCGTCAGTCGCGTGATCCATGGACGCTGTGGCTTCGTCAAGACAGAGAATCTTGGAGCGGCGAAGAATAGCCCGTGCGAGACACAGCAACTGGCGCTCACCAAGACTGAAATTCTCTCCTCCTTCCAAGACTTGGGTGTCCAACTTCGCAGGCAATCGACTAATAAAGTCGTGAAGGTGTGCCTTCGCGATAGCGTTCCATAGTGTAGCGTCGTCGAAACGACCCGTTGGATCGAGGTTGAATCGAATATTCGCCGCAAAGAGCACAGGCTCTTGCGGAATAATGGCCATGCGCGAGCGGAGATCAGCGAGATCAAGTTGCGAGATATCCACACCGTCGATCAGGATACGTCCGCGATGACAGCGCACAAGCCGGAATAGTGTCAGCAACATCGAGCTCTTGCCAGCTCCAGTGCGACCACAAATACCAACTTTCTCGCCGCCTTGAATCTGAACCGAGACACCACGGAGCACCAAATCACCTTCGTCGTGATACTTGACTTCAACATCGATGAGTTGAATTGCGCCGTGCTCCGGCCAGCTTGGTCGGTCCCGCAACAAAAATGACCGGCAAGGCAGACGCCGCAGCCCGGGATCAAGCACAAGATCTTGCTCGGTGTCGATTGCCATGTACTCGTCAGTGCGCTCAACGCTGTTCATCATGTTCTCCATATCGATATTGTTGCGAACAATCCAGTTCAGAAGTGATGTGATACTCTGTGAGTAGCTCAGCAACAGTCCTGCCATCGCGCTCGAGAGACGATGGTGATCACGGCTCACAAAACACGCCACGCCAAGCGTGATCAGCGCACCCAACGCCTCGAGACGAACGCCAAGCCAACGATTGATAAGATTGAGATACAGAAATGCCTTCGTGTTCGTGTTGAGCCGTCTCGCTTGGTCCTTGGAGCTCTTGTCCACCATTTGAAACGCTCGAATCGTGACGAGGCCCGCAAGTGTCTCTGTGAAGTGTGCGTAGATAGGACTCTTCGTCACACTGTCGAGACGTTGCAACTCGCGGCAGGACTGGCGATAGTAGCTTTGGATCGCGAAGTAGACCCAGAAAACGGGTAGCAAAACGGCCAAGAGAAGAGGTGCTGACGCGCACTGGATCGCGAGCATACTGATTAATGAGAGCAGCATGGTTGTGAAGGCAACAATCGACGCATTCAACTTCTGATCTGGGATCATGAGCATATACAATCAGAACCACTCTTCCAGAGAAGAGGATGACTTCACGATCGCACGTACCAATGGTGTTCATGTCGTTGGAAAACCGATTAAGCACCCTTCCAATCGGAGTTGTGTCGAAGAACCGCATTGTTCCTCGCACAATGTGGCGTAGCAAACGATGATGAATCCGTTCAGAAGCACTGCGGACACCCACCAGTCAGATCCCAGTGTTTGGAGTGCAGTAGAAGTGATGACAAACGTCAAGCGACATACCTCAAGCCCCCAAAACGACTTGTGAGATCCCCTCCAAAACCCAGCAAGATCGTGCCGAGCGACAAGTACGCATACACAACAAGATACCGGGTCAACTGAGCCTTTCCGACGTCAGTGGCGCTTGTCCAGCGAGTGAGCCAGAGATCTGTCGAGACTTGAGAGAGTTGAGTGCAAATTAGCACAAAACCCGCGCCCAACACCCATAGCATGCCACATGATCGAAAGTACGACACGAATACCGCCGATGAGATGCTGCCCGTTGCCCTTGATTCGTCTTCAATCAATTTCGTCGCCTTACTCTGTTTGCTTCCTGAATCTTCACTTTCCTTTCGTGGGGTTTTGGCCCCTTCTGACGGTGAAACGCCCTTGGTTGATTCGACGACGACAGAGTTCTCATCTGTAGATCCGACGTCCGTGCGAACAGACTTCAGCATCGTTGAAAACAACCCATTCGGCTGGTTCGTTGTTAGCTGCTCGTATGTGCCCATCTGAGCAACACGCATCTGGTCCATGACAATGATCCAATCGGCATGACGCGCAAACTGTAGTGAATGCGTCGCCAATACACGCGTCTGGCCTGCAAGTAGACTTCCAGGGGTCGAAGCAAAACACTGCGTAAAAATTCGCGATGCAACCTTCGCATCCAGTGCAGACAGCGCATCATCAAAGATGTAAACCTCCTGGTTGGACGGATACATCGCACGTGCCATCGAGACTCGCTGTTTCTGTCCACCACTCAGATTGATGCCGTTTTCACCGAGCTCGGTGCGAAGACCATCCGGTAGAAGTCGCAAGTCGGTCCGAAGCTCACACGCTGAGATCACGCGGTCAAGCCGCTCCACGTTGAATGCAGACCCAAAAAGAATGTTTTCTTGAATTGTTGCATTGACAAGGTACGGGCTTTGAGCAGCGAAAGAAACGTGGTCATGCGGCATGTGCACTTGACCTTGAACAGGTTGCAGCTCGTGAAGCAGCGCAGAAAGCAATGTCGACTTGCCACTGCCGACAGCACCAACGATTATCGTCAATTGGCCACGAGGAATGGTGACGGTGATGTCGGTCATCATAGCGTTCACAGTCGCCGAATCCGTAATCTGCGGAGCGTGTTGCGGCTCATCGTCGCCCGCATCCCCGCCCACAAACGTGGCCTTCTCGATTCCCAGTGAGTCCAGCGGCTTCCGGTTGCGCGGAGATAACACGGCAGGCAGCGCCTTCGCTGGGTCGTGATGATCTGGTGTTGAGAGATACTCGGCGAGGCGGTGAACAGAAACATTTGCTGAGAACAGCAGCGAGAAGATACGTGGCAGCATCATCAGCGGAAGCCGAAAAATGCTGAACAGTGTGATTGACGTGAATGCCGCGTCAGGCGTGAGAGCTGACGGCTCGATCCAGGCATACACCGCGAAGGAACCGAGAGAGACCAAGACGGGGCCAGCTTGAAGCGAAACTTGGCTGAAAGCATTCCACACCATCATGCGCTTCAAGTGGTGAAGCTCGTCATTGCGGATCTGCTCCACTTGATCCAACATTTCCATTTCCCATGAGTAAAATTTGATGATGCGGATGTAACGCAGCACATCGTTCAGAAACTTGATACGCCGGTCAGTGCAATCAAGCAGCGTCTTGGACACGACTGCCGCACGAGACGAAAAGATTGCGCTGAGTGGAAGCAGCACGACCATGATGCCAACACCAGCGAATGCGGCGTAACCCAGAAAACGAACAAGCAAGAACATGCCGAGCACCAGTTGCAATGGTGCCGCCCATGTATAGTGAACTATTGGAAAAAAAAAAACAACCGTGAATATCAGCGCGAGTGTGAGACCTTCATGCGTCGGATAGCGACCCACCAAAGTAAAAGAGATCCAGAATGCGGTTGGCATCGGTCGTCGCAAGATTTAGGATTCTTCCCGAGCCGAGCGAGCTTTTCGTCTGCGATGATAGGCGTAGCGCCTTCTCGAACACGACCATAGTCAGCGCCGATCGCACTCGAATCGCCTCACGAATAACGAGATGGTGATGCTGGAGCAACACAGCACATCACGAACGCTTAGAGTTGCGGTTTGCGAGCATTTTACTTGGGTGACAAACCTGATGCAGGAGCAACGACTGTAGTACAGCAGACAGAAAGAGCGCGGCGCTCATGATGTAGCCGAAATACGGCGGCCAGAACCATGCAGTCGACGGGTCCTCGACATACTTAATCAAAGCTACATGTCCATGCAGTCCCCGTCGTCGATGAATCGTGCGGTGAGTCGGAAGCCAATTTTCCAGCATCACTGGGGAACGTACCGTTGATACAGATGGGGCCAACAAAGCCAAGCGCGTCGCCGAGAAGTTTACACAGACCCGCGACATACATGTAGAAACCGAATCCCTGGATGTTCATAATCAATCAACCGCCAAGGTCAACAAAGGGTTGCAATGCGATACGCCAGTGCCATTGATTAACGCGGCGGCAGTGTTTTCACACGGACCTGCCGGATCGCGCGCCACAGGTCACTCGCAGTCGTCGTGCGCTGCGCATCGCGCGCGTGGTTTCCCCAGAGTCCATCCTGTAGCTGGTCGCGCACCCTCGTGGCCTCATCTGGCGAGCGCACGTGCCACAGATCCGCGAGCTCGAGCGGCGCCGCGGCTCCGCGCTTGAGCAGCTCGCCGAGCCACGCGAAGGTGACACGAGAGCAGAGGCTCGCGGTGGCTTCAGGGTGCGCGCCACCCAGCGACGACGACGAGGCATGCGAGAGCAGCGGACGGCGCTCCATGCTGCAGCTTCCTCCTCTGATGTCAAGCAGACGACGAGCGCGACTGACTGCCTAAAGGGGGGAAGGAAAGGGGCGGAGGGCGTGCGTCGTCGGTTGTTGGTTCTTGTTGGTTTCTTCGTCTGTTGCATTGGAAGATCGCCACGCATGTCCCACAGTCACAGAGGACTGGCGGAAACTGGATGTGATCCCAGTCATCCATTGGTGGATAATGCGGCCACCAAGATGCTTCAACCAACAGTTGGACGCGACGTTGATGAAGGGATGGATGCATGGGAGGAATCGCTTGGTGACGAAATGGAGCGATGGATTGACGATGCGGTTGCTGCGCGATTGGCGACTGAGACGCGCACTGGTATCCGAGCCGTGTAGAGATTCCTCCAGCACACCAAAGCAGCATTACGCCAGTTGTGAGATTCATCGTGGCGTCCATTAAAAGCGTCCTGTCGGGGCATTACATCTCCTGTGTCGCCACTCGATGCCGCCTTTGTTTGTCGTCTGCGCATGTGCGCCAGCCAGCTCCTTGTGGTGACATGAGCGTTTGTATGGTTGTGTGCTTTGCATATCATGGCGACAGCGATCGAAAAAGATAGCGCTGGCAGCCACAACACAGGCACATCAAAGTCGTTGCAGATGCGCGAGTGGCGGTGGTCGTGGTGGTCGCCAGCAGCTCCATCCATATCCAGCTGGTGGAGGATTTAGTACATGATCTCTACGAGATGCGGACGAGCCAGGATCGATCGTTTCGACGAGACCACGTGGACGCCCATTCCATTCACGCAGGACGCCGCCCCCCCCTCCAAGCAACCACCACATCGTCGCGACTGCCACGTTTGCAGAATTTCTTTCGCAGCTTCCTCTGCGATGCACCCCAGCGTACTGTACGCATGGGTGCCTGCATCCTACCGTACCTACAGCATGTACATTGTACATGCACCCGAGACGCGTCTGTCTGCTTCGCCACGAATGAACAAGCCACCGAGGCGTCTCGCCAGTCAATTCAACGCAATGGGATCAACCAAGCAATCCACCGATGCACCCACCGGCAACCGTGAGTGCCCAAGGAGCAGATGGCAGCGCATGAACCCCAAACAAATGGCGCTGCACCTTGGCGCTCGACGTCACCGCAGCCTCCGCGCGCGTCATCTCAGGATGGTACGTGGCTGCTGCCCACATTCGCAGCGCGTGACGCACGCTCGCTTGCAGGAATGTGGTGTCGACGACCGTACCACATGGTCACGGGGACGACGGCGACAGCATCTGACGTGTAAGCCTGAACGTGGCGGTTGTTGACAACAGCGACAGCGCCGCCATCGCACGCACGCACGCTCGATCGCAGTTTGCCTGCGATGCGAAACGAAATGAACGCACGATGCTCGTTTGTTCCATGGATATCGCCGAAGTCGACGATAATCGAAGAGAATACGTGCTTTAATTGATTGGATTGGATTGGAGCCTGCTGAAGCGAAAGGCAGCAGCATGTCTTCAGGTCTTCTGGACACAAGGGACGATCTTTCTTTTTCCTCTGTTGAAGTCGGAGAAGTGCAGGTTCAAAAGCGCATCTGTCCGGTCTCTTCGTCGATCGTCGCCGATGGCGACCAACACCAACACCACCACCACCACCACCAACAAAACCAACAGTCCAAACTCAGGACTCCTGACTCACCGGTCGGTTCAGCGGTTCAGGGGCGCCACCGGATGGAAGCACCGGCGGTGTTGATGTTTGGCGTTGGTGCCGGCTTGCGACTGTCAATTGCCGCTCCCCCTTTCGCGCGAACCGGTGCACGCCACCAGCGTCGCCAGCGCTGTCGCCACCGCGGGAACTGCGCCGGGGCGATTAGGGGGAGCGGCGTCGTTTTGCTGTTGTTGGGGCGCGCCCAAAGAGTCGGAAGGCGCACGTGGTTCACCAGCTGGGGTTGTGGTTTTTGACCCCAAGCCAACAAACGACAGTCGTGGCGATCGTGGTGTCTCTCGCTTTCCCCGTTCTGCCGACCCATCGACCGGCTGGTTTCGCGGATAGACAAGTCGCCCAGCGCTGCTGCTGCTGCTGCCTGCGTCGTCCGCGATGCCACTGCTTTTGGCTTGACCGACCGCAGGGCGAGCGTCAGTGCTGCGCCGTCCACGGTGACACTCGTGCACTCGCTCTCCGTCAGCTCACGCGGAAAAAACCAGAGCAACAGCGTCCGCCACAAGCAGGAGCGAACGAACCAGGTGGTGGCTCACGCAAGACAGCCATCCAGGATTGGGGGAACCCGGAGTCCGACCCGGACCCTGGACCCCGGACCCCGGACTCCGGACTGTCAGCACCCAGTGTCAGTGCCAGTGCTGTAGTGCCGCGTCCGGCCGTCGGGAGTGTCGTGTCACCGATTGCATCAGTGCTGAATTTACTCCTTCACCCTGAGGAGCGAAAAGAACGGAATCTCTCCGCGCACTTCTTGCCAACGCATCGAGTCTCGCTCGCACGCAAAGCGGCGACGGTAGTTGGTTCGTGGCGTGATCGAGATCGAGTCATCCACCCACCCGAGTATTCGCTGCAGACGGACGTGCGCATCGCGTCGGCGTTTCCTTCCGCACGAGAGTCCATTCCATCCGCGACCGTTTTCCTTCGTTTTTCGAGCAGTGTCGTCAGTGGCTTCCATCGCGGTGCTCCGACCACACACACGCTCGTCCGTTCGTTCAACCAGAATCTTCGCTTGGCTCGCAGTCGCGTGATGGCGACTTTCGAACCTGCGCCGCCAATTGTGCAAGCCGCGTATCGAAGCTCGATGGACAGTGTGCGCATTCTGCACGACGCCTCGGCGTCACCCATCGATATTCGCCCGAGTACGACGACGACGTCACCTTGCGTTGCGCGCCAGAAAGCAGCGATGACGTACCGAGATGACGACGATGTCAAGGCGGCAGCTCCGACGCGCGCGTCACTGACGAATGAGCGACACACTGCCGACTGGCAGCGGCATACATTTGCCGCTTTTCCATCCGAGTTGTGTGAGTTGGCGCGCCGAAGCGCCCGTGAGCAAGCAGACATGGGCAGCCAGTCTCTTCCCCCTCGATCAGCTCCTTCGGCAATGCGCACTCACATGCGAGTCTATGGTCGCCCTTGTGAAGGTGACGCTTGCCACGCGGAACCGCTTCAGGTCGTCGGTGGTGCGTTTGCCAATGTTTCGGAGCCGACAATCTCGACGATGTGGACGCGTGGTAGCCCGGCATTGATTGAATGGGAGGTTCTCGACGACGCTGTGGATAGTATTCGTATTGAACTTCTCGAGCTCGGTTCCTCGGCCACGACGTTGATCGCGAGCGATATCCCGAACAACGGCTCGTTCTCCTACTGCAAGGTTCCATGGGGAATGGCATGTGGTGATCGCTACTTTCTTCGCTTCTCGTCGACCTCCGACCCATCGCGCTACATGACGACAAGCTTTTTCACGATTGGAACCGCTCCATGAATCCGCACGCCCCCGAGTTCCCAATTTATTTATCTCCAATAGCTCGGGCACCACAAGAGTCTTTGATGGTTTTCAATGAAGCCGTCGTGACCACCATTCGCACGGGAGCCTCGCGGCCATCGCCAAGGCAAAGCGAGCGTGCCTCTCAATCCAAGTTCGTCTACAAGACTCCAGAGCGCCGATCTCAGGTCCATGGAGCTCACGGTGTATCATTAGCTTGTTGGAATCCAAGTGTTGGGAACCTGCCGACCTGTAACTTATTTTTGATCTTTTCATGCCTCCGCTGCCCATTTTGTAAAGAATCGAATCGATTTACTTCATTTCGCCTATCATTCCCGAGCTTTCCTCGCTGTCTCATGGCCGCTTTCGTCATGCAATCCATGCTGTGGGTTCCTGCGTGCCCGAGTGTACTGTATCAGGTTTTCTCTCTGGTCATGCATTGATTGACGGCATGCGAGAAGGTGTCATCGTGTTGTGAGAGCGTCATTCGTTGAGAGACGTCTTCTCATAAACGCTGTCACACCTGAAACGACACACCGACTCCCGCACCCTTTGTGCCGCTCGTACTTAGTGGACCAGCTGGCCTTTCTTTTCGAATGTTTGAAAACGCCGATGACACATGGAGAGACCGCGCGATTTGAGACGCGAAACGAGCCATTGAGTGGGCGCCGCGCCACGGAAGCACCTCTCTCTCTCTCTCTCGACAGCACGCGACCACCAGCGGCTGTATTGACGACGCTCGCGCCACGACGTCTTCCGCACCGCTTGCTGCTCGGCATCTCGCAGTTGGAGCAGACGGTAGATCGCCTTCCGGCTCCGCATCAGCAGCAGCAGCACCTCTCTTGTCGGGCGCGAGCGAGAGAAGAGTGACGCGATGACAGCAACGGCGCATACCGTGAACGATGGCATGCAGGCAGCAGTCACCGAGATCGTCGCGACGCTGCGCGACGCCGGCACCAAGCTCGTATGCATCGACTTCGACGCGACATTTGTGAGCGTTCACACGGGCGGCGAATGGACCTCTTCGGCCGAGGAGCTCAGTCGCCATGCTCGCGCAGTCTTCCTCGAGATGGTCCCGAAGCTCTGCGAGGCTGGGGTTCATGTCGCAGTCGTGACGTTTAGCCCACAGGTCGAGCTCATTCGCGCTGTCCTTAGCATTTGCTTCGGATGTGATGTCGCAGGTCGCTTGATTGTGCGATGCGACGACGAATCGTGGGCGCTACTTCAATCGGACACGTTCGACTTCGTTCCCAAGTGGCAAGTTTGCGGCATGCATTTCGACCGCGCCTACAAGCTTCCGTATGTAATCTCTGCCGCCATTCAAGCTTCGCAGCGCAGTGGCGAATCCATTCGGAATCGCGACACCGTCCTGTTCGATGATGACGCCAAGAATATTCGGATCGCGATTGACAACGGCATCTCCGGCGTCTACTTTGAAGCCGAAGGCGTCGAGGCTGGCGAACTGTGCCGTCGAATCAAGAAGTTGCACGCCTCGCCATCCAGTCTGTCTACCACTAGCGCAGTCTTGCAAACACCTCTCAAGCGAAAAGCGGTCCGCATTTTGCAGACTCCAGAGCCGACGACGGCGCATGCGCCACCACCGACTCATGGTGGACGTGTGTTTGAGACGCCGATCGGACCAAGTGTGCCACGGAAGAAGCGCTTCAGCATGTGTACACCATCTCCGGTAATGAAGCTCAAGTGTACTGTCGATATGGGGCGTCCCAAGTCCAAGCGAGCGGCGCGGTTACGTCAAGGCCCCCGCAACATTAGCGATGAGCTTCACGAGCTTCATCTAGCGCAAGCTGCAGCCGAAAGTCTGCAGCCATCGCCGCCTCCGTCGACGTCGAAAAGCCCTCGTAGTAAAAGGTCTGTGAGTATGTTCTCGCTGCAAGAAGTTGATTCTGACCAAGAGTGACTGTGCCGCCGAAGTCGAAACGCGATATGGAATGTAATGTAACAAAAGATGACTGATGACTGAAGCATTTTTGCTGCGGCTAGTGAGGTATTGATCGAGAAGGGAGGCATCGGACACACCCAGTGTCAGCGACATACGAAGTTATCAACAGAAATGAGGAATGACGACTCGCGCTTGCCTGATCTCCTGAAGCATTCGCCTGTGTGGAGACAGATATACAATGTGACGAGCTGTCATGACTTGTCTTTCGCTGCCTGGCTGGCTTCAGGGCGGTGACGACGCGTTGTGTTGTGGATGGATCCATTCTGTCTGCCGGTGTGACGCAATATGGCTACACTCTAAACGGGTCAGGCCACCTCAGCACTCAAACCCGTTTCCGATGTTTGCCTCTCTCGCCAGACGGACTCAACATCGTGCCAACTCAGCCAATCAACACGCAGGATCTCTTTTATTAGCTTAGTTTAAGCTAGAATGTTGAGTCTGGTGGTGGTCTAGTGGCTCGTGATGACGCTGCTTCAATGAGACACGATGATTGCGAGGCTTGCTTGTGCGACGGACACACTTCGGCGCCTCATCAGCCAGCCTGCAATCGGATTCCGACGCCGAACGACGTCGACGCAACCAGAAGAAACGCGACGTCTGGCTGCGACGCCTCTCGGATTCCGATCACTTCCTTTTGTCGACGCTCCAGCCACCACGAAGAGTCGAGTGCACCATGGCTGACCTCCGCCAACGTCGGGGCGTGAGCAGTTTTCCCGCCGACGCCGTGTCGGAACCCAAGGTCTCTTTGCCCCCGAGCGACGATGGCTTGCGTAAGCGTCGCCGTGGAAGCCACCACACATCCGTGCCGAAGGTGACACCGCTGGTGGTCGGCTTCATCTTGTTCTACGCCATTTTCCTTGCCACTGTTGGGCACTTCCACACGTGGCTCCCGGAACCTCGGGGGCTCGATGCGCCTCGCGATGTCTTCTCTGAGGCGCGATCTCGTGCCGTGCTGGAGACCATTATGAGCTTTGGCTACCGACCGGTCGGATCCAAGGCCAATGACGTGCTGACCCCCGAATATCTGCTCTCTCAGGTGCGTTGTATCGCAGCTTCGCACGTCCGTCGCGTCCATTTACCACTCTCGTTGTTGCGCACAGATCAACGATATCAAAGCAAACGCTGCTGCTGATGCTCGCATCGAGATCGATGTGCAGCGTCCAACGGGTTCGTTGCGCACATGTGACTATCGTGGTCTAATCGCCCGCCTAACGCTCGGTTCTGTGGATAGGTGCCTTCGGGCTAAACTTTCTGGAACAATTCCAGAACATTTATGCCAACGTCACCAACATCGTCGTTCGGGTTTCGATGCCAACGTCCGATGGTCGCGAGGATGCGAATGGCACCGACGCGCTGCTGATCTCTTCCCATTACGATGCCGCGATCGGCGCGGGTGCCGCCTCCGATGACGGTGTTAGCATCGCTATCATGGTCGAGCTGCTGCGCTACTATTCGCAGCAACCGCCCAAGCACGCAGCGATCGTTTTCAACTTCAATGGGGCGGAAGAGACCATTCTCCAAGCAGCGCATGGCTTCATCACGCAACATAAGTGGACGAAGGACATTCGCGCGTTCATCAACCTCGAGGCTGCTGGCGCCGGTGGTCGAGAATTGCTGTTTCAAACTGGCAGTGATGAGTTGGCGCTTGCGTATGCCAAGGGTGCGAAGTATCCTCATGCCAGCATCATCGCCCAGGAAGTATTCCAGACCGGCGTCATCCCCGCTGACACGGACTTCCGCATTTACCGCGACTTTGGTGCCATCGCTGGTATGGATTTTGCGTACATTGCCAATGGCTACGTGTATCATACTCGTCTGGATGATACGTCTCGCATTCAGCCTGGGGCGATTCAACGTTTGGGAGATAATCTCGTCGGTGTCATTCATCACCTCGTGAACGAACCCGGCCGACTGCAGCGAGTCGCTGCCACGCCGCACAGCTCAAACACTCTATTCTTCGATGTCGCTGGAATCACGATGGTATCGATGGGGAAACTCACGGCTCATTCATTGTGTGCCATCGTGCTCGTAGTGGCGTTGGTCTACCTTGGCCAATCACAGCTCACCTTCCGCGAGCGAATGGATTCCATGAAGCTCCTGGGGCAGTGTTTCATGTATGCGATGGGATCAACTCTGCTCGTCGCAATCCTCCTGACATTGTTCGCCCCGCTCTCGTGGTACTCGACTCCGTATATTGGCGCTGTGGTGTTCATCGCTCCAGCGTTGGCAGGAATGGTTGATCGACTTGCGTGCTATCTTGACAAGCAAGGCGAAACAAGCGCCGAGGCGTTGTGGCGCATAGAAGAAGGACTATTTGAGGCCATGCTGAGTGCATGGCTGCTTGGTCTGATTGCGATGCTCGGAGCCAATCTCATCTCCGCGTACGCGGCAGCGGTGTGGGTGATCTTCCCCTTGATCGGACAAGTTCTGTGTCATGCGCTGCAACGAATGAACGTGCTCTCTCCGACGATGTACATCGTAATCTCGCTGGGCTCTATCGCAATCCCCGCCTTCCATAGTGGATTCGTGCTCGCCGTTGCGTTCATGTTCTTCATGCCTCTCCTTGGTCGAAGTGGAACGGTTGCTCCTCCAGATATCATCATCGCTGTGGTGTTCGTCTTGAGTCTTTCGGTATGTTTACCCTCGCAAAGGTTGAGACTGATCGGGCCCTTATATTGAGAATTGCGTGCAGATCATGCTTTCCTACGCGAGCCGATTCTTTTGCTTTGTCCCATCCAAGAAGCTCTACACATTACGAAATCTGTTGATGATCATTACCGCTGCTACGCTTGGTCTCTCCACATTGCTGTAAGTTTAGCGTGTGCTGACTGTGTATCTCTGAGCTAATCATCGCATGTGTCGATGCAGCAACCCGTACTCCGACATCACGCCCAAGCGATTGATCCTTCAGCATGTCCATCGCGAGGTTTTGACGACAAATGGCAGCCTCCAGACCCAGGACTCGGGGCTGTGGGTGAATGCCATGGACTTCCGCGGACTGTCAACCATTCGCCCATTTCTTTTGAAGACGCAGTGGCGCGATGCATCCCTTGCTGCCCCTCCAACGCCGCTGTTGGAGCAAGTAGATCTCTATGGCGATCTTCCCTTTGCGCTACCTGTGCGCGACTTCTTGCCTGAACGTCACTCATGGTATCTTCCGACGGCACCCCCAAAGCTCGCAGATGAGCGCTCAAGAGCAAGTCTGCGTGTTGTGTCGTCACACTTCAACGATGCCACGAATCGGCGCAAGATCCACTTACACTTCACTGGACCCGCGTTTCTTCACATTTACATCGACGCGAAGAAGACTCGACTTACATCCTGGTAAGTGTGGTGCTCAGCCCTCGATTCAACAACGTCTGACAAATGTTGTGTTCGCAGGTCGATTGGCCAAGGCGTGAACGGACCCGTGCCGTCGACCGAAGGAACGTACATCCTCCAGTTCGCGACGGGTATTCCACCTGCCTCTTTCCACTTTTGGATCGAAGCTGAGACGAATGCGCCGATCGAGATCGGACTCACGGGTCATTTCCTTGAGGAGCGCACACCGCAGATGCAAGAGTTCCTTGACGCGCTGCCGTCGTGGGTGCACGTCGCTGAGATCGTGTCGACATGGCGTAGTCAAATCATCTAGACGCCTACCGTATGACCATCAACATATTGACGGGCTCGTACGGATCGCTCAACAAATCGATGGAATAAAGAGCTTTCTCCTGGACAGGAAGGGGGTCCTCAAAGGGCTCCAGTTGTTCATTGGAATGTTACCCCTGTCACAGGATCTTCGAGTTCAGTTGAGTCGACAACCGTCTTTCACAGCATCATGAATCGAAAGTCATCATGATTCATGATGACTTTCGATTCGCAACAGTTGAATCGTTCTTCGTCCTTCTTGACTGGCGTTTGATGCACGCAATCTGTCCTTGTGCATCGCGCAGGAAAGACAGACCGAGGATGTTCCTCGGTCTTCAAAAGATCCCGATCTCTCTGACAAAACATGCCAGCACCCAGCTTGACAGCTGATCCATCTGCCCAGCCCCAGATGGTCTCGTGTTTCGCACCGGAACTGCCGCCAATTCAGGGCCTGCTGCACACCGGCATTTATGAAGATCATCCCACGCCCTTCAATTCATGTCACCTTGGGCTGAAGTGTGTGGGAGAATCTATCGGACACGAAGTGTATGGGAAAACCTATGGACAGGGCATCTGACTCACGATCATGAAGCTGAAGTTTGCGCGTTTTCTATGAATGCTGACTGCCCTAGAATCTCGAATGCTCAAAACAGGATCTAACACGGATAGTCTGTGTCATTTCAAGACCATGTTTCGCCTTTACGATCATGGATCACTCGATAAAATGTACGCAAACTGTGAATTCATGGGGCGCCGCTCAGTCCACCCATGCCTCCTCGCGGCTTCCCGACTCGAACCGAAGCCGCACGCAAGTGCCGCCCCATCCACTCGAGCCTGTCTCTGTTCCCGATCCGCGTGCCCTCTTTCGAAAAATTGAGTTTTTTTCGAACATCTTCGCCCCGGTTTTGCTGCAGAGGAGCGAGATGGCCACGGGTTCGGGCGGGTCCAACCGAGCGGCGGGTCTAAACATTATCGCTCTCAACAACCCAACGCCGTCATCATCAGCCCGAAAGCGTGGAGCTTGCTTGAGCTTGGGGAGCTGCGGCGAACCTGACCCGAGCAACTGCAGTTTCCTCCGCTCCAAGTTTGGATCGACGGCTCTGGTGATTGGTGCGACGCTGACGCCGTCTAACACACGGGATTCGATTCGATTCGAGCCGCGTCGTCGAGCGTCGTCAGGTCAAACTGTGGCAAGCCCGCACCCAGACGAAATCCGCGACGAGGGCGCCGCTGTCGTGCAGTTTGTTGGTGGTTCCGTTCGGTGGACCGCTCCAGCGCACGCAGTGTCAACGAGTGACTGCCTGCCTGCCTGTACAGCCAGCTAGACTGCTGCCATCGACCACTTCCTTTTCGTGTTTGTTTGGACGGGAGCGACTCGCAGGTGTCTGCGCGGCCTGGTGCAATCATCCCCCAGACGTTCGAATCCCACGTTTGCCACGCGCGTGTCAGTCGGTTGCCTGAGACGCGCTCGTCAGAAGTAAACCGGAAAGAGAAGGGAGGCCCCCTTCAGCCATCTTCGCTCACATCACATCAGCGCCACCCGCGTCGGATTCACTCCACCACACCCGTCGGTTAGTCTCGCCGAAGTTAAACTGCGACAACACGTCGCGTCCAGAGTTCTGGACGTCCAGGGGATCGACAATCGAGTGAGTGGTCTGCAGAACGTGCGAGGGCCCATCACTCGTCAGTCTGTTGTGCGCACGGGAGAGCGAGCGCCCTCAGAGAAAGAAAACGCGGACTGGACGGCGGATCTCGCTCGCAGGTGGGCGGGTCATTCAAGGAAACCCAATCCAGTGAGTGGTCCTCCCAGCCCAGTACAGTGTACGTGAAGAGAACAGCCCCGACGCCGCGGGAACGACTCCGCCCCACGGACGACTTGTGCTACGTCATCCTCCCTCTTTCGGGCGTCGCGGGGCATCGACACGCATCGCACAGCGCAGCGCAGCGCAGCTGGACGACAGGGAGTGGCGTCAACACGGACGCTAGACTTGAATCCGCGTCCGGACTGGCAGGCGACCGACCACCCCACCCGAAGTCAACCCGAAACGAACGACAACAAGGAATCTTGCCTTCATGATGAACCAACCGCGACCCAAGACGCTGAAACGAACGATCTCCAAGTGCGGGATCGACGCCGTGTTCCAGAACGACCCGAACATGGCAGCGCTGACGGTCAAGAAGGTCGCTGGACTCGCGGTGCCGCCCATGCAGCAGCATCGACAACAGCACGCGCGCGCCGCCGCCGCCGCTGCTGCTGTCTCTGATAACCAGCGGAGCGCGCAGGCGCCAGCAGGAGGCAGCGGCGGTGACGGCGATGGATATGACGAGCAGCGACCGCCCGTGCCGACGTACTCGCTCGGTATTGTGGACGAGAGCGAGCCGGTGCTGCTGCCTCGGCACGATCGCCTCTTTGAAGACGGACTGCTGGACGAGCTCGAAGGGTTCACGGCCGATGAGGACACGGGCGAGGAGCCCGAGTGGTCGCCTGCGTCGATGCTGCCGCTCGGTGGCTGGGACGACTCGCCGCTCGCAGTGAACCAACGATACTATGAGTCGCTGCTCGAGTCGACGACCGCGCTCGTCTCGCCGTCTCCACAGCATATTCTGTACCCGAACTCGCACGATGACGACTATTCGATTGATGGTTCGACTGTCTCGATGGATCTCTCGGTGCGCTCAAGCCACGGCGCGTTGATGTCGACGGACTCGTCGATCGGCAGCTTCATGCCGCTGGAAATGGCGGCTGCGCTCCCGTTGGATCGCGAGTCATTGTCACCAGCGAATCTTCGCGCGCTTCTTTTGGAATATCTGTCGGATGTATTGACGTATTATCAGCGCGCGAGGACGTACACGTTTGAGATGATGGCGCACCACGTGCGCTCTGTGCCGTGGGCATTTCGATACATTCAAGGCATTGTTCGCCACCGACTCGGTATGTACTTCTCTTCTATCTATCATGTTCCAGGCGCTGTACTGACCGAGATGACAATTCAATAGGACTTGCATGGCACCTTGTTGGTCGATTCATCGAGCACGCGTTGGATTTCATTTCGGACGAAGACATTCGTGAGGCGACGTTGCTCGAGTTTGCAGGGTTCCTCCGGGACATGCAAGATCGCGCCATGGAGCGCGTGCCGACTGGCAACATCTTTGGCAATTTGTACCTGTTTTTCCAGAATGTATTGGCGGATTTCAAGAAGTATTTGGTGACGACATGGCTCGCAACCAAACGAATCGAGTATCCGTGTGAGTTTGGCAAGAAATCGAGCGTGCTGTTCCTCTGCATGGAGTGTCACCGCGAGCACATGTGAGCAAAACTTACCACAATCATTCACCACATCGCGTTGAAGATATGAAAAGGGATAGAAGAAGAAGCAAGAAGAATGAGGAGGATGGATGGATGGATGTACGAATCCCGCAGTGTGTCTATGCGTGCGCCTAATAACTTATTGAGATGGTGAATGAGTAGTCTCTACATCTTTCGTTGTGCTCAACTGCGCGAGCTGCTCGCACAGGAGGAGCTTGGAGACGACGAGAATAAAGCGTTTACGCACCCCGTGATACTTAAGACTCTCCGCTAACATGAAGCTGTCGATACCACGAACCTGTCTTTCAAGCTCTTCTGGACGCAAGAGAGACTCACGACAAGTACGTTGGCAGCCGAGCGCCTCGGCTCACGAGGTAGTTGCGGTACTCGCGACCAATGTAGGACTGCGGGATCTCCTGGTGAAGCGTAGCAGCCCGAGCAGCCATCGGATCCAGCGATCGATCGATCGGTCTGGTCGACGGACTCATCGGCCGAGTCGGTCCACCACTGCCATGATGATGAGGAGGAACAGCAGAGCTGTTGGTGCCTGGCGACGGACTTGTCACCACCACCGCAGGCCGTGGCATCTGAGGCAACGGGTCCTTGTGGTTTCGACTTGCGCTGTGGTGACAATGCAACTCGTCGTGGGAGCGAGGCAGCGGTAGTACGACGTCCTCGGGAAACGTTGTCGCGAGTCGCTGGCGCTCGCTCTCATGATTTGACCACCATTGGTCTTTTGGGACGTACCAGGACCCGTACGCCGCCCTGTGCGTCGCTCGTGGCGATGGCGATTTCGTTGGAGACTCCGTCATCGAGTGATCGTGTTGATCATGCTTGTGGGAGCGCGTCCGCCGTCTTTGTCGTGGTGTTCTTGGTGTTCTCGCTATCGAGTGAGCCCGCCGCTCGCTCTCATCGTCCTCCTCTTGATCATCCCACTGGTTCAGCAGCAGCGCTTCCGGCAGATCCATCGCGAGCTTGACGTGCGTCGTCTTCTGCCAGAGAATGCGAGGCGTCGACACGTTGCGCTCCGCATCCGCTGCGTCCGGGTCGCTGGCCGCGCTCTGTGTGAGCCGTCGATGGCGGTCACGAATGAAGCGAAGCTCGGGGAGATCATCACAGTCGGACGAACTGTCGTCGCCGCTGTCGTTCGGGTCGCTCCCTGCAGGCAGCGCCGCTGTCGTCGCCCCGTGCCCCGATCCTTGGTCATCCTGCGAGTCGCCATTGCCAAGTGCCGAGAGCCGGCGTTGTGGCAGAAGTTCGACGCTCTCGGACGCGCGACGTCCGCTCGAATGGCTCGACTGCTCGATCGCCGCCGTCAGCAGTGAGCCGCGTTTCAGCAGCGAATGCAGCGCTGAGGATCGTCGCGACTCAGCGAGCGTCGGCGGCTGCGAGTGGTCCTTGGTCGATGCCTTGTGGTTACGCGGCTCGTGCCGCACCGGCGTGAGAGCCATGGCCTCCATCTCGTGGAGCACCTTGTCGAGAAGCGCCTTGCGCTGCGTCGTGCCGAGCAGATCCTGCAGCACGCGGTGCTCCTGCCACTCGCGTCGCTCCTTCTCGAGCCGCAAGCGCTGGTGCTCGTGCTCCAGCTCCACGCGAACGCTCGGATGCTGCGACAGCTCATCCAGCGTCGAGCTGCCGCGTCCGGGCGACACGGGCGTCGTCGTTGTCGTTGATAATGACGGCGGCGGCGCTGCCGCGAGGAATCGCCATTGCACGTCGACACAGGGACTCGCTGGTGCCCCCGACCGCGATCGAAGCGAACGTGGCGACTGCTGCCAGCGACTGACGCGCGGCGACAGCGCCAGCGCGTCCATGCTGAACCAGAACGAGCGGTGTTCGCTGATCAATCAGTCAATCAGTCAAACAAGCAATTAATGTGCGTGGTTCCTGGTCGGAAGTCGAGCTGAGCCAAGTCCTTGCGGGAATTCTGTCGTCGGTATTTCTGGGCGACGACCTCCTGTTGCTACCTGCATTCGCGCAAAGCATCATCCAGAGGACTCACACGTCATGGCTCATGCGCCGCCGCACGAAGGCGTCGTGACGCCGACTGAAGCCGCTATCACTCCCGCTGGCGGGCACGGCGACTTGAGCCTCACGCGTCCTGCAGTGCTCTCGGTGCGAGTGCCTCCTCTGCGCTCTCTGCCACCGACGGAGGGCGCCGCACCGTCGTCGTCCAGCTCGAATGCGACGACCAGCAACAGTAGCAACAACAATGGCAGCAGTCACAGTCGAAGCAGCGTCAAGTCTCGGCAGCAGGCGACGAGAGCGAGTCGCCAGCGCCCACGCGTCAAGCGCGTCGTCGACGAGACGCTCGACGGCTGGGGCGACTTTGACTCGGACCGACTGCTGCGCGACGACAACAATGGAGACGACGACGAGTATGACGACGACGCCAGTCACGCGGGCGCAGTGTTTCACGGGAGCGATGCGACTGCGTTCTTGGCTCGAGACGGAGACGATGACGAGCTGTACGGAGACGACAAGCACGGCGGCAGCAACCAGCGACGGGTCGAGGACGTGGACGACGCCGAGCAGCTCAGTGAAAGTCGTCGCGCGCATGCCCGCGTGCGTACCGCGTCGACGGTTGTGTCTGTGTCTCGACCGCCCACGCAGCTGCAGCCACGGCAGCGCACGCTGGCGGTGACGGACCTAGAGCCGTCCACGATCGACGCGGTGCGGCAGCAGCAGGAGCACGCGCTGTATCCGTCCGTGCTCCCGCGTCGAAGCGTGCTTCGCAAGCCCATGCTCGCACACCGAGCGCCCAAGAAGAAATACGCCGCGCGTCATGGCAGCGAAAACGACAGCGATGGCGCGGAGACCTCGTTTCTCCCACGACTCGGTCGGGGCGTCGCACAGCCAGGAGCTACAGCAGCAGCATCAGCAACAGCGGCAGCAGGAGGAGGCGCCGTCTTGTCGCCACGTTCGAGTGGGCTCTTTGGTAGCCACGTGCCGGATACACTCGAGACGCGTGCGACAGTCTTCGCGCACCTGGAGCTGCTGTGGAGCCTGCTGAGCTCGCGGTCCAACGCCAGTCAAAGCGCGACGACGTCGCCGCGCAACGCCGAGCAATCTCCACCGTCGACGCTCGCACTGCGCCGCTCGACGTTCGAGTGCTCGCTTGTGCTCATGAAGCTCTGCAAGACGCTAGGCATCGCGCTCCCAGCGTCTGCGGTGCCCGTGAGCTGGTCGGGCAGCGACAAAGACGGTGTCGCGTTTGAGCCGTTCTGCGACTTTGTGATCCGGAACGCCGTGCAGCCCGCGATGCAGCACTTCAAGCTCGACCGCAACCTCCGCGACTACCTCGTGACGCTCGACCGCATCCTCGAGAGCCTCGTGACCACCGATCCACCGTCACCACCGCTCCCGAACGACACCGCGTCCGTGGCAGCACCGCTGCGTATGCGTGAGCTACAGGAGATCCGCCCGGTGCTACCCTACTGGAAGAAAGGCATCTCCTCGCTGCAGCGGCAGGCTCCGCTGCTGTCGAGCGGCACTGGAACTAGCGCTGGTATGGACCACCACCACAACGTCAAGCCGAGGCCGCAGCCCGCACAGGAGGCTCGGACGCTACAGGACGCCAACATCCGCCTCAAGCTACGACTACGAAGGTCCTGGGACCCCAGTCGCTCCATCGTCGCGGAACAGCAGCCACAGCAGACGGCGGCGGCCGCGGCGCGAGGCTCGGCAGGCGGCGGCCTGCAAGGGGTAAGTGGCTCGTCGCTTTCGCTGCCTGCCGCCTCCAGTCCCAGCAAAGACATTGCGCCTGACCGAGATGATCTTGCGTTGGACAGCACGTCCTCACCCGCGGTCGCACCGCCAAGCTCCTCCAAGCCACACAGCACTACCACCGCTGAGCCGTCGTTGTCATCGTCGTTGACGACGCCCCCCACGGAGACCGAGACAGAACGGGAGACGCAGGACCTCGAGCTTGTCTGCGGCCACTGCCAACAAGACGCAGCCTCTCTCTGGTGCTCGTCGTGCTTCGCAGTGTATTGCGGGACATGCTGGACGCGTGTGCACCATTCAGTCGTCGACACCAGCGGTCTCGATCAGCCACACGAGCTCGTGAAAACGCTGACGGCGCGGCCGCTCGCGCGACTCGCGGGCGACGACGACATGGCGCCGCCGCCTCCGGTCGACGTGGTGTATCTCCCGACGAAAGCGTTGGTCGTAGGGCGCCGCACTGGGTTGCGATGCCAACGCTCCATTCCCGAGCGACCAGAGTATGAAGACGAAGACGCAGAAGATCAAGACAGAGATGGTTCTCGTCCTGTGGCGAGCGACCACGAGCTGTTGGCGGCTGTCCAGGCCACGAGTCTCTTGCCTTTGCTTCGTGAACGGCAGTCGACACACCATCGAAGTGCTGCTGCGAAGAGCATGCGACACAGCCAAAGCGCTAGTGTCATTGAGACGACATCTCAAAGCAGTGCGATGGACTCGACAGCGAACCTCGTGAAGGCACTGATGCTGGGCACAGCATCCTCAGCGTCCGTGCTGGGGTCCACGTCCTCCTCATCACCATCATCTCTCGGGAGCTTAACCAGTGGCAGCAGTCAGAGCAAGCGTGCAGTCAAGGACTCGGAGCGACGTCAACGTCTCGCAGTCGCAGCGGTCACGCTCGACGCCACTCGACTGCTCAGTTAATGATCAATCAATCAGAATGACTCGAGAAAGACTCGACACCTCCTCTTCATTTTAAGAATCATCAGCGAAGCTCTCTGCCGTGGATCCAAAACGTCACATAGTAAAGCGGTTGCTCGGTGTGCAACGTCGTGATCTCGTTGAGAACGCGCTGGCTTTGGAACATGACGAGACGATCGGGTCGAGGCAGCACGCGTTGGACCCGTCCGTCCGTCTCAACGTCCGTTCGTAGTTGCAACATACCACCAGGGTCGCTCTCACCTGCATCTATAGCGTTGAGGAAGTAGATGCACGTGAGCTTGAAGCCGTTGTCTTTCTCCCCACGGCCGCAGTCGAGACGCAAACGCTGCGCGTCGCCACGAGAGAGCTGCTGCAGCGCCGTAGAATGCGCAAACTGTGCGCACAGTGTCACGCGATCCGAGGCTTTGGCATTGAGCTCGTACGGCAGTGCGTGAAGCCTCTCGAGCAGCTCTGCGAGCGCAGGAAACTCCTTTTCACAGTCCGAGCGCTCGATGAAGCGCATGCGGCCACAAGACGGTACTGTGCCTCTGCCCCCGGCTTGCACATCGACGGGAGACGTCATTTCCATTAGCATCCCTTGTCGCGCCATGCGCTCGACGTCGTTCCTAAGCACGGCCATCCATTCTTCGCCCATAAACTCGTCCAACACGGCGGTGCCTGCGACCGAATCGTCGCCACGTCGAGGCGACTCGCTCAACAAATCTTGGAGAAATGGTGCTGGAAGCTGGTCCCATGCCGCCTGCTCGGCCGTTGGATCCGCGATCGTTCTTGCGTCCGTCGCGAGAAGCACGTGCTTGCGGTAGTTGACGCGATGCACCATCGCCAGGACCTCACGCGCGAAGGCCTCCTGCAAGACCTGCGGAAGCAGGCGCTGCTCCGTAGCGGCATCCATGATCTCCCCCATCGCGGCACCGCGTTTCTTGACATTCGTGAGCACGCTGTCCGCTTTCTGCTGCACTTTCGGCATGAGCGCGAGCAGCTCCGTCTCGTACCACGGGTCCTCGAGCAGCTCTTGTAGGTTCTTGGGCGCGTGCCGCAGTTGCTCTGCCGGTAGACCTGGGTAGATGAGCGCCTGGAACTCCTTCTCGTGCAGGAGCTTGGCAAACACGCCGTCGTCCAGCACGACGCTCTCTCCGTTGGCGTTCACGCCGCTCTTGTTGCATCCTGCCTTGAGCCGCCGAAGCATATAGCGCCACCGACGCTCGTCGTCGTGTTCAAGTCGCGTGTCACCGGTCGCTGGATCGACCACGGGTTGCACGATTTCATCCTTCTCAGCGTAAATCCCTGAAGATGATTTGGCTTTCGCTGTCTGGAAGAAGCCGCGTTGAATTGTGGGACCTGATGGCGACTGTCTGCGCTGTTTGGTGTCACCATCGCTTGAGAGCTGGCGCCGTAGCTTCTCGATTTTGGCTCGAATCGACTTGGTATCTTTGTGATCAGGATCCAACTTGAGTGCAGTCTCCAATGCAATAATTGCTTCTTTCGCATCTCCAAGACCTGTGCATGCAGCCGCTCGCCTCGTGTATGCCTGTTCATCATGTAGTATTAACAGTGAAAAGCAACACCTCTTCGGAGAGAACTAGAGGTCGCACATACCTTTGGCCACTGCGGAGCGAGCTGAATCACCTGATCAGCGTCCTCTAGCGCCTCCTTGTAGCGCTTCAGCTGACATAGCGCTGCTGATCGGTTGCTCAGGATCATCTGCAGAAGGGTGGCATGAGGAACGAACACCGTTGGCTCGCATGGCATCGGGATGGGAGACCCACATGATTCGCACTGTCTTGAGCAAGCGCCTGTGAATAAAACGACAGCGCGAGCTCATACGCTTGTCGCTGGAAGGCCTCGTTGCCTTTCTCCCGCAGATATGCAGCGGTGGAACGCGATGCGACGTCAAATGCGCCGTCCGCTCCGACCTCCAAGACGTCATCCATGGTACTGACTGAGGTGACGAAGCACTTCTCCATGCTTGAAGAGTCGCCCTGACCAAAACTAATCAGCAATACTAAGCTAGCTTCAGAATTCACAATTACACAACTAGACATGGCTACGACACTCGCGGAAAGATACCGAGCCGCACCATGCTTTGAAGCGACCACGGGTTGGCGCCATTGTCGTCACCATCGATACGCCAGCTCCAGAACGTCCACCCGCCATTGACAGTGTTGAGAAGCACGTCCATCTGCCGCCGCGCGAACTCGCGGAGCCGCTCGAGGTCCTGGAACTTGCCGGCGGTCGCGAAACTGAACTCGCCGATAAACATCTTCTTGTCACTGCGCTGCCGCCACGCGTCGACGTCCTTGCGGTAGTTGGCCATCGCAGAGTTAAGCAATTCGTCTTCCGTCGCTTGCTCAAAGCCCCACACAAAGTATTTATGCCACTCGACCCACACGTTCGTCGCGCCGGGCAGCAGCTGCGTCATAAAGTCTGCCGACTGCTCCCACAGCAACGGCGCGATCGTCAGGATGCAGTCGTTGCCGCCTTCGACTCGAATCGCTTGGTACGCATCCTCGTAATACTTGTACAGTTGGCCGTTGGGCGTCGTTCCACCGGGTTCGTTGAGCAATCCGATGCCAAGAAACGCGTCATCGCCCTTGTAGCGCTTGGCGAGAAACGCGACCGCATCCAGCGTCGACGCCACGTTCTCCGAGTAATGCGCCCAGTGCGACTTGTCCTTTTCCTCTGGCGACGAGTGGTCGGCGCCATTCTGTGAGCCCTTGGCGGCGTGCATGCTGATGAGCACTGCGATGTTGTATCGCTTCGCCCACACGCGAATGAGGCGGTCGAGGTACTCGAGTCCGCCAGGCGCATAGTTTTGCCACTGACGGCGCTGGCTTGTGTCGTGCTTGTCGAAGCCGACGATCCAGTAGCCGACTGGCACTCGCACCGTGTTCAGTCCTGCCTTCGCGATCGCTGCGATCGAGTCTTCCGTGATGAACGAGTCGCGATGGCGCTGGAAGCGAGCGACCGCTTGATCACGAGGCGTCTTGATGAACGCAGTCTGCTCGCCAGCACTGGCGTCCTGCTCGCTCAGTCCTCTCCAGATCTCGGAGCTTCTGGACATCCAATACTCGGCGACGAGCCAGCCTCCCAAGTTGACTCCTCGGCTTTGCACTCGCCCAGAGCGGATCGCATACTGCACATGCTCGCGCTGCTGTTTGGGCGCGGCTTCTGGGTCGTCTTCTGGCGATAGAAATGGTGATGGTGATGGCGTCACTTCAGTCTTGTTGCGACGTCTGAAGCCGTCGTCACCAGAGACTTCGTTCATGAAACCTGGAGTCGTCGAGTTATCGATGATGGGGGCCTGCACAGTCCCTTCGTCTTGGTCACGAGACGTCCACGACGTGTTGGCGCTCTCAAAAGATTCGCTGATGCCTTGTCCTTGAGCAGCAGTGATGACGAAAAGGAGAGTGGATACCGCCAGCAGCGCGACATGGAGACCTCGTGCCATCGAGTCTTGACTTGTGGCTGACAAGGGGATGGCGTCACGGCAGCAGATTGCAGAATGACAGGACGTCACGCAAGAGAATGCGAGCCCGCTAGCCGACGGTGAGCGTCCGTGGCGAGCAGTGATCCGCCATCATCTCCATCACACATCCGGTCAGCTTTCCCATCAAGCAGCCGGTGGAACATGGCTTCACCCAAAGCATCGAAAACGTCAATCTGATCTGACATCATTTCGCCCAATGATAGTTGTTCATATACGTTTTCAGCCAATCGATATAGTTTATTCATCTGATGCTCGTTTCCGCAGAACGTTCTCTCCAGTGGCGCGCAACCTTGCGTGGCTGGATTCACGGCGAATGCGCCGTGCAAGTCGCCAATTCGATCCACTTCAAGACGGACCTGAAGAGCTGCGCCAGTCGTCCACATGGCTCTGAGGAGATCGTCTGTCGCTTCGACGTCAGCTTGGAATGTTCCTGCTTGTTGCTGTACGATGAAGCGACCCGATGGAAGTGAAGAGAGATGCATGTTGCATCTCTCTTTGGTTAGGACACCCACTTCGTAACCCACCCGGTTACGCAAACGATAACCCCAGCCATACCCATGGTTATAAGCTAAGCTATTACGTTAACTAACCAATCAAGTCTTGAGTTTTACACCCTACTAAGATAGCCGTTGCATGGGTTAATCCCGTCGAAGCCTCAACGTCGGCATGGATGCCACGCCCGACCGACGTGCTCCCACTGCTCGACGGCTGACCATAGCGCGCCGCAGCCAGCGCCCCTCATCGCATCAGCGCTTCGCTCGCTGGTGTTTTCACCATGTCGACGGCTATGAGTGAAGTCCGGCTGCGCGAGACGGCGTCGCGGCTCGAGTTCCCGAGCATTGAGCTCACCGAGTCGGAGCGTGCCGAGTACGACAGCATCGTCTGGGAGCTACTGCGACGGGCGCTGGCGCAGTACTCGCAGCTTCATGGACAGCTCGACAAGCGTGAGTGGAAGCTCGTCCGGCGCCGGCAGCAGATGTCCATGTACCGCAGTTTGCGCGGCTGCGAGGACCCTCGTGTCGTGCTCATGGTCGGCACGGGACTCATTGAAGGCAGCCTCGAGGACGTCATGGAAGGCGTCTACTGCGATACGACGGACGAGCTGCGCATCGTCAAGACAATGCTCAAGTACAAGTTTATCGATGGCGCTGTGCTGTCGACGCTTGAGGGACGACGGCACGACGATCCGTTTCGGTTCGCAGGCATCAAATGGTTCGCCGCCAAGACACCGGGAGGAGGCCTGTCATGTGATCGAGATCTCCTCACGTACGAGGTAGGTTCACGTGCACACATACAGGCAGATAGTCCATAGATCATTGATGGGGATGATGGGCTTGGGTGTAGCGCATGGGTACGACGACGGATGCCACCGGGAGCGATGTGTGCTACCACGTGCTCCAGTCGATCGACCGGCCCGAGTGGCCTGCCAACGTGCTCAAGCACATGCTACGCAGCGTCACGTCGACTTGCTTTTTGTATCGTCGCGTACGGAGCGACCTCACCGAGGTGTTTGTGCTCGGCGAGTTCTATGGCAACGGCACGATGACGCAGCGCCTCGCCGAGTACTCGCTCGCAGGCAAGTGGCTCGGCGTCACGCGGGCGCCGATCTCGGGTCAAGCCAAGCGGTTCTCGGCACTCATGACGTCCGTCGGGAGCCAGCCGCCGTCGACCAGGTCGGTGGAATCGAAAGGATCCTCTGGGACGCTCGGGTGGCCATGCTGATGGATGATTGCTTTCGTTCCCCTGGTTCCACAGTACATCCTGCTACCTGTGCAACATTCGCCCCAAGCTTCTGGAGCGCTTCCGCCACTGCACAGGATGTCTACAGGTCGTGTATTGTTGATGTCTGCTAACGGACACCTGAAGCCATGGTCTGAGTCATCGTTTCTGTCTGTCTGTAGACGATTTGTGGTCCGTGTGGTGAGTCGCGCGTGATCTTTCGGCTTGACCCTCGTACGCGCAAGCCGCGTACCAAAGTGTTTTGCCGTCACTGCATCGCGTACGTGTGTACACCCCAAGCTGAAGTTGCTGCGCCTGGTGCCACCGAATGGAACAGTCTGCGAGATCGACTGCCTGCTGTCTCCATGTCGCCACAGCACCCGCAGCAGAACCAGCGCGAGCGCGTCGAGTCGGACGGAGAAAGTGGGTACTCGTTCTTCTCGAGCTCGACGTCCGACGTCGCGTCAGCTCGTGGACCTGGCGCCAACGTGCAGGCGCCTTACGCGACCTCTGATAGCGATGACGACGCGGTGCTCGCGTGGGAGATTGACACCGACGAGCTCGAGAGCGTGTCACCCGATGATCCGGATCCCGAGTTCGAGCCAAAGCCGCGCGGCGACGGAGACCTCGCGCGCACTGCTGTGGTGCACGCAATGCCGTTGCCATCGCACAAGCCATCGCACGATCGCTCCGCTCACTTCGCGAAGCTGATCAATGTGAGTTCGTCGCATCGCAGCAGGCGCGAGCTGCAGACGACGTCGTCCCCTGCGACGACGATCGACACGAGCAGCTCTTGCTAGTCACTAGTCACACTCTGCAACAAGCCAGTCAAATGGCTACAACAATTCTGGAAATTGCAGTTTAGGATCGTTCAGTCGGTTAAGGTTTTTCTGTTACAAAACAACACTTTCTATCACGTTCGTATCTTTTCGACACGGAGCTCCATTTCAAGGAGAGGGAACGACACCATGGCGAGCATGTCGGCCGCGCTCCCGCCGACGGCGCTGCATGCCCGTGTGCAGAAGCTGCTGGGCTCACGAGCCGAGATAGAGGCCACCAAAGCGCTGCTGCACACGCTCGTCTCAAGCGACACCGCGTCAACGTCATCGGCTGCGGCGGCGTCACCGACGGCGCCGTCTTCTTCTGTCGTGACGCTGGACGCGGCATCGTCGGCGTCGCTCGCAGACCTCCGCAAGACCCTGCGGACGTCGCTGGAGGAGAAGCAGCTCGCGCTCGCAGAGTCCGCGCTCGGCAGTCTGGCGCAGACGCTGCAGCGCGTCACGGCGCTGCAGCAGAACGTCCACCAGCTCGACGCCAAGTGCCAGTCGATCCAGTCGTTTCTTGAGGCGACCAAGCGCGGCACGCAGCAAGTGCAGCAGGAGGCAGCAGCGCTCACCGCGAAGCAGTGCGTGATGTGATTGCATCCCTTTGTTTTATGAGGGAACTGTTGTGCGTTGACTGAGGGTGGAGCTGTTGTGAAATATAGGACGCGCGTGCAGTCAGAACTCGAAGGCGTGCAGCAGTTTCTGGCTCGGTACCAGCTCACAGAAGACGAGATCCAGTGCTTGTACGCCAAGACGCTCACGGACGAAGACATGACCACGTTTTTTGCCGTCATGGAACGTGTGCAGCAAATCAAGAGCGACTGCCGGACGCTTGTCGCCGAAGGAGACGTCAACTGCGCGTACGTGAAAAGCGAGAAAGACTCATCTTGAACAGAGCTGACCGACAGTATTGTGTATAACTGACAGCCTTGAGCTGCTGGAGACGGTGGGAAAGTATCAGGAAGTCGGGTTCGAGCGTCTTTATCAGTGGACGTCGCGCAAGTGTGCCGACGTGGAGGGTGAGCCCAGTGCGCAGCTGCATCGCGCGATCGCGCTGCTGCAGGACCGCTCCGAGTTTTACAACTACTGCAAGGAAAGCCTGACGTCGTCGCGTCGCTCCCTGATCGTCAAGCGGTTCATCATGGCTCTCACGCGAGGCGGTCCCAACGGTATTCCGCGCCCGATCGAGATGTATGCGCATGATCCTGTGCGCTATTGTGGCGACATGCTCGCGTGGGTTCATCAAGCGATTGCGACCGAAGAGGAGTTTTTCCGCGTGCTCTTCAACGGCGATCTCTCGTACGATCCGTCGCCGCTTTTATCCTCTACGACGAACTCGGGTGTGGAAGAAAGCCAGGGAGAGCGAGAGACGATGATGACAACGCAGGAAGGCGACGCTGCTGTTACCAATACAGCGCCAGCCGCAACATCGCTCATCGGACGTGCGTTTGAAGGCGTCGCCCGGCCGCTGCAGGTCCGTATTGAGCAGACGTTGGCCGCTCCACACGGCATCGTCGTCACGTACAAGCTGGTGCACCTACTCGCTTTTTATCGGCTCAAGTTCTGCGCGTTGATCGAGCATAGCGGCGTCGCACAGGCGCTGACCACATGCCACGCGACGTCGCTACAAGTCTTCCAGCAACAGTATGACGTGCTGGTCCAAGGCGTCGCTGCATCGGCGCAGGACTACTCGACCAACCTCGGAGCGACCCAGGCCGTTATGGAGATCTCGCATCGACTCGTGACGCTGCTCGAAGTGGCTCAGACGTCGCTGCTGCCGGACGAAGAGCGCGAAGCCGATTTGCAGTCGATCTTTGAGCGGGTCTTGGCCGCCGTGAAGCTAATGTGCGAGCGCACGGTCGAGTCGCTTGATCCTCTCGACGCACTGGTGTTTCAGATCAACAATCTCAGCTGCATCCGCGTGCCGCTGACTCGCTTCCGCGAAGCCAGACGCTGGTTTGACGCGCTAGGGGATGACATTGAACAGCTACTGAACGCCATGAGCGCACTCCAAGCGCAACGGTTGCTCGACCGGTACAACGTGACGGCCATTGTGCAAGAGATGGAGCGCGCCAAGCTGCATGGCGATTGCAAGCTGGACGGCGAGACTGTCTCGAGCGTCATGGAAGACTTTAGCGCAGCGCTGCTCGCGTTGATCCTGCCTCAGTTCGATACATTGACGCAGCCCACGCTACGCGAACGTGGTCGTCTTCTCACGGCATCCCGACTCGCAGCGACGTACACATCGATCTACGACTTCGTGCACGATCCGCGCCACGGGCTGCGCACCAGCCACAGTACGACGGCAGTACTAGGCGGCAGCCACGCGATTCTGCTGCATACCCCACAGGAGATCCGTACCGCACTGGAAATTGACTGAGCCCTTTGTGTGTTATTTCGCCCGTTTCAACGGCACTGAAGACTACGCATGCCATCGCAAGAAGCACCGTAGAGAGCGCCATCATAGTTTCCTCCGCATTGGATCCGCTGCCATCGTGGCACCCGTCGTCTGTCGTCTGCACGTCCTACAGGGTCTGCAGCGCACTCATGCGACGTCGCAGGCCACTCGAAAAAATGTCATTCTCTGAAAAAATTGGCATTGCTCCGTCGCATGCGATGAGTCTCTCGGTCGTTTCCCTCCAGAGTTTGAATCTGATAACGCTTCCCGCCACAGGTCGGAACATTGGCTCCCAATACGCTGCTACGCGCTGAGCGCTCTGCTCTCGGCTCTCGAGTCGTTTCACAAGCGCCTCAAGCAAAAGATTGCGAGAGAGAGAGAGAGCGAGAAAGAGAAAGCGGTCGATCGCTGTGCGACATGAGCCAGCGTAGCGCTCGACTCGATGCCATGGCTCCGGCCTTGGCCAACGCGGTCGCTGTTCTTGAGCAGCTCAGTGTGGCGTTTGACGCGTTCTCGACAAGCAATAGATCGACGCGATGCGACTGCTTTCCTGGCTCCTGTTACTCTGCAGCGCAGGCTCGACGACGCTCGCGTCCGCGTCTGCGTCCGCGAGGGACGTCCGCACCAGCAACTTTACGCAGCTTCTGCGCCACCCAGACGTCGCCCCAGCACACGTGCATCCGCAAGACGCCAAGACCAAGTACCAGGTCCCGACCGGTGGCTCCCCAGGAGCTCCTTCCCTCACTGCCAAGAGGCACCCGCACGCCCCACACCCAGGTCCGATGCACGTCTTTCGGCGCCCCGGCAGCGATCAGCACGAGCGGTGGCGCCACGTGCAGTGGGATCTCCGCGAGGGCCGCGTGCCGAGCCGTGGCGTGAACCTCGGTGGCTGGCTCGTGGCCGAGTACTGGATGAACCGCGAGTCCGACATTTGGAAGGGCATCACGGAGCAGCAGGCGTCGTCGGGCGAGCAGATCGCGTTCAAGAACAGTCGGCCGCGCGACGTCGCCATCAGCCGCTACAAGTGGCACCGCGACAACTTTATCACCGAGGATGAGATCGCCGCGATCGCGGCCGCGGGGCTCAACACGGTGCGCGTGCCAGTCGGCTACTGGATCCTTGGCGCCGACCGCTTCGACGTGAGCAACCAGCAGCAGTGGCGTAACTTTGCGCCCGGCGGACTCGAGTACCTCGACCGCCTCATCCGCGACTGGGCCTGGAAGCACAACGTCGCGGTGCTCATCAGCATGCATGGCGCCAAGGGCTCACAGAACGGCGCCGACCACTCGGCGCCCGAGCAGAAGGACCGTACGTTCTGGTCCGACTACCCGGAAAACGTGCTCTCGACGTTGGACGCTGTGCGTGTACTCGCGCAGCGCTACCAGAATGACGACGCGTTCCTTGGGATCGGACTGCTGAACGAGCCGAGCGGCTCGACGAACCGAGACGTGCTATACAACTACTACCGGCAGGCGTACGACATGATCCGTGTGCAAGACCAGAACGACTGCATCCTCACGATCGCGCCGCTGCTGTGGGAGCAAGGCCCCGCGCACATGACGGAGCTGCTGCCGGGTGCTCGTAACGTCTGGGCCGAGTGGCACCGCTACTTCGTCTGGGGCTACGAGCACACGAGCGAGGACGACCTGCTCAACAGGGAGATGGACCGCTTCCGAGGCGACGTCGAGATGTGGAAGCAGTTCAGCGACAAGCCCATGTTCATCGGAGAGTTCAGCTTTGCGAGTGCCGGGAAGTTCCAAGACCCAGACCGGTTCAGAGAGTTTGCGAGACGGCAGATGCAGGTGCTGCTCGACAACGTCAACGGCGGATGGACGTTCTGGAGCTGGCGCATTTATGGTGATGAGTGGGGCGTGAACCCGTGGTCACTCCGCAATCTCATCCGCAATGGCATCTTTCCCAAGTTGCCAGCCGTTAACTCGTAGGGGAGAGAGAGAGAGAGAGAGAGAGAGAGAGAGAGGGAGAGAGATGAGGCTGAGTGTGCTCAATTTCCATGCCGCCACGGTGTATTCGCCTGCATGCGCTCAATAAAATTTGTTTGCGATCAACTCACATACTTCACCGACTCTAGAGGAGGAGACTTCCACCGCATCTCAACGCAGACGCAGCCAGTTCTGCACGCGATCACACGTCTCATCGATGGCGCGCTGCGCTTCAGGAACGAGGTCCCCATAGATGAGGAAGCCGTGGGACAGACCAGAGTAAATCTTGAGGCTCGCAGGCACCTTGAGGTACGACAATCGCGTGTAGAAGTCCACACTGTCGTCCAGCAGTGGATCCAAGTCACCAACGACCAGCGCAGTCGGCGGAAACTGCTCCAGCAGACGGTCATCAGCGAGACCTGGTGAGACCAGCGGGTCGTGGATGTTGTACTTGTACTGGTTGGAGTGACCGTGATGCGGGTAGTACGAGTTGAGGGCGAGCTCGAGGACACCGCGAGGAAGAACAGGGTCACTCTGGTGAAGGAAACGCGATGGGGAAGGCGAGAGATGCATGTTGAGCGCTGGGAACATTAGCACGCTGCCGTCGGGCTGCTTGATGTTGTTCTTGATGCAGTAGACACACAAAGCTGCCGCCATGTTTCCGCCTAGATTTTACGAATGGTCAGATATTCGTCCATTGCTCGCAATCGACACGTGTTAGCAAAACGACGAACGCACCAGCGCTCTCGCCAAACACAGCGACACGAGTCGGTGTGAAGCCGAGTCCTCCACTGAGCAGCCACTTGTACACCGCAACACACTGGAGCAACGACGTCGGGTACTGCGTCTCAGGTGCCAAGCCATAATCTGTTCACAACCACAGCGATGACTTTAATCCTGGCGAATGCACACAGCACACTCAATCCTCGAAACCTCGGAGCTTACCGACGTAGACGATCACGGCACCGAGCTTGGTGGCCCATCGCGTCAAGTTATAGTAGTCCTTGGCGATAAAGCGACCGAAGAATCCTCCTCCGTGGATATAGAGCAGTACCGGTCTCGTGGACGGCAGGCCGCACGAGATCATCGGCGCACTAAGTGACACGCAAGCGTCCTTCCACGTTCCTGCCTGGACCGATGCCAGCGGCCGCGCACTGAAGAGATAGATGCCGACGTCCGACGCGTGCTGGCGCGTAGCATGGCACGACTTACTGTCCATGCTGACAAAGCGCTCCTCAAAGACGGGCAAGCGCGGGGACTGGATCTTCGTGAGAAACCGCACCAGGCGCGACTCGCCAAACACGCGCCAGCCCATGCGAATGACGTCAACACTCGCCGAGTCAATGAGAATGCGAGTCGTATAGCGAGAGGCCTCGCGATTGCGTATCGTGTACCACGGGATCGCGAGAATGAGCAGCGACGGACCAAACAACTTCAGCAGAGTCTTGTTGCGCTTGCCGATCACCGAGTGCGCGAACGCACTCGACGCGGTCAGTACGTTCGTCCCGATCTTGAACGCCGTGAATCCGATCGGTTCTGACGAGCGATCGTAGTACTCTGCAGGCAGCGGCACGCGCTCGATCAGCAGCGTAGTCGCGTTCTTCAGATCGTCGTCAATGTCCGACTCCATCGGCGAATCGATCAGTAGTCGGTGGTCGGACGCGTTGCTCATCGGGCGCGCACGCTGCAGCACGTGCTGGCACAGCATAAAGAGTCGCAGCGCCATGAGCACGCGCGAGTGGTGGATCTTGATGCGGCGCAGGTTGGAGAAGCGGTAGATGAACCGCTGCCAGTAGTCGACGACCAGCACAGCGACGAGCGCCCACTTGATGGCGTGGCGCGACGGCACGACCTGCTCCAGGAAGTTGCGGAACGATGTGCGCTTCATGAAACGCTTGTAAACCACAAACGTCACCGACAGAATCGCGAACGAGCTCAGCGACCAGCGCTTCTCCCACGTCGGATCGTAGCTGGACTGCAGCTCCTCCAGCACTTGGCGTGTCTCCTCCAGTGACTTGGTCGCGTGGCGAAGCAGCGATCCGACACCACCGCATAGAATCGTGTACCGCTCGTCGCGAGGAATCAACGGGATAATGTCCTTGAGCGCGGTCTTGCTGCGGAAGTCGATGGGCGGCCGCGTCGTCGCTGCCTTGGACGCCAGAATGATTTCCTCCTTGATGAACGTGTACAGCACGCGCTCAAAGCTCGCGACCGTCAGCGAGAGATGCTGCAACTCTCGGCCCATGCGGCCGTACGCGTACTCGCGAATGATGCGCCGCAGAATCTGGATGCACGACAGCACCGACGTACACGTGTTGAGCAATGTCTCGTGGCCCTTCACCCGCAGCTCACTGTCGTCCGGCGACTCGTGCTGCGGCCCCGGCGACAGCGGCAACGCGAGCTGCTCGATCGCGCCATAGAGCTGCACAGAGCTTTGCGACCGCAGATTCGGCGTCAGCGAGCCAGTCGTCGTTCCGTTGGTCTTCTCGTGCTCGTGATCGCGAGGGCGACTGTCCATACTGGCTACAGACGGATTGATCTGTCCTTTTGAGCTTGCTGCTGCTGTGAAGATCGAACGGGAGAGAGAGAGAAGCTGGCTGGCTTAGTGGCTGGAGGACTCCCTGCTGATCAAGAGGTCGCTTGGCGGTTGATCTCCACAGACCGAGAGAGCGAGAGAGATGAGAGGAAGAGAGAGAGAGAGAGAGATGGCACCACCGGCTCAGCGCTTGCTCTGTTTCTTGCTTCACACTTCACAGCAAAGGACGCGATGGCTCGGGAACAAAGCACGGGCTTTCGTTCCGCTCCTGGTGGTCGAGTCTTTCGTACTTAACGTAGAACGTTCTCACGTCAGAACGTGAATTTTGGGATGTGGAGGACGGCCTCGAGGAGGGCAGGCAGCCATGATTCATGGTGGTGTGGTTTTTCAAAAAGGGTCACTGAGATAACAACGTTTCTCGAAATGAAGCCATGATGGCCTCGGAAAACGACAGTGTAACCTCCTGGAGTACCCGAAGGAGGATGAGTGCCGTGCCACGACCAAGCACCGCGAGCTCGCATGCAACGAGACGACAAAGCGCAGCCGCAACGCTGGCACGCCCACAGTCTGCGGCCAACACGGCTGCACCAGCGTCGCCGTTGGGTCGCAGCAGCAGCGGCAGCAACGTGTTCACGCCAGCGAAAGACAAGGCGAGTGCGTCCAGCGAGGAGCTCATTCGCGATCTCGAGAGCAAGGTGCGCAAGGTCGTGGAGCAGAAGCGCACAGAAAGCGATCGACTGCGCTTCGCTGTCGCCAAGAAGCGAGACGACGTCGAGAAGGCCAAACTCGTGCTGCAGGATCTCCTCAAGGACTCGGAGGCGCTCGGGCTCCACTATCCGTCGGCTGGTGAGAAGCTCGACACGGCTGGAGCGACCACTGAGCCCCTTGAGGACGACACCACGCGCCTTCAGCCAGTTGTTTCCATCTCACGACGCCCTGTGTACACCAAACACACCAAAATCCATGAGCTCGAGGCCAAACTGGAGCTCCGAGCCAAGGAGGCACACCAAGTACATCGACGCACGCTGGTATTGGAGCACATCAAGAAGCGCTTGCTGGTACGTTCATGCAATATCAAGTTAAAGCGTAATGGGGACACATTTCTGAAGATCGGGTCGTAGAATGAGAGGATTGACGTCGCACAGCTCACCAATGCGCTCAAGCAGCGCTACGCGGACCTCACGCACCAGACACAAGAGCTGCAGAAGAAAGATATTGTCGCTGGCGAGGCCGTGAACCAGGAACAGACTCGACTCGCGCAGCAAAAAGCGGATATGGCCGAAAGCGAGCGCAAGTTCAAGTACGAACTCGCGCTGCGGCAGAAATGGGCGAAAGAGAAAGCCAAGTTCGAGCGATACTACAGCGACCAGCTCAAGGCTGTCGCGATGAAAGCAGCACAGGTTCGCGAAGCGAACGCGCACCGCGACACCCATCGGGCCGACCGACGCTCGCCGGATCGCGTGCAAAGCGTCAAACGACTTGGGTTATCACCGACAAAGGGAGGGAAAGTGCTGACACCGGAGGAGGAAGACGCCGAGGAACAGCGCCATCGTGAAGCGTTTCAGCGCATCGGCGTCGACACACGCGCCGAGGGTATCGATCCAGAGGAGATTGTCCGGATTTGTTTGTCACACGAGGAGCTCAAGAAAGAGCTTGACGCAAAGCACGATGAAGCCGTTGAACGGATCACGCAGTTACGAGCGCAGATTGTGAGTCGAAACATTTTCTGTGTCGTTGCAACCTGATCATTCACTGACGAAAGTACGTGCAGGAGCGCATGCGGAGCGTCCAACGAGAGGATATACCGCTCTCCAAACGCGGGACGTCCCAAAAAATCGAGACCAAACAGCTCGAAATCTCGGTCGTCGAGCGGCAACTTGCGACGGTCGTTGACCAGTACATGTTTGTCGACCAAAGCGTCCGTCCAATCAAGGTTTGGCTCATGGTTCGACTACTTCGTCTCTCTCTTTCTTCAGGCTAACGTTTTGTCGAAAAATTCTTTTTGAATCGTGTAGATTGGATTGCAGCAAGTCTTGCAGACCATTTCGAACGCGACGGTTAACATCGACGACACATCAGCGCTCGAAAAAACGCTTGTCGAGTCCTGCGAAGAAATGATGCGATTACTGCGTGAGAATACTGCCTCCCAGCTGCCCTCAGTTAGCGAAGGCACAGCAAATGATGATTCTTTGAGTGAAGACAAACCAGTTGAGCTCATTCAAGAAAACAACAATCTGCCACAACTCACACATGCACATCCAGCTTCAAGAGAAGCACTTGTCGGAGAAGATGCTGGCGCCACGGAGAAAACCAATAACCAGGAAACATCCACTACTGCCACTGAGGGTCTCCCGCTTCCGAACGCTGTGTCGTTTGAGAACTTCACGTCACCTTTCAACGTTCGTGTCGCTGTCAAAAAGCACGAACCGTATCACATTCCAGGGCTCACGCGTTCACCTCGTGAGAAAAACGACGACGACGGTGCGTGTGGCGAGAATGAAACAATTTCACAAACATCAGAGGGCTGACGATCGTGTTCTTGTAGCCCAAGAAGATGACGTATTTGAGGTCATGGACCGCGCGATGGTCAAACGCGTGTCTTCTGTCGTTGTGTGCACGAGTGTCGGCAAGAAACAAAAGAGCAAAACCAAGACTGCTGCTACAGAGTAATCATATTCAAGATGCCAAGTGTTGATACAGTCGAGCATGCTCTGATGTGAAGGCGCCTTGGCATTTCACGCTACAGAATGTCTTGTGCGTCATGTCATCGACGACAAGCTGGTCCAACAGCACGACTCGATAACACTGCCAGCAGCCCTTCCGAGCCGCCATCTCGGAGCCTTGCTCTATCCGTTCAGCGGTGCTCGGACGGGATGCAGCTGGCTCGCGTTGTGCTCCTGCCTTGCGCCATGCCTCCACTGCCTGAGCAAACGCTGCGTGCTCCTTAGCTTCGTCGTATTCGCCGTCCCACAATCGACCTCTACTCTCGCGCTGCTCGTCCTCGACGCCGCTGTTGTCCTCGATTGGATTGTGCCACATATCATCATCCTTTGCGTCCTTTTCATCGTCCACGCCACCTCGCCATTCGAGCAGCGCCTTCATAAAAGACGCGTGACTGGCCTCTTCGTCGAAATCTCCATCCGCGAGATTCACCGGTACCGCATCCGAACCGTTGACAGCCGCACTCGACTCTTTCAGCGGTGTGATGTGGGACCAGTGCACCTTTGCAGTGCCCTCGGAGCCGTCTTGCGTGAGGAGCGACGCGGTCATCTCTGGAACGAGCGGTGTATCTCGTAGCTTGGGATCAATGATCTCACTGGGCTCGTGAGGAGCCGCAGCTTGCGCGATTTGCTTCATCTTGTCGAGCTCTGTCCAGATGAGATTGCGCGACGATAAACGCGTGACTCCAATGCCGATGAGCTCGTCCATCGACATCGTGAGCAACGTCGTGCCTGTCACGTGGTGGAACTCGAACGTGCTGCAGAACTCTTCGAGTCCAAGCGATGAGAGCCATTCCAGCACTTGAGGACACGTCCATTTCGCCACGGTGACGGCCGACAAGACAGCAGGAGCCGAGTCGGCACGCACCTTTTTCGTTTTCTTCTTCTTGCCATTCGCCTCCGACGCTGGCGCAGCGTCGGCGCTTGACGACGCTTTCTGTTGTGCCTTTTTCGGTTGCTTCATCTTGGCTTCCACATCCTTCGCGTATCGACTCACTGTCCCGATGCCTTCTTGCGCGCTGCGCCATCGACTGCCGCCGAATTTGGCGGGGCGCTCCCGCTCGAGTCGCTGCTTGTCCTCCAGCATCTTGAGACGCAGCTGCACGAGCCGCTCTTCCATCGCTTGCGCGTCTTCTTCTAGTCGCTCCGAGACTTTGACCTTGGCGGAGCTCGCGACAGCACTCGTTGGCTTGGTGACCGTGATCGCAGAGCGAGTGGCTGCCGCGCGTGATCGCATCGACGCAACCTCATCTCGTGCCATGATGTCAACGCTTTTTCAGCGCCTTGGTTATGCTGCTGGCAGCAGAGGTAGAGGCAGCGCACGACAAGACCGTCGCTATCATTAAACGACAATCGATCGGTCAACGGCTTGTGTTTTAGAGCTATTTGTGAGATCGCTTACGAGAAACGCGAATCGCCTCCGCTCACAAACTCTCACACTCGCGTGCACTCTTCAAACGACTACGTGACAAGCAACAAGCGATGACGCCAATGATGGCGCCCAAACCTCCACGAAACAACAACAAACCAGCGCCTCGTTATTCCAAGATCGAGGAGCTTCAGGCCGCGAATGCGTTGCCACTTTCACGGTGCTCCTCGACACCGAGTCCACCCGTGCGGCCGGCGACAAAGCTAAGCGCTTTGGTCTCTCCAACCTGCAGCAGCTCTACCGCCGCTCAAGACTACTCACCGTCGAATCTCTTTGGCCGCTCCAACCCATTTGAGACGGACTTTGGCGTGCGAGAGCTCGTCGGAGAAGGCGGCTTTGGGCGCATCTACAAGTGTAAATCCAACATCGACGGCCGCTGGTACGCGGTCAAGCTCGAACAGTTTTGGTTCAAGCCGCAGGCGTACTTTAACCCGACCGACGTACGCGACGTCATGATGAACGAGGCGCTGGTGCTCGCGCGACTCGACCACGAGAACGTCTGTCGGTACTACAACACGTGGGTCTGCGGCTCACTCGTATCGGTCGACAAGGTCGGTCGAGCAGCGGATCCTGTCGTCGCTGACGCCTCGGTCGCCCCACCGAGACACAAGTTCTCGCGCACAAGGCGGGTGTCATCCAGCAGCGACTTCGAGACGCTCGTGTCGGCGTCTCGCTCGCCGCCGATTCGAACACAGGACGAAGGAGTCGAGCACCGTGAGACGGCCATCGATTACGCGGACAGCCAAAGCGAGAGCGATGAGGACGACTCAGAGGATGGCAACGATAGAGACGCGCTCGATTCGATGGATTTCTCTGTCCCATCGTTCGACGATGACATGATCGTCTCTGGCGCGTCGGGCGCGCTTGACTTCAGTGACTTGGGCTTCGAGATGGTTTCCGATGGCAATGATGACACGGCAGCTCAAGATACGCCAGAGACGACGGAATGTGGACGTCCTCCACAAGAACCAACTCGGCTCCGAGGCCCAGGCGCTGCTATCGTTGGCCCCGCTGGCCGTCGTCGCCGCCTCCACTCTTTGGATAGCGCGAGCGCCGCGGGCAGCCAGCTTTGCACACAGATTGACGTGTATATTCAGATGGCGTTGTACGAGGGCAATACGTTGCAGCACTGGATCGAGCAGCGCAGTAAGCTGCCCAGCGACGTCATGGAGACCATGCGAATCTTCAAGCAGATCGTCGCCGGCCTCAAGTACATCCATTCACAGGGGCTCATCCATCGCGATATCAAGCCCGCCAACATCTTTCTCACAAGGGACTCGTGCGTTAAGATCGGTGACTTTGGCCTCGCCAAGAACACACTGCAGTCGTCGCTGCACTTGTCACCTTCCCAGTATGTCTACGACGACGGCAGTGATACCTGCCAGGACATGGAGCCAACATTTTCTGCTGGCGTCGGGACACCGCTCTACAGCAGCCCCGAGCAGATCGCAGGCGAGTCCTGTGGCGCAGCGACCGATGTCTTCAGCCTCGGCATCGTCTTATGCGAGATGTTCTCGGCCTTCTCGACGCAAATGGAGCGACACACTGTGCTGTCCGCTCTGCGACGGGGCTGCGTGCCCAACGAGATCCGAGCTCAATACCCTGAGATCGCTGAGCTGATCGCACGCATGGTACATGCTGACAAGGCGGTTCGCATCACATGTGACGAGATCGAGAGCAGCGCGGCGTTCCGTCGATACGTCGCCCAGTGTCCAAAAATGGCGAATCTCACGACGTGGAAGCCCGTCGTCTCGCCACCAGGAAGTCCGATGACAGTGTCGAGCGACTGGGATCAAGGGGCGATCAGTGTAGAGCTCAAGACGAATTTGCTGGTCATGTTGTCGACGCTTGGACAGCTTGAGGACGAAGTCGACGACGCTATTGAAGATATTGGCTCGCAAGGACCACTAGAGGAGGCGGTTGCTCGACTGCGGGATATTGGAGATCGAAGAAAGCGAGTTGTCATCGAGATCCTTCAGGCCATCGACGACGCCAAGACTGTGCTCAGCTGAAAAGCAGATAAAACCAAAAGCCAACATGTTAGGACGTCATACATAGGGCAGAAAGCAAAATCGATGAAGACAGTGAGCCGAACAAGTCTTTTCGCTTCGGTGGTGAGTCGCGATCACAAACAGAAATGCGCTTCGACGCTTGACGGACTGTCTTCATCATCATCTCGTCAAGCGATGGGGTTGTATCCTCCACGGCGACGATAGACACAGATAGCAACGATCCCAGCCAGGAAAACAGCTCCCACCACGATACCAATGATACCAACCGTCGTCAATCCTCGCGATCCTCCACGTTTCTCCTCTGCTGTCGGAGGAGGATTGCTCTGATCTCCTCCTTGACCGCCCTGACCTTGCTCTTGATCGGCGTTTGCGCCGTCGTTTCCAGCTTCATTACTTCCACCCCCTCCAACTCCGCTGCTGTCGGCACTTCCTCCTTCCTCATTATTGCCGGTGGATGCTCCGCCTGAACTTGATCTCGCAACAACGCTTAGCTGAAACGAATCACCGATCTTTCGATTGAGCCTAGAGACCACAAGTGTTTGCGCATGCGCGAAATAGTCTGCTCGAGGTAAATCACGTTCGGAACTTCCGCCCCCCGTTGATACTTCGAGAGACGAGTTCCCACGAAAACTGCCTCGAAGCCCGTACACAACGATCTCCGCCAATTCAACGTTCATCTCTGGACCCCTGTAGCCATGAAAGAGGCGCGTGGTCTGAAGCTCCAATCGCTGGCCGTGGTGAAGTCGAGCACGGAAACGTAATAGCGAATAGCGCCCTTCTCGCACTGAGTTGAGAGAGTCGCCGTCATCGAGAAAGAGTTCTCCTTCGGCAAACGCTTTGCTATCATAACCAGCACTATCGAGCGCAACAAGTAGCCTGTACGACCCACGCCGCGTGATAAATGTCGTCAAGCCAGGCTTTTGAGTTGGAACGATGTACCCACCGCGGATGTGAAGTTGCACAGTATTTAGCGGAGTCAGCAATCTCAATCTCCGATCTTCGGTTGCACTAGCCTCATCAGCCATTAATCGTCCGCTCTCGGAGTCATACCACGCACCCTGCGGGAAGTAAACAAGCGTGGATATTGCATCTGGAGTGACTACGGGTGAGACCATCAACGCTTTCCCAGCAAGATATTGTATCTCGTTCCCGATGCACCCTTTATCGTTCGGAAACTCGAAATGAAGCGGCTGAATGAATGGCTGCCCTCTTGTGTGCGCTCGATAAGCCAACGTGTACATATACGGTAGGAACATGTACCGCTTCAGCAGTGTATCCCGCAGAATATTTGTGGTCTCATCGTCGAAGTCAACAGGCGATTGCATCTCGGCGCTTCGATAGATTCGAACCAATGGAAACAACAGCGCAGCTTGGTGCCATCGAATGCAAAGCGACTTCGACGTGTTTGAGCGATCACCGCATACGTTGGGGCCAGCCAGCACGAGTCCAGCAAGACTCATCTGCATGACACCAGAAATGGAAAGACGTAGGTTCTCCCAAGTCGCATTGTGACCACCAAACCAGTGCCCTGTATATTGCCCGCCCCCTGCATACGTCGACTTGGACATGAGCAACCCCCGCCTGCGAAGAATCTTCTCCATCACGTTGTCAGTCACCTTCACCTGCTGGTGACCGTACAATGAGTGTAAGTTGTAGTGGAGTGACGTGTGGTGCAACGACGCCATTGGTAAAGTTGCAGAATTCAAATTTCCGTGTCCACCACGACTCGACTCGCTTTGGCCTGGAGCAAAAGGCTGGCGATACGGATCGAACGGGAAACTGACATCCAACGAGCGCACAAATCCACCAGGCACTTCACCGGTCTCAGAACGGAAGAGACTGCTGACTGTGATGTCATCCAAATCGCGCTGGACGCTTCTGCGTCTACTCGAGCAAATCCCATCTGGAGCAGCGAATACCTCGTCGCATGAACTCGATGGTTCATTATCCTCGATCCACATTCCGTCGTAGTTGATCAAATAATGTAAATCTCGCAAGCGATCGTACCAATAACAGGAGGCGTTTGGATGGAAGAAATCGACAATATGGGACCATGAGTTACCGATTCGCTTCTCTGCATACCTTTCACCCGAGACGCCGCGTACAAAGATGTCGAGCTCGAAACCACGCTGTAGCGCTGCGTGGTCGCCACTGTCATTCTTGCTGTTGTCACCATTCGACGAAGAGATAGCGGGGTTTTGCCATGCAACGAAATACTGATCGTGAAAATGAAGATCGTCCACAAATCCTTTTAGGGCACGTTGCTCGGTCACGTTTAAATGAAGTGCCGGGTTGTCTGGTAGTGCCTTCGGGCTCTGCCAATACGCTTCGACAGGAATGCCCGATTCGCGCAATTCGACAACGGATTCCATAGCTTGAAACACACTCACGGACCCTTGCTGGCCATAATGATATCCAAAGGACCAAGCAGGAGGGAGCTTGGGTCGACCAACCACTTTAGCATACTGCCTCGTCACATCACTCACAGTCTGGCCGGTGAAGATAAAGAAATCAAGAATACCCCCCGATGCTCGAAATGTGAGCGCGTGCCGGTGGGTCGACACTTCCATTGCGTTGGATGACAGAAAGAAAGCCCCGTGAGCGAGACCGGACTTCATAATTTGAACGTAAAACGGATGCACACCAGCCAAATTGTCACCACCATGTCGAAGGTTTGTATCCGAAGCGCTGTCTTCATCTTGTCGCCGCGAGAACAACGAGTATTGACTCGCAACGCGACTGGTATTCAGTCGAAGCGGCCCCCAGCGCTCCCCCAGACCGTATAAAGTTGGACCATCTCCGTCGCCATCGAAAGATAACTGTGTCGATATCTCCAGATATTGATTCTCGTACACCATTCCATTGAATGTCGACTCTGTTAGCCCCAGGGGTGGTGTCGAGTTGAACAGCACCTCTCCGGTCCTCTTCCGTGTGATGGCGATTCCAAATGGCTGTCTGGTGAAATGCACAGCGAAGTCGAAGTCATGTTTTTTGGTCGCATTCGCATGAAAGGTGACTGCATTCTTGAAAACCGAGTCGTCTTTGGAGTGAATCGGTTCGTTGCTTTCGTCGTACGAGCTAGTTGTGCGTCCATCTCTTCCGGCTTTTTCGTAACGTGGATCCTGACCATCTTCGTCGCTGTCTTCAAGCCCACCAATAGAGTCGCCTGAATCAGCACTTCCTTCACTGTTGCTGTTGTCACCACAGTTCGATTTTTCATCGTGATCATCTCCATCGTCATCGTCATCGTCAACTTCCGTTTCTTGGTTGTCGATCGGGAGGCCAGGAACCTCAAATCGAGGAAATGCAGGGTCTGTGATTCGTACACGCAGTCGTGTTCGAGTCTCTTGGGACACATGCACGAGTAACAACGGGATGTCATTGCCAAACGGTCCACGTTTGTCTTGGCGAAGCACCAGCGTTCCACGCCACCCGTTTGCCGTCTCATCCAAAAGCACCATCTCATACCCTTTAAACAATGGCTGGAAGCACTCTGTCGTGTCTGCATCGAAACAGCAGCCGACCGCTTCACACGTCGCAGCTTCAGTCAACGGCAGTTTGGACGCGAATCGTGGATTGCGGCATTCGAGTCGGGAGGCAGCTGATGGTGGCGAACAGCGAGATCTTGACGGTGCACCAAGAACAGGAAACGCACATGGGACGCCGCTGTTGTTCAGTGCCTTCCAGCAACAGCCCTGTGCGAGGCACGCTTCCTCCGTGGCGTCCGGGAAGTTTGGCTCCGGCGGATAGCAATCGACGCGAACCGACGGTTGCACGCTGCACACCGCGCTACCGGCGCCAATCACTTGCGCTACAGACATCGGTAGCAACACCATGAGCGCTGTCCACAGCACCCACCGTAGCACTGCCGCCTGACGTCTTCTCGCTCGCATCGCGTTGGTAGGATCCTTTCTCACTCTGCCGTCACGCGCTCAGAAAATGGTGTGGGCTGCTTCGACTCCCAGAACACCCCACACTCTACTACTGACTCAGTCAACGACCTCACACGCATCGTGATACACACACAGCCATTGCGGCGGCAGGGACCGGGAGCGCTCATCCATCGATGGCGCCGTTAGGTCGACACTCTCCTCCGAGCAAGTTGAAGTTGTAGGAGCAACCGTGGGACCTCCAGAAGCGCATATACCTTGAGTAAAGATACCCTTCATGGTTGATTATGCACCGGCAGAGGTCAGTGTGCCACATCACTGCCACTTCAACTGGTGTCCAACAGCGCAGGGAGCAACACGATCAAGCGTCATGGCGGCGACACGCATGGAGCTTCCGAGCGCTGCGGCGCTGCTGCCGCACGTCGATGAGTTGATCATGGAGTACCTTCTCTTCCGCGGGTTCACGAAGAGCTTCCAGGTGTTCAATATCGAGCGCAAGCGCGACCGCACCAAAGGCTTTGACGTCGAGCAGCTCATCACGCAGCTGCTTACGCATGTTCAGAAGTACGTCTGACTCGGCTGTGACGCTAGTTCCGGTCCACCAGCGATTCATTCAATTACCCGCTATGTAGCTTCCAGTTAGAGGCACTTGTGGATACGTGGACGTTCCTCCGTGCGCGGTTCTTTCGTCACCTGGACGCGTCTTACGTGACGGTACGTCAACGTTCATGGGAATAATCTGTCGCGTCGCATATGGCGCGCTCACGACGCGATATGCATCGTGGTGCCACAGACTGTCCAGCGACTCGAGGACTCGTGGCTGCGATTGTATCTCGTTAACGCGATGAAGACGGGTCACGCGGAACGAGCGACCGAGTTTTTTAAGCTGATGATATCCTCTTGACGCTTGCACGCAACAGTGCGCTGTTCCCATGTTACGCTTATTGCCTTAACCCGACGAGCGTTGTGTACGCCAGTAACTTGAGCGCGACGATGGCGAAAGATGCGAGCGAGTCGTGGACGCGCTGGTTCGTGCTGCCTTATGTTCGGCATCCCGAGCGAGATCCGTTCTTTCGTGTACGTACTGGGCTCTATATCTCGTGGGTCAAAACGCAACGCTTATCAACATGCTGGCATTCTCTGGTCCATAGCCATTCTTTGCTAAGGACTGGGTCGAATCGCTCGTAACGTCGTTTCGCAACTTTCTGTCGTTGGTCTTTCGGAGTTTACCACTGCCCAAGCTGCTCGCGCTTCAGATCAGTCGCCTGGAAGAGCCGTCGCTCGACTTGCGCCTGAAAGCGTCACTGGCAGATTGCAATCGCCTGCGGTACGTACTGTACGCTGTCTCTACTTTGTCATTGCAATGGCCTCCAAACGAACTCTGATCTTTTCTGCAGTATACGCGAAACGGAAGCAAATGAAAGGATACGAACACTAGAGAACTCGGGTCGACTTTTCTACGACGTCCTTCGGACGCTTGTGGAGCACACGTTCCACGAGCATTTCGCACTGGGTGATGCCGTTACTATGCCGTCGTGGAACGTGAATGCACCGATGCCGCCCGATGCCATGCACACGGTTGAGCTGCTTGCTGAACAGCTGAAGAAGGTGGAGAGTTATTTCAGCGCGAGTGCGTCACCAACCCATGGCTCCAATCTTGATGATCCGATCTCTGTCAAGCTTCCTGCAACGTGGACAAAGCCAACTGCTAGACAACCATCACAATCACCCCCACGATCGGGGGAATCGAGTGGTTCCGTTGAAGATGCTCGCTCGGGTCTCTCGATGAATCCGCAGTTGCATTGCGTTGAAGATTTCGAAGTCCCGCTTGATACTGGTGGCGAGGCACTGTGTGCCTTTGCTCCGGACGGAAATCACCTCGCAGTCAGCAACACGAACTCGAATGAGATTGCCGTCTTTCAAGAGACCGGAGCATCCCAGCAGCATCAACTAGTATCGACCATCAAGACCGAAGCAACGGTAGCTGGTCTCGACTGGGTCTCGTCAATGGTATGTTCTTTTCTTGCCCTTCATGTTGCTTGCGTTGATAACGAAACTCTGGATGGAACAGACACTCGTCTATGCGCTTCAAGACGGTTCGTTGTGTCTCTGGGACAGCATGAGCTGCTCACGTGTGTTCATGACGCCATCCTGTTTTACCGACAAGCGGCCATCACTGCTTTGCTGTGCTCCAAGTGCCCACGTTGGGGCACTTGTACTCAGTAACACACCGTTGGCGGCGGCTTCCTGCCAAAGTAGCATCCAGTTTTTCTCAGTCGAGAACGATACGATACACTTCATCTTGGATGCATTAGAGCTCGACGAAGCCATCAGCTCGATAGGATGGGCCCCAGATAACACATTACTGGGTGTCGCTTCTAGTGGCGGAAAGATATCGATTTGGAACGCGACGCAGTCGAAGCCATCGAGGATGTGCAGCTTCAACTTGTCCTCCGATGCGCGTGTGGAAATCTGCTTCAGCACCGATGGAACGTCCATCTTCACGACAGACACCGCTTCTGCTCAAGTCAAGGAGTGGAAGATTGATTCTTCAGGACAGCGGGGAGAGAGTCACGAGCAAGCGATAACCGTCGCACACTGCGTGCACTCTGTGGTGGTTCAAGATGTTTCACAAGGCGACACGGAAAGAGATCTGCACATCGCAGTTGCCGACAATCAGCTGCTCGTGGGAGTAAAGCTATCATCGCCCAACAGAACGCAGGGTCTGCTCGCAGCGTTCAGTGTACGTGAAGTGTGTTTGGTGTGGTGGTGTGGCTTTGCTGCTTCTTTTTTTTACAGTTGTGTGGGGTGTCAGTTTGGCGACGCAGATTCGTCTCTTCCTCAAGAGAACATTGAGGATGGCGTTGAGGCGATCCACTGGAATTCTAATGCCAAGCGACTTGCAGTAGTCACAACAGCGGGGCGCCTGCAGCTTTGGTCCCTTGAGGAACCAACCGCTGATTGAAGGTTGAAGGTCAAACGAGTGGGTCGAAAGAAAGGATGTCCGTGAATGTGAAGCATGAAATAGAGAATCAATCCTACAAGCTCAAGGAGCGCTTCTACGATACCAGACTAGAAGACAGCGTTAGATTTGTCCTGCATCCGCTGCTGGGGTCGCTGTTGTACCGGTAGCCCCACCGTCGTCGTCTGCGTGCGCCGTCGATTTAGGCACTGGGACGCTCGCAACAAACTTGCGCAACTTTTCGCTCATAAAGTACTGGCCTGACTCCTTGTTGAGCTCCCGATCCTCGCAGAAGCAAAGCAAGATGGTCGAGATAGCCATCTCGTAGACGCCGAGGAACGTCGATGCGACAAACCAGGCGAGAATGAGCGTGAGGATGATCGGGGCAAGTGGGGACGAAATCTCCTTTGGGCCTCCAATGCCATACTCGTCGTCCTTGTGCTCGATGTACTGGAACGTGACGACCGCACACACGATGGCAATCGAAATCTTGGCCGCGCTCAGCAGCAGAAACGTGACAAGCGACACGGTCGCGATTTGCGCAGCATTCGTGAAGATGATCTTGAAGGCGTCTTTCGCAGATGAGCAGAAGCTCTTGCCTTTCATCGCGATCAGGATATACGCGTTCTTGGAGAGGAATCGTAGACACTTCTCAAGGCACCAGAGGCAGCACTGCACGACCTTCATCAGCACCTTCGCAATTAGATTGGACTTTTGGATATCCTGTGTCTGGTGGTCGATGTACAGCAGAATCGCACGGATAAACTGCACGATCGCGATGATGAGCGAGCCAAACGCCAGTGAGCCAAAATGATACCGGAAGCAATTCTTGAACGAGTACAGAATCGGAAAGCGACCCATCTCGGCGGCATTTTTCTCACGGCTCCAATAGTATCGACAGACCGCGCCCGCGATCGTGCACATGCTGATCGCATTGATGAGCTGGTTGGTCCAGAGGAAGCCGAAAAAGTGGTACGCAAATAAAATGCGCATCGCGTCGTTCGCGTTCACCTTCTTGAGAACAGTTGTCGCGGCGCCACTACCGAGTTTGTCCGTGTTGATGTCTGAGGTGCTGTAGATAAAGGCAGCGATGATTGCCGAATAGATGAACAACACGAGCATCATCAGGAACGGCCAGATTGGGAAGAGCACAAGCAGCGGCATGCGCTGGATCGCACGTGACGCCTCCTTGATGATCCCGACTGTGATGCGGATCCGTTTCTGGAAGAAGCACACCAGCAGCAATGCGATTCCGCTAATCACATACATCACGTACGCCGCAACTTGATACGCTTTCTTCTTGTCATCACTGGCTCGCAAGTTGTCAGGGATCTGGAACCCCTGTTGCTTGGCAGTCACGAGGCCTGCGTCATCCAAGGCGGACGATAGCTTGGAGATGTCACTGCTTTTGATGATACCCCCTTTGAAGCTTAGCATGATTGCCGAGATAACGAGCACCATAACGAAGATCCACAGTGAGAGCCAGACAAAGCACCCTGCACAGTACTTCAGCATGAAGAGGAACACAAAGCCCAACACGAGTGCGAGAGCGGCGCCACACACCAAGACGACTGGCCACGTTTCCTGGACGTCACCAATCGCGCGACCGATGACGGCTGCCGTCGTTTGAAGCTTGTCGTACACGGGGTTGTCCTGAGCAGGTCCCGTGGCATCGGTGATCGTGCGAACCGTCTTCACCTGGCACTTTTCGTTGGGCGTCTTGACACCACCAACCACATCGTAGTACTCGGGTGCGTCAGCCGGATACACGCACGTCTCGGCGGACGTCGCGTTGGTCTCCGTGATCTGGATGCATCGATAAAACACCGTCTCACTTTTCATCGCGACGAACCAACAAGACGGTGTGCCGAGAAACTTCTCGGCTTCCTTTTTACGCGCGTCCTCGCGCTGCTGCTCCGTCGAAAGCGACCCATCGCTAGCGAGCTTGGCTTCAAACTCATAGTTGCAGAAATACGAGTATTGCTCGGGACACGTCTCGACGCACACACCGTAAAACTCGAGATCAGTCGGCGAGGTGACCTTGTTGGGACCCATCGTTTGATCGATGATATCCTGGTTCATCCGAGGATAAAACGTCAGCGGAGTCTTGGAGCGAGTGCCAGTGCCACACGTCGTGCCCAGATAATCTGTGCCGTAGAGAAGCCGCTTGGGCTCGCCATTCATGAGCCCGATAATCGCGACGATGACCATTCCAGCCCAAAATACGAGGAACAGCAAGCAGCACAACACATCACGGCACTTGCGCGTTGCTGCTGGCGCGACGCCGCTCTTCTTTTCGGTCCCACCGTCGCCATGCGTGGTGTCGTGAACAGGTTTCTTGGAGCAACAACCCATGATGGCAGTGATCGCGACGTTGCCCGTTAACCACGACTGAACCCTGAGAGAAATGACAGCAGTGAGCTACGAAACAACCCCACAAGAAACAGCCCAGCACTGCGTCTCCAGCGAGCTTTCGTGCAAGGTCGATCGTGCATGTCAACGTGGTCGTTTCCACTTCCACTATTCTTTCTGGTGTCTCTCCTGCTGTGATGCAACCGTCGACAGCTATTCCCAGACATTGGCGACCCGACTCATGGCGATGTCCGTTTCAGTCAGCGACACCGATTCTTGCAACCATCGACCATGAATTCAAAGCGCATCAAGCTCATTCCACATCGATGGGCGATGCACGCCATTCAAGCGGTCGCTGCTCGCGATGACGTATTGCTCCATCGTGTATGGACTGAAATACCCGACCTGCCTCCAAAAGCCGTCGATGTCCAGGTCGAAACGTTTGGGTTTGGAGCGCCCATGCAATTCTTCAATCACGGTACGCGTTGCGTAAACACTGAGGCTTGAACTGCACACGCTGATCGGCTGGCGACCCTAGGCTTTTTCGACTCTCGATGTGGCGGCGCGACTGGAACCCCGCTATTCGAACGCGTCGAGCAAGGGGACACGTTGCTTCACATCGCAATTCGCCATCGAGCAGGGGCTTGTGCTGTCGTTCTTGTGGCCGCAGGGGCGTCATTGACGATCGTCAACAGCATCGGAGAGACGTCATTGAATATGATATTCTCTCTCTTTGCGGCCGACCAGCTCCAACAGCGACAGCGCGCAGCGTCGTCGTCTACGGCTGAGCCACACGCGAAAGCAGGGGAGCTTGAAGCGCTCTTCCAGGGGCTACGCGACCGATTGACCCAATTCCATGTCGACAAGAGAGCGCGAGTTCGAGCAGAACTGGAGCAAATCTATGCTCAACACGCCCCCGAGCGTGTTGAGAAAATCACAACGCAATTGGACGTCTTTGAGTATCGGGAGGATGAGCTCTTGGATGGCGTTCGACGAAAGTACTCCACAAATCCATGACATCACATTCCATTGTGCGATTGTTCTGCCCACTTCATGACGCGCGACCAGACGAACGCCATCACTGTTGTTTGGCCACTGCCAATCTCCTGCAGCAGTGTACTCGCTTCGGACGCTGTAAACGGCAGTTTGTCGCAGATCCTCTCGCCTCCATTCGAGTCAGTTGCTCCGACCTTGAAGCCATGAATTGCAATAGCCATCGACCGTAGATCAATTGACGCCTTCAACAATATGTAGTCACCACGTCGAAGCCCCCTCTTTGTTGATAGGGTCGATTTCGCGAGGATGTCTGTCAGTCGCTGAGTGACATCGACTTCAGCTGGGCGCGGGGTATCAAGATTCGGTCGGTTCTCAGCTTGTGTCACCACTCCCAATACGAGATTCGGCACCTGGCGATTGCAAGGCGGGGTCTCTGAAGATTCGGGGGATACTGGAGACTCTGGAGAAACTGGAGAAACGGAAGACGCTGAATCCACTGGACTCGCGTCCGAATGATTGGTGGCAATTGTCGATGGACATGTGCGAGGTCGTCCTGCCTTGAACAATGCGCGACCGTCATCTCGATCGTTCGAGCCACTTGGTGTGTTCTGTTGACGAGACGCTGGAGACCGAATGAATCGGGAAGTGATGACCAACTGCTGGATATCTTCCAATAGCTGGACATTCACAACCTGCACGAGCTTGAGCAGCAATCGCTGGAGTTCGTCTTCATTGAGCAACACAGAAAGACGTGGAAAGTTGCCAACACCAGGCAGTGTCGAGACAGTCTCGAGTTTGATCCTGACAACAAACAACCACCAATACAGTCAGCTACACGTCGAGTGACTAAGACAACCAAAGTAACGCACATCATCTCGAGGTCATCGATCTCTTGCGCGACGCGTTCAAGCGTGTCTAGCGAGATGTGACAGTCACCTTCAACGTCGTTTTTCCAACGTCCTCGGACTGTCAGGCCACTACAATACCAAGACGTTTAGTCGAACGCAGTTGCAGTAGTCTGCATGATCATTCCCAATTGTTGCACGTACCGATCACCAGCTTGAATTATTCCACTTGCTTGGTCGCACATCTCAATTGGCAACTCCTCAATCGTTAGCTCAACGCCTTTTCTCGTCGTCGCCTCCAGCAGCACAAATGGCGGGTACTCGAACACTTCAGGCTCGTCGATGTCTTCTTCTACGTGTTTTTCTGCATCTTTGGCATCACCGCAAGGTACTCCGCTCTCATGGGATGCAGTTGTTTTTACCGATGGCAAATCGCCTCGGGTCTTGACTTTGCGGGTCCTCGCTAGTGGACTTTTTGCGGCTCGTCGTGGACCATTCCCAACAGTGATCGGACCTGGTGCTGCGGTCTTCGGGAGCAAATGGCCAACGGTCCCGTTTTGCCGAAGATGCTGAAACTTGTGTGAGGCTTGCTGCCAATCCGAGTCCCATTTCTTCGCATTGTAGAAAGGCTTCTGCGCTTTGATGCGTTCACGGAGTTTCCGATTTTCCTCGGCGATTCGCAGCTCTTTCTCATGTGCTACCCGGCGATTGATTAATGTCGTCTTCTTGCAGGCGTTGCCACGACCCATAGCGAACTCGGGTGACAGGTAGCAGTCGACCATCGGGGTCTGCGTGGAGTCGAGACGAATACCAGGCATGTGGACGTACGCAGGACTGTGAATCGGCTGCTTGCGTGGTGATCTTACCGCGCCATCTCCAGGTAATCCCGTAGCCTTCGGAGAGAGCGGCGTGCCACTGGCGAGCACGATGTTCTCCTGGCGATTCAGGATATGCTCCATCTTTCCAGCGAGCCGCTGGTTCTCGAGATAAATCTCCATCTGCTTGTCCTTCTCGAGCTGCTGTCGCTTGCGATTGCTTTGAAGATGCGGACGCTCGGTTGGTCGTGAGCTATCGAGATAGACGCGCGATGGTGACTGACACGTCGGCACGATCGTCTGCAGCTTTTGCTGGTGGATCGCGTGTTGCCGAGCGACGTCGCGCTCGTAGCACAGGCGGTTGTCGAAGGTGATGCGCTTATTCATCGTACAATACCACACGCACTATCGATCCCACCCAACAACTTCTTCTTCACAGCAATGATGCGATCAGTGCATACACAAGCAGCGACGGACTGGCAACGATTCGTCCTGCCGTCGTCTATGATTTGTATTGTTGGCGTCGGACATGGCGTTCAAAATAGCTAGATCGACGCGTTGGTGAATCGGCTCTTCAGCCAACCATAACTGAGACAGACAGACCAACAGGCAGACACCTAGCAGCACCAGCACCGCGTGTGGACCACGCATGCAAATGGGCACCTCCAGGCAGCGATTCAAGTCATGGTCGCAGTGCATCTAGCGCACGCGCTGCCCTGTTCCGGAACGCACGTCTTCCGCGCTTTGGCGATGGCTGGTCATCGTCACATGTCACACATTTCAATCCTTTCATAATGTGGTACACATCAATTGGACACATCACTCGGCGTTGTGACCTGCTGACTGACACGCACATCCATCTCGTCACGGCAGCAACATGCAGATCGCGTGGTGTGATCTCTTCGTGATAGCCGTCGCCACAGCGCACATCTGGCTCTGCCCGTACGCCAAGGTCGAGGAGAGCTTCAACCTGCAGGCCATCCACGACGTGCTCGTGCACGGCGTCGCCCGCGTTGACCGCTTTGACCACGTCGAGTTCCCAGGCGTCGTGCCGCGCACATTTGTTGGCGCGCTCGTGGTCGCCGCAGCGTCGTCTCCATTCGCGTGGCTCGCGCAGCAGCTCGCGATGCGCAAGATCGTGCTGCAGATCGCCGTGCGCTGGGTCCTGGCCATGCTGAACGTCGCAGCGCTCCGCTTCTTCAAGCACAGCATTCGAGGTCGCTTTGGAAAGGTGTGAGTAAACACACTTGGGTTGCTCACTGGTGGGCTCATACTGGACGTACCTTGGTGCAGGACGCAGCGCGTTTCTTCATGTGGATCTGCGGCTGCCAGTTCCATCTCATGTTTTACCTCGGTCGCACTTTGCCCAATACGTTCGCTTTGGTACGTGTGTCGAACTCCGTGTAGTCATAGCTTCTGTCGCGATCTGACTGGCTGCGATGCAATATCCTTGGCAGACACTTGTGGTGTTTGCCTACGGATACTGGCTTCGACACCAACTGCGGCGCTCCATTCTATTGTTCACGTTCACTATCATCGTCGTCCGAGGCGACACTGCGGTACTCTTTGCTCCAGTGCTCCTGTGGATTCTATTGTATGGCAGCCTCTCCATCATTCGGATCATCGGGCTGGGAATCGCTTTCACGACAATCTCGTTGGCGATCACGATTGGAGTGGATTCCTACTTTTGGTGTGTGTCAGTAAAACTGGAGAGAACTCCCATCACTAACAACGTGGGATTGACTGTCTCTCAGGCGCCGATGGCTTTGGCCCGAGGGCGAGGTGCTGTGGTTCAACACAGTGCAGAACAAGAGCCACGAGTGGGGCGTATCGCCTCCTCTTTGGTACTTCTATTCAGCGCTTCCGCGGGCGTTGCTCACGACCCTAGTGCTTGTTCCATTTGGAGTGACGTACGTGGCATTTCATCTCTCAATCCGCTGGTCCGCAGACACTCATAGCGTTTTCTCCAGCAACTTGTTGCCGGCAACCATGAGATGCCGGACATGGTCGTCGCTCCGCGCTGCCGTCACTCGGTCCGCCATCTTGGATTTCGCTGTGTGGACGTATCTTTGGCCAGTCGTCCTCTACATCATATTTTTCTCGTTCCTGCCGCACAAGGAGCTTCGTTTTATCTTCAACGCTATCCCCATGTTCAACATGGCAGCTGCTGTGGTATGTGAAAGCCAAGAACCAATCATGACGTCAGCATGAGTACTCACAACTCGATCATTTCTATTCACAGGGATTCGCGAAGCTTTATCATGATCGCAAAAAGGTGAGAGCGATTGTTATGCAATGCAGCCGGTTGTTGGACAGTAAGATTGATCCACGTGGGTTGATGCACAGTCTATGCTGCCGTATCTGGGTGCTCTTCTCTGCCTTGCGTCTACATTCTTAGGGGCCGTTTTCTTCTTTAGCGCATCTCGTGTGAACTATCCAGGTATGTTTTGCTGAGGGTACAATGTTCCATCACCAAGGGAGGATGCATTCTAAATCATCCAATGCAGGAGGGCATGCGTTTGCATTCTTGCATGAGTCGGAGATCAATGAGCGCACACACGTACACAGCGTTCACATCGACGTTCCTTCGGCGATGACCGGCGTTTCTCGTTTTGGCGAGGAGTTTCGCTCTTGGAGGTGGGTGTTAGACATTCATTGTTGCCAATGTGATCAAACTGAACGTGTTTCTCCTGCGCAGCTATTCAAAAGACGAAGCCATCACGACGCCGAACCAACTGGCCAGTTTCGACTATCTCGTCAGCGCGATTTCTCTACACACACCCGATGGGACTGCAATTGCTCAGGATTTCGAGTTGCTGAAGTCGTTCGACGCATTTTCGAAGGTTGAATGGAAGCGGATTCCGCCTCGTATCCAGACAGAGCCAGCCATTTTTGTGTATCGCCGACACCTCCTCGCTGAAGAGACGAACACAACTCATTGAGACTTTTGTTTATTGCTTGGGTTTACAAAGAGCGTAGAAACGAAGAGGCGTAGAGATGACCAACAAGTATGCGATGCGATGGCGATATCACAATGGAAACTTGACCTGAGTTAAGTATCCAATCGAGCACAGAAAACGAAGAATATATCGCAAAGCGTCTTCATCGTGGGGTACGTCCGCGGGAACACCATCCAAGCCACCACTGGAGACCAACTTCATCAGTTCGAACACATGAAATGCTTCTCCTGGTGCATAGTTGCGCGTCCACTCGAGCAGTGCGTGTTGAAATGCGTCACAGCGAAACTTCACGCGCAGCCTCGAGCGATACTCCTCATTTCCAAACAGCAGATGCAACACATAGCCCCGTCTGTCTTGACGCTTTGGTGCTGTCACAATCGACAGTTTGCGCTTGGGCTTCCGTGCTTGTGCTTTTTTCGAAGTTGAACCTTTCGAGTTGCTTGGTTCTCCGACTGGCGTGACAGCTACAGCCGTCAAATCTCCCCCGTCGTTCGGGACAGTTCGCGAGCCTTTCACTGGGAGCGTTGAGCGACCATGTGGCAGCTCATCCAAGTTCATCAGAACTGCAAGGGGATTCACTCGCAACGTCGAATTCTTGAAAATTTTGACACTGGATCCGCCTTTGAAACTCTCATGGTCACACAAATCAAATTCAAATGACTTGCCCACGAAACCCGTCTGCGGATCGTCCAACATCACCGCATCTCCACTCATCTCGTCCTCGGTGTGCAGAAGAAGCTCTGGAACGATATCCGATGGGTGCAATTCCTCCACGTGGCGGGCCAGCGTACTAAGCGCACGGCTCATGTGCTGTCGCATGGACTTGGTCGTCTCCTTTGTAGCTATCAGTGGCTCGCGACACGCAGGATTACGCCAAAGCAACTGACGTACAGCTTCGCTCATCACATCTGCATACGTCGTCGCGTGGACCTGCACCTGCAGCCAAATCGCATTGTCGAGAGTGTCTGCCGTGAACCATGTACCTGCAGGAATATACAAGACACTGCCTGGCTTGACATCAACAACTTCGTCTTGCTGCCCAGAGGCTCTTGGTGCTGGATCTTCACCATCGTCGTGTGTGGACCAGTGCATATCTTCGAATGGTGCAGCAACAGTAGTCGTCTGGTCGTTCAACACCAAGCGCTGTGCTTTGAAATGTTCTTCTGCTTCTTCCACACTCTTCATAACAGGGTGAAAGCACTGCACTGGCATCTTCACGTCCGTGCGACGAAGTCGACCACCAACTTGACCTTGTAGACCAATCACGAAGATATCTCGCCGGTGGAACTGCCAGTCCAACGCTCGCGACGCGCGACTGCAATAGAGCTTCACGTCGTGCGTTCCTGACGTCGCGAGTGGGTCAACACCGAGGTCTCTCGCAACAATTGACGAGATGAAATGATTAACAATCAATGGAGGTCGGCACCAAATTGAAAACCCACTGCAGTACATATCCCACGCTTGCTTCGACGACACTGCAGCAATTTCTGCGCATCGGCGCACACCTGCATCCTGTGTCTCGACCAGAATCATCGCTCCTTCGACCGTAGTTGCGTCGAAATACAGCAGACTCTTGACGTCTAGTCCACGAAGTGGGCCCTTCACTAACGCGTCAAAACGATCAACAGAACCCTCGACCATGACGGAACTGCGGTGGTAATGCTGCTTCATATCGTCAGCGTTCGCTGTCGAGCCAAACAACCACGCCAGTGCCTGAGATTTGTCCATCGTTGTAAGCCGCGAGAACGGATCGCGGTCTTCCGTGATGGCGTGTGTGGTGTGGGTATCTGCTGGCCCCACATGTGTGACTTCCGCCTCGATCATCCTTGGAGTTGCATGCGTTGCGCGTCCCCCACTCGAGACGGACTCAGCGACACTCTGAGCTTCGAGTTCTAATTGGTGCGCGCGATGCTCTGCAAACTGAGCACACTCCATCAAATGGCGCTCTGCTTGGGCTCGCTTGTATGCGACTTCATCACCACAGTGCTTGCATCGCCATCGCTTCGCTTTGGTTGACGACTCCACTGGTTCAAACTGACCGACGACGCCACCACTCGCCTCAACGCCGGGATTCACTCCTTCTCCTTGATGGCGCAGCGAATGGCGCTCGTCAGCGTGGCGTGCATCAGTTTTTAAGCGCTTGGACCGGCGCAAGGGCTGAAAGTCGGTCAGCCACTGCTCCTGCAACTGTGGCGTGACTTGTTCTTCATCTCTCGGAAGTGCCTCGTCCACGGGTATTCTTCGTTTGGCTTGCTTCTTCTTCGGTGTAATTGTTGCTGGCGTACTCCGCGTGTCCTCTACCGAGAGTGCCCGTGTTTTCTTGTTATCTGTGGGCTTTTGCGCGACCTTGAGGACTGGAGCAGACGAAGATACCTCGTCCATCTCGAGAACAGTCGAGGAACGAGGGACGACTTCGTTGGCCTGATCGGTATCGTCTTGATCATGAATAAGCGGGGACCGGTCTTCAACGGCATCCATCTCGAGTCCAGTGTCGTTTATCATATAGTCATCATCTCCACTTGTACGGTTGTCTTCGTTGACCGCTTGCTCCTCCGGCGCATCTCGTTCGACACCGGGATGCTCTTCTTTGTGTTGAACTTGACCACTGTCTGCGTCGTCAACGCCATTGTCATCGATCCTCTTGTCGTCATCAACAGGGTCTGGTGAGGTGTCCATCTCAATATCGGGGTGTTCGTCATCTGTCCCTGGGGCTTGCGTGTCCTCGATAACATTCTGCGGCGGCGGCGTGGAGTTGTTTTCTTCGATTGCTTCCATCTGAGCTTGCTGATAGTTCGTGCAGCGGGATTTGTGGTCGTGCAGTTCGCGCAGGAGGTAGGTGAATTCACTTTTGCAGAACTTACACACGACAATCTCCTTCGTCGTGATGCTTTCTCTTGCTCGAGAGCGACCGTGCCCGTCCACGTCTCGGACGACCAGGTCAAATACTTCCTTGTCAAAATCTTCCATTGGTCCCAAATTGTCCACTTCTCTTGACAGCGTCGTGAGGTCCTCAATCGTGTCAGACACGACCAACACTTCACGTTCTTCAAGTATACCAACACGAGCTGCCAGTGATTCTTGGAGGTTCTCGATTGAATTCGGCAATGATGACGGGATCGACTCGTCAGACACGCTCTCGCCGATCGCATCACGTCGATCTGGTGGGTCACTCTCCATCTCTGAGCGACGTTGCGATCTGGAATCTTGGTCGCTTTCGGTCAGCGAAGGAGAGTCGTCAAGGGCACGAAGCTGCTCTACGAGCTCACTGCCGCAGCCTGCGAGCACTCCAGCGGCGACCGCGGCTGCTCCAGCGGTGAGAATGCCTGTCACAGGCAACAATGTGGCGGAGTTCGGTGGTGCTTGCTGCTCACCGTTTGCGTTTCATGATGTGGCTGTTGCGCATCGCAAGGTCGATGTCCATCTGAGAAAGGAGCAGGGAGAACACGATGAACAACGGCGCGAAGTCACAAAACGCTTGAGATTAAATACCAGTCTGACGTGAAGAAAAAAACTACAGCACGAATCGTAAATCACACCACTTAGAAACACTGTTGACACTCTCAGTAGTACGATTCCTTCATGAGCTCCAGGACGACATTCAGCTCTTCACCAGTGAAATCAGGGGCAGCAGGATTCATCGGTGGGGGCACAGAGAACCCATTCGCCGCCAGCTTGTTGGCACCATCGCCCGCCTGTGATGCAGGCGGAGGACGCAGAATGTGGTGATGGGCTAAAGCCGAGTGGCCGTGCTGAAGGTGGTCGTAGTGGTGGCCGCTGTGATGTTCAGCCTTCGTAATTGAATCGTCGGGTCGTAATGGATGAACGAAGTGCCCACCAAACGCCAAGCGCGAAGGTGCCGAGTTGAACGAGCTTTCGGAACTGATGGAGAGCGTTTCCGAGTCGACGACACTTGAAATTGACGCAGAGCGCGCCGGATAATGGGACGTCACGTCTGCTGGTGGAAACGACGACGGCAGGCCATAGCTAGACGAGTGTGACCTCACACGTCGGCGGAAATGGTCGTGGAAATGCTCACCGTCAAACGGTTGCTTGCTGTACGTCGCGTCGGCACTGTCGTACTTGCGCTCGTACGGGGTTGACAGAGCTGGCGGCTCGGTGTACTTGTTGTGGAAACTGTCCATGGATCTGCTGGTTGCAGCGGAAGCACACGTCGGCGCAACGATGGCTTCCTTTGTCATGTCGATGGTGGATACTGCAGACGCACCCTTTGGCCGTGAGTTTCGTCGCGACGTAGCACTGGGCACCACAGTTGATGTCGTCGCTTCAAGACCAGCACCGACGATGATGTTGTGCTGGGATTTCTGGTGCGCTGCAAACTCCTTGTAGTTATCGCAGCTCCAGGAGCAACCGAGTCCGACGCACCGAAACAGGTTGTTGCCATCAGGGAAATGAATGCGCATGTGGCGCTTGAGTTTCGTGCTCGTGTTGAACTTCTTGCCGCACGTCGAGAAGATACACGGGTACGGACGCTCGCCACTGTGAATGCGCTTGTGACGACTGAGGTTCCCAGACGTATTGAACCGCTGTGTGCAGCCTTCAAAGTCGCACTCGTACGGCTTCGTGCCCGTGTGGATGCGCGCATGGCGACGGAGCGCAAAGGAACGCGGAAAGGTCTTCCCACAATTGGGCTCGCCACACGCATAAAGCTGCTTCCTGGCCTTCGGTCGCTTTGGCTTGACCGTCGACGCGACGTCGTCGTTGGCGTCCGCTGCTGGCGGACGAACGCTTTCCGGCGCGCGCTCCTCCGAGAGCTCCTCCTGCGACCAGTCCTGCGGGTTGATGATCACCTCCCTCCAGCTCGGCACCGCCGTCAGCGATGGCGCGTCCGCCTCTTGCGGGTACTCGTGACCGTGGGCGTGCTCGTACGGACGCGGTAGATACTGCTGCTGCTGCTGCTGCTGCTGCTGGTGATGCCAGAGCGCCGCCTCCTCCCTCGCCGACGGATCGTCCATGACGCGCAGCGTGCTCAACCGTCGGTCGTGCGCTGACAGCGGACCGCCGCTGGGGCTCGAGAGCGTCATGCGTGAAGGAGGGGGGAACAATACTGCGGCAACAATGGGCTCCGCTCCTCCTCCTCTGTCTCCCCTCCTCTCCTCTCCTCTCTCCCCTCCTCTCCTCTCCTCTCCTCCGCGTTCCTCCTCCCCCGCTCGCCTTTTCAGGGAGTCCCTCCCTGCACAGAACAGCAGACAGGACAGCCGATGGTCCCCGGTCTGATTCTCTTTGTGTGGTGTGTGCCTCACTTGGCGGCTGCACTGCACAAGGACCCGGCGGCTGCCCATCTCCCATGGAAGCCTCGACACGCTGTTGGCTTCACCCGTCAAACACTCCGAGGCGGACTGACTGACTGCGACTCCCGATCGAAAAAAAAAAAGAAGGACACAATCACAAGTATACAAATTACGGACCATTTTGTGAACATTTGTCAAAATATGCTCTATCATTTTGGAAAGCTGATGATGGGGATGCATTGTTGGGGGGACTGACTAGGGAGTGCCTAAGTTGGGGAGACAGCACCTGAAGTTCAGCGAAGAAGCCAAAAACAAGCGGCGTCAACACAAAAAATGCAGACACGACTATGAAACACACAAATGTGCCTACACCATTTCCAGATCATATTGGCACAAACCTAAGTTCGAATTGGTCCAATCCAAAGTCAAATTGGCTCTACCTCCAATCGTTGATATCTGCATCACACATATTACCTCTCCAATCAAATGATTTGCAAAGTGGATCAGGCGCCAACAGGCATATCCTCCATCACCAAGGCGGGAATGTAGAAGCGCTGGCTGTGGCGGCACAACTTCCGGCATAGATCGGATGTGACCTTCGCCGACATGCTGTACTCCGCTACGCGACGAAGCCACGCAGCACGATGGTTCGTTTTGGTCGTGCCGGACGGGACAGCAAGGATCGCTTGACGATGGTCGGCGAGGTATGTCCTCACGGCCGACTGGAACACCGAGAAGGCATTCTCAATCGGATTCAGCATAGGGGAATACGGCGATAGCGGGATTGCCTGGACACCAACAACACTCGGGCTCCTCAATAACCCGTGTAACAGAGTTGTGGACCGGGGCAATGTCGTACACGATCACAACATCGAAGAGAGAGATCCTCGTCTCGACTTCGCGCAGCAACCTGCGCACGAACTCAGCGACAGTGTCGGCTGTCGTCGAGCCAAAACGGTATTCCACATACTCCACACCGTCTTCAGATATAACACAAATGACGTTGAGGTTCTGGCCACGTGAGATGCATGGACTGCGCGAGTGCCGCGGCGGCTCCATCCACGGTTGCGGGCGCAAAATAGATTGTAGCCGGTCTCATTGAAGAAGATGACGTGCTTTCCATCAGCTTGCACTTTCATGACCTTCTCGATGTACGCCTTGCGCCTGATCTTCACACGCTCGGCGTTCATGTCGGCAGGCTGCTTATGTGTCTGCTTGAACGTGTAAAGCATCGCATCGAGAGCGTTACTAATGGTCTGAGCGACGACGTTGATCCTGTACTTGATGTAGAGTTCGTCTGCGAGTGCAGCGAGCGTCAGCAATGGATTTTCCTCCAGTAGCTCGAGAAGGTATTCGACGTGCATTGGGAAAATTATCACATTAATTGCATCACCACATTTGACTTCCTCAACTTCCCACGCGCCGGTTTCCAAAGCTCTGTGAACCCAATTACGAGCCGTCGACTTGGCGACACCATTCATGACAGCGACATGGAGCCAGTCATCACCACGTCGCGCGGCGTCTAGAATACGCTGACGGGTCTCTCTGTTGTAACGCCTGTACACCATCTTGAGCTGGAAGGAGCGGCAATGCTAGTGAATGAGAAGCTAAAAGCGGTTGTGGTGCCGGCCAGCGGCGGCATCCATCGCTGCAGCACCAACTTTCCCGCCATTCCCCTGTGGTGTGTGATGGAGAGGTGCACTTTAGAACGCGCAATGGCGTTCTAGAAGCAGGGAGACGAGCACTCCTTACGCCGCGTTAAAGCACAGCATGGCGCGAAATGTTCGCGCCATGCGCAGTCCTGACCCGCCATCATTCCCAACCAAGCTGATAACAGCCATTTATCATTTTGGAAGGGATTTACCAATTTGAATTTCACTTTTTTTCATTTTGAATTTGGTTTTGACCAATATGATCTGGAAATGGTGTACTCACACAGTGGCCTGTCGGGGAAACCCATCTAAGTGACCAAAGATCCTAACTCTGGGTAATCGACATGATGCGAGTACAGCCCTGGCTCTACTGACCAACAGTAAACTGACTGACACGAGGTGAACACTCAGTGCGCAGCACTGCGAACCTATATGAGTATGATTGTACTTTCCGACCAAGGGTAAGTTCGCATTACTTGTCAGTGGTGATCTGTGGTGTCGGATTGATCAATCTCTGAAGTTCAGAGATTGTGAACGCTTTGAACCGCGCTGCGCCAGGGCTTCCAGTTGGTGATTGTTTCGCGAACGGGAAAGAGTTGGTGGACGCTGTGAAGACGCATTCATGGCACATAGGGAAGCAGGCGTTCGTGAAGCAGCGGAAAAAAACAAAAGAGTCATTGGATGTAACGGATACAAGTACGAAGTTCGAGCATACAAGCGTCGAGGTGCTGAAGGACACGTACATTTCCGCCATACAACCTACCCACGTGGAGTGTACTTGTTCTTCCCTCTCCACAGGAACAAGAGCAGTAGCGACCCGCACATTGTTAATGGACATCAGGGAGTGAGGCGATGTGCATTGCCGAAGGTCTCGGAACGGAACAACAGTACTCTTAGTTCCTCCATGGTTGCATTCGCGCTGTATTAAAGTTAGACGTGTCGATTTTCTCAGACAGAAACGGTGGGATTATCGCGACTACGGATGCAATGGGTCTAGATCTCAAGTAATCCACCGTGCATATACTACGGTACCTTGCAGCCAACTGGAAGACTTTCAACAACTCTACTCCGGGTCATCGCGGAATGACTCTCGAAGTGCAGGAGGCCCAGACAGACTCATTGTACATTTCGAAGCTTGGTGTTCTCGAAGCCACGTGTGGTAAGGTGGCAAGGGCGTATATGGAGAGCATTGAGCCCACGCGTTGGGCGCTCTACGCAAACATGGCCAAAGCTCTATGGTATGCGTTGACTAATATCGTGGGAAGCGAGAACAGCATATCGATAAAGAACTAGAGTCATTACAAGCTCCCGTTTCCATTCATTGATGGCTTCGTCGACTTCGTTCGCGACAATCTTGTGCCCAAATCAGACTGCGCACACGTGGTCTTCGAGTAACCCCTACAGCATCGAGTATCTTCAAGGAGGAAGTCAAGAACAGGGAGAGCTACAAGGTCGATCGAGTTGACAATGATACTGCCCATGTGTACAACCAAACTCGCAAGTCGTTTGCAAGTATCGTGTCCAGATCTCGACCCGTTCTTGCACTTGTGGATTTATGGCTCAACGAGGGATCCCGTGTCGCCATCTTGCCGCATTCCTGGCCGAGCGTTTTCGGCTTAGCGAGATCTATACGAGTTTCGATGACGTTTACAAGGTGGAGATATACAGTGCGTTCGACAACCTCTCCATTGTGCCTTCGCTTCAATCTGAATATGCCGCGTGCGAGCGGATCCTCCCTGCACGGACACCAGCACCAAGACGCGGACCTGCAGTGAAAAAACGCGAAGCAACGGAGAAAGAACTGTTAGTAATAAACGCCGAGGCAAAGTGGGCTCTGCAGACTCAGGTACGTGTTATATAGGAAGTCATTCAATAACTCCTAGCACAAGCAATACTCACACATATTCTCCTTCTGTAGACTAGACTGTCTCCACCGTGTGATTGCCACATCATCCGTCTATGGACATCTTTACGAGCGTCCAGCATCTGCAACACTCGCGGAAATCATCCATATTCACATTGTTTCACCTTTTCGCGTGATGACTCACACGATGGGTTGCAGCTGTCATTGATGAAACGAGTAACACTCCCACAAGTCGCAGCGTCCACGTAAACCTGTGCACGCAGAATCGAGCGATATTGGAGCTCCATGGCATACTCACTCCCCTGAACTTCATCAGCACCAAAGTCATGCGCCGTTAGCTGGCCCCAATATGGACCAACTACGGAACCAGTAGATATCGCGAACTTCGTATACACCGTGTAGCCGAGCAAAGCGTCCTTGATGACCAACCCGCGTTGAACAACCGGTCTGTTACCGTATCGCAGACACACGGGGCATATCTCGTCGCTATATAGAATATCAACCGCAACGTTTAGGCATCTAGCGACACACCTATTAGTACACAAACACGGGTCGACTTCGTCTTCGAACTCAAAGCGTATCCCCTCATCGTAGTCGTAGTTGTCGACTACGCGAGCGCTGTCTGGCCACACATCGCCAACTCGGAAACCATCGGCATCAAACCCTTCTTCGCAATCGCTGTCTTCGCTTGACAACAGCTCGATGATGCTTGGTCGCGGAGGGAGCATGACACACTCCGCATCTCCCTCGCTATCATCAGACGAGGATGAGACCCAAGTCGATGACAGTGGCTACCACCGCCAGAGAAAAGCGGAGCGAGAGCTGCTCAAACTTCATTGTCTTCATCGTTCTTGCCTAAAAAACATGATTTATGATAAACGTGTGTGTATGTGTGTGTGCGTCGTTTACTTTCCGAGTGTATGTTTGCGCGTGTCGTGTTGATACGCGGTTTGTGTGCACCGAGTGTGTATAGTGCGGTATGGTAGAGTTGAGTTTGTGGCGCGGCGGGCGCTGTGGTGTGTGGTGTGTGGTGTGTGATCTGTGGTGTGTGGTATGTTGGTTGCGTGTGTTGTTAGCGTTGATGCATTGTGTGTTTGTGTTTGTGTTTGTGTTTGTGTTTGTGTGTGTGTGTTTGATCGTGCGGTGTTGGTGTGTGTCGTGTGTTTTCGTGTGTGTAGTGTTGTGTTTTGTTGTGTGGCAGTAGTTTGTTGTTGGTGTGTGTACCCCCATGTCTGTCTTCGTGGCCCAATGGATAAGGCATCCGCCTACGAAGCGGGAGATTGCGGGTTCGAGTCCCGTCGAAGACTTTTCCTTTTCTCTTTGCTCACCTCGCAACTTCAAACCTCACCCGACCCCACACTACGACAGTATCTTATATCTTCTACCTTCTACCTTCTACACACAACAATCCGTGCTCACACACTCTCCATACGTACCTCCATCACTGGCTCGACCCCTTCCGTTCATTCTGACACCCGACATCCCGACATGCTTTCCTTCACACTCCCATTCTCTCTTTCCATGCAAGCGAGCACGCACTCACTCACTACTGCTCTTGTCCTTGGTCCTCTCCCTCTGTCTCTCGGTCTCTCTATCTGTGACGGCTACATCCGACTAGTATAGTACATGTACAGTACTGTAGTCATGCATCACCGTGCGCACACCTGCTCGGTGGTATATTCATGTGGGCGTGGGTGTGGATGTGGATGTCTGGCACTCTGTATGGTAGGTACAGGTAGACCACATGACAACAGCCCCACCATGTTGTGTCGCGCTTGGATGTCAGACTGAAAGGTTGGTTGTTGGTTGTTGGTTGTTGGTTGTTGGTTGTTGGTCGTTGGTTGTGTGTGTGTCTGTGTGTCTGTGTGTCTGTGTGTCTGTCCGTTGTCGTGTCTTGACGGGGTTCATGAATGGGTTGTGGGGAGCGAGTTGGTCATGTAGCGCAAGTACGGCCTGTAGTGGGAGTGGCGGTAGAGAGATAAGTTGGGCTTGAATAGGAACAGGGGTATCAAAAAAAAGCAGTCAGAGTGAGAACAGCAGCAAGACCAAGCAAGAATGCGAGTGCGAGTGTTGTTCGTATGAGTTTGTTTCCTTTGTGACGGATCCGTCTCGGGTTGGTGTTGGTTTGAACTATGGCTCCGGACTCGGTGCTCGGTGCTCGGTGCTCGGTGCTCGGTGCTCGGTGCTCGGTGTTGATCGTGGGTGAGGTGGGGTGGTCGAGTCTGCAATGCAGTGTGGTGTGGTCGTTCGTGTAAGTGAACCAACTACTGCTACTGCTAGTGTATGGTTGCCTCCGCTGGTGTCTGAGTTGTATGGGTTTGTGATGTGTATGTGTGTGTGTGCGTCGTTTACTTTCCGAGTGTATGTTTGCGCGTGTCGTGTTGATACGCGGTTTGTGTGCACCGAGTGTGTATAGTGCGGTATGGTAGAGTTGAGTTTGTGGCGCGGCGGGCGCTGTGGTGTGTGGTGTGTGGTGTGTGATCTGTGGTGTGTGGTATGTTGGTTGCGTGTGTTGTTAGCGTTGATGCATTGTGTGTTTGTGTTTGTGTTTGTGTTTGTGTTTGTGTTTGATCGTGCGGTGTTGGTGTGTGTCGTGTGTTTTCGTGTGTGTCGTGTTGTGTTTTGTTGTGTGGCAGTAGTTTGTTGTTGGTGTGTGTACCCCCATGTCTGTCTTCGTGGCCCAATGGATAAGGCATCCGCCTACGAAGCGGGAGATTGCGGGTTCGAGTCCCGTCGAAGACTTTTCCTTTTCTCTTTGCTCACCTCGCAACTTCAAACCTCACCCGACCCCACACTACGACAGTATCTTATATCTTCTACCTTCTACCTTCTACACACAACAATCCGTGCTCACACACTCTCCATACGTACCTCCATCACTGGCTCGACCCCTTCCGTTCATTCTGACACCCGACATCCCGACATGCTTTCCTTCACACTCCCATTCTCTCTTTCCATGCAAGCGAGCACGCACTCACTCACTACTGCTCTTGTCCTTGGTCCTCTCCCTCTGTCTCTCGGTCTCTCTATCTGTGACGGCTACATCCGACTAGTATAGTACATGTACAGTACTGTAGTCATGCATCACCGTGCGCACACCTGCTCGGTGGTATATTCATGTGGGCGTGGGTGTGGATGTGGATGTCTGGCACTCTGTATGGTAGGTACAGGTAGACCACATGACAACAGCCCCACCATGTTGTGTCGCGCTTGGATGTCAGACTGAAAGGTTGGTTGTTGGTTGTTGGTTGTTGGTTGTTGGTTGTTGGTCGTTGGTTGTGTGTGTGTCTGTGTGTCTGTGTGTCTGTGTGTCTGTCCGTTGTCGTGTCTTGACGGGGTTCATGAATGGGTTGTGGGGAGCGAGTTGGTCATGTAGCGCAAGTACGGCCTGTAGTGGGAGTGGCGGTAGAGAGATAAGTTGGGCTTGAATAGGAACAGGGGTATCAAAAAAAAGCAGTCAGAGTGAGAACAGCAGCAAGACCAAGCAAGAATGCGAGTGCGAGTGTTGTTCGTATGAGTTTGTTTCCTTTGTGACGGATCCGTCTCGGGTTGGTGTTGGTTTGAACTATGGCTCCGGACTCGGTGCTCGGTGCTCGGTGCTCGGTGCTCGGTGCTCGGTGCTCGGTGTTGATCGTGGGTGAGGTGGGGTGGTCGAGTCTGCAATGCAGTGTGGTGTGGTCGTTCGTGTAAGTGAACCAACTACTGCTACTGCTAGTGTATGGTTGCCTCCGCTGGTGTCTGAGTTGTATGGGTTTGTGATGTGTATGTGTGTGTGTGTGTGCGTCGTTTACTTTCCGAGTGTATGTTTGCGCGTGTCGTGTTGATACGCGGTTTGTGTGCACCGAGTGTGTATAGTGCGGTATGGTAGAGTTGAGTTTGTGGCGCGGCGGGCGCTGTGGTGTGTGGTGTGTGGTGTGTGATCTGTGGTGTGTGGTATGTTGGTTGCGTGTGTTGTTAGCGTTGATGCATTGTGTGTTTGTGTTTGTGTTTGTGTTTGTGTTTGTGTTTGTGTGTTTGTGTTTGATCGTGCGGTGTTGGTGTGTGTCGTGTGTTTTCGTGTGTGTAGTGTTGTGTTTTGTTGTGTGGCAGTAGTTTGTTGTTGGTGTGTGTACCCCCATGTCTGTCTTCGTGGCCCAATGGATAAGGCATCCGCCTACGAAGCGGGAGATTGCGGGTTCGAGTCCCGTCGAAGACTTTTCCTTTTCTCTTTGCTCACCTCGCAACTTCAAACCTCACCCGACCCCACACTACGACAGTATCTTATATCTTCTACCTTCTACCTTCTACACACAACAATCCGTGCTCACACACTCTCCATACGTACCTCCATCACTGGCTCGACCCCTTCCGTTCATTCTGACACCCGACATCCCGACATGCTTTCCTTCACACTCCCATTCTCTCTTTCCATGCAAGCGAGCACGCACTCACTCACTACTGCTCTTGTCCTTGGTCCTCTCCCTCTGTCTCTCGGTCTCTCTATCTGTGACGGCTACATCCGACTAGTATAGTACATGTACAGTACTGTAGTCATGCATCACCGTGCGCACACCTGCTCGGTGGTATATTCATGTGGGCGTGGGTGTGGATGTGGATGTCTGGCACTCTGTATGGTAGGTACAGGTAGACCACATGACAACAGCCCCACCATGTTGTGTCGCGCTTGGATGTCAGACTGAAAGGTTGGTTGTTGGTTGTTGGTTGTTGGTTGTTGGTCGTTGGTTGTGTGTGTGTCTGTGTGTCTGTGTGTCTGTGTGTCTGTCCGTTGTCGTGTCTTGACGGGGTTCATGAATGGGTTGTGGGGAGCGAGTTGGTCATGTAGCGCAAGTACGGCCTGTAGTGGGAGTGGCGGTAGAGAGATAAGTTGGGCTTGAATAGGAACAGGGGTATCAAAAAAAAGCAGTCAGAGTGAGAACAGCAGCAAGACCAAGCAAGAATGCGAGTGCGAGTGTTGTTCGTATGAGTTTGTTTCCTTTGTGACGGATCCGTCTCGGGTTGGTGTTGGTTTGAACTATGGCTCCGGACTCGGTGCTCGGTGCTCGGTGCTCGGTGCTCGGTGCTCGGTGCTCGGTGCTCGGTGCTCGGTGCTCGGTGTTGATCGTGGGTGAGGTGGGGTGGTCGAGTCTGCAATGCAGTGTGGTGTGGTCGTTCGTGTAAGTGAACCAACTACTGCTACTGCTAGTGTATGGTTGCCTCCGCTGGTGTCTGAGTTGTATGGGTTTGTGATGTGTATGTGTGTGTGTGTGCGTCGTTTACTTTCCGAGTGTATGTTTGCGCGTGTCGTGTTGATACGCGGTTTGTGTGCACCGAGTGTGTATAGTGCGGTATGGTAGAGTTGAGTTTGTGGCGCGGCGGGCGCTGTGGTGTGTGGTGTGTGGTGTGTGATCTGTGGTGTGTGGTATGTTGGTTGCGTGTGTTGTTAGCGTTGATGCATTGTGTGTTTGTGTTTGTGTTTGTGTTTGTGTTTGTGTTTGTGTTTGATCGTGCGGTGTTGGTGTGTGTCGTGTGTTTTCGTGTGTGTAGTGTTGTGTTTTGTTGTGTGGCAGTAGTTTGTTGTTGGTGTGTGTACCCCCATGTCTGTCTTCGTGGCCCAATGGATAAGGCATCCGCCTACGAAGCGGGAGATTGCGGGTTCGAGTCCCGTCGAAGACTTTTCCTTTTCTCTTTGCTCACCTCGCAACTTCAAACCTCACCCGACCCCACACTACGACAGTATCTTATATCTTCTACCTTCTACCTTCTACACACAACAATCCGTGCTCACACACTCTCCATACGTACCTCCATCACTGGCTCGACCCCTTCCGTTCATTCTGACACCCGACATCCCGACATGCTTTCCTTCACACTCCCATTCTCTCTTTCCATGCAAGCGAGCACGCACTCACTCACTACTGCTCTTGTCCTTGGTCCTCTCCCTCTGTCTCTCGGTCTCTCTATCTGTGACGGCTACATCCGACTAGTATAGTACATGTACAGTACTGTAGTCATGCATCACCGTGCGCACACCTGCTCGGTGGTATATTCATGTGGGCGTGGGTGTGGATGTGGATGTCTGGCACTCTGTATGGTAGGTACAGGTAGACCACATGACAACAGCCCCACCATGTTGTGTCGCGCTTGGATGTCAGACTGAAAGGTTGGTTGTTGGTTGTTGGTCGTTGGTTGTGTGTGTGTCTGTGTGTCTGTGTGTCTGTCCGTTGTCGTGTCTTGACCGGGTTCATGAATGGGTTGTGGGGAGCGAGTTGGTCATGTAGCGCAAGTACGGCCTGTAGTGGGAGTGGCGGTAGAGAGATAAGTTGGGCTTGAATAGGAACAGGGGTATCAAAAAAAAGCAGTCAGAGTGAGAACAGCAGCAAGACCAAGCAAGAATGCGAGTGCGAGTGTTGTTCGTATGAGTTTGTTTCCTTTGTGACGGATCCGTCTCGGGTTGGTGTTGGTTTGAACTATGGCTCCGGACTCGGTGCTCGGTGCTCGGTGCTCGGTGCTCGGTGCTCGGTGCTCGGTGTTGATCGTGGGTGAGGTGGGGTGGTCGAGTCTGCAATGCAGTGTGGTGTGGTCGTTCGTGTAAGTGAACCAACTACTGCTACTGCTAGTGTATGGTTGCCTCCGCTGGTGTCTGAGTTGTATGGGTTTGTGATGTGTATGTGTGTGTGTGCGTCGTTTACTTTCCGAGTGTATGTTTGCGCGTGTCGTGTTGATACGCGGTTTGTGTGCACCGAGTGTGTATAGTGCGGTATGGTAGAGTTGAGTTTGTGGCGCGGCGGGCGCTGTGGTGTGTGGTGTGTGGTGTGTGATCTGTGGTGTGTGGTATGTTGGTTGCGTGTGTTGTTAGCGTTGATGCATTGTGTGTTTGTGTTTGTGTTTGTGTTTGTGTTTGATCGTGCGGTGTTGGTGTGTGTCGTGTGTTTTCGTGTGTGTAGTGTTGTGTTTTGTTGTGTGGCAGTAGTTTGTTGTTGGTGTGTGTACCCCCATGTCTGTCTTCGTGGCCCAATGGATAAGGCATCCGCCTACGAAGCGGGAGATTGCGGGTTCGAGTCCCGTCGAAGACTTTTCCTTTTCTCTTTGCTCACCTCGCAACTTCAAACCTCACCCGACCCCACACTACGACAGTATCTTATATCTTCTACCTTCTACCTTCTACACACAACAATCCGTGCTCACACACTCTCCATACGTACCTCCATCACTGGCTCGACCCCTTCCGTTCATTCTGACACCCGACATCCCGACATGCTTTCCTTCACACTCCCATTCTCTCTTTCCATGCAAGCGAGCACGCACTCACTCACTACTGCTCTTGTCCTTGGTCCTCTCCCTCTGTCTCTCGGTCTCTCTATCTGTGACGGCTACATCCGACTAGTATAGTACATGTACAGTACTGTAGTCATGCATCACCGTGCGCACACCTGCTCGGTGGTATATTCATGTGGGCGTGGGTGTGGATGTGGATGTCTGGCACTCTGTATGGTAGGTACAGGTAGACCACATGACAACAGCCCCACCATGTTGTGTCGCGCTTGGATGTCAGACTGAAAGGTTGGTTGTTGGTTGTTGGTTGTTGGTTGTTGGTCGTTGGTTGTGTGTGTGTCTGTGTGTCTGTGTGTCTGTGTGTCTGTCCGTTGTCGTGTCTTGACCGGGTTCATGAATGGGTTGTGGGGAGCGAGTTGGTCATGTAGCGCAAGTACGGCCTGTAGTGGGAGTGGCGGTAGAGAGATAAGTTGGGCTTGAATAGGAACAGGGGTATCAAAAAAAAGCAGTCAGAGTGAGAACAGCAGCAAGACCAAGCAAGAATGCGAGTGCGAGTGTTGTTCGTATGAGTTTGTTTCCTTTGTGACGGATCCGTCTCGGGTTGGTGTTGGTTTGAACTATGGCTCCGGACTCGGTGCTCGGTGCTCGGTGCTCGGTGCTCGGTGCTCGGTGCTCGGTGTTGATCGTGGGTGAGGTGGGGTGGTCGAGTCTGCAATGCAGTGTGGTGTGGTCGTTCGTGTAAGTGAACCAACTACTGCTACTGCTAGTGTATGGTTGCCTCCGCTGGTGTCTGAGTTGTATGGGTTTGTGATGTGTATGTGTGTGTGTGCGTCGTTTACTTTCCGAGTGTATGTTTGCGCGTGTCGTGTTGATACGCGGTTTGTGTGCACCGAGTGTGTATAGTGCGGTATGGTAGAGTTGAGTTTGTGGCGCGGCGGGCGCTGTGGTGTGTGGTGTGTGGTGTGTGATCTGTGGTGTGTGGTATGTTGGTTGCGTGTGTTGTTAGCGTTGATGCATTGTGTGTTTGTGTTTGTGTTTGTGTGTGTGTGTTTGATCGTGCGGTGTTGGTGTGTGTCGTGTGTTTTCGTGTGTAGTGTTGTGTTTTGTTGTGTGGCAGTAGTTTGTTGTTGGTGTGTGTACCCCCATGTCTGTCTTCGTGGCCCAATGGATAAGGCATCCGCCTACGAAGCGGGAGATTGCGGGTTCGAGTCCCGTCGAAGACTTTTCCTTTTCTCTTTGCTCACCTCGCAACTTCAAACCTCACCCGACCCCACACTACGACAGTATCTTATATCTTCTACCTTCTACCTTCTACACACAACAATCCGTGCTCACACACTCTCCATACGTACCTCCATCACTGGCTCGACCCCTTCCGTTCATTCTGACACCCGACATCCCGACATGCTTTCCTTCACACTCCCATTCTCTCTTTCCATGCAAGCGAGCACGCACTCACTCACTACTGCTCTTGTCCTTGGTCCTCTCCCTCTGTCTCTCGGTCTCTCTATCTGTGACGGCTACATCCGACTAGTATAGTACATGTACAGTACTGTAGTCATGCATCACCGTGCGCACACCTGCTCGGTGGTATATTCATGTGGGCGTGGGTGTGGATGTGGATGTCTGGCACTCTGTATGGTAGGTACAGGTAGACCACATGACAACAGCCCCACCATGTTGTGTCGCGCTTGGATGTCAGACTGAAAGGTTGGTTGTTGGTTGTTGGTTGGTTGTTGGTTGTTGGTCGTTGGTTGTGTGTGTGTCTGTGTGTCTGTGTGTCTGTGTGTCTGTCCGTTGTCGTGTCTTGACGGGTTCATGAATGGGTTGTGGGGAGCGAGTTGGTCATGTAGCGCAAGTACGGCCTGTAGTGGGAGTGGCGGTAGAGAGATAAGTTGGGCTTGAATAGGAACAGGGGTATCAAAAAAAAGCAGTCAGAGTGAGAAC